>JALCCH010000003.1:0-600000 GCA_023212835.1 Pseudozyma thailandica
TAACCCTAACCCTAACCCTAACCCTAACCCTAACCCTAACCCTAACCCTAACCCTAACCCTAACCCTAACCCTAACCGCCCACACAGAGGGTGACCCGCACAACGCGTCGGAATTCCTGACGTGGAGTGATTAGGGTTGTGACACATGGATAGTCCCGGGACAGGAACTACGGGGGGAGGGGGGTAATGTTACAAAAGGGAGACTCCGGTACAGTACGGGGTTTTCCATCATCCTTTACCGGAGATCCCCTAGTTTGGAGGGAGCGGCTGACAGCGGGAACAAGACTCAGGGATGACCAATCCCTTAGTAAGACCGCGCCATGATCGGTGATTGCTGCGGTATTGAGATTAAGGAGTGACGGTAGGCTACCCAATTGATCGTTCGCAGTGGGGACTGCAGTAATGGATAAGCGGGCCCCCACAGGGTGCAGGGGACCCGGTAGCCTGTACAGAGTTGTGAGGGGAGCACCCATCCTGGTTGCCTCCCCTCGTCGATTGTATTCTATTCTACTTACACTGTAGTGGGAATCACAGACTGTTCACACAAACACCTAACTGCCGCCATCTGCCGAGTGCCCGCCGTGTTCTACCGGACCCCGGTAGACTACCTGCTTCCAGCCTTGTACGGAGTTTCACCCCAAGGTCCTCAGACCCTGGAGGCCTAACACCCAGATGATTGATGAAGCCCTTGTATATGAAGCATTGAAGCCCACAAAAAGATCTGTGTACATGTGAGCCGTGCCCTTGCCAAAAAGAATGCATGTCGAAGCGAAAATACATCGAAACCAAGCGCCATCAGCATCACCTGCTGTGCCTCTGAGTGTTGTTTCAAAGAGGCAGCCCTGTTGTGGCAGCAGCCGGCGGTTCAAGCCGCGCTATTTAGCAGAAGCACGCGCCACCTTAGGCAAGTCAGGGTCTCACGACCAAAATCACACCACTCCCTTTCCACACTGCATGAGGCAGTGTCACTGTAGCGCCCACCCGTCGTTTCGAGCATTCCATTGTCAATTCACCACCTGATCTTGAGGATCGGCTTTCCCTACCACCACCACCATCCCAATCGACATATCGACGCGGTCCTTCACGCAGAGCCACTTGCTTACATCATGCTGGGGAAAATGTTTGGCGGCGGCTCCGCTGCTCCCAAGGTGCAAGCCACACCAGGCCGTGAGCCCTTTGCCGCTATCGAGGTTCCCTTCTCCTCAGTTCCCGCTCCTGACACGCCGGAATACGCAGAATGGCTCGCGTTTTACGTTTCAGAGGCATTCAAGCTGATCCGTAGCGTTTCATCCTGGAAGAAGACCAAGGACTTTAATACTGCTATCGGCGGCGACGTCCATTGCAAGGTCCTCCCAAGCCAGGTCAAGGAGCTCTCTAAGAAGGGGTGGCATCTGCGCGAGTCACAGCATGGCCCTGAATGCGGTCTTACTTTTGACGACTGGAGGAGGTATGACCGCTTCCAACACTCCACTCACGAGAAGTTGTACATTGAGGACATTCAGCTCCTCGAGTGTGTAGCCAAGGTCAAGCCTGACGAGGCTGAGATCTGGCGCAATGCTTACAAGCTGCCCGTCGTCACGGCAGACCGAGACTTTGTGCAGATGCTTCTGACGCTCGACCTCCCATCTCATCCTCAACCTTGGTCAGAGGCGCACGAAGCAGCTACCCTCGCATGGATTCGCGATCCGACCCGCACCCTCACGCCTCCCTCTTCTGACGACCCTGCCTCGAATCGATCGCTTCTCATCCTTCAATTCCCGCTCGAGCATCCGGACGCTCCCCAAGACAAGTCGATGATTCGCGGCGTGTTTTCATCTTTCGAGGCCATTTCCGAAGTCCCGGCCTCAAACGGCCAAGGCAAGGTTGTTGACTGGAAGATGGCTTGCCAATCCGATACCCGTGGAACGATTCCTTCTATGTTCCAAGAAATGGCTATGCCGGGCGAGATCGCACACGATGTCCACGCTTTTATCGAGTGGGCAGTCAAATACAAGGCCAAGGATGCGACTGCTGAGGCTCAGTAAGCCACTTTTACACCTCTAGATGGCTCATTTGTTCGTGCAGTTCCTTTAATACACTCTCGATTTGTTCTGATGATGGTGGTGACGGCTATTTGCTTGAATGACCCGAATAGAAGAGAGACCAAATACATATACAACCAATTTCTACTTACTTGCCCTTACCCTTGTCCTCCAAACCCATCGTCTCCATGCCTTCCTCAATCGCCGGTGAGGAGCTTGGACTCGGCGGCCGGCTATTGTTCCTGCTGTTGCTGCTACTCGCACTTCTCTTCTGGAAGAACTTCAACGCCGGATGTGCCGAGTGAGACCGCCTTCCGCTCCTCTCGTTTGTAGTGGCCCCATTGGAGTTTGGTAATACTCTTGTGTACTCGTTCCGCGCCTTGTTCCTTCTCATCCGCAGCTCATTGAGCCTGTCCCACTCTCGCTGGTAGTCTTGTTCGTTGAGATTGAGATCCCTCAACACCTCGCGTGCTTGCATCTCAAACTCGATTTCGTCATCTGCATCAATCAGGCCGAATCTCTCATCGTTCGGCGTTGGAAGTTGTGAGGCAGAACGAGAATGAGCGGCTGGAGGCGTGGATCGACCCTGACGCCCTCTCTCGCGAATGGAAGAGGAGGACGACCCGGCGGCGGGGTTGGGTGAGGACACTTCTTCGCTGCTACCTCTGCGAGAGACCATTTGGGAAACAGCGGGTGAAGAGGAAGAGGAAGAGGACCGGTTGCCGAATCCAGTTCGCAGCAACTTCTGCTGAAGGCGGTGAGAGAGCATTTCGCGCCAGATTTCAGACGAGGCTTGAATCTCGCTCTCCGATGCTGCTTGTTGCTCCATTTCGAGCAAGTGGTCGAGCTCTTCTCCACAAACACATTGGGTGAAGGACTCGTGCTCGTTCCTGCCCGCCCAAAAGTCTCGCGACACCGTTGGGACAGGGTTGGCATCCTCCGGTGTATAGGATGGCAATCGCATCGACTGCCACCTGCAAGCACAGGAAGGAAGAATGAGGCCCCAAGTGCTGCGATATTGGCGCACATCGGAATTGCCGAGCGAGGAATCAGAGTACTGGATGATGAGTTCGAGCGCGTGAGCCATACCAATGGCGCAATCAGATCCGGGCAAAGTGGATGCTCGTGCCTCGGCGTCGTTGGGGATGCGAGCGACCCAGTTGCATTGTCCTAGCGGAAGAGACGAGTATGCAGTCGGTTGCGTTGAAGAAGAGGAAGAAGACTCGGATGCCTGTGATTGTTGGTGCTGCTCTTTGGCTAGTGCGAGAAGGCCGTCGAGGCCACCATCTTGGTTTGAGTAGTCTAGAAGGCACTTGTTTAGCTCTTCGGGGCCAGCTTCAAAGAAGACGAAGCGCTCTGCTGGTGGGAACTCCATGTAGTTACGACGGACGCGCGATTTCAGGGTTGTTTGTTGCAAGAGAGCCAGTTTGAGCGAGTGCAGTTGGAGAGTTGGGCTGGGACTGTCGAGGGAAAACGTGATGCGAAGGTACCCTCCCACAGTCAAATGCTGCGTTCTCACACCGAGGAAGATAGGACCGAGTCCCTCCTCTGCCGACCTGTGCACATGGTAGTACGGCAGGAAACCCGTAGCTGCAATCGTCTGGATGAAGAACATGTTCTTTTCAGCCATCAGCGTTTTCTTGCCTAGCAGACCTGGAAAAGTCGCCTTGACTTGCACCTTCTGATGATGGCGTCCGTATTTGCATCTCTGATACGGGGCTGTGCTATGATCGACGCTGAACGAGACCTCGAATTGGTATATAGATCCGGCAGCGAGCTTCAGATCGGTCGCGGAAGTAATGTTCTTTTTGTTATAGTATGGTTGGTTTTGCTCGAAGCCACCCTTGGGAAAGCCGATGGACTCGTATCCGACGAGAGATGCAGTGAGAGAAAGAAGCTTGGATGGAGGATTGTAGTTTGCTGGGATGCTGAGTTGGACGATGACCTGAACGATGGCGGGCTCCGTCTCTTCGGGTGTTTCGTTCTCATGACGAACCTGTGGGCTGAGAAAGATGTCGTTGACAGTGGTGCTGAGGATCTTGAGATCCATCTTTGCGGGAAAGCGTGTGCGACCACCAGCTATCGGTCGCGATTGTGTCGGTCTAGCTGCCGAAGACGCTGTGCTGCGATTGGTGTCAAGTCGAACTGCGGGGTAGCAGGACAAAGTTCGAGTCACCTTTTCCTGCAACTCGGTGCGTCAGCGCCTGATCGTCCCTGAAAGGCAGGTACCTATCGAGTCACTTTGATACTCGAAAGTCACGGCGCAAGTGACAGATGCGGATGAGTATGGACATGGGTATATGGTGGTAATTAGCAGAGACGACATTCGATTGATTGGTGGTGAGTTGGCTACCGAGTCGGCCAAACCTTGCGTTCTCTCCGCATTTTTTGACTCGGTAGCGAAGCGGCGGTCGGTCCAACTCTTTCTCTTTTTCGCATTTCGCGAAGAAATTCGGCGAAAAAAAAAGGATCAACTTGAACTGAGGGTCCACTTGCTATGCCGAACGGTCTTCAAATTTGGCCGAGGTGGACCACGGAGGTGATCTGGTTTGCATCTTGTAGATCCAGGTCGGAGATCGGGTCCACAACCTTCCCTCATCTATCGAACGTGATGTATACATCTGAGCCTATAGCTTGCCCCCAAAGGTCAGTCCGCAGCAAGCCCAAAACTTTGCACAGGACTCTGAACTATGACTTCATATTGAATCATGAAAGAAACATATCGCTCGAGCGCTAAGCATTGGCCAGGCCGTTCGCAAGATAGCCTGCTCGCCTCTCGGAGACCATTTTGAAAGAAGGAAGGGGATTGGCAATACTGGTTTCTTTTTGGATGTGGAGCCGACGAGAGGATGCTTTGTGAACTTGTCTGATAGCGAATGTGGCCTTTACGTGACATCTGAGCTTCCTTTGCGCTCTTTTTGACACCTGCTTAAGAGAGACCGCATCGCACGATCTCCCAATCGCGCCCAACCCTTCTACGCGAACCCTCGAGTATGACATTGTCGGATCGATATGCTCCGAACACTTTCCGCTTGACTGTTGTAGGAACCGCTGCAACCGTTCGACGAAAGGTGTTGCCCTTCCCGAGTCAATCTGACCCTTGTGTTAAGGAATTCGACGATTGCCAAGGACAATCTTGCAGAAGAATCTGCTGCCGTGACGCTCGTCGCCAAGAGCATGGCCCTCTTGTCCAGCGATTGTCCAAAGTGCGGGGTAAAGTCGGCTCAGTTCGTGCTTGTCTGCCGACCGCGGAAGCTCAGTCTAGATCTCTTATGGTCGACGGTCTAAGAAGGGGCCCACGCGTGAAAGTCAAGCTAGACCCCTAAAATTGCTCACTCTGTTCAGCAGTATCCTGAGCAAATCTTCCCACACACCTCGCCTATGCCAAATGAAGCTGTCAAGCGAGTCCACGCTTACACAAAGCCGACTTGGCAACGCTTTTACCCGCTGTGAGTCGGCTGACGACCCGATGCCCCTTCTAACATTGTTTGCGAGCAGTCTAGAAGCTGGACCACTTTGTAGGTTGCGCCTAGCACAGGGGTGCTGGGTCTAAGCTTTGAGCTAGCTACAATGCTATGATTGACCTGAGAACTACTTTGTCAAGAGATTTTGCTGCCGAAAAGGGGTAGACAAGACAGCTACAAAGACTGTGGATCAAGCTTGAATGTGGGGCGATCCACGGTAAAGTATCATGAAGCAGGTTCAGAGCAATCAAATATCGTCCCCACCTTCGACTGCACCTCGTGCAGGGCAACCCTGGCTCCGAGTGTTTGCGTCCCAGTGTTGCAAAGCTGAAAACGCACAGGCTGCAGAAGCTTTCGGCGATGTAATGGGACACTGGGACTCGCTTGGCCAAATAGCCGATGGTTGGGAACTACACCGCCCGGCCGTAGAGATGTGCCTCTCGTAAGGCTATCAGCAATGACGCCTCCGAGCTGTAGCGGCTGCAGCGCTCCTTTGAGCTGATTAGCAGCTGCGACACTCTCACTCTCACCAACTGGATCCTGGTGCAGGAAGGGATATAAGAAGAGCTTTGTCTGGCGAGAGATTCGTACTCACACACAAATACTTGGTATCTCACATCCCTACTTCCTCGCACACACTCGACCTCACCCGTCTCGCAACTCGCAACTCTCACCACTGTCCTCTCATAAGATTCAAAATGGTCGCGACGCATTTCAAAGCCCTCGCTGCCCTGCTTGCAGTGGCTTCGGCCGTCAGCGCCTCTCCTGTCCTCTTCAAGCGCGCCCCTACCTGGGCTGACGCCAGTACAGCAACTATCCACCCAGGTGTCAATACCAACACTGCGGGTAGCTGTACCTCAAATTTTGTCTACTACAATGGTGACAACATCTACCTCGGCCAAGCTGCCCACTGTGCCGGCACTGGCTCTTCCACCAGCACCGATGGATGCACATCTGGCTCGCTCCCCGAGGGCACCCAGGTCACCATCACTGGCGCTTCTAAGCCGGGTATTCTTGCTTACTCCTCCTGGGTGCGAATGCAGCAGCGCGGCGAGAAGGATGCCAACACCTGCGCCTTCAACGATCTTGCTCTTGTGCTCATCGACCCGGCGGACCACGACAAGGTCAACCCCACCGTGCCCACATTCGGCGGCCCCGACGGATTGAGGACATCTGGACTCTCCAGTGGCGAGCAGGTGTACAGCTACGGCAACTCGATCCTTCGTCAGGGAATCACGCTGCTCAGCCCCAAGTACGGCGTCAATCTTCAGGACCAAGGCGATGGGTGGTCGCACAACGTTGCCACTGTTTCGCCTGGTATCCCTGGTGATAGTGGAAGCGGCTTCATGGACAAGGCCGGTAACGCATTCGGTACGCTCAGCACCCTTCAGTTCGCTCCTCTCCCCGCTTCCAACGGTGTCGGTGACCTGGCCAAGGAGCTTGCCTACGCAAGGACTTTCTCGGACTTTGCCGGCATTCAACTCGCCACTGGCACCAAGCCCTTCGCTGTTGCGCTCCCTGACCTTTCGAGTGGTCTGCAGTCTAGCCTTCAGAACATTGCCAGCGGAGAAGGCCTGAAAGGTCTCGGTCTTTGACGATATTGCTTGGTATGATGTAACCTCTTGGAAATCCGCTTCTATTATGTCGAAATGGTATATAATGCGCTAATGTATATCTTGGTATGGTCCGACTTGTGAGAATCGCAACGTGATGTAGTTAATCCTGAGTTAATCCGTGGTTGAACGTACTATTATGCGCTGCCGAGTCCATCCTGCTTGACGAGGTACTCTTGCAACAAGGAAAGAGCTTTATATCTGTGAGATAACGAGTTCTTTTGCTTTGGATCCATCTCCGCGTATGTAAGGCCAGTGCCCTTGATCTCAAGGATGGGGTCCCAGCCGAAGTTGGTCGGACCACGAGGAGGCACGACAACACCTTCGGTCTTGCCTTCGAAGAGCTTCACCTCCTCGCCGGGGCCAGCGCAATAGGCAAAAGTGCAGATGGCAGAAGCGGTACGGTCTTCAAATCCATCAAGCATCTTGTTGAGTCCATCGTGGCCAATTGTCTTCATAAAATCCTTGATGTAGGGACCGGGAAGGCCACCAAGAGCGTGGAATCCAAGCGCAGTGTCTTCGGTGATACAGGGTCCTCCTAACGCCTTAGACGCAGCAGCACACTTTGCTTGTGCAACATCACGGGTGGTACCTTGAATTTCCGGCAGATCAAGGTCCTTGTTGACGAGAGTGAAAGGAAAGTCGGGCGACGAGGCGAAGATTTGTTGCACCTCACGCAGTTTGTTGGCATTGCCGGTAACGAAGGTAAGCGTCTGCTTTGACATGACGAATCGGACGTGTAGGAAAGCGGTCGGAGCAGGTTGACGTGAGGAAGATAGGAAAGAATACCAAAATCCAGAAGTGTCAAGCGGTAATTGACTCGACCAAGTCAAATTTAAAATTCTTATCCCGAATTCCGACTTCTGTCACCTCCGCTGCGATGGTTCAGAGCCTTAGCCGAAGAACCGTCGTGGATATACAACTTGATCTGGCTCGTTCCAGTCATACTTTGGCTCAACTGATCAAACGGTCAAACAACTGGCAAGGCAAGGTAAAGCAAAAGCACGGTGTCGCCGAGTCTTGACGCTTCTTCCGGACGCAGATAGGAACACAACCCAGTAGAAATTTGATAAAAGCGTGACATGGTATATGGTACACAAGAAAGTCAATCAAAGCATGTAGGTGAACTCAGGGTGCTGATCACCAAGGTATTCGCGGATGTGAGCATCGGACATGCCTTGGGCCTTGAGTTCGGTGACACGGTGGTCGCGCTTTCCCGCCTTGCGCTGCTTGGTCTCCCAAATCATGTAAAGCTCGGCGGTGGTGACGAGAAGCAGGGCAGCGCAATTGAGACCAAGGTTGACGAGGAATCCACGGCGGTAACGCGGAGCTTCGTTGTTGTTGAAAAGCCATGTAGACGTGATTCCGCCACCATTCGTGAAGACGATGTAGAGAGCAATGGCGGTGGCACGCTTGTACACGCCGGCGGTGTTGTTGAGCATCCAACTGATACCGAGAGGTGGAATGGCATAGGTACCGCACGACAGGACAATAATTCCGCCGTAACGCTGCGAAGCGACATCGGAACCGTACGCAAGAGCTATGCCAGCGATCGAGATGACGATTAGAATGACAACCATGAGCCATCGCCATCGGTAGCGGTCCGAAAGGAAGGCAGCAGTGACCGAAACGATGAAAGCGGCAGCAGTGGGCGGAACGGAGAGCAGCTGGCTCTGGACCACAGTCTTCGCGATGCCAAGCGACTTGATGATGGTAGGACTGAAGAAAGCGTTCGAGTAGAGGAGTGTGGCATAGGCGTAACCGGAAGCGGCGAAGAGGAGGACGATGGGGTCGGTGAAGGTACGCAGCACCTCGCGCCTAACGAAGGCAGCAGTGTACTCGAACGGAGCTTCGTTGGCCACGGTAGCAACCCGCTTCTCCCCGCCAACTTCAGCATCCTGGGAAACCTTGTTAACAGCGGGCGCCACACGAGCGTAGGCCAGCTTTCGCTCCTCGGGAGTGACCCACCAGAGCTTGGAAATGTCGTTTGGAAGCATCCAGAAGCAAGCAATACCGAAGAGAATGGTGAAAATGCCTTCGATGATGAAGATCCAAGCCCATCCTCCTGGATGCCTCTTGATCTGACCGATAGCAGTAGCAAGGAGACCACCGAAAGTACCCGAAAGCGAAGCACCGGAGAAGTAGAGCGCCTGTCGCAAACCAAGCTCCTCGCGCTTGTAGAAGAAGGTGAGATAGAGGGCAATTGCTGGAAGGATACCAGCCTCACTGGCTCCGAGGAAAGCACGGTTGATATAGAGACCAGTCTTGTTGGTGACGAGACCTTGCAAGGTGGAGACGATACCCCAGCAGACGACTAGGAAAGGGATCCATCGGGCGGCACCGAAGCGCTTCAAAACGAGATTGGAGGGAATCTCGAAGGCAATGTAGGGTACGTAGAGGACGGTCAAGGCGACGCGAAAGTCGTAGCCATCCTTGCTCATGTGCAGGTCCTTCTCGAGACCATTGAGACGAGCTTGTCCGATATTTGTTCTGTGGGTGGATGAAAATCGAGAAGTCAGAATATGCGCAAAAAAAGACAGGTGGCGTGCGTTCCACGCTTTTCCGACTTGATTTCGGATATGTCAACGGCACTTACCTGTCAAGGAACGAGAGGAGATAGAGCATCAAACAGAGGGGGACGAGCTGGCGGTCGAGTTTCTTGAGGAGCGACTTCTCAAGGGCGGCATGCTCCTCTGCGGAGAGGTTGCTGATCCCATCGTCGGAAGTGTGAGCCAGCTGAGCTTGGGGTTCCTTGGACTCGTTAAAGCTGTCGCCGGAGGAGGACGCGACCTCGGGCTGATGGGAGAGTTCTGCGGTAGCAGGTTGAGCTGACATGGCGAGTGCACACGTTCACGACTCGTGGTCGAGGTGGATATGCGAAAGCGAGGAAGACGTGAAGCGAGATGAGGGGGAAGAGAAGGGGTAGTTCAGGCTTCCATCGTATGTCGAGACTGCTGTTATATAGACGGCGGACAAGGAAGACCGGGGCGGTAAAGACATCTGGCACCTATCGCAGGTGCAGGTGGCGTGCTGCTTCCAACCGCAGAAGCACGCACCGTACTACTGCAAGATGACCTCTGAACGCCACGGGACCACAGAATAGTCTGACTCGCTCAACACGAATGGGTTCGACAGATTTAGCGCGTTGCTGTTGACCACAAGAGGGGGTCGACAGAGCCAAGAGGGACAATTGCAAAATCTTAAGCGAGGTTGGTGCGAGTCGAGTCAGGACATACGGACAAGCTGCATGTCACTGCAGGAAGGAAATAGATTGCAAGAAACGAGCAAAGGGATCTGATTGGAGAAGACAGACGCTCGAAAACGAGCCAGAAGACGAGCATTCGGTACATTCCCGGACTAATTTGACAGTTGCGGCGGCTAGTGCGCGAAAGGTGAAAATGGCGAACAAGGTTTAGCCGAGTGAACTTCTCACAGTCACAATGTCGTGAGTTCAAAGTGAGCTAGCAGCCGAGTTTGCTCAATTCAAAGGAAGCGCTGTCGAAACGATCAGCAGGGCCACAGCTTCCAAGTTGACAGACTTCTGAGTTGCAATTTTCAGTGCCAAGCCACCCCCGCGCCGATTCAGTTCAACTCGGGCTCAAAGTACAGTACCATAGTCCGCAAAAGATTTCCCCAGCTTTCGAAGCTTTGCTTGCACATGTCAAACAGCAGTCCTGATGTTCTCTCTGCTAGAATGATCAGACTATGTAGAGTGGTGGGCACGTCGTCAATGTGATCAAACCCAACCGGTTTGTCGTCGCAAGTCTACAAGGCGACTCTGGTTCAGGTGGGCGTGTCTGACACCGAATTGGCGGAGTCTACAAGTGACTTGAACGACTCGGACGTGTTTCAGCGGTAGGCTCGAACCACTCCGGAAGCCTGCGGAAGTGCTGATGCTGTCAATCATCTCAACCAAGAATGCCGCCGCTCCTGAAATCAGTAGCTGGTCATAGCCGGTCCAGCCGGTACTGGTCTAGCCGCACTTCTTCCAGAATATTTGGTTTACCCTTTGCTCTCTTCCCCCCACGCTAGGGCGAGTATGTAGGGGAGGACGACATTGTCTTGGCATTCGGAACCAGGAGTCTCCGTATATCCCGTGTTGCTCGTTTCGCCATCCCGTGTGCCTATGAATCACATGCTGTCCTTTGATGCTACAGGCCCCCATCCATGCACCCCGCAAAAGCCCCAAGATCTGCGTTCCTGGCATGCTCAGGCACCAGCGCCTATCGGTGCAAACGGACAAGCAGACACCGCCTAAGCCGTTGACGCCACAGCAATGCCACGTTCGCGATGGCGTCTCCCCGAGGAGATACAAGGAGATTGATATTGCTACGGCAATAAGTTGCGGGGTAACATGGATAACCATGTGGACCAATCACATGGCCCGTAGATGGGTTTTGCCATCGCCTTGATCAAGATCCGTAGCTACCATTGTTGGCAGATGCTGTCGCTCGCTCCCCATTGGCGGACTAAGCCGAGATCGGTCAACAAGACCGACAAATCAGTTGACTGACATGACTCGTTTTTCCCCTTTGAAACAAACCGGGACTGGACAGCCGGAATTGGCTGGAAATTTTTTGCAGGCGTGTCATTCGTCAACGGTGTAACACTTTTCCAAAATCGACACTCTAACAGCTCCTCAACATTTTCGTGGTGCTGCCGCCGGACTGTCGGGCTTGACGGTGAATGGATTCTTCTTTTTTTTTTTTGTTTGAAATTTTGGCGAGAAAAGCAGCCTTTTTCTTCGCACAGACCCTGGAAGCCGGAAAAAGAAGGCATTCATGTCTTCGGAGAGTTTCTTCGTGCATACTCTCGCTCATCTTTGTGGCTCGTTGAGCTGATGCAAATCCACTTCTCAGCTTGGCTCAACACCATCACCCTAACAGCTCGCTCTATACTAGAGCATCAGAAATGACTTCGACACCTTCTAGATCAGGCGCTTCGGCGTCCGTGCGCGAATACCATGCTAACCCAACCTGGAAGACCAAGAAAGAGGCCCAACAGGTCGACTATCCATCACAGGAAGCGTTCCAGTCCGTCATGGGCAGGATTCAGCGCTTACCAGGTCTCGTATCGCCCAACGAGATCGATCGACTCAAGTCCCAACTCGCTGCTGTCGCCGAAGGCAATGCTTTCCTCCTCCAGACCGGAGACTGCGCCGAGCTCTTCGACTACTGCGAACCAGAACAAATTCAGGCCAAACTCAAGCTCTCCTTGCTCATGAGTCTTATCCTCATCTGGGGTGCTCGCAAGCCTGTTGTTCGTATTGGACGTATTGCTGGTCAGTATGCAAAGCCTCGATCCAAACCCACCGAAATCATCACCAAGATCGATCCAGTCACGGGAGAAGCTTCCAAGCACGAGATCATGTCCTTCCGCGGAGACAACATCAACGCCTTCGCCGCTGAGCCCGCCAGCGGACGCATTCCGGATCCAGAGCGTTTGCTTCAGGCCTACTTCCACTCTGCTGCTACCCTCAACCACATCCGTTCGGAACTCGCCAGCGGTCTCGCCGATCTTCACGCTCCTCGTCAGTGGTCTTTCCAGCATGTCCAGTCCAGCGCTCTTCAATCCGAGTTCGAGTCCGTCGTCGACTCTTTGACAGATGCTCTCGATTTCATGAAGACCATCGGTGCCGATCCGAGCACTTTCTCCTCAAGCAGCGTCCTCAACTCGGTTGATTACTTTATCAGCCACGAAGGTCTCTCGCTTGCTTACGAGGAAGCTCTCACCCGTCTTGTGCGCAAGCCGACCCCCAGCAACCCTACCGCACGCAATGTTCACCCTTCCGACCTAGCTTTCGGTTCTCTCGATGACGCCAACTTGGAGAGATACGACCTCTCTGCCCACACCATCTGGCTCGGTGACAGAACAAGACAGCTTGACGGTGCTCACGTTGACTTCTTCTCCTCCATCCGCAACCCCGTCGGTGTCAAGGTCGGGCCTTCCATGAAGCCTCATGAGCTCATCGAGATCCTTGATATTCTCAACCCCGACGTACCTATCCCTCCAGCCGTCGCTTCTGGGCGTACAAGCGGATGGGCCACACCAAGCGGGCCTTGTGAAGTCGTTTACGGCAAGGAGAAGGGTCGTGTCATGGTCATCATCCGTCTTGGTGCTTCCAAGGTTGCTGCTCACCTCCCTCCTCTTCTCGAGGCCATCGCCAACAGCAATCACAAAGACTCGATCATATTGCTTTGCGACCCCATGCACGGCAACACTCAAACCAGCCCCTATCCGCTTGCTTCCTCGGATCCCAACGCTCAGCCTCTCAAGACTCGCTCGTTCGGTGATATCATTTCCGAGATCCTCTCTTTCCTTCAGATCATCTCGTCTGACTTCCCCACACTTCGCTTGGGCGGTGTTCATCTCGAGTTGACAGGTGACAAGGATGTCACCGAGTGCTTTGGTGGCTCGATGCGTTTGGACCCTAAGGATCTCGAGAGAGGATACAAGAGTCATTGCGACCCAAGGCTCAACTTTGAGCAGTCCTTGGATGTTGCTTTCCTCCTCTCCCACTACTTTAGAAATCAGCGCTTGGGTAAGAACGTCAAGGGGGGAGCGAGAACAGAGGAGGAGATCAAGAAGCAACAGGCCATCATTGCATCCGGGTCAGGCGACGAGCTTCTAGCTGAGCTGATTGTCGGCATCACCAACAGACCTCAATCTTCCTGATGCATTCATACAGGTAGCTAATATGAAATGACGAGCTTGTTCATTCGAGATGACGAAGGATTGTGACACCGAAGCAATGTGGCAGGTTAAAGAATGTGGTCGAAGCCGACTTGGAAGATCAGTAGAGACCGTTCAAGTTTATGTTGGGGAACAACGTCGCAATGCCAAGTCAGGCTCAAAGTGTTACCGTGTGTTACGGGCTTCGCGTCCGGTCTTGCTCGAAAGGATGCGGCGATTCAACCTCCCCTTGCTGGTTTGGAGGATTCCCGTGGTCCTCGGAAACTCGAATCACCCTTTCCTTGTTGGGTCTCTTTGGTGAAAGGTTCTTTAACTTGTGCTGTATGCGTTGGATGCGATCCGAGGACGTCCGTCCTAGCTGTCTCAGCCTCTGACGATTGAAGATGACACCCGGTGATGAGGTTGGATCTGATGGGTCCCAATTGGGGTTGGGGTCCTCTCTGAGCGACAACGATGGCTTGAATCCCTTGAGTTGAGGCGAGACTAGCTCGGTTGGAACTGCCTTGAAGCCGCTAAAGAAGTCAAAAACTGGCTTTGTCAACGCTGCAGGTCGTCTGCGCTTCTTGACTGGCGCTTCAGAGGAAGTGGGAAGATTGACTTGCTCTGAAGGGGCTTCCTCATCATGAATCTCCGCGTGATCAGCCGAAATTCTTTGAAACAGGGGAGGCGACTCTGTTCCACTTGCGGTCAACGGACTACGACCTTGCTCTGGGGCGAGCACACCGATTTCACGCCTTCCATTGAAGCCCGAGGATAAGTCCAAGCCTTGTCTTGGTGCTGGCTTTCCATTCTCACTGGCACCAAGCTCGTCTGCCTTCTCCGCTGCCGGAGGACCATCACTACTCGGGTCGAGAGTGACGGGATGGATCTTGGCCTCAGGCACGCGTACCATTGAACGACGTCCTTGCGAGGCGTCACTGTTGTAAAGAGCAAAATCAGCATCATTCATGTGCGCGACATCCTTGAGCTTTTCCATGGCTGCTGCAGAAGGTCGTCCATCTTCCCAAGCCACGCTCACCCTTGAGTCTAGCCCGGGCTCGACGTTCGTCCCACGAGTGTGAGCAGAAATGGGCTCGGGACGATTTCTCTCGATGCGATCATGTCGTCCCAAGGCGTTGAGCAACTCTGCGTAGTTAGGAGGCAATTTGAAGTTTCCTGGTGTGTTGCTACCGGTACTACCCCGAGTGCCCGGCACAGAAGCCTGCGATGAGACCACTGGTGAAGGGTCGCCATGCGGTGTCAAGATTGGGGGCGATTGCAACGAGCCGGAACGTTGAAGTTCCCATTCAGGATCCAGGTCAGGTCTACCAGTCCTTCCGACGTGTAACGGTTTACGAGATGGCGGCGTGATCGGATTCGAGACGTCAGCATCCATCGCCTCTGGATCTTCCATCCGACGCGGAGTCGGATCGAGGCTTGCGTCATTTGAGTTGGCAATTTTGACACGGACGGGAGCGAGTCCTGCACCTGCCTGTTGTGTTGCGTGTTTGGCAGCCGAAGGATGCTGAGGATGACCTACATAACGAGTTGCGGCTCGTTTGATTTGGTCGTCCTGAAAGGCGTGAAGAGCCGTGAACTGCTCAGCCATCTTGTTCATTTCGGAGCCAAAATGCTCAAAATCGGCGGCGCTTGCGGCAGGCCCTCGAGCTGCGTGCTCGGCTGCCTCAACAATCGAAGAAATCGGTCGAGGAGAACCAGGCTGCGGTGATGACACCGTGTCCTCGACTTGAATCTCAGAAATGGGAGTTCGAGGAGGAGTTGATTGGATATCTTGTCTAGTACGGAATTGATTAAAGCTAGGTGTTCGATGCATATCGCTGCGTCGGTAAGCCGGTCTTCTTCTGCTTCGTGCGTACCGTCGTGCATTGTCGTCCAGAGACTGTAAGTTTGAGGCTGTCTCGACCGACAAAGCTTTGGCTGGTTGGTCTTGGCTGGATTGCTCTAGGTGCTCTGAAAGCACCGGGACGTGAGTCCGGGCCATGGAGTTGAGACCGAGCTCAGCGTCGGCATTTTTGACGGCAGCGACGAAAGGCTTGAGGTGCGGAATGGCAGTGTCCTGAAGTATGGTGGGCACACGTAGGATGCGAGGAAAAAAATACTGTTTGCGAAGATCAGGCTCGTACTCCCACTTCTTCTTCATGAGATTATAGTTTCGGTACGGCTCGCGGACGTTGTCAATTCGTCGAAGCAGTCCGATCCAGCCTTTTCGGATACCTTCGCGGATCGCGTTGCCGTCTTGAAATAAGTTCCAGTTCTGGAGGGGTTTCGGAACCTCTGCCTTAGACCATTGAGTAGCTGCTCGCCAATTGTGTCTCTTTTGTAAATCAATGAGAGATGATGGAGCATTTTGGGAGGTATGCTGTGAAGCTGATCCAGCATGAATAAGGCCGAGCAGCAATAGATAGACTGAAACTTGAACGCATATGCGCATGTTGACGGAAAAAAAGAGTCACAGGGAAACCAGGCAATCACAGGAGACAAAGTGATCCATCCTCGGGCTGCTTTATATACCGATGTAGGCGCTGTGTAGTGGATGGTAATCGGAACAAGGTTGGAGGTATCAATGACAATCACGATGAGTCACAGAAGCCGGCTGTCTCGATTCCGGCCAGTGTTGGTGGTTTGAAGAAGGAGCGATCTTTACTGAAAAGATATGATTTGCTTGACTAGCTCGGCTTCATAGATCTTGAGCTTAATATGTGAAGTGCGGCTGACGAAGCTTTCCGTCGGGAGACCTACTGTACCTTGTAATGAAGCGCGACGCCGCGCTCTGCTGGACGGCATCATCATGGCTGCGTTGCCAACGGTCCGATCTCCGAGGCGGCTGTCACAGCGCCGATCGTGCGACTGGGATACTGAAGACCCGACATGTGCGTATGCACAGTCATGTCAATACCAAGCGTGGCTGAGAACATGATGAGCGTCAAATTCTCACTCAGAGTCATCGGAGCACGTCATGGCGGGGTAACGGTCCGGCAGGTGGGAGAAAAGATGATTCTAAGGATAAGCAATCAAAGCAAGGTCGGGGGTTTCGAGGACCAAGACGCTGGTAAGAGTGTGCCTGAATTGGGTAAGATGCGATTGGCTCGCATCACTCAATGAGGTGCACCATTGTGCTATACAGGATGGTGGGTGGGATCGTATCAAGTCGATGCAAGGAGATCGCCGTGCTTGGCAGCCTAGAATACGGTCAATCCAGTACGGAAAAACTCGCGAGTGTACTTCGCTCCGGAAGGTTGAGCATCAATGAAAGCTACTGCACCAGATGAAAAATTGCCACGCATGCCCAAGAGCTGTCGCTAGGCGTCACAAGTGTGAATGGCTGCTCGGTGACTTTGGATTCAGACTGTGAGGTCACAAGGCGGTTGAGTGGGAGTTGATGTTGCAAAGGTGGGCATGGTTTTAGCGCGAACTTTACGCACACACACTTCCAAGTTTCCTTCCCACGCGCATTTTTGAGTCGGTGAGCTCCGCCAGAAAAGCAAACGCACGAACTTGAAATCGCACATCGGCTATTTTGCTTTGGGCGGAAAAAGTCCGATGCGGGGAAGGTCGCCATCATGTTGCCAAAATAAACTGGATTTCACGTTCAGTCCAAGCTTGACTGCAAGAACACGCCGTAATTGGATTTGCCGTGCAGCAAGGTGCATGATCGAGGTGTCAAGGTTCAAATGATCACGTTCAAATAACTGACCTTGAAACTACCACCACCTCTCTTCTTACAAGTCACGTTTTTCATCATTCGGATCATAGGAATGGCATAGACACAACATAGACCGAATCAGTCCTCGGACATCCAACAAACGTTCTGCTTTCAAGCCCACTACGCACCCGATCGGATCCGCGGATGGCTTCTGTCAGCATACCTGGCTCATCCGAGCCATACAGTATCGATGCGGATGCTGAATCACCTTCAGAAAGTGAGCAAGAACTCAGCACAATTCCAGAACATCCTCACAGTCGTAACAGAACATCGCCGACATCATCGAGTTCTCCGACTCAGCCAGAGCAGCAACGACTCGCATCCATCAGACATCCAGTCATTTCCCGGTCCGATTCCAAACCACACGACCGCATACATAAAGAGCCACATCAAGACACCAATCACAAGAGGAAGTCAATTGGGTCCAAACTGCTGGCCAGGCTCAAGCCCGGCTCTCACGACGACAATGTGGATGATGCTGCAGGTCAATCTCGTTCTCAACGTACCAGCGGAGCTCAGACCCCAGCTCACGGTAGCGATGGTGATACCGCAATCGGTTCAGATAAGCTCGAACAGGCGCTGGCTAAGGAGCAAAAACGCAGATTCAATTCTAAGCAGCCATCCTTTGGTAGTGAGGGTGGGCTTCGACAGCGAGGCATCTTTCGAGCAAACAAATCCAAGCAGCCCGCTTTTGACTCTGACATAGATCAAAGTGACGACGATCCAGACTTTGCAGGAATCCCTCGCTACATTTCTCAACAGCCAGCTCAACTCGATAGGTACCGCAGCGATGCAACACGCCATTTTCCAGGAGATCTTTATGAGACCGACGAAGGCGCCAAGCCATCCCATACATCTGCAACAGATGGCTCTGCGCAACTTCCACATCCAGGCTCGAAACACAATCCTGCTGTGTCGAACGGAGCTCAAGAATTTCTCGCCATCGACCACCATGGTGAAGTGCTTGTTGATGATGATCAGCACTACTACGACTCAGATGACTCGGACGACACCATTGCGCACATGATTCGCGAAGCTGACGGATACGACAGTCTTCGTTACAGCCGCAAAGGTGAAGTCTCCGCTGGTATCGATTTCGATACCTTACAAGCTGTTCGAGAGCAAGAACGCTCCGTTAGCGATGACAAGGACGCCCAGAGTGGCTATAGTGCCTACTCTGGCGGCGCCTCCAAAGCTCTCAGTCAGCCCCTGCTCGAGCTTGAGGATATTGAGCTCGAAACTTTCTTGCAAAATTTTGCCCGTCACACCAAAGAGGTCACTGTCACTCGCCCTTCCGGCCAGCAGAAGTACAGAATGCCAAAATGGTCCGACTTTCGCGTTTCTCCTGAGGCCGAAAAAGGTTCGGCCAGCAAGCGACCTTCTATGCTCACTCGCGTAGATCGCGGTCTTCACCACCTTTCGGACAGCCTCTCCCCTCCCATAGTAGCCAAGTCAACATCCAAGAGTCCAAATCAGGAGCGCTCTCAGACAGACATTCCCACCCTGCCGAGGTCCAAATCCAATGACGATGACATGGTCATGGAAAGCTCGTCCGAGGCCGCCGATCCCGACGGCAAGGCCGCAACGCCTTCCAAGAAAAAGTTCAGAGCCAAGTCCTTCAAGAAGCAGCGTTCTGCCAGCAACAAGTTAGCCAATAGTTATGCTCGAGAGTACGACCAAGACTATGATCTCATTGTGCCTTCGGCTGGTGATCCCCACAGCTACGAAGCCATCTCACTTCATGACGAGCTTCGCGTCGACGCCGAGGATGAAGGTGTGGATGGTGTGGCATTCTGCATCGCCTACATTCTCGCTCTTGTAGAGAGGCTCGCGCCGGAAGAGATCGACCATCACCCAGATAGAGGCTATCGAGAAGGTCTCATCCGCTCGCACCTCGAGCGTCTATACACCATCGCACCCTTTTGGGAGCAGCTCGCCTTCCGCATCCGTCGTCTCTACCGATGGGAAGATCCAAAGACGACGGCAGCGGCAGCCATGGTCTATTTTGTCCTATGGTACACCAACATGATCCCCACAGCTTTTATTCTCATGATCATGTTCTACATCATGAGGTTCAAGTATTTTCCTCCTTCCGAAAGTTACCTCCACGACAAGGTCAAGATGCGCATGGCAAGAGGTCAAGCTGCAAATACCCTCTCAGAGAAACTGCGCCGCCGAAGTCGACTCGATATTCTCAATATCTACAAGCGCTGGGTCGTCACTTTTGGTGCTCCCACACAGGAAGCCATGGGTCTGGTTGCCGACTTTCACGAAAAGGTGAAGAATCTCATCCTTTGGCGTAACCCAAGCGCGACACGACGCACTTTGATCCTCTTTGGTATGCTCAATCTTTTTGTGACTTTTGCGCCGTCCCAGTATGTCAGCAAGGCCATCTTTTTCTTCCTCGGTATCACCTTCTTCTGCCTCTTGCCACTGCAGAGCTATTTTCCTTCGCACCGCAAAGCCCTCTCGCCACTGTGGTGGGCCACATTTGGCGCACCAACCGACGCCCAATTCGCAGTGCAGCTGCTGCGCAAGCGTCATCTCGACGTCGACCGTTTCGCCGGCCAACTTACCACGGCTGAAGACGTTCGTCGAGCCGTTCGCTCGCAAGGAAGCTCCAAGCTCAAACCCCGTCCCGACCGCCGCGAAGAAGGTATCGCATATGATCAGATCGAGGATCCCTCCCGGGCTAGTGTCGACTACGTCGAGATGACCAACGACGCAACACTGAAACCTCGTAAGCTGGGAAGCTTCTTTTGCCAGTACAAAGGTCTACCCGGGCGACTGCACGTCAACACCAAGTATCTTTACTTCACGCCGTTGCATTCGCCCTCGCACAAGCGCGGAAGGACGCCTGTCGAGGCTATCGAAAGCATCGTCAAGACCAAGAGCATCAGATTGTGGGTTTGGAGCTCGCTTGGACTCAAGATCGTCAGGAACAATGGGAAAGGGCCGCTATTGCTGGCCAATATGCAGAACAGGGATGAGGCGTTCAACTTGATTCTCGCTGTCTCGACTAATGCAGGATCTGCAACAACTTGAGGATCTGTACTTGTAATCTTTGTATACCCTGTTGAGCCTCTAATCTACAAGTGTCTTCGTATAGCTTCCAAATGTGCTCATCAGAGCAAAATGACAACGGTCGATTTTGCTTGACATTTTTTGAGACCTCAATTTGCCGTCGGTGAATTTTCGACGAAGAAATGACCGCCAAAAATACGCACCGTGGACCGTGCGACTCACCTCCACGATGGTGTTCTCCTCACAAGTACCGTCTCTCCTTCACTAACGACGTCGCCAAAGTGACCGCCTACACGTCTCGAGTGCACAAGGCTCCATCAACCATGAAAGACCAGCTGGATCGATTGGTTGCCGACCTTCTGGCGAAGGTGGAAAGGTAAGCAATCTCTCGATCTTCCTGGTGTGTTCTGCCTTGCTGATAACTCTGCCCCACTCCTTGAATCTTGGACCTAGACTCGAGCCGAACAATCGTGTCCTGGTCGGAGTCTCAGGTATCCCAGGCTCTGGAAAGACTCTGCTCGCAACAAAGCTGGTCGCCGCGCTTAACGCCTCTTCTCCCCATCTGGCAACATACGTCGGCATGGACGGATGGCACTACCCTCGATCCACACTCTCCACATTTCCTGACCCACAAAAGGCATTTGACCGTCGCGGCGCCGAATGGACATTCGATGCAGCCCGTTTCGCTGACTTTGTCACCTTAGTCAAACACGACACTACAAAGACTCTTCTGGCGCCGAGCTTCGACCACGCGAAGAAAGACCCAGTGGAGGATGATATCAAGGTGTTAACGGGAGTCAAGGTAGTTGTCTTTGAGGGGCTGTATGTAAACTGCAGCAAAGGGGAGTGGAAGAGGGCAGCAGAGCAGCTTGACACAAGACTGGTGTTTGAGATCGAGAAAGAGGATGCGAAGAGACGATTGATCGTGAGGCACGTGGCAACAGGGGTTGCGAAAGATGAAGAGGAGGCAAACTGGAGAGGTAAGTACACGTTCAGCTGCAATAGGAGATAGTGATGTAGAGACGAAGCAGCTAATTTCATCTTCTTCCTACCTTTGGCCTGAGCGCTCAGCTGACAACAACGACCTACCCAACGGCGATTGGCTCATGTCTCACCTTCTGGAGCCATTCATTGTGGTGAGGAGTATAGATGACCCAAGTTGGCGCTAAACAACGCGCAATACACAGTCATGCATCGGGACAGCTCGTAGAAGTGGGTATCAGTACATTTATTGCTTGCGAACCGTGTGTTTGCGAAGGGCGACGCTCTTGATGATTCTCCCGTCTTCGATTGGCTCCAATACAAGCTCCTCTATTGTCCATCTACACCCTGGCTCAACTGATGTGTTCCAAGTTTCGATCAAAGCTTCGATCTCTCCTGGCTGAATGCGACCATCGTGTGGCGGAGATTCGTAGTCGAGTATTGCGTGCGGATGAGCTTTTGAAGCTGCTTCGCGTTCAGCGTTGGAGAGCGTGACAAAGTGGCTTAGAAGGACGATGCCTTCAGACCGTACAAGGGGCGAGAGACGAAACAGCAGGGCGCGAGGATGGAAACGGATGCTAAGGATCAGATCGAATCGCTTCTCGTCTTTCAAGCTCGCCCCTTGATGTGGGATGTGTATATTCGTGAGCAGGGGACCGAGTCCAGATTGAATGCATTCTTCTACGATACGTGCCTCCTCCTCGGATTCGCCGAGCTTGGTAATGGATTTGCCCTTGCCTGTGCCGATTAGAGGCTCGAGTGCGCCTTGGTCGCTGCACTTTGCCCAGAGGAGCCTGTCACAACGTGGATACGAGGTTGAAGGTTGTGAGACTCCTTGTCTCGAAGAATCGAGGTACAGATCGTGCATGAGCTGCTGCGCACGATTTAGAGCTGCTTTCCAATTGTCGACCGCGATCCCGGTCCATGATTGGGCTTTGCTTCTTGGACCGAGACGTGTGCGTGAGCCATGCAAGATCCATGCTAGGTCTCGTGCTGCACCACATCCCAGATCGAGCACTCTCAAACTACTATGGCTGCTGTCGTCTTCGAGTCTGAGCACAGTCCTCCGCACTGCATTTGATGGGCGGAACAAGAGCTCTGGAACGTCGGAGGAGTCTCGGGTTGCTGTGATGCGAGCCAAGTGCGATTGCGAGGTACGTGCCAGTCCGAGCTGACGTGCATGGTCGAAGAAGGTCGAGCTGGCTATCACGGATTCTGATTCCTCTGATCCAGGCGATGTCGAATCTGAGAGCAAGACAAGCCGGGCTGACGGGATCGAAGTGAACGCTTCCTTGACTTGGTTGTGCTGGTCATGATCGGCTACCACAAGAAACGGAGCATTACGAGGTGGCAAATAGCTGTATCGTGACTTGAGCTCCGAGATCGGGTGTATATGGTACGAGTTGGCGAGATGTGCTTGGTGAAATGACGGGTGCGGTCGAACATCGAGTACGAGTCGGGGCTCTTCCAGCGAGAGATACGCTTTTAAGGCATAGTTGTCCACATGATGGTCGGCGGAGTGGCTATCAGCATCAGCCGGCATTCCTTTTCAGCTGGTGTCGGCTGTTCGGATAAGCCTGTGATGTAGGCAAAGGGGTCGTGTGATGTTGTGATAGTGTAGTAGTTACTGTGTCGGACGCTTTGACCGTTTGGTGTTCACAAAACTCCACTTTGCGCCGTTCTCGGAGGACCCTGAATCGCAGACTTTTTTATTTTTTGGGTTTTTGGCTTGGAAGCTGTACTGTATTTAAGCCTTTGCTGCATGTGATGGCTTGGCGAACACCCACTCAAGCAAAAAGGTGGTCCGTCCTCGTCTGAGTGTGTGCTGTGCTTAATTGGCTGTCCTATGCAGATTGCAGCTGTGAATTTTTTTCGCAAGATTCAGATGCACGGCCAATTCGTGAATGCACTTCTTTGTTTGCCCTTAGCAGTTGCTTTGCTATCTGTCACCACGGCGTCCTCTTTTACCACCTCGTCTATACCTACACCTCGACGATGCAGGCGGGCAAGATCGTCCAGCGACCTTCGGGCAACGGTACGCCCATTTTGCAGCCGGTCACGCCGCTAGAGAAGCCAGCGCAGCCATCAAATCATGGCATCCTCGCCGCTGCTGCTGCGACCGCTGCTGCTGAGTCTGCCGCTGGGCCTTCAATGCAGTCGTCTGTAGCCTCGCTTGCGCCTACCCCGACTGCAAAAGCTGGTGCTTCAGGAGCGACTGCGGCCACTCGATCCAAGACGATTGTGCTCACCGACGCTGGTCGTGCGCCTTGGTACAACTCATCCGGAGAACCAGTGCCAGCCTACGTCGTTGGTATTGCTGGTGGATCAGCCAGCGGTAAGACGTCTGTCGCCAGGGAGATCCTCAAGAAGCTTCCCAACGTTCCTTGGGTCGCTATTGTCAGTCAAGATGCATACTACAAATCCCTCTCTCCGGAAGAGTCCAAGCTCGCCTTCCAGGAGCAGTACGATTTCGATCATCCAGACGCTTTCGATTATGATATCCTCAAGCAGTGCATCAAAGACCTTCGCAAGAGTAAAGCAGTAGAGATTCCCGTATACAGCTTTGTACAGCACCAAAGAACGTCCGAGACCAACTACCTCTACGGACCTGCAGTGTTGATCGTAGAAGGCATCTTCGTCCTCCATGATCCAGAGATTAGGGATCTGCTCGATCTCAAGGTGTACGTGCAGGCAGATTCGGACTTGATGCTTGCGAGGAGGATCAAGAGGGACACCGTGGAAAGAGGCAGATCCGTCAACTCGGTGCTGGATCAGTACTTGCGCTTCGTCAAACCGGCGTTTGATAGTTTCGTGTCTGCCACAGCAAGGCATGCAGACATGATCGTTCCCGGATCGCACAACGAGGTGGCCATCGAGGTGATCAGCCAGCATATGGAGAAGCAGCTGAGGAACAGATCAATGAAGTTGAGGGCCGAGTTCTACAAGACCCCTGCGACGCAGCTCCCTGCCCAGGCGGCGGGCTTGAGCCCGTACGAAGGTCTGGGATCTCCGCACGAGAGGCGCACCAGCTTGACATACATGAAGCCATTGCTCGACCGCAAAGAGTCGTACGGCGTGTCAGCACCGTCTCTTGCTCGTGGTCTTTCGAGCGCTTCGATGGCTGATGATGCTGGATTGCCTCCCAATGTCACTATGTTGGCTCAAACACCTCAGCTGCAGAGCTTGCTCACCATCTTGCACGACCGATCCACACCAACCTCGGAGTTCACCTTTGCGTGCAAGCGCGTCGGAACGCTCGTTGTCGAGCTGGCTACCACCCTGCTGCCATATCGCCAGAAGGAGATCACCATTCACGGCGGACGCAAGCACATCGGTCACGAACTCGACGTATCGACCCTCTGCTCTGTTTCGATTCTCCGATCTGGCGCAGTCTTGGAGCCTTCGCTGCGAAGGGCGTTCCCTGCCATGTCGCTGGGCAGCCTGCTCATTCAGTCCAACGAAGAGGACGGCGAGCCTCATTTGTACGATGTCTCGCTGCCTTCCTTCATCCGTCGCAGGGAAACGGCTCAGAAGTCTTGGGTCTTCTTGCTCGACGCTCAGATCGGTACCGGTGCTGCAGCATTCATGGCGATCCGCGTGCTTTTGGACCACTCGGTCCCAGAAGATCAGATTATCTTCCTCACCTTGTTGGCCTCTTCGCAAGGCGGTATCCATGCATTGAACCGCGCCTTCCCACGCGTCCGCATCGTTGTTGCTGGTGTCGACCCGGGACTGCAGAAGCTGCGCATCCCTTGGTCGACAACAACCACTTCTGGATCCAAGCATGAACGTCAAGAGTCTGGCGAAGCTCTCCGACCGCGAGACAATGCACCGATCGATGAGGATGATCTTTCGCCTGGACTCGACCGTAGGGATGATTTACATTTGCTGGCTTCGCCACCTCTGCTTAGTGTCGATGGAAGTTCCGCTGAAGCCAAAGATCAGCAGCGTGTAATACAGTCGCGTTCCCAGAGACAGGCGAGTGTAGCCAAGGGCAGTCGGGTAGTGTTTGCTATCACGCCTGGCTGTGGATCTATTGGCGATCGCTTCTGGGGCACCGGCTCGCGATGATCTTCCTGTGAATCGGTTATTCTGCTTATTTTATACATCACACATCTCATCGTTCATACTGCATCGCATCGGAATCATAGCATTGGAAAGGATCTGCTCGATGGCTAGATTGCTCTTGTGTGTCTGCTGTGATGCGCCGAATAGTCTAGGCTTCATCTTCGTTGATCAACTCGCCAACGATGCCGTATTTGCCGGTGAAGTGACCTTCCCATTCTTTCATGTTTTTTCTGCAAGGTCACAACATGAGCAGATTGTCTCAGGTCAGTACATTAAGAAAATGGATTCTGCTTTGGCTATTGCATGCTTGTACTCACACTTCGCTGGCGCTCAAATCTTCGAGCTTGTCGATGGGTCGATCGAGCGGCGTCAACATCTCCAAATCGAAACTCTGTTTGGCCATTCCTCGACTTGCGTCCCTCCCGGCGAAATTGCCGTAAGGCCCACCTGGCCCATAGAAGTTCTTGCCTTTGCTGACATCGAACACTTTCTTGTTGATAGCGAGAAGGATACGCCCGCCTTGACCGGTGCCATCATGGACTGCAAGTGTGCGCGGAGTGTACTTTGTCCATTCGACGGTGTCAGGATGAGCCGGAGGAAGGTAGGAATATCGATCTGAGGGTGCCGAGACGTGAGATCGGGCTTCAGCCATAGACGGTGTCCAGCGAGACGAGCTGGGAGAGGAAGGCAGGAGGAGCGGGATCAGAATGTAAAGGAGGGCAAGCAGGAGAAGAATGTTCAAGGGATTCGTGTAGATGGACTCGGCGAAACGGTGGAGAGACGCCAAGAAGGAGGGAGGTGAAGGGTGCCCAAAGAGCGCATGATTGAGCTTGTCCATCTTGATGATGGAGCTGTTGAATATAGTGCGCAAGCGGTGGTGATGGTGGCAGTGATGAGACGGAAGATGATGATCTTACGGAGAGTCAAGTTGAATGTGACAGCGGTTTACACGGAAAAGCTTCTTTTCCGAGCTTAAACCTCCACCACAACTCTTCCCGCTGCCGGCTTTCCCGCGCGTGGACCAGCGACTTCGGTCACACTGTCGTCAAGTCGTCAACTCACCTTTGTACTCTCACTTCTTTGTTTGGCAACATTCTGGTAGCCATCGAGCAGATACATGGCGTCGAAGCATGTGTCACGCTCCATCTTTGGCGACGTGGTGCAGTTTGAATCGCTGAGCCTCTTCACTTCGACTTCTTCGGACCCTTTCATTCTTTGGAGACCGCAGCAAGATCCTGAATTGAAAGAAGACTCTGGTATCCGGTTGCTCATCGATGCCACCGACGAGATAGCTGTTGCTGATCCTGGCATTGTCGCCAAGGCCTTCCAGCTGCGAGCGGAACCAACGACAAAGGGTACTTGCTCAGAGCCGGTACTTCATATTCAATCCCCCGCACTCAGGAACACTTACATACGATGTCCTCCAAACAAGGGGGACGAGCTTGGTATCCAACTGCCTTTCATCACATTTCAGCTTCGATCCATCGGAAGCTCGAGACCGTTCCTGGTCGAGGTTGGTGTGAAGGACAAAAAGGGACTCAGCGGCGTCATTCGTATCAGCAGCTTTCTGAACGAGCCAAAACTCGATCTCAAACGTCTGCAGGCGGACAAGATTGACAGCGATGGCAAGCAGATCGTGGAGGAGCTCATCTATCCCACTCTCTGCCTCCCTCTGACGATGGCTTCAAGGCCTGACGAGGACGAGACTTCGCTCACTGCATGGCAGGTACTTACGCTCCGTCTGGACCGTCATGCCGAGCAGTTCAGCAACACTTCGCTACTAGGCCACAAGAAAGATGATCTGAGCCAGAATTCCAGATTCGGAAGCTTTCATTCGATCTCTTACGTCAAGATCCACGCCAACTTACGGCTTAGAAGAGTCTGGTGCTCTCGGCATCTGCCTGATCATGATCTTGCCGAACTTCAGGTATTCTCGTAACGCGATTCCTGGAATACACTCGCTGTCTCTGCGTTCTGCCAAGATGAAAGTTTGTCTGTGTATTGTGTTCTCTCGACATTGTCCTGGACAAGGTCAGGCACCTATAGTGTGATGACGAAGAGGTGAGAGACAAATGAATGAATCTGATATCCGTTGTGCAATGCTCGCGTGTGTTGTGTTGCTCTGATGAAATGTGGAGAATTTTTTGGGTTTAGGGGCGCTTCATGCACGTCATGTTTGCGGTCAGAGCTCACCCACACGAGTTACTCTGTGTTCAACATCCTGGAATCATTTTGATCCACCATCTCTGCTATCCATCTCACCTACGGCTGAAGCTAGACTGGCAGTGATGTCAGCAGAAGCGGCACCTCCTCCTGCGTCGACGCAGGAAAAGATCGCAACTTCAGTCGCTCCAACCACCGCCGCAAATACCGACTCACAACAACTACCTCCCATGGATGGTAATCTCCCGCCCGCAAAGTTCATCTTGACCGAAAAGGCTCTCGATGACGCCTTCAATGACATCTGGGCGAACAATGCCAACGCTATCTCCCATTGCTACTCAAATACCGATGCGCTCAAAGTCGACTTTACCCGTACCGGAAAAAGGAGTTTCTTGGGCATGATCAACGATGCAACCAACTCCGTCTACCGGATGGTCCAAGGCGCTGTGACAGACTTCTTTCGACAGACTGTGCTCGATTTCACCTACGGCTCGATCGGCTTGCATGGATTGGAAAAGTATTACGATGATCTCAACAGTCGCGATCCGTCTGAATCGATCAGGTTGGCGAGAGTCCGCGCGAGTGCAATCGAGAGTTGCAGGAGAGAGATTGTGCCAGAAAACGAAACGCTCGTGGGTGGTTGGACGCTATGCTCTCCGCTGCAGGCTAACACTGTCCAAGCTTTGAAGCTGGAGGAGAAGGTGGCGCTGCTGACGGCCAAAGCGCTGTATGTGTGTAGCTACGACTTTGGTAGCGAGAAGCTGAACGAGTTCACAAAGGTCCTGGTCGGCGACATTGTGGGGATTCAGGAAGGTAAGTCTTGGTGCTCCCGTGGCAGCTGTACTGCAGAAACATGGACGAGAAATGTTGACAATGAAACCATCCTCCCCTTGCTCTTCGGTTTTGCCACAGGTCTATACGTCACCTCACCGCACGAGTCCTCGCATCCGGAAGACAACTGGGGCTTTGTCGTGACTTATCTCAACTCCATCTCCCGCAGCAACACCACTGCTTCCATCAAGAACCTCACCACCACCACATGCTCCACTCACGCTGCAGAGTCTGCTAAGCGCATCTTTGCCTTCCGCGCCATCTCGGACGAGATTGACGACTCCATCATCTCCTCGAACTCCAACGCTACTCCGCGATCGCGTCATTTGCATCATACCATCAAAGCCAGGAAAAACGCCTCCACCGGCAGCAGGCAAGGTGCGGAGGCGGAGGACGATGATGAATCAGACGAAGGCATGATCTCTTCAAGAAAGAAGGTTGGGATGATCGTAGAGCTGTTGACGGAGTGCTGTGTGGATGCTGGAGCTTTCGACCCGGAAGACGAGTCAGCGGAAGGAAAAGAGAAGTTCGTCACCCACAAAACTATTCAGAGTCTTGACGAGGCCAAAGCCATGATGCCGTACTTTGGTCCCCTGATCGAGGGTCTCAAGCGTCGACTCTGGCTGTGATCTTGCAATATACCCGACCGATTGTCTCGGCAATTGCTACTTTGCTTCCAACCCATGCGCCTCGCTTTCCCATCTTGATACAGACGACATTTGCGCGATGAGATTGTTTGATGACGTTGAAAGGGTATCTTGGCATGACAAATGAAAGTCGGAGAAGCCGACCGAAGTGAAACTTGATCGATAACGATCATCAAGAAGCAGAAACAGCATTGGCAGTCGTCGCAGATCCGACTCTGATGCCCAACTTGGCCATCTGACCCGTGACAACATGCCTAGCGAACGCAGACTGCACCACGTTCGTCCTATCCAAACAATCCAAGCACGACACCCTGAACACACCCGTCTGCCTACTCACCACCTCCACTTCCTTTCCCTCGCCCTCCGTTCTGTGATGGTAGTACTTCATCTCACCCAGCGTCTCCTCCATCTGCTTGATGAGCTTGGCCACATTCTCAAACTTCATCCCCGAACACTCTTTGTGGAAGTCGAAATCCACGTAATGCAGCTTCGTTCTATCCCACACCTTCCCGTTCCCATCGCTGGACGAAGGCTCCGAGCGAAGATTCTCCACAGCTGTCTTGTACGCCTTTGAGATGCATCCCTCTTTGCCACCCTGTTCCGCAAGATTGACACAGGTGATGGAGCCGTACCGATCCACCTGGACCGAGAAATGTCTGCGACACGCTTCGGTGTTTTCCGCCTCGGTGCGTTCCAAAACTGGCGGAGGCTTGAGCGAGAATGGGCTCTGCGACCAGTAGAGCGGGATTGAGCCTCGGATTTGGACAAAGGAGAGTGCGTCACCGATCATGTTTGATGTGGATCGACGGCGGAGGACATACAAGATCTGCTCGGTCTCGACGAAGTTGGCCACCTGTCCAGCCTCGTTGATGCCTCGGCGTTGGTAGCGTAGACCCGCTCTTTCTTTGGATCGGCGCGAGATGACCATCATCTGACAGCGAAGCACGGCATCGGGAGTGTCACCATTGCCTTTGGTGCTCTCGATAAGAGGCTGAATCGGTAAATTGACGGTCTGCAGGTAGCCCTGCATCACGGGTAAGATGTACGCGTGCAAGCCTGCATGAATGAGATCCTTCGACATGTGCTCGTTATGCCAGAAACGGCGATCAGCTCTCCTCCAAAGTGGGAGATTCGGATACGGTTCAGCGAGCAAAGGGAACGCAGCAGTCTCTTGATCCTCCGCCTTCTTGCCTGCCGCAGGAGAGTTAGCGAGTGCACCGCTCCCAAGACGTGCGCTTGTGGCGGCCTCCGTCTTCGTGCTCCCCTCTAGAGCCTTCCTCTTGTTCTGCAGCGATGTCGTCAGATCAAAGTCGTAGCTGTACCAGAACTCGCCTCGTGCCCAGTACTTTGCTGTTTCACGAACAGCCTTGTCTTCGAGCTCGGCTTGCTTGGCGGCGTGCCATTGCTCATCGGCTGTTGCTGGCATCGGTTGAGGCGTGCTCGACTCGACCAGCTCGGATGACTGCGTGTCAGGCTCAGCCGAGAGAACATCATCATTCGAAGACTGAGATACGTCAGCAAGCTGAGACTGCGCCACCGGATCTTCGGAGATGGTCTCGATGCGACCGTCAGAGACAGCTCTGGCAGCACGAGTGAGCCAGGGCCTTGACTTGGGCATGCGAAAGGTGTCGGCTCGCCCCGAATTGGACAGTGAGGAGAAGAACGGCTCCTTCGGAATGGCCGCTGGTGTCTCGACATCGTCATAGTCTGACTCGGACGAGTCACTTTCGCTATCCGAGCTGGTGTCTTCCAGTGTCACATCGCCAGTGGTCTCGTCAGCCTGCTGTGCATCGGTTGATGTGCCTGTAGGTACGCTGCCTTGCTTTGCTACTTGAGCGCGAATCGCCTGCGATGCCTCGTCTTGCAGCAGTGGGATAGCGAGTACACCAGTACAGCAAAAGATGGGTCGGGTATCGTGGAAATAGTGACCGATGAGCTTGGAACTGGTGATCACAAAGAGATAGCTGCTGCTGAAGAAGCGTGACAAGCCGATAATGCCAGAGCATTCGAGGCTTAGATTCTCATCCGTTGCTTGGTCCAAGATCGACTTCCAGGCGGAAGGGGGCAATGGCGATATCTTTCCGTCTTTGCCCCATGCGATGAGAAAGCCGACATCAAGAGAGGTGACCGTTGGTACTGCGCCTGTCGCATTTAATGGAGCATTTGCGCCGCTGAGAGAGGATGCATTGGAAGCTCCGATCGTAGCGACTTTGAAGCCATCCCCCGAGCCGAACGGGCGAGAAGTCGATGTACTTGGAGCTGCAGTCGTGCTTGACTTGACATGATGAGTTGCGTGCGAAGAAGAATATTGGTGGTGATGGTGATGAGCGCGATGCAAATGCGATGAGCTGCGAGGATAGACGAGCAGACCCTGCTCGGTTGGCAGGACGCCGATCCGTCGCTCGGGAAGTGGATGCGGGAAAGGTGGCACAGACCAAGACGCCATAGCAGAGCTGGAGCCACGCGACGGCAAAAGAGGTATCGATGACATCCTGGGCGAAGACGAAGGCGATGTGGTTGTGCTCTTGCTGGAGGATGATGTAGATGCTGTGTCGTTGCTCCTGCCTTTCTGCTGCTTGGAGCTGTTCGATGATGAAAAGATCGCCTTGAACATGGCTGCGGACGGTGGGGCCGTGAGTCTAAAGCACAAGATAGGATCGTAGAAGCTTTATTCGAATGTCTCGGGCAAAAGACTTGGAGATAGGAGCGAGCCAACAGGCTCGAGTGGGTTGTACGAAGGGGTAACTAGTGGAGGTGGGGGAGGGTCAAATGAGGCGTCTAGGGGTTGGTGACAGTAGAATGCATGCAGGCCGCTAATCAGCAATACAGACAGATGCATAAGTGTCGAAATCAGAGATTACAAATTCACGTTCATTTGTTGTTCATACTTCTATTCAAAATTTAGCCTGTCTAACACACTTGCGCTGCCTTTGACTCGAGGTTGGAGGCCAACGCAGCGTATGCACAGCAAGAACAGATCTCCCAAATGAAAGTCAACAGGCAGACACATGAACATTCAACTCGATGAAAGGAGCGAAAGGAACTTCTCGTGAGGCTAGGGCGGAAAGAAGAGGTGTGCTAATTGCGCAGCAATCAGACCGGTCAAGTGACAAGAAAATGCACCGGGTCAGAGCCCAAGGTGCAAGGATAAAGCAGAGAACTGAAAAGAAGCGAAGCGATGAAAGAAGCAATGTCCTTATGAGTGAGAGCGTGAGATCAAAGCGAGTGAGTCAGGAACTACGTGGGCATCTTGAGTCCGATGTGAGTTTCTCTATTGTCCGAAAGACGCCGGGATTCGGTCGGCTATGATGTATAGACTCCAGCCGCTTAGAGAAGGAGACCGAAGCAGATCATGGCAAGACCAAGCACAGCAGTGGGGAGCACGAAGGAAGAAGCGGAGATGGTGGAAGCGGCCGACTTTCCGCTGCTGCCGCTGCTGCCAGAGCTGCCACTGGTGGCCGAAGCGAGAGAACCAGCAGCGGCCTTTGTGGCGGTGAGAGAGTGAGTACCCGAAGCGCCGGTCTCGTTAGGAAGAGCGCCAGAGCTGTTCGAGTAGGTCTCGACATAAGCGTCGGAAGCGGGCTTCTTGAGACACTGGACGATGGGCATGAGGCTCTGCTTCGGGCTCATCTGCTGAGCGGCGGGGAGAACAATGTTGACAGCAATGTCGACGGCCTGCTGGTAGAGATCGTGGGCGAGAACAATGTATCCGGTGGAGAGCGAAGAAGCGTTCTTGATGATCTGCTCAAAGTTGTAGACGACCTGAGCGGGCGAGACGACACCGGCGGCAATCTTCCAGTCGTTGGTGTCGTAGGGGTCACCGCGGGGAGGGGTGGTCCAGATGATAGGAGTGAGACCCATCTGGAGCGAGATGGCACGGACACGGTCATCAATGTCACCGTAGGGAGGGCGCATGGTGTTGGGAGTGACACCGATCACGGAACGAATGACCTCCTTGCTCCAACCAAGCTCGGCAACAATCTGGGCGTTAGAGAGGGTGGTGAGGGGGTGGTGAGACCAAGTGTGAACCGAGATCTGATGACCCTGCTCGAATTCGGTCTGGAGCATCTGAGGACGAGAGATGACACGCGATCCAACGACAAAGAAGGTACTCTTGAGGTTGTTCTGGTTGAGGTACTGAAGGAGAGTAGGAGTGTACGGAGAAGGGCCGTCATCGTAAGAGAGACCCCAGGTGTTGACATCGGGGCAAGTGGTGATGTCGGTGGAACGGGTGCACTGACCGCAGCTCCACCAGCAGTTGCCATCTTCGCCGGCCTGTGCAAGGTTGGTAGGGTTGCCGCTGCACGAGGCAGAATCGACGGTGGTGGTGACGTTGGGAACCTTGGACCAATCGATCTGAGACATCCACTGCTGGACCTGGGTGGAATCAGTCGGGGGAACGACATCGAGGGCGGGGAAATTGGATGGAAGGATGCTGTTGATGTCAGGGAGACCAGGAGCGCCGGTGACCTGAGGGTTCTTGGCGCCGGCGGGGTAGGTGGTGAAGAGCGAAGTGGTCGAGGTGGTAACACCTGGACCAGACGAAACACCAGCGAGGAGAGACGAGACTGAAGCTGGGAGGGATCCTGTGAAGGTGGAAGTGGGGGCAGCAGCGGCACCAGCAGCAGCCGACGAAGCCGAGGAAGCTTGACGCTTCTCAAAATCTGGCTTGGCCACCGCAAGCGCGGCGAGTGCGACTGGCACAGCAGCAAATGTGAGCTTGACCATGATGATCCGGATCGTCTATAAGCGTCTTATTCCAGAACGAGTCGGGACGGTGGTTAGAAGAAGAGTTGCGGATGCAGGGGCGAAAAGATGGAAGTGAGTGGATAGAAGGAAGGAAGCGAGGATCACTATCAGCGCATAGAGGTGCAAGCTCGTAAAGCAACACAAAAGAGGGTCGCGACGGGAACAGTGTCCGAGTGAAACACGAAAGGCAGATTGCGGTGCGGCGGTTGCAAGGATCAAAGCAGAAGAAGCAAGCACACACTGGCACTCGGACAGACGAGAGGTAGCGAAGGTTTCAGGGGTTCGTTCTCAGGGCGCAAAAAGGCAGCTTTGACGATCAAAAAAGAATTGCGGCGTCCCAATGGAAAGCAAGTCTTTTCGATTGAGGATAAGGCGGGAAACGGGAGAGATTGGCATGAGCGAGCAAAACCCACGACGAGATGAAGAGACGCAGGCCAAGCTTGAAGGATTTGTGCAAGCCAACTGCGAATGACCTGCGACCTGCAAAATGCAAACTGCAACGCAACAATGCGATGTCGCGCGAGGTCAAGCGCGCACATGTGGGCTTTGGTTCTTGTTGTCCTCTGCTGCCTGCACATCCCCCGGTTGACAATTTCGAGGTGCAGGTCGAGTGTTGCAGAAATTAGAAATTCGGATCGGGTCTAGCGTTTTGGTTTGATTTGGGGGTTTTTTTTTGTTTTTTTTTCGATAATGCAGCCAGGGCAAAGGACCGCGCGCATTTTGCCAAAAATTCATATAACGCGGATTCCGAAATTCGAGAATTTCAGCTTTTGAGTCAGACTGCAGAAAAGCAGTGTGCTGTTCAAATGGACTTGTCGAAGGGGCCGTCGGTGCCAGAGTTGTTGAAAACCGGTGATTCTCCTACGAGTTGACCGCTTTGCTCACTGTCGCTCTTCCTACCGCAGCAACCGTTAGCGTCATATGTGCATATGAGCATGCTGGTCGCGATCTTGACAATGTTCATGGAGCGGCTCGACCAACGGCGATCAAGTGTTGCACCCTATAACCAAGTCGAATTTCGAGGCCAAGCACTTTGAAAGGGGGGCGCCAACGGCTTTGGCTCGGGGTTGGCGTGCATGCACCCCGCCTTTTCTCATTCTGCTGTCAATCTCGCATTCCTCTGCAATCAGCCACCTGGAGTACAGTATACGGGTCAGACTGGTATTGTTGTACAGTAGTCGGATTAGAGCGTGCCTGTCCGTGTACACAAACGCCGTGAAGCGACTTGCCTTCACGGACATGACGTTGAGGTCGGACTTCCAGATTCCAGGAGGACAGAACTGAGCGACTTTGTATTGTACTGTGTAGAGGCGACTAAGTTGTCCACGGATTGCATTTCAAGGTTCTGGACGCGCTTGCTCCACTGTTTGGCGATCCTGTACTACAGTACTGTACTTTGAGTTGCTGATTTTCAAGTTTCGAGGCTGTGCTCTTGTTTGCTTGACACGCTCCTTCTTGATCGCCGACCGCTGATCCTCGCTACCGCAATCGCTTCCTCAGACTCACCAAGAAACCTGCGAGGAGAGTCGATTCGAATGCACCGTGTCGTTCATATTGTAGCTGTCGAAAGGCTCTCAAGTGCATCGCTTGCAAGTCGACTCCTTCAGTCGAGGCATCCTTGTTCATCATCCAGCCGCGTGCTGCATGCTTCTCCCTGCAGTGCTGTTGAACACCGACATCTTTGAGCTCTTTTGGGGCCATCAAGATGCACGTTGCTAGCAGATGATGAAGATGGCATCGGGATTGAAGTGAGGCGATTTTTGCCGATGATCGGGGCTAGGCCCGGATTTCGGAACTCTTCTCTGACTGCTTCGGCCAAAATTTCCCCATTTTTTCCTTCGCAACGGTGTTCAGCTGTGGAGTTTGCAAGGGTCCTCGTTGCACCGCTGGTGTTAACCTCGAATCGATGTGGCTATCCTTTCCTGTCAATACCACCAGCCCTTCTCATTGACAGCATAACAAAGATGGGAGGCAAGAAGGTAAGATGCACCGGCGAAGTCTTCGCATTGTCGTCTCATTATCTTTGCTGATTGTTATTCATGCTACCGCTCTATCCCCAAACAGATCTCGGAACGCTCCATCAAGAAAAAGTCGGGCCCCACTCACCCATACTCGAGGAGAGCCACACAACTCGCTCGGGTTGCCCATCGCAAAGACAAGCTCACACAGGCAAAGGCGATCCGCGGGCGCTCTTCCAATGCCAAAGTCGACCGTCTCTCCGCCCTCATTCTCATGCTCCCTGATGATATCGATGCCTTGCCAGATCTCGCGGCCGTTCACAGCTTTGTCAAGGACGACTTCCTCACACGCCACAACGATGAGCTTGAAGAGCTAAAAGCCGAGCGCAGACCAGGTCGACCGCCTCACAAGCGCGAGGTAGAGCTCAAGGAGACCATCGCAAAGGAGTTGCAAGAGTACAATGAGGGTTTTGAGCTTCCTGACCTCACAAGTCCAACCAACGTCAAGCTCCTCCGAGACTGGCAGGGTGACCCTCAAGCACTGCCTCTCTTCCGCATGGTCCGCATCAGCGGTCAATACCCGTGAGCTTCTCTCGCTTATCTGCTTTCTGCATTCGAGCTATCACTGACCCCATCGCCCCTCTTATACCAACTACAGAGAGCAATCCAAGCTGATGCATCCCGGCAATCACAAACTTTTGCAGCTCGAATTGAAGCAGCAAGGCGAGCAGGACGCCTCCGAATCTGCCAATCAGATGGACACTATGGACACGATCCCCGCTCAGGATTCGGCTGAGTTTCAGCGGGTTGGCGAATTCGCTCAGATGGGATGATTACGCAGCTTTCATCTCATTCCTCGCTTACCATCTCCTTTCGCCACGGCTCCAACCTCTCGCATCATACAGCACCTGACCATCACATGTAATATTAACTTCATACGAATACCACGCATACCGATCTCAAGAACGATTACCCATGACGGGTGTCAATGTTTCGTCTACGATTGATACATTGTTACAAAGCACAGCATCACATTCCTTTGCAGATGCACTGTTCTGGAGTGGCCAGACCATGAATGCTCCCTCGAGCGAATCGACGGTGTCTTTCACAACAACAACGGGTCATGCAGGCTCACTCGATGAAGACATTTACAACGCGTGCATTCTTTTGACCTTGAAGTCTTCCTGCAAGATGTAGACCAGCTGTTCTGATCAAAACGCACACCATTTACCCCATCTGATCTGGAACTGGGTGCGATCAGACTGAATGTGTGCCCCTGGCGCAGTCTATAAACACGTTAATGATATATATACAACTACTGCTGGCGTGAACAATGATGGTTGTATGGAGTAGTTGGTTAACTTAGGAGATTCTGACTGTGCGAGCCCTTCGAAGCTCAGCTGTCCGAACTTTCTCTTGCCCTGGGTTCGAATCCCAGTACGACCTTTTTTGCCTGAATTTTTGACCTCCTTTTTTCCAAGACTTGTCTGTCTCTCGTCACGATTCGAGTTCGAGACATTTGCCTTTGACCGACAGTGTTGCTCGCACGATGTATGGTAGGTCTTGGACCGTGTGCTTGTCCCTCAAACACTCGGAACCAGCACCCGTCTCAAATATATTCTTCGACGCAAAGACTCATGCGCTAAAGAGAGCTGTGCCGTCAATCATGGCAGAACACTTGTTATCGGCTAGCCCGTAGGTCGAGTAATAGACACGAGGTATATCCAAGAGAAGCCACCCAACGTACATCAGGAGCGGCATGTAAGGTCGGTTGTCGATGAAGAAATCAGGGGTCTCCACGGCATTGTGTTGCTGTTCACGGGGCTCTACGGCCTCACTTGAACAGCAAGCTCCATGCAACGAAGATGCAGAAGCGTACATGAACTTTGCTTTTGTCCAGAGGCGTCATCCGAGGTTGTATGGAGTAGTTGGTTAACTTAGGAGATTCTGATTGTTCGAGCTCGAAGCTCGGTGATACGATTCGACCTTCTCTTGCCCTGGGTTCGAATCCCAGTACGACCTATTTTTTGATCCCTCTCTTTCTGTAAGTTATTTTTTCTTTGGTGTGGGGAAATCTGCCATTTTCTTCAAAGCGAGAAGAGTACACTTGATTCCGCCGTTGGTTGCACATTACGATCGCTTGCGAGGACAACGGTGGCGACCGAGGGAGTTGTTTGCCCAATGCGCATTCCTTTTTGGCGCACCCTAGTCAAGATGACTGACATAGCTTGCAGGTACAGACTCCGCGGCTCTCATGATGGCAGAAATTGGGGCAAGAGGCGGATTCACGCGCGCTTGGGGCACACAGCGAGTCCAGATCATTCTTCCATGCTTCTTTTTGCGACCGCGCTTCCGACACGCTATCCAGCTCCTCGAGCCGAGCGCATACCCCATCGACAATCCAGTATAGGTTGTGTGCCTTGACATAACGTGTATCATGATCGAGAAATCAAGTTGCGACTGAGTAGTGTCTGGGAAGTGAGGAAGCGGCCAAGCTTGGTTGGCAGACCAGGTTTTGTTTGCTTTGATCGGCATTGCACAGTGCGGACGATACATTTGCACAGTGCGGATGATACATTTTGACAGCCTCTTTGCACGGGCTCGGATCTGATCTGCGGTTAGCGTTAAGCGAACAGTGAGCGTGAGCAAAGTACACACTACTGTATCTTACTGTAATTGGTGCCTTCGAGAATAGTGAGCGAGTCGGTGCGACAGTGAGGCAGCGAGATGCAGCGGCAAATCCAAAAAATTGGAGAATTTGGCCATTGAAAGGCGGATGCGCAAACTGAAATCACCGCGCGTGATCCACAAATTCAAAAGAGTGCAGTTGGGCTGCCAGATTGAGTTTGGAGCGGCTGCTGCTTTGACGTGACAAGGATTCAGGAACTCACACATGAAAGTGCAATGCCGACTCTGCTTATGCCATCCACGCCATGCCATCTACACATTCTAACCGCGGCCGCCACCAGAAACATCAATCCACACGCCATCTATATGATCACAAATCTGAGCCTGATTACACCGACCTTAGCACCAGCTTGGAAGGTACCGCCACAGCGACCCACTATCATGCTTTCTATGGCCAAAAATCCGAATGCCCTGAGAAGTCACTTGCACAGGTCGCTGATGCGTGTTAGCTATTATGAGGTGTCTGTGCAAGTTGGTGGGTGAAAGATGACCTGAAGTTTTGTGACGACTTGAGAGTAATGCGTCTAACTGTTGTGTGTCTCTTGAAGTGGGTCATAGCGGGGGGAGCGTGCATCACAATCTTCAACCTTCTCCCGCACATGATGCGACAGGTGTCGTGCGCAGGTCAGTTTGCCTTGCAGGGACTTGAAAAGGACAAGACAGTACGACATGAACGTTTGGATTCCCCCGCACTTGTGCATCAGATTGTAGACTGCAAACTTGAGACCCCGACCGACTTTGTTGCACGGTTCACTGTCACCTATCCTGCTTGCCGCTCTTCCTGCCTTTGGCGCCGGTTTTCTTTTCCTCGGCTCCCATCTTCCCCGCAACGTCGCTGGTGCCACTCTCCTGCGTGCAGGCACTCATTCGATTTCAGCATTTGTGCCACCTGCCTCATTTACCTACCATTCCTTCCCTAGTCCCCTTTCCTTCCTTCTCCTCACATCTTCCTATCCTATCCGGAGACCAGCACGATACTCAATCACCTACAGCACCCCACCTCTCGATAGAATATCCATTTCTCTTCTAGACGCACTTTCCTCGACACATCGTCTTTTCCATCATCATGTCGGTCGCAGCTACCGGCGGGGTACCCATGCCCCTCATCAAGCAGGCAGAGGCGGAGGAGTACTGGTCCCCCGCTCAGAGGGATGTCTTCCTCGCCTTTGCTGACGCTATCGTACCAACACTCGACGGCGCTGAAGCTGCCGATGTTCTTTCCTACTTGCCTGCCGAGGCCACCGACCGTCAACGAGAGCTCGCCCCTCAATTCGCCCGAGACGGCTTCGTGTCCAACCCGCGCTTGATTGACTGCGCCGCCTGGCAGATCAAGACCTCGCTCTCCACCAAGGTGGCTGGCGATATCAACATGTTCCTGACACTCCTCTCTACTCGGCCAGGATGCCTGGCTCTTTCCGGTCACATCGGCCCTTTCCCTCAGCTCGATCGCGACACTCGTGAAAAGATCATCTTCGGCTGGCTCAGCTCTCGTCTCACCCTCTTCCGCAAGGCTTCCGCCGGTATCAAAGGCATCGTTTTGCTCGTCTACTACCGTAACCACCAGCCAGCTTGGGAGGCTATCGGATACCCTGATGGCCGTCCCGATGACTGGACTCGTCCCGCACAAGGCGCTCAGGCTGAGCCTGCTGTCCCTGTCTACGATTACAAGTTTGAGAACGAGAAGATCGCCGCACAGCCCTCCGGATCTGAGATCATCGTCGACACTGAGGTGCTCGTCATCGGCTCCGGCTCTGGTGGTGGTGTGGCAGGTAGCTACTTGGCGCAGCGAGGCATTCGCACCTTGATCGTCGACAAGGGTATCTACATCCATCCCGACAAGGTCGTCGGTCGCGAGGATCAGGGCTACGGTCTTATGTACGAAGCTGGTGGTATCCTGCCTTCCGAGGATGGCTCCATCAACATCCTTGCCGGTTCCACCTTTGGTGGTGGCTCTTCCATCAACTGGTCGGCCTCTCTCAAGCCTCGCCACTTTGTGCGCAGGACCTGGGCCGAGAAGTACGGAGTGCCGTACTACAACAGTCCTTTCTTCACCTCGGACTTGAACGCCGTTTGCACTCGTATGGGTGTCGCTGTTTCCCCGATTCGCCACAACATTGGTAACTCTCTTCTTGCTCTCGGTGCTCAGCGTGCTGGTCACCCTGTCGAGCCTGTCCCGCAGAATTCTGGCGGACACACTCACTACTGTGGCAAGTGTCAGTTGGGATGCATCTCCGGTCACAAGCAGGGAGGTGTCGTTTCGTGGCTTAAGGATGCCGCCGAGGCTGGTGCCGCTTTCATGACCAACTGCTACGTTGAGCGTATTCTTTTTGACAAGAAGAAGCGCGCTATTGGTGCTCTTGCAACCGTCGACGGACGCAAGGTCAAGATTCTCGCAGCCAAGGGTGTTGTCGTCTCGTCCGGCTCGATCCAGACTCCAGCCCTGCTCCTCCGCTCGCCCGAGCTCAAGACCAACAAGATGATCGGTCAGACGCTCAAGCTTCACCCTGCTACCGTCGTCACTGGTTACTACAACTTCCCCATCAAGCCTTGGGAGGGTGGATTGCTCACCATGGTTGACAACTCCGCCGAGCTCGTGGACAAGGATGGATGGGGATGCAAGATCGAGACCATCGCCTCTTCGCCTTCCATCCATGCCGCTTTCCAGAACTTTGCCAGCTCGAAGGAGCACAAGCAGCGCATGCTTCGTTACAGCCACAGTTACACTCTGGTCATCATTTGCCGTGACCGTGATGGTGGTCGAATCATCCTTGATGAGCGTGGAATGGCTCGTGTTGAATACTCGATTTCGCAGTTCGACCAGCGCTCGTTGCTTCAGGGTATTCTTCGTGGTGCTGATGTTCATCTCATGGCTGGTGCCGAGGCCATCGCCACTGCCCAGACTGGCGTTCCGGTCTTTGTTCCCCCTTCGCAGACGCCGGAGTCGCCTGCCGGCGTTCCTGCCTCGCCTGCCCCCGCAGCCGACAGCATCTTCACCGAGACCACCCAAGTGCCCGCCACCTGGACTCCCGTCCAGACCATCCCTCGCGACCTCAACGACCCGGCGTACAAGGAGTGGCAGAAGAAGGTCATCTCGATCGGCGCGCAGCCTTACCTGCTCGGCACTGGATCCGCGCACCAGATGGCTTCGTGCCGCATGGCTGCCAATCCCAAGCTCGGAGCGCTCGATCCCGAGGGTCGCGTTTGGGGCGCCAAGAACCTCTGGGTCGCCGACGCTTCCGCCATGTGCGAATCGAGCGGTGTCAACCCAATGATCACCACCATGGCTACCGCCCGAGGTGTTGCCCGTAACGTCGCCCGCGAGGTCGGCGCTATCGAGCCCGTCCAAGTCAGCACCGGCGCCGTTCACCAGGCTCGCTTGTAATTAGATACCATTCATTCGTTCCCGCATTTAACGTTCCCTTGTTCCGTATCAACATTCATGTGCTCGTATGGATGCCATATGTTCGCAACGCTTGACCATGTTGGCCTTGACAGTGGTCCCTTTCTTTTGAATCTCCTTCTTCTGAACTGGCAATCCATTTTGAGTCTCACAGATCACTCAAAAGCACGCGCGTCGCAACACGACGGCTGAGAGGCAAAGCAGTTGATATATGACTGACTAAATTATGCAATGAAGAAGAGGTCCAAAGTAATGCAAGGGATGTGCTTAAGACACCCACTAACGGGCGGATAGTCCTCCATAGTGAACGATCAAATCGACACCTCATCTTCCTCCTCTATCACCGAGCCGGCAAGCGAAGACGGTTGGAGACCCATCGGGCTCATGGCGGGGTCTCGGCTGTTGATCGCGTCGACCGCAGTAGCCGTCTGAGCCAAGCGCGGGTCGGAAGCTGCCTCGGCATCTGGCTTTGCGACCCCATGCGTCGCCGCACCAGCACCAGGATCATCCACGGCCATCCGCAACTGCACCTTCTTAACCTCCCACTCCCAATCCGTGATCCCGATCAACCAAATCATCCCCGCCGAGCCGAAGAGCAGCGCGATCGTGAGACCCCACCAAAGCCCAGCCAATCCAAGGTTGATACGAGTGAAAGTAAGCACAAGACCAACTGGGATACCGATGACATAGTACGAGACCATGTTGATGCCCGCACCGGCTGCCTGCCTTCCAGTACCACGAAGGACACCACCGGCAATACCGCAGATGCCGTCGGCGACCTGGAAGAAAGCAAGGAGTGGCAGAATATACTCGACGAGCTTGATGACTTCAATGTCGGAGCTGAAGAGCCATCCCCATTGGCGACGGAAAATGAGGAAAAGAGCCGAGTTGAGACCTCCCATAGCGAGGGAAAGGATGAGAGCGACTCTGCTCGAGATCTTGGCCTCGTCAGGTCGGTTGGCACCAAGAAGGTTACCAACTCGAACTGCAGTTGCAACTGAAGCACCAAAGGGAAGCTGATAGGTGACGGAAGAGCTGACGAGAAGCACCGACTGAGCAGCCAGTGCAACCACACCAAGCTGACTGGTGACGAGACCGACAATCTCCCAAGCCCACCATTCAGCTGCCAGACTGACCATACCAGCAAAGCCGAGGTACAATACAGGCTTGACACCGTCCCATTTGAAAGCTGCGGTGGTGAAGCCATCCCAGGCATCACGAGGACCAAGAACGCATTGGAAGAAGCAGAGGACAGCCATGAGCCACATGGAAAGCGCGGAAGCCAGAGGAGCTCCAATGAAACCCAGTCGGATCGACTCGGGTCCCCAGACGAGCAAGTAGTTGGCAAGCGCATTGAGAGGCGAGACGAAGATGAGCACGATGGTGGGTGCGTGCATGAGACCCTGAGCTTGAAGGTATCTTCGGCAAACTTCAAAGAGCGCGTAGCCGGGGAGACCGATGGAAAGCACAGCGAGGTAGCGCCCTGCAAGATAGGCCACTTGAGGATCCTGACCAATGTGGATCAGAATCTTTTCGGCGTTGAGCCAAATGGCGAGAATGATGGGTAGAATGGCAATGAGAATGACGCCCATTCGTTGTGTCCACAATCCGACAGACTTTGGTTGTTGGGTGTACGCCGATGGCAGAAGGGTGTCTAAGGCTGAAATGAAACCGGAGAGAACGCTGAAGCCGGAGACGTTGGCGGTCATACTTGAGAGGGAGGCAGCCGCCAGCTCTACGGTACCGAGATGTCCAAGCGAAAAGACGGAAGCGACCGAAAGCGAAAGCTCTAGCAGATGAGTGGCGAAGATGGGGACTGTGTATCCGAACAAGACGCGAGCCTCCCTCCAAGCAATGTGGTCATGCGATTCGCGTGCGATGGACTCGATCTGCTCGACACCTGGCAGAGGGGCTTCGCGCATCATGTTGGCAGCAGCCCATCCACTGACACCAGGTCCTTCATTGAGCATGCTGGCGCCATCAATGGATGGGCGACGCACGGCACCGTACGAGGCGGAGAAGGCACTGCTGTTGTGCGGGTCGGCATGGTGCGGCGTACGACGGTGGAGGAGAGAGGTGGACTCGGTGGCATCGAGATCTTCGCTTCTGCGCTCAAACGGCTCATCTAGAGAGGTTCTAGCAGGCTTGTGAGGTGGCTGAGCAGAGGTGGAAGCGGCAGGTGCGCCTAGGGTGATATTGGAGGCGCCAAGATGATGTGTGGGAGGATGAGCAGAACCACCGAGGAGATACTCGGACGGGATTCCTGCTACTTGTGGGTAAGCGTTGACACTGGGACGGCGGTTGCGAGGCGATGCAATAGGAGCAGTAGCCAATCGATTTGTGCGGCCAAAAGCGGGCGAGGCAGGAACGCCCATGTGATTGGGAGGGAGCGAGATGTTGCTGAGACCATTGTCAGTCGAGTCGTCAGCGTGAATGGACAATGCGGATTCACCGTCATGTTCGTGATCGTCATGGGTGCTGTGAGCATCATTTTCTGCAGCTCGAGCCGCAGCTAGACCGTCGGGGGCATGCGACTGACTTGTACCGAGAGCGCCAAAGTGTTGATAGGAGCTAGGATGACCTTGGAGCAAGGTATAGTCCCTCGTTACGGACGAGCCGTAGCGTGGTGTGAAGCTCATACTGGCAGATGCCTAAGATGAAGATGCGATGCAATCGCAGCAAGAGTCGTGATGGTGGTGATGAGAGGACGAAGAGAGATAAACACGGGTTTCAGGAAGACTTGTGCGATGCAGGTGTGATTTGTGATTGCGTCGAGAGTTGAGCCGGTGGCCATGTGTGTGGCGACGAGCAACAACTGGAAAAAGGAAAAAAAGGCACATTTCGTTCTTGCATATTCGTGCATCTCTAAAAATCAAAGGCAGCAGATAGCTGTCTCGCACGCAACTTTCATTTTCCGGAAATCTAGAAATTAATGAAAAAAAAAAAACAAGACAAGCAAAAATCCTGGCATCGGTGAAATTTTGAGCGCGTTTTCCACTGCTCTCCGCAAAATCTGACAGCTGACTGTTTCCCAGTCAAATAGCCGCTCAAAGCGCCGAGCACCCTTAAGAACCATGTCAACTCATAGCCGTGCCGAATGACTCCTACCTTCCTCACCCTTCCGCCATAATCTATCATACTTGTTCGCTTGGCGTCATGTTATAGCACCATACGCCCGGCCTATCAACACGTCCCTCCTACCTCTTCATCAATGACAAACATTTCATCCTTTTGGCTTCACGATAACAAATGAAGATGGAGAGTGAGTGCTAGCGCCTCCAGTTGCACCTGTCTTTTACGCCCTTGGCATGCACTGACCTGGCAATCATTTATTTCTGACCTGCTGCTCATCGATGGTGAAGGTACACTCAGGGTGGAACAAGTGGATTGGGACCATCCGGACGCTTGTGCATTGCGTCAGCAGCAGCGTCTGGACATCGCCAAGCTGTACGAACGAGTAGATTCCGAACCGGGCACACCACCCACTGCAGATGACATGACATGCTTCTGCGTTGCCTATCAAGATGGCCGACCCGTTGGTTGTGGAGGTCTTCGCAAGCTGGATCAAAGCTCAGCAGAGATCAAGAGGATGTTTGTTGCCAAAGAGGCCCGCGGTAAGGGTGCGGCCAATGCAGTGCTCGTTTTTCTGGAACGCAAGGCGCTGCAACTCGGGCTGAGTCGTTTGCTGCTCGAAACTGGCGACAAGCTCACAGATGCACATCGATTTTACACTCGCAACGGATATTGCATCATCCCCAACTTTGGCTATTATGCAGGCGTCGACACTTCCATCTGCATGGAGAAGCAGCTGTCACTCGATCCATAGACCGTCACACACAATAGTCACGAACAGCAGAATGCCTTTTGATTGACCAATGCCCGGGCGTGCACAATATACATTTGCTTACGAGCGAAGGTGAGGGAACAATTTTTGCGAATTCTCGTGGCTGATCTTGGCCAGATCCTCCGCCGAGAACTTTCCGTCGAGCGTCTTGAACCAGTTGCAGGCATCTTCAAACTTCTCGTATGGGTAGTCGATCGAGAAGAGGATACGATCGATGCCAATCTCATCCTGGACGTACTTGAGTGTCAATGTCGAGAAATGTCCCGAGGTGGTGACCCAGATGTTCTCGTTAAAGTAATCACGGATGGTCTTCTTCATCGAAACAGCTCCACGAGGCTTGTGGACTGGATGGAGCAAGATGCGAGAACGAGAAGAAAAAAGTGAGTCAGCTATACCGTTGCGAGATAGACAGGTGTCATGGATCTAAGAGGATCAACTTACCATCCTCAAGCCAGTGGTTGATTCGCCACAAGTCGAATGGGATGTGCTCTCCGAGGTGACCGACAATGATTTTGAGCTTTGGGTGACGGTCAAACACACCGTTGACAATCATACCCAGAAGGTGAGCCGAGACATTATTCGCAAACGAGAGGACGGGGCCGATAAGAGCAGCACGATCCTTGTAGATACGGCGGTGGATCTCACCCTTGGGTGCGATGGGGTGGAGGTAGAAGGGGACATCAAGCTCGGTCACGGTTGACCAGAATTCATCCCACTCAGGCTGGTCGTACCAAGCAGCCTCGTCGTTTGGAAGACGCTGGTTGTCGTTGACGAGAGCGCCGACGAATCCGAGCTGCTTAACGCAACGACGCAACTCAGCGCTGGCATCCTTGGGGTTGTGCATCGAGAGCGAAGCGAAAGCACTGAAGCGCTTGGGATTTTTCTGCACTTGCTGATGAACCCAATCGTTGACCTCAACAGCCGCCGCTGCTGCCGCCTTGGGCTCGTCAAAGTCCTGGATACCGGGAGCAGTGAGCGAAAGGATGGTGTGGGCGACGCCATGCTGATCCATCTTGGCCAGACGCTCGCCATGAATATCGACCAGACGGTCAGCGTGGGCCTGTCCGTTGCCGTCAGCGACGAACAGCCTAGCCTGGTAGGCCGACTGCTCCGCAAGGGAGGGGATGTTGAAAGCTTCCTCGAGGGCGATGAGAGACATGGTGCTTGAAGATAACGAATGACGTGATGTTGAATGAGATCGGTTGACTGTGCCATATATCGAGGCGGAGGATGGCAGATGAAAGCTTGGTGGCTCTTGAGGATGAATTGCTTCCACCAAGTGACCTTCTTATAGATTGAACAATGTGGCTTCACATGTAGCCACATGAAGCGCTGCCTTACAGGTCGGAAAGAGAGCGCACTCTGGCAGCTGTTCGGAGTAGGTCCGGAAGCACGCATCTAGTCCGGTCGGATCGAGGTCTGAGCTTGGCTAGCTACGCCTATGTACGGTGTACAGGGCTCAAGGGTGCGAAGCATAGTGGTCCGTGAGCACAGCGTGCTTCTTCGTGGCTGCCGTTTGCAGCCACAAGTAGCATCTTTCGATTGAATGCGACATTCTTTGGCTGTCACAACACTCTGTCGGACTCTGAGACAAGGCTAGCCGATACACTCTTCATGCAAATCTGATGCATCCTTCCCCGCAAAAAAGTGGTAAAAGTGGGGAATCGCGTTTCCGGACGGTGTCCGACCGCGGCCGCTTTCCGGTCACGGCTACAGGCGCGATATCGGAATCTTTGTCGTCTTTCGATCTGTTGAATGCTCGCCTCGTGGAACAGTAACACACTCAACAGCCAGGGCGCTGGTTTGCTCGGCGTTGCCCGTCAGGGTCCAGCTGGTCTGTGATGTTAACCCTAAAAGTGTACACGACTTTGTCAAGCGAGCCCTCACTATCTAATCTTGCCCCTGTCATAAAGTGTATGAGCCGGTCCTCGATCGTAGCATGGCGCTGAAAGAACGGTCAGTATTTCGCGTGAGAACTCTTCTCGACGCCTATGAGGGCCTGTATCCATGTTTTCTTGGTCGAGACTGGGATCAGTTTGTTTTGCAACGGCGACTAGGACTCGTATCGTGTCTGTGGCCCTGAATGTTCTTCGAGATCAGAGTTGCTACAGACCCCCGCACTGCCCGCCAAGTCTGTGACGAGTCCTTTCGATAGTCTCTATCATGACCTTGTCGACAGCAGGATGACACTTTTTCGGCACAACCGGTTATGTCGGGTCTTGGAACTATAAAACCCGCACAAATTCCGCTCCAAAAGATACACTGGGCGGCAGGCTGGCCTGTCTCTGTCGAAGTCTATTGCCGATACCCCGCAAAATGGCTCATAGCTCCCTCTGCCTTTTCCCGTTCCATGTCGTCCAAGCCGCACCGGAAACTTCACTCTCCACATCAACACTTTCTTCTTGAACACCCTTTCCTTTCTTCCGTTATTCCTTTCCTTCCTCCTTATCCGTCCTTTGGTAATCACAATAGCAACAATGCTGCGTCCACTTCTTGCAACGTCGTCTCGAGCTGCCCTGCGCGTGCCCACACAAGCCCGAACCCTGGCAACAACAACAAACAACTTTGTCAAGATCGTCGAAGTCTCTCCACGCGATGGTCTGCAAAACGAAAAGGCCATTGTTCCCACCGCTACCAAGATCGAGCTCATCCGCAGACTTGCCGAGACTGGCGTACCCGTCATCGAAGCTGGCTCCTTTGTGTCGCCAAAATGGGTGCCTCAGATGGGTGATACACCCGAGGTCGTGGCTGGTATGCCCGTGCACGAGTCGATACACTACCCCGTACTCGTCCCCAACATGCGCGGCCTTGAGGGTCTACAGAAGCTCCTTGCAAAGTATGAAGGAGGAAAGAAGCCAACCGATGAGATCGCAATCTTCACCGCTGCTTCCGAGTCTTTCTGCAAAGCCAACACCAACTGCTCCATCGCCGAATCGCTCACTCGTCTCCAAGAGGTCACCTCCAAAGCCAAGGCGATGGGCTTGAAGGTTCGAGGATACATTTCCACTGTTGCTGGATGCCCATATGAGGGTCAAGTCGATCCCGAAGCCGTCGGTCGTGTCTCCAAGGCGCTCATGGACATGGGATGCTACGAGGTCTCCCTCGGTGACACAATCGGCGCTGGCACACCCTCGATCATGGAAGCAGCTCTCAACTCTTCCATTCGTCACACCAATGCTTCGCCAGAATACTTTGCCGCCCACTGCCACGATACAATGAACACTGGTCTCGCTAACGTTTTGCACATGGTCAAGCTCGGCGTTCGCACAGTCGACTCGGCTGTTGGAGGTCTCGGTGGCTGCCCATACTCTCCAGGCGCGACAGGAAATATTGACACAGAGAGCGTGGTCTTTGCACTACACAAGGAAGGCTACGAGACTGGTACGGATCTGAACAAGCTTGTCGACTTGGGTGATTGGATCAATGCTCAGATCGGAAGGGATAACGCGAGTAACGCTGGTCGCGCGCTCTTGGCCCAGAGGAAGATCAAGGCTGAGAGAGCGGCAAAGGCACAGTCTGCCAAGCTCTGAAGCTGCATTCTTGTCCAACATGACATGCAATCACATAGACTCTAGTCGGATAGCCGTGACCGTATGTGAATGTCCTGGCTGTGACATCGTCTGAGGACAACCGAGGTGAGGCTCGGAAATCGGCCTACGCGCACGGCTCAACCTCCACTATATTTTCGCGGAGAAGCTTGCAAGGAACGTGGACATCTTATGCCCGCATCTTGTTACCGAGTTGCCTTCTTCTCCTACCTTGTTCCAGATTATCATCTGTCCATTCATTACTTTCTTCACAATGCGATACCCATAGACAAGATGGCAAACAAGACACCTGCTCCATCTCCATCATTCGACCTGCTCAAGCGGTCACTCTATCTCCCGTTCGGCCTTCTCGCCGTCTACCTGGCCTTCTTCTTTGCCCTCCTCCACCCTTTCTTTCAACGACATTTCATCTTCCTCCACGCCATCTCTTTTCCCTTCCGTCCGACATATGGACAGCCCGAGCGCTACGGTCTGGCACCCTTCAAGACCCGTTCTTTTGAGCTCACCACGTCTGACGGGGAGAGGATTGGCGCATGGCATGTGCTTCCTGAGATCTACTACCAATCGCACCTCGCTCAAACTCGAAAGGACAATGTCGACGAGCAGGAGTGGAGCGATGGGGTGTACCGTCGAGCAATTCAAGAACACCCAACTGTTCTTTACCTGCATGGCAACTCGATGAATCGTGCCGCACCTTGGCGTATCTCGGCATACCAATCCCTTACTAGCCGCATTGACGCTAACGTCATCGCTATCGACTACCGCGGATTCGGCGATTCCACCGGCACACCCTCCGAGCCTGGGCTCGTCGAGGACGCTCATTCCGCCGTCGCTTGGATCCGCTCTCAACAAGCCTCGTCAGAACAAAGTGTCACTTTGTTCGGTCAGAGTTTGGGCACGGGCATCTCTGCGCTCCTCGCCGCGCGTCTCGAATCAGACTCGCATCCCGCTGACGGTATCGTCCTCATGGCTCCCTACACCGACCTCAAAAGCCTCGTCAAAGACTTTCGCATCGCAGGCCTCCTCCCCGTCCTCAAACCCATCTCCGCCATCCCCTTCAACAACATTATCCTGGATCAATGCCTCAAAACACATCTCAACACCCTCGCCACCCTCCCCAAACTCACACAAACCAACGTGGTACTGCTACATGCCAAGGATGATCCCGTAATCCCCATCCACCACTCCCATCGACTTTTCGAAAAACTCCTTCCGGCCTCGGAGCAGGTCATGAAGAGAAGCATACACAACTACGCAAGCGTGCAGAGGTTCAAGAACGGCAGCGCCCAAGTGACAATGATCGAAACCGAGTCCGGTGGACACAACCAGCTCACCGAAGGTGCGCTAGATCTCGTCCGCCTTGCCCTCCGCCTCCCCTCCCATCTCAGCCCATAATCACGCCAGATATGCAATTGGGTATCATATATTCTTTACATTGCTTTTGCTAATTCACGATTTAGACCTGGAACGACGGCAAGGCATACAACCCCGTCTCCCGACCGAGGAACCCATACCCCAGAAGCACTTCCATTTTGCGACTGTGCCAGCCAATATCGCCTGTGACGTGGCCGTTTGAATCGACGAGTCTTTGCAAAGCGATTCGACGTGGGTGCTCGGGCGCGAGGTCGCGTACGACTTCATCGCGTGGAGTGACCTTAGCGTCCGAGGGGAGGGAGTAATTCGATGCGAGCATGTGTCGAGAGCGCGAGCGGGAGCCGGATCCGCCGCCGACGGAGTGCGCTCTGCGGATGGAGGGGATCGTCGGTCTCGCGGGTGAGGCGCTTGGCACGGGAACATGCAGAAGCGAACGTGATGGACGGTCGATAGACTCGGGCGTATCTTCGTACCTCACCGACCTGCCTCTCCTTCCTCCACCATCGCCGCTCGTCATGCTGTCATCCGCTCCCTCAGCATCCTTTACATTCACCATCTCTGGCATTGCCCCCGCATCCGTCTCCAACAAAACCTCATCGCTCGCCTCTGGATTCGGCCCAGCTGCAACATCCACCACCCACCCTCTCCTTCCCGATCCCCTGATGACCTTCCACGTTCCAAATCCTCCCCTAACGCTTCTCAAACTTGCCTGATTCAACCCGACCACCCTCAAATTGGTCGCCGCCCTCGCCACCGGCAGCATGGGCGGAGGATCAGATCCCGTCTTGAAGCCCATCATGGCCAATTGCACCGAGATGGGAATAGGTGGGGTTTTGGCACAAGGACCGACGAGGATGGACTGGAGGTGAACAGCGTTGATCGCGCTTGCATCGTAAGAGTCATAGCCTGGGATGTTGGTGGTCAGACCTTCTGTGGAGGATCGAGAGGTGCATGAGTCCGATAGCTCAAGTACTTGCACGTTGGGCGCTCGTTCACGCAGAAGCTTGCTGATGGCTTCGAGTCGGATGTTTGGGCAGTGCGAGAGTCCAAGATCGAGAAGAGATGGCTGAGGGCCAATCAGCCCGAGTAACTCGTCAGTCAAAGAACATCCGCCGATGTCGAGATATCTCAGCTTGCCAGAGCGGAAGCACGGCGCTTGCGTGATGATAACCTTAAGATCGTCCTGTTCGATAGGCGTAGGGAAGATGAGCGTGCCCGCCAGAGAGAGTTCGACCAAGCCCTGAGTGCAAGGCGCGTCGACGAGAAGCTCTGTGACAGATTCTGAATTGATGCGCTTGCAGAAAGCCAGCGAGAGACTCTCGAGCTGGAGTTGGTAAGAGCTGCTGAGTGCGTTGAGGAGTGCTGCATCTGCTTTGGTTCGGGAGAGATCGAGGTGGGTGAGTCTGGGGAAGGCGAGGACAAAGGGGTTGAGTAGCTCGTTGCTTAGCGTTACACCCGAGAGACCGAGTCGCTGGAGCGAAGGGAATGCAGTAGGACGTGCTGGGTGTCGGCTTGGACCATCTCCATCTCTGCGACGAGTTGATACTGAGCGACTGAGACTCTTGCTCTGCCTTCTGGATCCAGTGCTCCTACCACGGCCGCGCTCTTCCTCTTCATCGACTTGCATGCTGTCGTCCTCCTCTTCGGATTCGTCCTCTTCTTCGACTGTGTCGGTCATCCTGCCACTGAACTTTTTGAGATGCGTCTGAACAAACTCTTTCATGGCTTCTTCGAAACGCGGCGATACGCACTCGCAGAGGTCAAGGCTTTGAAGCATCTTGTTGGAGCTTCCACTGCTGCGTTCAACCGAGACACCACGGAGTCGACTGGGTTTGCTGTACTCGCCATCGCGGAAGAGGAGTGCTTCCAGAACATCGTTGGAGAGAGCCGAGTCCATGGTTTCGCTTGCTCCGAAGGCGACCAAACCTTCAGCAGCTGTGACGAGTGCCAGTAGCCTGGCTGGAGTGACGAACCGACTATCCATTCCTTCACCAATGGTTCGTCGCATGCCTTGGGTGCGGAAGTTGGAGAAATCGACCAGACGTACCCAACGATGCAGCTCGGCAGCTTCCTCATCTCCTTCTTCGCGAAGTGTGACGTGGTAGACGGGACTCTCTGGGGTCGAGGTCGAATCTTCGGTCCATACCAGCTCGACCTCACCATCATCGTCTGCATTGATGCGGATGACGTCTTTCCTCGAGCCTCTTCTTGTCAAGGACGTTGCCCTCTCCACACCCTTATTTGGAGCTGGGCTCTGATTCCTGCTTGCCGGCGGTGTTGGTGTAGCTGTGCCTCCAATGACCAGCTTATGGCCCAACGCATGGGCAAATCCTGCGGCTGCGACCATGTTGACGAACGATGCCGGATCGCTAGGATCCACATTGACGCTTCCGGTTGCGGCATACTTTTCGAAGGCACTGGCCAAGTGACTCGCTCCTAGCGTCCTGAGCAGCAGACTGAAGCTGTGCGGTAGTGTTATTTGGATTCGACGGAAAAGCAAGACGCGAGCTTCATGGTAGAAAGCCTTGTTGACAAGGCAGAGGTTGTAGAGCGTTTTGCGGGTATCATTTTGAGTCGAAGAGATTTTGCGTCCATCTGGGTAGGCCGATGGCAAGCCGTGGGGATCAATGTTTCGAAAGGATGATTTTGGGATCGAGTCGAGCCATACTAGGCCGACGATCTCGCGGAGGATCTCGGTAGGGAGGTCATTGATAGATGCTCCACTTCCCGACGCAGCCATCTCTCTAGCTGGAGATGATTTGCTATCAGGGCAAGATGTGAGAGTGATGTGTTTGATGGTGTGTAGGAGGAAACGAGTGTGGGGCTGAGCTCCCGAAAAGCTGAAATTGAGGAGCGCCTCTTCGTGCGTCGTTTTGGCCGCGTCTCCGTAAGGTTGTTTGACGTGGAGCCGAAATGACAAAAAAAGGGTCCTTTTTGACTTTCTTAGCCAACTTTTAAGGTTGCCGAGGCTCAGCCAAATCAGCTCAGCGGAATGGCCGACAATGCGACATTTTTGCGTCATTGTGCGACGCAGCGATCAAACATATCAGCCCTTTTACGAAGGTGGAGGACTTTCAGGGTTCTAAAGATCTTTGATTCCGATATCCGTCCAACCTTCTCACGGACCATCACCACAACCTCACCACCTTCTCCGGTCCGCGTTGAACACAGCTGCTGTCAATTTCACTCAATCCCTCTTCAGACAGCACAAAATCAAGCGCTCCGACCATGTCCACACACGATTATCCAGAACTGGAGAACATCCCACCAGCGCCTCCTCGTTCCACCCTTTCTTCCACCGGCTCTCAACGTCCATCCCTTGTCCCTCGCTGGGCAGCAGCCATCTTCAAGACCTTTCCCCTCCACAGCTACCCTGCAGCCAAAGCATACTCTCCCACGACCTCACCGCCTCCGACGAAGCCTACACTTCACGTCGCACCACACCTTAACCGCGATGGCACCCTCTCTTCCTACCACGACGACTCACCTCCCAACTCCGATGACGAGAAGCCCCTCACTGCTCAACCAAGAGGCTGGTCTAGTAGCGACCCGATCGCGCTTCGTTGGCAAATGGAACTCCTCTTCAGCTCCGTAGACTTCGACATTCAATTCATCGATCCTTCTCACAACTGGGGTCCGGCAAAATCAATGCCCTTCCTTCACCTCCCTCCCCGCTTTCGCCCAGGCAGCTCTACATCCTCATCTCTACTAAGTGCTGTCGAGATCCCAAACTTGCTCGACAACTACTACCCTGTCTCCCGTCCTGAGCTTGGTGAGAAAGGCGACTCGATCTATCCGGACACAAGGACGAAACTTGAAGCCAAGAGTTGGGAAAATCTCCTGCAAGGACGAGTCATGGCAGGAGTGCTTCTCGCAGTTTTGCTTTCTCCGCAATCAGCAGTATATGCGAGAACAGACAGCCAACCTTATTTGTCGGCTTTGCTCTCTTCACATCTGCAGAACGGGTTCTTCGATCAGCAGCTGAGGAGAATTTCGGCGCTCAACCCCTCAGCATCCTCCGCACAGCCAACCACGACTCTTCCGGGCTGGGAAGTAGGCTTCTTGGGCTGGATCGGAGCCACCACCGCTTCCGCTACTTCCGCTCTCAGCACAGCCGACCTCGACTCCAGAGGTGGCGGAGACACCCCCGGTACAGCATACGCCTCTGCGTCGGTTGACCAGGAGAAAGTCATCCTCGATGCAGTGAAAGGATTACAAGCGCTTGCCGCTAGGACCAAATCACAGCTCTCCGACAAGTCTTCGGAACAACAGTATCTCTTGGGAGCGAGCAAGCCCGCAAGTCTGGACGCGTTGGCGTTCAGCATCATCCACACAATTCTTACGCTCGCAGCTACTCCACAGGCACAAGAAGGGAAGAGTGAGGCGTTGAAGCGGCTGAAGGATGTGCTTGATGAAAGTGAGTGGTTGGTGAGGTGGTCGAGGGGAATGTGGAAGGCGTTTGTGCGCGATCTGGATAGAGCTTAGTTTGCACGAAAGCTAGGTCGGTTTGTACTTGTATCCACACACACACATACTCACACGCATCAACGTCATAATTTGCAACTCCTTCTTCCTTGATGTGAGTCTACGCCTTTGGCTTCGGCGGGGTATATCCTTCCGCACCCTGAACAAGTTCTTCCGTCTTGGCCGCCATCACAAAGTCATTCTTGTGCAGCTGTATCCCCGCGTTTGGATCAACAACTTTGTTCATCAGCTCATATCCTGTCTTCCTTGATCTGCATGCATTGGAATTGGAATCCTGTGCACTTACACCATTGATAGCATGGCTCCACCACCAGACGGTCACTCTTCCCCACTCGACCATCACTGCTGGATGATGCCCTTCTGCTTCTGCCAGTTCGCCGATGCGGGTGGCAAAAGCTTGTGCGGTGAGGTAGTTTCTGAATTTGTACGTCCTATGCAACGCCTCTGGATGAGTCGCTTTCGACGAGAGCAAAGTTTTGGGCTGCGGCGAGAGACTCCATTTCCCTTTGAGTGTGGACAGCATTTCTTGCGCTTCCGCAGGCGGCATGGGAGGGAGGGAGGATGTGCAAGGCACACATTTTTGCTCTTGTAAAGGCGAGCTGGACATGGTGCGAGGTGAGGTTGAGAGGAGACGAGGTGGTGTGCCGAGTTGAGAGAAGGTTCGAGACAAGGGTAGAGGTCTGAGGATCGCTCCGGGGAGTCGCAGCATAGCGATCAGAGCTGTAGGCTGTGGTGTGGAAAGTAAGAAGGTGAGGTTCAGGAAGAAGCGGCAAGAGCAGAAGGAAGTGGAGCGAGCGCTGCAAAATGGGCCGAATTCCGAGATGCAGCGAATGTGTGTTTGAGGTGGACCCTGAACTCCAAATCTGCTTCCTCTTTTACTAGTGTCCACGCCTCGAACGAATCCGTGACCTCGCAAGAATGAGTATCGCTTCCAGAACATAGCTCCAACAGCACTGTACAAGATGTCGGAGGCTGTCGGCGTCGCAGCGCTCCTCACAAAGCTCCGCGAATCGCGACTCGCCCCCGAAGAGCGTCGATCGACTCTTGACTCGCTCAGAGGGGAGCTCACTCCTTTAGCTGCAAGACTCTTTAACAGCACGGCTGTAGACGATGACTCTGTCCATGTTGTGACAACCGCGATCAATGACGGGCCGAACGACGTACGCCGCACCGTTCTGCAAACCATCTCGTCATGTCTGGACTACCACCAGATCAGCAGCGAACTCCCTGTCGTGCAGAAACTCACGAGAGCGGTAGAAGCGTTGCTCCGGTCGACACTCAAGCTCCAGTCCTCGCGCAACATTGGATTGAACTCGTCCTGCTCCAACGTCGATGCCACGACTCTCTCCACATCAGCTCTGCGCGCACTGGCGGCAGCTCTCAAGACGCTTCATGCGCTCCTCAGAATCACCCCAAAGGTGGGGCCGTCGCGCGTCGTTGATGGCAAAACGAGTATTCTGGCGTCTCTGTTCGACATTCTTCTGCCGTGCTTCTCAGCCGGTATTCAAGCAGTTCGCCCTACAGCCTCGAATCCACGTAGCAGCTCCACGTTTCAAGTTGGCGCATTCTCATGGGCACCACAGTCTACACGCACGTTTTCAACCCTCAACAAGAACACAGCAGGTGGTAGTATTGCAAATAACGTCACAAGCGGCACAACAAACAACGCCGAGGACTCCTCAGCTGGCGAAACAGATCGCAAGAGCGACAAGAGCGAATCCGAAAGAAGCGACTTTTCCACCATCTCTTCCGCATCCACACGCAGTCGAAAGGATGATTCTCGCCTGCAAGAGTCCACTACCAAGTCAATCCGGCAAAACGCTCTGCATTGCTTTGTCGAGCTCAACCGGCTCGAGTCTCGAGCATTGATCTCGCGGTGGGGCGAGGTACTGCCTGATCAAGCGGCGTCTTCAGCTGCCTCGACGATCTCCAACCCGAACTCTTCTGGAAGTGCGTTCGCTCGATTCTCCTCTCCGAACCTTGCCGCACCACTGTCTCTATGCACCTTGATCGCTACCGACCCATCGCCTTCTGTGCGCATCACTGCTATGGCCGCGCTCGAGAGCATCCTCACGCACGGTGCTCTGCAATTCTCCATGGCGCAAGAGCGAGCCCAGCGTGCACTGTCGTTCACTTCCTTGTCGTCGCAGTTGGCGAATTGGATCATCAACATCCGCTCGTATCTCGTATTGGCGCTGCAGAAGGCAGCGAGTGCGCCTAGATATCCATCGAGTCTCGCCGTAGCGTTGTTGCGGTTGACCAAAACCTTCGTGGCCAGTACGAACAAAGCAAATTTGATGCAAAGCAATGCGATCGTGCTCGGTCCGGTGGTGGCAAGTCTGACGACAAGTAGCGATCGCGACGTCCAGACCGCTGCCAAGAGCGTCGTCTCAACTTTGGCATCAGCTAGTGATGCATCGTCGAACACGCGGAGGAAAGTGTCCGGATCCGTTCGTGAGGTGACAGCGGTCGTCCCGTCGACGGATCCGAATCAGTCGAGCGTGGAGTCACGGGACGTTTCAATGGAAGCAACAGCTCTGTTGGCTGACGGCGTCGAGTTGAGTGCAAAGCTTTGCGAGCGCGTGCTCGATGCTCTTGAGTCTTCGAGCGATCCTCTAGGCAATCTGTCGACCTGGTCGGTATTCGTAAAGGCCCTAGCTGAAGCTGCATCGCCGCTCTTGGACTCGACCGCCCTTGCTCGACTGCGGCGCGTGTGGTTGACCCTTTCGACGATGATAGACATGTCATCAGAGCAGCATTGCGCCGTGCTCGGCACCATCCCAGACCTTTGCAGAGCTCTGTCAAAGCATTCGGACTTGGATGCAAAGACCTCATCTTCCCTCGTCGATTACGCGCGCAGTGCTTGTAGAGACGGGGACGACGCAGTACGTGCGGCGGCGGTTCGCGTGCTCGGCTTGTTGGTCCTGCCGCCCGATGATGCCACCGACGCACGAGTCATTGCTTCGGATGGCCCGCATGAACAGCTCCGGAAGTCACTCGATGTTGTGCTATGGGGCAGCACGACATCAGAGCAGAAAGGCGTACTGACTGACAAGTCGAGCTTAGTGCGTCAACGAGCAGCGTGGGCATTCTCAAATGCGATGGAAGCTCGTCTCCGCGGCACCCATTCCCTTGACGAGGAAGAGTGGGCCAAGTATGCTCGTTATTGCCTCGAGGCAGGCAAAGACATGGAAGGCGTCGCGGTCTCCGCTTGTCGAGCGTCCGGCAGCTTACTTGCCTTAGCACCGACTTCGACGTCGAACGAAGTCAATAGACTGGCGAAGAGCCTGATCGAGCAGCTCAGCAAGGTGTTGAGCACGACATCGAAGCCGCCAAAGTCGCGCTGGAATGCCGCTTCCGCGCTTGACCGCGCTCTGGGCTCAGACACCGTGCTGCGGTGCGTGCTCGAGCTTCCCGCAGCAGATGGGAAAGCGAGCTTGACAGATCTGATTGTGGAACTGCTGTGCTCGAACCTGAATGCGAGAGTATTCAAGATCCGAGTCAGCGCAGCTAACGCATTGCTTTCCCTCTGCTTGGGAGGCGACAAGATGGTCGCTTCGAATCGAGAAAGGCTGCAGCTTGTTGGCGAGCAGCGCTGTGCTCGCATCGGAGGGTTTGCTGCGACTCGACTAGTCGAGCTCAAGGCTGACGAGGCTCAGTCAAAGGAGTCGGCTCTGTACATCGATGAGCTCAAACGACTATTAGCCCGCCTGGTAGAGGCCTGCACGTTCGCTGCTGTGGCATAGTCAGAAATGCAGAAATGATACCAACTAAGATCCACGCAGTGTGCTGACTGAACTCCATCTCTGCTTGGCCTGATCCTCTCCCATCCCGTTTGCGTTCGGCTGTGATTGCGATGAAGGCTGCGAGCGTGTCAAGATTGGTCGTGTTTCCTCGTCTGCATCTTCGTCATAGCCGCTGCTGCACGTGTTGGAGTTGCAGCCGATGCAGCGGCATGATTCGCGGCAGGTCTGAAGGCAGCCGTCGACGCAGATGCCCACGACTTCGGTGCACACGACGAAGAGGCCGATGACGGGTTCGATGAGGGCTACAAGAATGTGTTCCATCGTCGTTATGGAGCCAAACGAAAGAGGAATATTTGAAATGGAAGTGATGGGGGTTGGCGGTGGTGCTACCAAAGAGAAGAAGAGAAGAGCGACGAGAGCGGGGAAGGGAGTCTGGGTGGACCCTGCGCCGGTTGACGGTGCTGAGCGCTGTAGCTTTCCGTCGTTCGGTGTGGGGTTTCTTGACGATTTCGAAGCCGCAATTTCTTGCTCAATTTCTGAGTGACGGCAAACCTTCGCTTGAGACCCTTCCGAAGCTAAAAGTCGCAGACGCCGCAAGGTGCTTCCATGCAGTCAAAGAGAGGCCCAAGCTCTGCGCGCTGCAGCCACACACCTTAAATTGGTCGGCATGACTGCAGCTCAACAGCATTGACCTCTCCAGCACTGCCAACGTGAACACCTGCCACTCCATCAACGATTCCTACCTTGCCACCTCACATCTACCATCATCGTCACCTTTCCGCTCTCAACCATCAAGACCAGCTTTCGAAGCGAAGGCTCTTTGCAAAATGCGATTCTACCAAGTCACATTGGTATCTATCTGCGTCTGCCTGGCTCTCGCCGGCATGGGCAGCTCACAATCTATCACCAATCCACCCGCTTCGCTTCCAGTTCAGAGCTACAGCGATGATCCGCTCATCACGGGTAGTGCGGCATCCGCCGCTCTTTGCTCCCTCCAAGGCATCCTCGGCACTGAATCAGCTGGCCATCCCATCGGCCCTCTCACCGTACAGCCCAACTGCATGAGCATGACGCTTCAAACCCGCACGACGGCCTCCATCAACGGTCAAACCCTCCCATCCTCGGGCATCGCGACCATCTTTGGACCAAGCTCCAGCGGAATATCTATCTCTTCTGCACAGCCGACGACGGCTCCTTTGGTCTCGAATAGCGCTTCCAGTTCTTCACAGAGCTCTGCGGCCATGTCATCCAGCACGGCTGCGCCACGCCAAACCAACGCTGGTCAGACGCAGAGCCAGCCTCCAGCGGCGGCAGGCTGGATCGCAAGGCAGAACATTGGCGTTCTGCTGTTCACATCGTTTGCATTGCTGGCTGGTGTGACGTACTTCCTTGATGAGCTACTGGGCATGCTCGTTTGATGTCGAAACGCCATGTATGTCTCGGTTCTGATGGTCCAACTCTTCGTGTCCTGTCTGTTTAGTCTCCTGTAGCATTGCAATTCTTGTTCAATTCGGGTTCATGTTCATTGTCGTATATCTGGTCGATTGCGGATACAAAGACTGTGTGCGCCATATAGGATCTGTGACAAAGGCGAAACGCTCCATATGGACAGTGTAGTGGCAGGTCAGGCTCGACCGGGAATGATCCATTATTGAGCGAGGCGAATTGCGAGCAACTGCAAACACGGCTCGCGATGAGACGATGAAAGTCGATGAAGAAGAAGCGACCGGACGAACTCCAGCGTTTGCAGGAGTGAATCGTCACTCTGCGTTTTTTGCTCGATAAGCGTCGAGGTCCTCACGCGTCAGCAAGCGTGCTCCATTTTGCCTTTGCCACCTTGGGCATATCCGGAACTGGCCACGCCATTTGTTTCAGCACTTCCGGCCCAGCCTCAAAGACTCAAGAGCGTTGCCCAAACACTTCGGATTCGGATAAACCGCAGAAGGAGGCCGGCCCAAGCGCAACAAGCTTTGTGTTCCGTAGAAAATCGATTAATCGAAAATGCAGTAAATGACAGGAGTTAATGCTAAGTATGAATCCGCTATGATTGCTACCATCCCTCATCGACTTGCCTTGAAGCAATCGAATCAGAGAATGTAGCCATGATGTACAGGATGTGATTAAGGGTATCAGATGATGTTGAGAAAGAGACAGAGCGAGTATTGCGCAACGCTCAAGCGTTTACATGGCATGCTTGGACATGGCGCGAATCTTAGGTCCGTACTTGTACAGAACGAACGGCACTGGCACCATGACCAAAGCAATGAATCCGAGCAACGTTGACGCCCATCGTGGGTTCAGCGTTTCAAAAAGCGCAAAGGCAAACAACGGAAATCCAGCTCCTGCGGCAGATCTACACACAGTATTCGCCGCCAATGCCGAGGCTGCATTGGCGAGATAAACATCTATCAAGTAGTTGAAGACGCCAAGGAAGCAGAAAAGAACGCCGAAGCCGATGAGACTGCCAGCCATCATAGGAGACCAGAAGCTGATGGAAGGGTACGAAGTCCAACCAAACCAGAAGAACGCAATCACCAAGACAGGCGCAGCCACCATGATGGGGTAAAGACGCTCCTCGGGTGGAACACGGTTGATACCCTGCTCCTTGAGCCTGTCAGCCTCCTTGGCGTACTTGGGGTTGAAGTAAGCCACATAGAGTGCCACTGCCGCGCATCCTCCAAGGAAGAAGGGAACGAACATGACACCCGAGATACCAGCGTTGAAGCCGTGGCCAATAGAGAAGACAATGGGGAATGCTTCGAAAAGCAAGTAAACTACTCCATACACGAAGCTCAACCAGATCGTCATGATGAGCAGCATCGGTTCTTGTGCAAGCATGATGAAAGGCTTGAGAAGGGTCTTGTTGAGGCGTTCGCTCCAGCCGATCTTGACGAGCTCGATTGGCGCCTTGTAACGGTCATCGCCGGTCTCTTTGCGAATCCTGCGAGCCTTCTTGAGCAAGATGATGGGCGCGTAGGTCTCGGGAAGGGTGAAGATGACGAGAACAAGGCAGACTCCAGAGAAGATGGTGCAGACCCAGAACAACCACCTCCAAGAAGTACCGCTGACAGAGATAAAACCGGAAACGATGGGTCCGAGCGCAGGTCCAGCGAAGGGAGCGAGCGAGAAGAGTGAGAGAGCGATACCACGGGTCTTTGCGTCCCACAAGTCAGCAATGACACCACCAGAGTTGGTGAGGGGCGAAGCGGCAAAGGTACCGGCGAGAAAGCGGAAGACGAGGATGGACGCAGTGTTTTGGGAGAGCGCACAACCGACGTTGAAGCAGGTGTAAGTGAACATGGCACCGATAAAGACGGGCTTGCGTCCAAATTGCTCGGAGAGGGGACCCCAGAGCAAGGGACCAAGACAGTAACCAGCAACAAAGATGGAGAGCGAAAGAACGGCGACCTCGCGGCCAAAACCAAATTGACGCTGAAGGTCGGGGACGATTCCAGATGGAGCAGATGAAGTGAAGGTTGAGTTGAGGACCAAGAGACCAGCAAGCATGGTGAGATACCATCGGTAGGCTCGTGACCAGGTGAAGGGGTTTTCGGAGTCGTTCTCGCCTTCCCAGTGAATGATGACGGTGTCCTTGCCGGCTTGCGACTGGAAGCGCTCGAGACGGTGCTCGGTTTCAGCACGTTCGAGATCGCCACCGAAGGGATGTGTTGTGTCGTTGACTTCGCTGCGTTCACGTCGAGAGAATGTGCGAGTAGCACGGGTCGCGTTTGGGTCTGAGCCATCAGCAGGCATGTAATTAGGGGCAGTTTGAGGGGCGAAGCCTACGGAAGCAGGGATCTTGGGGGCAGCCACTGGCTGCTCTTCCTTTTCCGACATGGACGTGTCACCATGACCAACGGCAGTGGCAGCGTCACCGTTGGTGGAAGAGTTTTGCTTCTCGAGGTCGAGGTTGGAATGGTCCGAAGATGGGGCTGCAGTGGAAGCAGGCGCTGCAGACTGATGTGACGACATTGTCAACGGTATGGTGCTTGTAACTAGCACAAGGGCGGATGTGCACAAGTCTATGGACGTTGAAGTTGGAGGATCGGTGGCTGGGATGGATGGCTGACGTACAAAGCAGGATGTATATATTGCTTCTGGCTCCGACGGTTTGGGATATACAGACAAGTCAGTGAAAAACTCTTAACCGGTAGCAGGTACGAGCGTCGCGTCACACCAGAACGTCCGGCTATACCGACAGCAAAAGGAAAGCATAAGGAAAAAAAAATCTCTCAAGTCGGTGTCTGCACGCTGTCGGAGGATTACTGAACCGGTAGGGAGCGGCTTCACTGCACTGCGTGTTGACTTGTGTGGCTTGCAGCTAAACGGGAACGCGAATTGTCGCTTGTGTCCGGCAGCATTATTTTGTTGATTTTCCTGGGAATGATGCGGCGGTCAGGAGTATGCCTGCGCGCACAAACGGTGACACAGATGTCCTCGGAGAAGACGCTAGCGAACTCGTACAACACTTCCGAGCCAAATGGAAATCCCGCGGTGAGTCCCAATGCATCTTGGCTCGTACCGTGTGCTATCTTCAGGGACCAGGTGGCGCTCGACTGATATCGCGGTGCTTGATTCCGTCTTTCCTTGTCCGTGGAGTTGTCACACACGACTCAATTGCAAAGAGCATTTGCCCTTCTCTCATTTTCATCGATCTCGACCAAGTCCGAGTCAGATCTCAGCTGTTCCTTCCTTCCTCCAAGTATGACATGGGCGACCTAGCAGATTGTCACAATGAAGGTCCCAAGAACATGCGTTTGTCGCTGAGATGGGATCAAGGCAGATTTGAGCTTATCCTTTAACGACGGCAAGGCACAACAACAAGAAAAGGCGAGATGGTTAAATTTTCATCAGCAGTGCCAGGAAAATCCAATCTCCGAACTCTCAAAAATTAAAAATAGTTCAAATTTTTAGAATTCAGTTTGGACGATTCCCGAATACCGAATACAGTCGATTGCCTCGTGCGGAATTCAAGATCTGCATTCCGAATCGCTGGTAATGTCGTCATGCCTGCGCCTCTGAACCCGCTCTCAACTTTGCAGTGACTGATCACGCTCCTACGGTTGCGTCTGTTCATCATACTCATGCTCACTGGAATCAATCCAAGTGTTGAGTGATGCTTTCTCACCAGAACACGACGTGCAAGCCTCACAATGAGATCCGATGCATTCATGTTGTCGAATCGGAAGACATCGAAGGATCGATAAAACTCACAACCGGCTCTTCTGATCTACTTTACCGGTACTGTAGTAAGCGATTGCTGCGATACGGTGCAATATAATATTATAACGCACAAAATTTTTCTGCACAGCCAGCCGTTTCGTGAGATTTTCGTCAAATTCGCCGTCGTTTCCGCCTCTTCCGTTGACATATTGACCGAACTTCGGACGAGAGCTCCTGAACCCAAAAATTTCGCAAAAGCCATGTGTTGATCTTTGTTTACCCTGAACAGTTTCGTTCGGTGGTTCCTTGCATCTGTGATGGTAAGACTGCACATGGCCTCCACCGACATTAGCCATTTCTGACTTTGCACGGAAACTTTCCGACGTGCAGCTCAGCCCTACACGAAATTGTTCGGCCCGGCACTCGAGAAGCCTCTGTGAACCGGTACGGCTTGGACTCGCAACTGCGACATTGAGACGAAGCTATGTGACATTAAGCGAGCCACGTGAAGCATCTTGACAACCCTGGCTGATCGACCGAAGCCAGTCTCTCATGGCACTGGTGCCTTCCTTTGCGCTTCTCGCTACATGAACCAAGAACAAAACCGTGGCTCTTGGCATCGGAGACTGATCGAAGCGTTGTTTTCGTCTTGGCATCCTTTTGTGGCGACAGCCATGCGACAGTGCTCCTCGCGATATGCCGTCTTCGCATCGCAACAGAGGTTGGAGAGCATGAATGTCTCGACCGCCTCTTCGAACTCGCTCATGTGCATCACATGGTTCGAGCAAAGGCACCGAAAGCTTGCACCGTCTCCCTCAAGCGAACACGACCGTACTGCACATATATCGCGTGGCGCATGCAGTGCAGAAAAGATTCAGCGCCGACAGAAGGAGGTAATAGCGTCAGATCTCGTTCGTCTGCTGGACCTGTCGACACTGAGTACTTCCGCATGGAAGTCGGAAAACATGGACCCTGTGCTGAGCTCGCCTACGACTTGACCACCAGCAGGACCTCGGGGAAAGTACCTGCAGCTGGATCCCACCGCTTGAGCGATACTCGAATCGGCTCTTCTTCGCCATGCGCTTTGGACTGACTCACGTTTTGTAGAGCGCTTGAAGACTGCTGTTCGGCCTCAATTCGATCGGCTGAATCAAAGATACGCTCGACGAGCCAGACCCGATTGCGGAAGCCGATTTGGTGCAGTCCATCGCCTTCCATAGTCATGTTGGTCGTCGAAGCTCCCTTCAAATGTTGGGCATGACGACGCATTCGACGCTCCCGATTAGCGTCTGTGCATACCTGTGCGATCCACTGGATCTCTTGTTCGCCCAAGCTCGTCTCTGATGATGCTGATGCCAGGATATGTAATGTCTCGAGGCGGGGGAGCTGACATAGCAGAGCTGCCAGACGTGGCAAGTCATCTTCCCATATTTGAATCACGAGATCTCGTACTTGCACGCAGTGTTGAGTGATGACCGATAGTTGATCGAGCGAAAGGCCGATCCCATGTAAACGCAGCTTGGTGAGTTGACTGCCGCGACTTCCGACAAGACGCGACAGGAACCACGAAGGCAGAAGCGGAAGATTGCTCGGAGGTGTAGAGGTCTTTGGCTGACCGTAACGGACGCTGCCTTCTGGTGGTGGCCCTGAAAAGCGACGTATCCAGTCGCTCGACGTCCAAGAAGCATTGCTTGCTGCATTCTCAGTCGGCCGTATCGCATGGACGTACTCGCCATCATCGTCATAGTCGGACTCATCGTCGTCCAGATCATCCAAGTCAACTAAACCATCGTCGCCCTCGTGACCACCGTCCATCGCCGGCCGAGATCCAGACCCAGCATAGTGCGTCAGCTCCTCCAGATTCTCCGCTTTTTCGATCAGCTTGGCAAAGTCGGTGTAGAACTCGTTCAGTGAAGCTGCTGATAACGATCGCGAGCCCGACGACGAAGATGACCTAGGGTATGTCAAGGACAATAAGCGCAGTGTTGAGGCATATGGATGAAGCAAGCTGACGTCTTGTGCTTGAATGTTGAGACCTTCCATTGCGAGATCAGCAACTCCTTGTCCGCCTTCAGCTGCGGACCGCAAGATCGCTTCGATGCCTCGTCCAGTCACTGCTCTGCAACCTGCCAACGAGAGTCGCCGTAAAAGCTTGAGATGAGGCGCTAGCGCCATCAAAATTGGATCCGTGAGATGAGGCGAGTGCTGACATAGGATACTGAGACTCCGCAGCCCAGTTGCATTGTTCAAGCCACCTTCGCCAACGTGCATAGCATCCATTTGCGCTGCCAAGCTCGTATTGTGCTGGGATGCGTTTGAAATCTTCTCCGCTACATCAACTAGCCCTCTGAGCGTAGCTTTTTCGGGCAGTATCAAGCTGAAGCCCTGTATCGATGGCGGAATGTGCTTGAGTAAAGTTGACATTGTCCAGTATCGAGCATCTCCGGCGAGCTCCAATCTGCGCAGCTTGGGTGAGGAGCTGAGAAGTGTGGGCAGCAATCGGTCGTTGAGACTTCCCGCTCGTGTCCAGACGAGCTCTTCTAGGTTGACAGCATGGACGAAAGTGGTCTCAATATCAATCTCCAGTCGTTCCAGGCGTTCTGCGTCCAGGCCGAAAGGATACACCCGCAATTCCAGGATCTTGACCAAGCGGCACAGATCTGGGTTGCGGCCGAGACAGGCAAAGACGAGCTTGAGGCGAGTCTGGTCGCGTAGAAAGAGTCGCTCGTATAGCAAGGGTGTGGCGATTTCGTTGAAGAGACGACAGACGAGGGCAGATGCTGCCAAGTCTTTGACCCGATGCTTTAACTGCGAGAGAATGGGAACAAGCAGATCCAGAGGCAGCGCCCCAAGCAGGCCGAGACTGACCTGAGAAGAAAACATAGCGGGTCGTGCTGAAAGAGTGGCCGGCACTCCATTGCCAGCTTACATGCTGGCGTTGACAGTCATGTTGGAGATGGATCAGAGGTCGCAAAAGGCCCAAAATGGGGTGTGTTGGACGGTGCCAAAAAAGAAGTGATGAGCCGATCTACAAAGAGCTGGACGTCACGGCCCGTGCATGTGGAGGTGTCAAACTTCTTGCCTGCAATCACCACATCTGCTCAATCTGACCTTACATTCTCTACACCGCCACAGTGTCCGATGCCACAAGGGAGACCTCACGGCCATCATGTGCTGTGCTGATACTCACGATATTTGGAGCTGACGAAGAATGTGGACCCGGAAACGATGAAAACCCAGCTATAATCACCTCGCAAGAAGCCACAACTCACACTCTTCATCTGCATTGACAGTCTCGGTCCTCACGCAACGATCTGTCCGGGAACAATGAGTTAATTCCTTCTAGCATACCGAACCTACGAAACTGTAGCAAGGTGAGCCATTTAGAGCTTCGAGGGGCGACCTGCGGTACTGCTTCCCTTCTGAGCAACAAGTGTGCTGAGGCGGTTGATGTGCTGCACGGCATCGCGCTCGATGTTGGCACAGAGATCCTTGCATGAGGGCTTTCGACAGCGCACAAAGCAAACATTGATAGTCAGCATACTGTTTCGAGACGACACACTGAAAAGGGAGGAGGGATTACTTACGATATCGTGAATGAGACCGACCGTGATACCAGCAGACCAGATACCGGCATCGATGTCACCGGTCTCGTAAACGGTCTTGCCCCGGGCACCGGAGACGAGCTCACGAACGTCTTCGAACTTGGCTCCTCCAGGTCGGTTTTCGAGGCGAACAACTTCCATCGAGACCTTGTTCCTGCGCGAGCCGAGCAAGAAGGCGAAGAGGGCAGAAATGAGAAGTGGGGGATAAAAGAATTCAGTAATCTGACCACACGCAAGAAGATGCGTTGATCGACAGCAGAGGGACGAAATAGATCAAGCCTTAGAGTCCTTTGCAGAATTGGTCTTCTTGCCTTCCGGCAGGAGCCAAAGCAGAGCGAGAAGCAACTTGAATCCGGCACAGATAGCCATTCCGCCGCTCAAATTGGCGTTTGTGTGAAGCAGAGACTCTCCAACACCCGCACCAACACAAAGCGCGATGATCGCCAGCATCCGCCTGTCCCTTCCTCTCGTCTTCTCCGAAGGCACGAGATGGAAGAGGTAAGGGTCGGAGGCAATCTGCGTGAGCGTAGCAGTGAAGGCAACCGTAGTTGCAAATGCAGGCGAGACGAGCTTCTGAGCGAGGATACTCTGCATGCCCATCGAGAAAGCTGTCAACAGGATTACGCCTGGATACCACTCGAACGTCGGCAATTCGGTCTTGGGTCGGCTGAGCAAGATACCCGCAGCGCCAAACAGGAACGCGCTCTGGATCATACTCGAGAGAATGAGCCAGCTGCGCTTCTGGTGACCGATGCGCCTTCCCAGCTGAAACCCGATGAATGAGCCGATGAAGAAGCCAGCCACGCTGAGAATGCGCAGCAGCGTCAGCAGCGGCTGTCTCTCGACGCCAGGGATGATGAATTGCGCGATGTTGGACGAGAACTGCACCATGTTTCCCGTTTGAAAGCCAAGCCAAACACTCGATCGACTGTAGAGCAGCATATCGACCATGCCGGTGAGAAAGGCTTGCCAGGCGAGCGGAATATTGGCTGCACCGTGGTCGATCTCATCGTTGAGATAGCTTTTGGCGAGACCCCAAGCCTTCCATTTCTGCTCGTGTTGAGCTTGCATGGCGTAGGCATCAGGGTCGCGAGTGCCAAGCAGCTCCACGGCGCCTTCCTTGGTGGCCTGGCGACGGAGCTCTGAGTCGCGCGCCTGGCCATGCTCGGAGATGTCGGGTGGCTTGTCTGGATCATGCGGCGGTTCCCCTGCGGGCGAAGGGTCACGAGTCGTGCCGGACGCACTGCCTGGCTCTGAAGGCCCGACGTCTGCTTCCTGGGACTCGTCACTATTAAAGGATGAATGCAGTAGGGTTAAGGTCAGTCTCGAGGATCAATGTTGTATGTTGTTGAATCTGTAGAGATGTACTCACCAATGAAAGGGCCCTGCGACTGGATTCGCGACAGACATACGAGCCGATTGTGCTTTGGGCCAAGTTGACTGGCCCTTCCATTGGTGACACATGCGGCACGCGCGGCGAGCGAAGAATCGAGAATCGAAAGAACGGAGCAACAGTATGTGGAAAGGAACGTGGGTACTCACTTGAAAACACGCGCGGTGTTACGCAGAGTTCGGAAGATGTGGACGGTGTTGCGCTCGTCCGACTCGACGATGGCACGCTTGATGGTGTCGTGGATCTCGGCTTCCTTGGTGCACATGAATCGGGTGCCCACTGTCAGGTTGTAGGAGAAGAGAAGAAATGTCAGTGATGTATGTGCATGCCGAAAATAGCTACCGATCGAGCTTTGACTCACTGTTGGCACCTGCAGCACCGAGAGCGAGTGCGGCGGCGAGACCTTGACCGTTTGCGATACCACCAGAAGCGATGAAGGGGATCTTGAGCTCCTCGGCAGCCCTAGCCATCAGAACAAGACCACCAATGTCGTCCTCACCGGGATGACCAGCGCACTCGAAACCGTCGATGGAGAGCATGTCGGCTCCAAGACGCTCAGCGCTGCGAGCGTGACGGACAGCAGTGCACTTGTGAATCACATAGGCTCCAGCCTCCTTGACCACCTTGATGACCTCACCGGGGTTATTGCCGGCAGTCTCAAAGATGCGAACTCCTTCAGCTAGGGCAGCTTTGGCGTATCCAACGTAGTCGGGAGGGTTGATGGATGGAAGGAGGGTGATGTTGACGGCGAAAGAGCCAAAGTGGTTCTGGCGCTCCTTCCTGATGTCGTCAGAGATGAGCGAATTGGTCTTGCGAATGGCTTCACGAAGAGCTTCTGGGGAAGGCTGAGTCAAGGCAGTGAGAGTGCCGAGAGCACCAGCATTGCTGACGGCAGCAGCAAGAGCAGGAGTACCGACCCACTGCATACCACCCTGGACCAGAGGGACGCGCAGGCCGAGCTTTTCGGTGAGAGGAGTGACGAGCATGTTGTCGTGTTGTGGGCTATACGAAGATGGTGACGAATGAAGACGTAGGTATCAAGGTGATCAAGAGCCGGAATGGAGAAGTGATGGCGTACAAGAAAGTGCGGAGTCCAAGCACATTTAAGGATGGAGTTAGAGCGTGGAAGGTGAGGGCATAAAAGTAGCGTTGTGCGTACACAACGAGCAACCGCGAAAGTCGGGCGCAAGAGTAACCGAATTGACCGGACTCGATCCGAAGCTTAAAAAAGCAGAGTTGGCAATCTGACAGTCCTAATTCTTGGCCAAGCTTTGACGGGACCGCGTGTGTCTCAGCAGCGCGCTCTGAGTCTTTGGCTGTCAATCCGAGTCTGTCGCAGCTTGCAGTAGCGTGATTGCCCTGTCAGCTGGACTGACTGACCAAGCGGGGTAGCAATCGGATGAAGAATGCCGCGCTGCCTCTAGAAAAGTTGCAAGGCAGCGGACTCAAGACCTTTCAGCTTTGGCCTTGAAGCTGTTCGGATGTCGTAACCCGTTTCGTGCGCTTGCAATGGTACAGTTGACAGACTGATAGCATGGACGGGCTACTTTGAGCATCAGGTACTTATACATTGCGAAAAGTTCGCGTTTCTTGGTTATAGGCGAGGAACCAAACTAAATTGCCGCCAGGGACCGCCTGAATCTCGGCAGAATACAGCTTGGCGGATGTTTGGGGTTCGAAGACATATCCAAGTCCACGCGCTTCTGACGTGCTTGCCCATCACTCCGAGTCAGACCGCATGTGTACAGCCGGGCCTTTCATCATCTCTCGAGCCTGTCTCCTTGGTCAGAACGATTTCTTCTGTCAGATCAAGCTCATGCCATCGCTACATGTATGAATGGCCTCCTCGTCGTGACACTTTGTGCTGAGGTGTGGAGTGGTTGTCCATGCCAGCCTCGTGGCCTCGGTGAATTAGCCGGACAGACGTTGAGGAAGAATTGAAACGCCCTGCAGAGTCAGGCCCCTGGTCGCAAAAGGCCACAATCTCCAGACCATGCTGATGGCAAGAGTTCTGAAGATATCCTATGCGGGCTTACGAGGTTACTGAAAGAGTAAAGAATCCGAAAACGCCGCATCCGGTTGTTAAAAGAAGAAATCATGTTAACCTTCTATGTAGCTCACATCGACAAATTGTGGCCCCCCTAACCCGCAAGATCGAGAAAGGTCGGCTAAGCATTTCATGCGAGTCTCGGAGAGGGTCCAGCCGACCCTCCGCTGGAAATGCTCAGCTTGATGGCTCGCCCTCGCACAGCCCAAAAAGTGATCTGACCGCTGGAATCAACCATGCGGAGTGTATACGTGTGCAAGGGATCTTTTATATCACATTGAGCACCTCATCCGCTTCCACAGCATCGCAGATAGCGACGAGCTTGTCAACGCTGGTCAACGTCGCAAACATGGTTCAGCTCGAGAAGAAGGCGGTCGAAGATCGCTACAATGCCATCGAATCACTTCCAGCTCCTGCCTCTCAAACCGCCGCCATTGGAGGTCGCAAACGCACACCCGCCCACCGTTGGGCTATCGCCAGCTTCGTTCTCCTTGCCTACTTCTGCATCTTCTCCCCCGCCGGCAAGGACTTCATCGAGTCGCAAGTTGAACGTTGGGCTGATGAAAGCACTGCTATCTCGCACAAGCCAATCTCTTCTCCCGCTTCCCTCTTGAAGCTCGAGAATGAGACCGACTTCTCTCAAGCCGAGCGCGGCCAGGTCGTCTGGTTCGATTGTGGCGATGAGGACCACTACCCTGCTCCGCTCAAGTGTGGACGTATGAAAGCACCTCTCGACTGGACCAACATTGATGGCGACAACCGCAACGCTTCCATTGCTGTCATCTTCTACCCTGCCGGCGCCGGGGAGACGCCCAAGGAAGAGGTGCTTGGATCGCTTTTGACCAATCCTGGTGGACCAGGTGGCTCAGGTTTCGAGTTCATCGTTCGCAAGAATGTCAAGAAGAACAACCAGCTGCTTGCTGCCAACTTTGATACCATCCTCGACGGCAAGTACAACATTGTTTCTTTCGACCCTCGTGGTGTAGGCCGAACCTTCCCACGTATGGATTGCTGGAACAATACACAGAAGAGCTACGTCCACCGTCTCGAGGCTGGCTCTTTCGGTAATTTGTATGCTCACCCTGGCGCACTCGACGCAGAGATTGGCGGTCAGCTCGCCAGTACCGATCTTCTTTCCGAGCTCTGCAATGCAAACCCCTTTGTGGCCGAGCACGCCAAGTTTGTCGGCACCACCGCCGTGGCTCGCGACATGCAGCTTCTCCACCGCTTCTTTGGCGATGAGCGCATCAACTACTGGGGTTTCAGCTACGGAACCGTTCTCGGCTCGACCTTCGCCGATATGTTCCCCGACGATGTGCACCGACTTGTCATTGACGGCGTCGTCGATGTTCCTGACTACATGCAGGGATTGTGGAGCACAAACCTTAAGGACACCGATGCCGGCTTTGAGGGCTTCTTTGACGAGTGCGCCAAGGCTGGTCCCAAGGCTTGTCCCCTCGCTTCGCAGGCCTCGAACGGCAGAAAGCTCCAGAAGAAGTTCATGGACCTTCTCGAACGACTCAAGTACCACCCCATGCCCGTGATCGAGGCTGAGGTTCCGCAGCTCGTGACTTACAGCAACGTCCTCGATGTCGTGTTCATGGCACTTTACAAGCCTGCTGGCTGGCCTCAGCTCGCTGTCATCCTCAACGATGTGATGAACGGCAACGGCACCGCCTTTGTCAATGCTTACGGTGACTCAGTGTATGAGGTCCCCGCCACCCCCGAATCAGAGGAGGCGAATGCGGCTATTGCTTGCGGTGATGGTCTCCACGATCCCACCGAAAAGTCGTGGAGTATCCATCGTGCTAAGAAATACATTCATGCCATGCAGGAGGACTCGCCTCTCTTTGGCCCTCTTTGGGCCAACCAGGGTATCAAGTGCATCGGCTCGTGGAAGATCCGGTCCAATGAGCGCCACCGCGGTCACTTTGACAGCAACACCACCTTCCCCATCCTCACCCTCGGCAACGATTACGATCCCGTCACTCCTGGTCGATTTGCCGACAAGATGGCCAACAGCTTCGGCTCCGCTGTGTCGGTGCAGCGTGCTGGTTTTGGTCACTGCAGTATGTCACAGCCTTCCAAGTGCATCAACAAGATTGTCCGCGAGTACTTTGTTGATGGCAAGGTGCCTCACAAGGGTATCAAGTGTGGCGTCGATGAGCCGCTCTTCCCGGAGCCCAAAGATGAGAAGGTTGCTGCGCTGTCGCTCTCTGCCGAGGAGGCTCGCGAGGCTGAGGTGAGCGAGGCTATGGCTGCTATCGGCGAGGCTGTCACTTTCTACAACACCCGCCGTCTTCTCTGAATCTAGATCGCTTTGTTAGACCACTGCCACCGCTGCAATACACTTTTACACCATTCCAAGCCAGTTTTGAGTTCTATGTGACTATCATGAGCTGCCGAGCATGTTTAAAGTTGATTATGTTAACCTGATTGCGTGAATTGCTTGAGTGTGAGGCGTAGGACCGACTTCAGCAGGGCCAGCACCGGGCATGGGGAGCGCGAAGCCCGAGAAGAGCGCGGGGCCCGCGGCGTGGCATATCGACCACAATCTACTCGGAAAGTTTCTAACGAATCGACAGGTCATGCCGGAGTATCGTCAAAGGGAGGTCAAGTGATATCCACATCAAGTCGCCGTTCAAAAGCCCGCGCACAGCTGGAAGCGAGCATCTGCGGAAACGACGGAAGAACCACTTCCGGTTATCAATTCGAGTATTCCACCAAATCAGAGAAGGCACAACGGAATTGCGCTTTTGCACCGCGCGACACCCTTGCACCCTCTCAAGATGCTTTACCCGCGGAGCCCCAATTGCCGCACAAAATGATTGCCGTCACTTCCTCCTTCCCCCTTCATTTCCATCTTTCACTCTTCCTCTCATCCATTGATTGACCAAGCTATTAAAAAGATGGTCGGGTGTTTCGCGTTCCTCAAGCCTACCCGCGGCAAAGCAGACAGGATGACGTCTAGCAACGAGAGTAACGGTTGCAAGTGCGATTGCAAGTGTGGTTCGCATGCAAAGCCATCTGCTCGGCACACCTCCAACAAGAACGAGAAGAGCCCGCTCTCGGCATCCATCTACTACGATGCCTGCAATCCTCCTCCCTTTGAAGATGGTGAGCAGCAGCGATGCTGTGGTGGTATCACCAGCCAAGGCCTTGCTCACTCTCATCTCCCCACCTATCTCGACTCTCAGCATCACTCTGTGCGCTACACCGAGGGTCGTGCCGACGCCAAGCTCAGCGATGTCATGACTGATGTCGCCAAGAACATTGAAGCTGAGATCGAAAGGCTGGACAAGGAGCTTCGCGATCTGTCGATCGACATGCATGACCACCCTGAGATCATGTGGGAGGAGCGAAGAACCCACGATCTTTTCGTCAAGTACTTCAAAGGCAAAAAGGGATGGAAGGTCACTCCCCACGCTTATGATCAGGAGACTGCGTGGGAAGTCGTCTTCTCTCACAAGGCCGATAAAAACTCTCGCGTCATCGGCTTCCAGTCCGAGCTCGATGCTCTCCCAGGCATTGGCCATGCTTGCGGACACAATCTTATTGCCATGTCTGGTGTCGCTGCTGCCCTTTCCGTCGCCGCCACTCTAGTCGCCAAAGACATTCCAGGCACAGTCAAGCTCCTCGGCGCCCCCGCTGAGGAAGGTGGAGGAGGCAAGATCCTCCTCGAGAAGAAGGGCGCCTACAAAGACATGGACGCCTGCCTAATGATCCACCCTGCAGCCAAGTCGGGCACTGGTGCCATGCTTGCTGTTCAACCCGTCGTTGTCACCTACAAAGGCCGCACTGCTCACTCCGGTGCCGCACCTTGGGAAGGCATCAACGCCCTCGACGCCGCTGTTCTCGCTTACAACAACATCTCTGCCCTTCGCCAGCAGATCCAGCCCTCGGAACGAGTCCACGGCATCATCAAAGGCAACAATTGGGCCCCCAACGTGGTCCCCGGCGAGTCTACTCTAATCTACAACGTCCGTGCCCCGACCGTTTCCGCGCTGAAAGCGCTCGTTGCGCGGGTGCAAAAGTGCTTTGAAGCTGCCGCCCTCGCCACCGGGTGCACTGGCGAATACGACTGGCAAACCGCCTACGCTGACGTACACAACACCCCTTCCCTCTCCGACACCTATGCCAACTTCCTCGCCGAGAGATACAATCTTGACGTCCCCGAGGATGACTTTGCAGCTTCGACCGACTTTGGTAACATCACCTACGCGCTGCCATCGCTGCATGCAGAATACGCGATTCACTTGGACGATCCCAAGACGCAGGGCAACCACACGGTGGGGTTTGCAGACGCCGCCAGGACCCAGGAGGCGCACGATAGGACAAAGGAGGCCGCACTGGGTATTGCCGTGACAGGCGCAAGAGTGTTGGTAGAGAAGCAGTATAGGGATCATATTTGGGACGAATGGCAAAAGTGGAGAAAGGGTGCCGATGGTCCGTAGATCGGAATCCATATTCGTACAAAGTACTATGCACAAATCGAAACGCCAATGTCGACTCTTGATCGACGCTTCCAAGACACAAAGTGACAGAAATTGTATGTGATGGTTCATGATACGAAAGAGTGCTCGTATTGACAGGCATGCCGTTCATCATCGTGTCATTAAAAAAATTCAAACTATGGTTAGGCGAAAGCAGAAAACATCTATGCTTTAATCCTGAGCGATCCAATCTCTGGCATCTCCTGAACGCTCGCCAATGCACTCTCCAAACTCGTATTGAGCTCTGCAGGTCTGACTGGACTCAGATCTTGAGGAATCTTCTCCGTCCTCGCCGCCTGCACTGCTGCCTCGCTCTTTTTCCTGAACACGTGCTTCTTCGCCGCCCCCGCTTCACTCATTCCAGCTGTCGGCAGTGGCGTCGCTTCCGACACTGGCGTTGCAGGCATCGGTGGGAAACCACTTGCACTCTTGCCCATCCCTGGATTGCTCGCCGGTGGCCCATCCAGAGGATAATCCCACGGCCTCGGCACCAACGCCAACGGCATAAACCAAGTGCCCGCAATACACACACCATGACCCTGATCCTGCGCTTGAATCGCCTTGTACTCTACCTCCATAAACGTCGAAATGTACTTGATAAACGGCAGCAACTCGGGCACACCACCTCCCACCGCCATGGTCTGAAGAAAGCTCAAGAACGCACCTGATACCGAATGCGCCGTTCCAAGGTAGGCCATCGACGCTTTGGGGAGCGTGATCTCGAATCCCCACCAGTGGACAAAGATCGCCATGCGGTCGAGCGGCGGGTGGATGGACTCCATGTCTTGAGTCGCACGGATAGCAGCACCAGAGACGTTGGCGAGGACGTCGAATGCGCCCGAGCTTTGAGCAGCCATGCCGACCGGATCCATAAGCAGTTGAAGAGGCGTCGAGCCCATCAATTGCTGTCCATCCTCCAGCGTGGGCAGATTCGCCACAGAGAAGCTCTTCAGCAGAGGAGGTCGTGCGCTCGTCGCTTCTTCCTTCTTCACGGTTGGCTCGGCTGCCTTGGATGCGGCAAGCATCCCACCCGCACCAAGGAGAGCCGCAGCGGCACCACTGGCGATTGCATTGACGTTCAGACCTCCGCGCTCTTGCGTTGCTGGAGGCGAGCTTGATTCTTCCTTCAACTCCATGGTGACCACTGCAGCAGCGTTGAGATGGTGAGCATGACGTTGGTGAGCTTCCTGCTCTCCACAGTCGAGACAGACCATCTTGATCGGTCTAGCTCCCGGCGCCGCAGCGCTGGCCTTCTTCGCCGGAGCTGGCTGTGCCGGCGCAGCTGCCGGTGTGGGTGCTTGAGGAGCGGCTTCCTCTGCAGCTGGTGGGAGAGACGACGTCCGAGCGGAGACGACAGCTTTCTGCGGCGAAGCAGAAGCTTCAGCTTGAACAGTGATCTTCCTCAAAGCCTCTTCAGCTGCTGACTTTGCCTTTCGAGCGATCGGCGGTCGTTCAGCAGTGAGAGCTTCGGCCGTAGCCCCTGGCCTCTTACGAATTTCACTGTCGTCCTTGCTGATTGGTCCGTCCAGCGCCGTATCGGGTAGATTGGTAGTAAGGATGCGCTCCTGCCCATGCTCACCAGCCGTGCCGATCTCGACACCAGGCACGATCTTTCCAAGCCCGCTTCGAAGCCTGTCGAGCGGCACCGGCATCGCTCTCAGCTCCTTGATGATGTTGTTAGCCGAATCCACATCGAGCAATGCCGACTTGAGCCCCTTGAGCTGAGACGAATCGACGATTGGGATAGGCTTGGCTCGCAGCACTTTCTTCTTCTTCTTTCCGTTTTTTCCTGCTGCATCGGGAGAGTTGGCTGAAGTGTCTTGCAACGCTGAGCTGACTCGAGGTGGGACGGGATGCAGACCCATACCTGCATTTATGACCTGTTCGAGCGTCTTGGCATGTCTAGCAGCCACAGCTTGATGCTTGGTTACCTTGAGTTTGGCCACTTTAGCTTTGTCATTGCCTCCGTGGATGCCCTTCCTATCCCATCGAAACAGCCGACGCTTTGCAGCCGCAACGCCAGGGAGCGCAGCGCGATCTTCGAATCGCTCAGCGGTGGAAGAACTCGCGTTGGAGGATGCTGTTAGTGTCGAGTCAAGACTCATGCGGCGAGTTGCGGTGGTGAGATCTGATGTAGAATGCGATTTGAGTCCTCGCCATTTGGTAAAATTGGGCTTAGCTTTGGGCTTCAAGTGCCTATCACCACTGCCAGCAATTGGAATCTTGTTTCGGTCAAGAGCTTCTTGATCGAGAGCGGCGAAATTGAGTGCTTGTTCACGAGCTTCAGCTACTTCCTCGGTGGAAGGACTGAAGCTGACACGGTGGGGAGACATGTTCCTCGAAGCACGCCGCGAGGATGCCTCGCCGACAGGTACAAGTGATGAGCGTTTTGGTCGAAGCTCTTTTGGAGGAGCTAGTTGCTGTGGATCAGATACTTGACCGCTTGCATGAGTTTGCCCCGACTCTGTCATTTGCGATGCTGGAGTGTCGTCGGATGTAGAAGCGGTTGACTCTGAGATCGTAGCTGGAGATGCTGCACCTGTTTTGCGAGGTGAAGACAGGAAAGGAACACGAAGTGCATCCAAACTGAACCTCTTGCCTTTTGCTGCTGCTTCCTTGTTGTTGTCCGGGGTCGAAAAGGTCTCTTGTGTCGTCGGTGTCGATGTCGAAGGTTCAGATTGGTCTGTCGGCGTAGGCGTTACGTCTTCTCTTGTGCTCAAGTCGGTCATGTTGAGATTCCAAAGAAGCTGAATGATTTATGGACAATGGCTAGTTGGTCGACCAAGTCCTCAAACGAAGATAAGGCAAGGTAATATGTTGTGTACCTTTGCGCTGCCGGCGGAAGGGTGGAGCTAGAGTCCAGAAGGAGGCTCGAGCTCGAAGCTATGATCAGGGGTCGTGCGTAGTGTGAGTTGGCATCTATCGGCTAGGCTGGGATCTAAAGTTCAAAGGAGAGGATAGGGAAGGTTCGAAAGGAGAAAGTGTGGAGGCGGATTGAGTTACTGTACATTGAAGGCGAGAATCAGGGGCTGGTGTTGGATCAATGCTGCAGCTCGCTTGTAAAGCTTTGACAGGTCCGTCCGTAAAAGGCAGGAGAGACTGTTTTGGAGGTGAGGGCAACCTGCATCAAGATGCATCAGGCAGATCTCTATGCTGCATGGCTGCCCGCAGGGTGCTCTTTTTTGTGTGTGTGTTGGTCTCGCCTCGCAGGAAATCCTTAGAAACCCCCTAAACGCGTTTCCGTGAATATTTTATATATCGTAGCATGTAGATCGACCATGCCTAACATTAAACCAAAAATCGACCTCCACACGCTCTCATCGCGCTTATGATGAGCGAGCTGTAAGGCTCGCTGGACCCTGCTTTCTCTCAGCAAGCTGCTGCGCAATTTGTGGTTTCAGAAGAAATGCTGTTCATCTAGGAATCGAGTTACAGTAGCAAGACAACAGTCGGCTCAGCATCTATCAATACGCCAATCATCACCCAGGTCGACCTCGCTTTCCTCACCGCAAGCTGCTACGCTTCGAGCATCCATGCCTTTCCTCATCCATTTTCGGAACGGCTCCATCGAATGCACATGAGTCGCTCTCTTTGAGCCGACAGGCAAATCGTTTAAATATCCATGATTGGGAAAGCGAAAGGGCCGGCGCAGGCCACTGACACTCATCACAATGCTTCGACATGGCCGGTACAGCTTCGTGATAACGACGTTGGCTCTTCTTCGAACAGCGCGAGCACATCCAGCAGTCGCAGCAGGTATATCTACGTGCCAATAGAACAGCTCGACTTCGAAGATGTTTCTTTTTATCTCAACTTCGACTTACTAGCCTCCAATCCAATTTTCAAAAGCATCGCAGCAAACCGCAACCCAGACGTAGAGAACGTCACTGCTAATGGAAGTACCAAACGAAAGAGGTCTTTGTCGCCCGAGATTCAAGGCAGGGCTTCGACCGATGCGAAACGAAGGGTGAAAAGTGAAGCTGGCTCTTCCGACAGCATCGATACTACCTCGCTGATCGATACTCGATGCCTGTTCCGCATCAGCGCTCGCGAATCTCGAGACACTGATACAGTACTGGAGCTCAAACAGATGCTGCAGAGCTCCTCGGCAGAGCGCTGTCGACTCGACGACCTCGAGATTTCTCTGACATCCTCCCACCTTTCCGGGGGCGACAGCGTCATTGGGCACGTCCTTTGGCTACATGACCGCGGCAGTGGCAAGCTGGTGGCCACCCTTCCGGTACTTCGCAATGACGGCTTACTTCTACACAGTCCAAGTCAAGGCAAGCTCACCAACGCAGATTGGCTTGTTTCATTGTCGAATCTTGTTGCAAGGGACGCTGTTACTGCCAAAGTCTCACTTCAACTTGCATCACCTCCATCCGGCTTTCCTGCCGATCGCAACACGGCTGGCTCGCTGTTCCTTCAGCTCAACATCGGCGTCGAGGTGCAGGTCTCACATAGCGCTGCTGGCCTCTTGGCCGCAGATCGCATTGTAGACATGGCGAGGCTCGTACGATTTGCCGATGCATTTCCGACCGATGGCGAGGACGTGCCTCCAGGCGAAGAGATTGATGCAAGCTTCGTCTACCGCAATTTACGGCCTTCGACTCTTGATACGCCAGATGCGATCCAGCATCCCGATCTGGTACCCACGCTGCTCCCCTTCCAGAAGCGTTCTACCGCGTTCGTTCTTGGCCGCGAAGGCAAGATAGTCGATGATGTCGGCGCCGTAACCGAAGCAAAGCAGATCATTGGCCACGATGGCCCAAGCGATCTGGGCTTGTGGTGGAAGCAAATTGGCAAAAACCTCTACTACAACTGGATTGAAGCGCGCTTCGTGCGGGATCCCAAACTTACGCTGCTTAGCAATCTCAATGGTGCTATGTTGGCCGAGGAGATGGGTCTCGGAAAGACGGTCGAAGCTGTTGCTCTCATGCTGCTGAACCCGGATCCCGATGCAGCCCTGCGTCCAGGCTGGTATGACGAACGCAACGAAATTGATGTGGTTCCTACAAAGACGACACTCATTGTTGCGCCCGAGCCCCTACGCGCTCAGTGGATCGAAGAGATTGGTCGCCATGCTCCCACTCTGGCCGTTTACTCTTATCAAGGGAGAACCAAGGCAGAGAGGGATGTGCCCAATGGCCTCACTTGGCAGCAATGGGCCCAGCGTTTCGACGTCATCATTGTGTCTTACTCTACCTTGGGAAGAGAGCTCAGCATCGCCAAGAGTGCTCCAGCGCGTTCGCGTCGTCACGAACGCAAGTACGAGCGGCCAAGAAATCCTCTAGTTCGACTCCATTTCCATCGAGTCTTGATGGATGAAGTGCAAATGGTCGGCCTCTCAAGTGCTGCCGAGACGGCTGCAATGATCTCTCGCGAATCCTCCGTTGCCGTCTCGGGTACACCTGTCAAGAAGCTTGACGACCTTAAGTCATGCTTCCGCTTCCTCAGAGTCCCAGGCTATTTGGCTACGCCTACACAATGGCAAGCGATTCTGCACCCGATCCTCGCCCCGGCTCTTGTACGTGTACTACGAACCATAGGGGTACGCCACACAAAGACGCAGGTCGCATCCGAGATGGCCTTGCCCATACAGAGTCGCTCGGTCATCCCCATCGATTTCACCTCGATCGAGGCAGCTTTCTACGCCGATGTCTGGAAAGACGCTCTCGCAGGCACCGGCTACAGCCAGGAGGGCGATCCCAGGACTCCTGATCATGAGATTGATGTCCGCGAAATGCACAAGCATCTTCTCCTGTTGCGTCAGGCATGCACGCATCCTCAAGTGGCGCTCCAATTCCGCGGTGGCGTTGTTGGGACCAAGAATTTGCGCAGCATCGATGAAGTTCTCGAGTTGATGATCGACTCGACCCGTAATGAATTGCACAGCAATCGGTTGCACTGGTTTGACCGCCGCATACATCGCAACATTCTTTCGCTGTATCGAAGAGACGAAGATCAGCGTGTCCTTGCCGCATCACAGCTAAGTGACATCGAGGACGAAATCAACAGGGACGTCATCAATCTCGAGAAAGCTATCAAGCAAGCTGGAACCGTAGGACCGCTCTACCGATTTACCGAATACGAACTAGAACTTGAGCAAAAGGCCGAGGTCCGCAGGCGGCGATTGGCTTTGGACAATCCCGACACGAAGCCTGGCGAAGATGCCGAGTCACTGCTTGAGGGACTTATGGAAGACCGCGATGCATACCGAGCGCTGATGGAAAAGCGCAAAGCTAGGGCCACGTACATCACGCAGCTAAAGGGGCATTTGCGCGTCTTGCTGATGAGGCTGCATCGTCTTCTCCAGTTTACAGGAAATCTGTATTATCAGCGTGGAGAGTATCTGGATGAGCTGGAGAAACAGGCAGCCCAACAGAACAGCACCAAGATCGCATCGCCACTCGAGACCGCGCTTACGGACGACACGGTAAAGATCGAGGCTGAAGAAACGATTGCGGCCGAGCTGGCAGCAGTGCCTTCGCCCGCCCATGGGCAGTCAGTGCTTGTTGCGTCGGACCAAGTTCCTGATCGGAAGAGCGATCTCGATGTAATTGCGAACCCGAAAGTGACCATGAGCCCTCGGCGTCAAGCGCTCAAGGACAAAGAAGACGATGCGTACTCGAAAGCTGAAAAGGTACGACAACGCTTGCTTGCAGAAGCCGGCGAGGCTATTCAAGTGGCCATTTCCAAACTCAATCGAAACAAGGTCGAAGTGGATGCGAAAGCCATAAGAGCATCCAAGGCTCTCTTCGAGCTCGGTGGTGGTATACTCAGTAGCGATGCCTACGAACGACTCTCTGAGAACGTCGACCTTCTCAACGAGCACGCCAACGTACTCTTCAGCTGGCGCGACGGCATCATCATGCGTCTCATTCGACCAGTCAATCGTGACGTCAGCTTGGAGCGAGAAGATGATGATCAGTACCAGGAGAACCTGGACACTCAGGCTGAAGCCGAAGTCCTTCTCGAGATGTATCGTCCGCTCTTGGCTGAGCGTGAGAAGATGCTCAAAGGTGATGTCGCCGTCGGCTCGACGGACCGACCTCTACCATTTAAAGAAGTCGAGGCTGCAGTCAGGCTCGCTCGTCAAAACGACCTCAGAGGCATTGCACCGGAGACGGAGGCAGACGAAGAACTACTTCGGATCCAACAGCAGCAGCTCGAACATTACAAGAAGCTTGATCAAGAGCGAAGAACGGTATCTTTGACTCACCCGTCGCAGTCTTTCAGCAACATAGCCGAGAAGCTCAAGGATCTGCGTGACAACAGCCTCGCTGGTGAGGAGCCTGCACTAGCTAAGCAGGCTCACTTCGAAACGAGGCGCATCATTAGCGAACAGACAAAAGTCCTCGACAAGCTACGAAACGAAGAGAAGACGCTGATCACGGCTCTGTTCAATTCGAGGAATCAGTACTTCAAGGAGATTCAGGTGCTTTCGGACACCGTTCGCGATCCTATCTTTACCGACCTCGAGAAGAGCATCCAGGTCACGCAAAAGGAAGAAGCGGATCAGGTGTCCAAGGTTGACGAGCTCGAAAGGCGACTGCGTTACCTATTGCACTTGCAGATGGTGCAGTCGACGGATGAGCTGGACGACGATGCCAAGACTTGCTACATCTGCACCGAGCCGATTCAGACGGGTATCTTGACCAACAAGTGCGGCCATGTTTGCTGTGAGGACTGCTGGAAAGAGTGGCAAGCCCAAGGTCACCGCACGTGTGTCATGTGCCAGACTCGTGTCTTGCCGACCGAGGTGCATCGTATCATCTACAGCAAGACCAAGACATCAGCGGACAACGGTCAAGTTACCTCAACCACGAAAAGCCGGAGCGATGCCAACGCCTCCAGCGCCAACCCAAGCAATATTGATCCACTGGCCATCCGATATCACGAACTGAGCGACTCCTTGCGGTCCACACTCAATCATCTGCCGACACAGGGACGTTTCGGCTCCAAGATTGACCACGTCACCAAACATGTGCGACACATTATCACTCAGACTGGCGAGAAGTCGCTCATCTTCTCATCGTTCGGACGAGGTTTGGATCTTGTAGCGCAGTCATTGACTGCTAATGGCATCCGCTTCGTGCGCTTGACAGGTGCGGGCAAGCAGGGTAATGAGGCAGTCAAGCTCTTCCGTAGTGACCCCAGCATCCATGTGATGTTGTTGCATTCCGAAGCGCAAAGTTCAGGCCTGAATCTGCTTGCAGCATCGCATGTTCACATCCTGGAGCCTCTGCTTAATACGAGTCAGGAGCTGCAGGCCATCGGACGTATTCATCGTATTGGCCAGACGAAGGAGACACACATCTGGTGCTATTACGTCAAGGAGACGATTGAGGAGAGGATCCTTGCTCTGTCGGCCTACAAAGGCCAAAGTCTATACCTCGAGGGGCGACACACCAGCTTGTCTAGCGGACCTGCAGCGGCATCTTCTTCAAGCAATGGAGCTGCAGAGGAGGTCTCGAGACAGGATGCAAAGAATTGGTCTGCTTTCGGCAAGGGAGCTGCAGGAGGAAAGGCAGGGGCAATGCGGGGAGATATGACGAGCAACACGACCGAGCTGCTTGCATGCTTCTTTGCTCGCTATCTTCCGCTCCTTGGCCGTTTTCCTTCTGTTTCATCGAAGCCAAACGGAAGTCACTCGACAGAAGGCATCAGTGGCAGTGACGAAGAAGCGAACAAGTCAGAACAGGTGGAGAATGCCAACGGTGGTGGCCAAATTCAGGTCGGATCAGAAGAGGATGAGCTGGCAAAACTTCGGCGAGCCCGCTTGGCTGCTTTGGAGCAGCGTCAAGCTCACGGTTTACAGTGAACGATTTCATTGCCCATTACTCTATCCATGCTGTATCTATATCGAATGCAATCGCAGCCAGGCTCGAAAGCAGCCACGGAATATGATTGGGCTTTGTGATCAAAGAGTCTTCTTGAAAAGATAGCCGGTCCACGGCATACCGGGTCCATGCTTGCCCTCGACATCGAAGGGGCCAACTGGCGTGAAGCCCAACTTCTCGTAGTATCTGCAAATGGTGATTTGGAGTTGCAAGGTCAGTGTACGGCTGAAAATTTTTCGCAAGATGGTCTATGCCTCACCTCATAAGTCCATCATTGTTGCCTCGCCAGCAATCTCCGTAGAAAACCTTCCTGCCCATCGTCCTGCCTTGTGTCTCGGCTAATTCGACCAACCGGTTCCCTGCTCCTTTTGAGAGGTCTCCTGTCCTTCTGTCTGCAATAAGGTAGTTGTGGTAGATGTAATCGGAGGCTTCCCTCATTTCTTTCGGTGCAAGATCTGCTGGAACATAGTCAGGGAAGCTCGTAGAAACACCCTGCGCAGCGACCCTTCTCCACTTGCCATCTTGAGTCTTGACCTCGTAAATAAGGAGATGCTGCCATTTCTGCGCACCGCTCGTTGGGTCTGTGGCTGTTTCGGCGTTGAGATCGTAGCTCTCCTGCACATAGGCTGCGAACATTGGCGGTACTGACTCCTTCTCGGAGAAGGGTACAGTGCCCCATTGCTTCTCGGATCCTATCGAGGCAAGGTATGAAAGTGCAGAGTCGAACGCGTGGAGGATGAAGTCAGCGTCGCATTCCTCAGGGTGGACAATATCGAGCTCGGCGAGGGTTTGTGATGCGTCAGTGGCTGGTTGAGCCGTGCGGAATCTACAACGGCCATCTTTTGTGTAGGTGATCATAATGTATGATGCTTTATGGCTGCGATTGAAGAGCAAGAGGTAGTCGACAAGACAGATCTGCGTCTGAAGTGTGGAGAAGACGGGTCCAGCTCGGTCAAATGTCGTCCGCGTGGGGGTTTGAAGGGTGTTCAGGCGCCATATTTTATCGTATCGGTGTTTTTCTATTTATTTTTTTATCCATCGATCTCTCTTTCCCACCTTCATCTCGGACCTCATCATACCCACTCGCTCGGATAGACCACCTTCATCTCGGTCGCCATGCGGGCCGTGGCGAGCTCATCCCGCTTGCCCGAACCGGCCGCCACACCACCACCAGCGAGGCGAAGCACCGATACATCTACAGCGGTGACACCCACTCTCACTCACAGGACCTCGATGGTCAGCGCGACCGATACATTTGCGTCTGCCACTGATGGAGATGGCTACTACACAGACGCTGGAGATGTTAGCGCATATCATACGGACGATGCGAGAAGCGGGTACGAAAGCGCGGCGCCTACGACTAATGCGCATGAGCGGGAACAAGATGCAACAGCGACACGGTCTAGATCATCGTCGGTTCGGACAGCGCGGCGAGAAGGCGCAGCAGTAACAAACTCGTCCGAAGCAGTGGATCGAACTTCAAGCTCTCAGCATCACCGTGAAGCTTCTACTCCAGCGGCATCAGCTTCTCCGCATCTGACAACCTCAAACGACGACGCCAACGGTTCAGCCGACCCAGCCTCGAAGGAACCGGGGAAACAGATCGAGCCCAACCAACTCCCTCTGCGCGCCCATCACAAGATCGCTCGACATTGCGCCATCCTCGGTCTCCTCTCCTTTGCCGCCATCTGGGGCACTCTGGCTCGTGAAGGTCTCGTCGCGCTCAACACCTACTCGGGAGAAAGCGTTACACCGCTCATCTGGGCTCAAGCTGGGGGTTGCCTGATCATGGGCCTTACCATCGGGGCGAACAGGCAGGCCATTGAAGGCAGATACCCGCCAGCATACATCATGATCACCACCGGCTTATGTGGGAGTATCACCACCTTCTCGTCCTTTATGCTGAGCGTCTTTCGCGCCTTTGGCAATCAGATGCACTACAACCGCCATGGTCTGCACAACGTAATGGATGCGCTCAGTCAGACAGCGGTTACGTTGGGAATGTCCATCATAAGCGTTGGAGCCGGCATTGCTCTCTCGGAGGTACTCAATCTCGACAATTTGCTCGGTCTGTTCTCCTCCCGCCCCGGCTCCTCCTTCGACCTTGCTCCGACAAGCAGGACTCGGGCTCGCAAAGGAAGCAAAGTCGAACCAGGCACCTCGCTCTATCTAGACACATGCATGTTTCTTCTTGGCTTGATCTTCTGGATTGCTTCGGCCATCTTGTGCGCTCTCTACACTCCCTATCGGGACATCACCTTTTGCCTCGTCCTCGCTCCGCCTGGCGCCATCCTGCGCTGGTACCTCTCGCGCTTCAACACGCATCGCGTGTCCAAACGGCTTGCGCTGCCTCTGGGTACGCTCGCAGCCAACCTTTTGGCCACGGCGATTATCTGTGCCGCCTTCACCGCTGCTCGATTCGGCCACTCACCCAGGTCCTTTGCAGGAGGGCGGACAGGGTGTCAGGCGCTCAAAGCACTCCAAGATGGATTCTGCGCATGTCTCTCCACCATCAGCACGTTTGCCGTCGAGTTGAGGACCATCAAGCCTAAAAGGAGGGCGGTAAGGTATGCGGTGGTGTCGTGGATTGCGGGAATACTGATATGCGTACTGCTAGTGGGCGCGCCATGGTGGAGCAGTGGCATGGATGGAAGTTGTGTCGGTTTAGCCACTTGATATACCCTCAATTCATACAAGTCGTTACACTACATCTGCATTCAGCATTATTGTGCATTGTGATATACAACTTCCATCTCTAAGCCTTTGTCGACGCCGAACTTCTCTTTGCCAATCCCGACTTCTCATAGATCGCATCCACCGTCTGCATCATGATGACGCTCTCTTCGTTGTGCACCCAAACCGGCACTCTCTTTTTGTCCTTGTCCCTGTCCTCGTTGATAAAATTGATCGGACTGACCTCGCTCGCCGGCGTACCCTCATTCACCGCCTTCACTCCTAGCACAAAGGCCTCCATCTGCCACCTGTATGTAGTCCACCACACCTCGCCTGTCCCCTTTGGCCAATGACCGTCTTTCGCCGCCCTCCTCATCTGCTCCGAACCCGAGCTCTCCCCCGGAACATAAGCTTTGTAGGTCTTCACCGTACCTTCAGGAACACCGGCAGACTTAGCCGAAGCCCCGCGGTAGGTCGCCTTGATGTTGTGCCACAGGAAAGGTGCGACAAAGTTTTGGAGCTCTACTTCGGACCCATCTTTGAACGTGGCTTTGACGGTTGGGGCGAGTCTGCCAATGTTGGGCACTTTCCATCCAAGGCCGGGAATGGTGAAAAGGCTTTGTTGGAGGCTTGTTTCTATCTTGCAAGGCAGCTTCATCGGTCTTGCCGTAGGTACTAGGACGGTTGCTTCCATTGAGGCGTCGATCGCGGGATCACCTTTATCGTTCAAGTGCTTCTTTGAGCTTGCATCTTTAGGATAAAAGTGCGTTGGACGGGCTTCACGCACTTCGATTTGCTCCCACCAGTTTGCGCGCTGCCAAGTTCCCGCAGCCGCCCTCATCGTGTACAGGCATGCAGAGGTGGGGTACACGCCGGTATCCATCAGCGAGCCTCCCGCCAAGCCCCAATCAAAACGAATGTCCGAGTCGGGCACCAGACTTGCTGGCAACAAAAAATGCGCCGAGACCGACATCACAGGATTCGTCCCCGTCATGAAATCATGCAGCCTATACGCAAACTCGTGTAGCGCTGGGTGGAATCGATAGTGGAACGCCTCCAACACCAAGACGTTTGCCTCTTTCGCCGCATCCATGAGTTTCTTGGTATCTTGCTCGTTCGAGGTACTTGGCTTTTCGAGCAGCACGTGCTTTTTCGCCTTGATACACTTGATCGTCCACTCGTAATGCAGTCCATTTGGGAGCGGGTTGTAGACGACATCAATGCCGGGATCGTTGATAAGCTCGTCATAGGAGTTGAAGACGTGTGGGATGGCGTGCTCTTTGGCAAACTTTTCGGCACGAGTCTTGTCTCGAGCAGCGATGCCCGAGATAATGATGTCTGGATGACTACGGGCTGGGGAGATAACGGCGATGGGAGCGATGGCCGCAGCACCAAGGATGCCCATTCGCAAAGGCCCATTGGGAAGACCGGCATCTTTGGCCGTTTTCTTGGCCACCGAGGGCGGATAGATGGAGGTGTATACGTTTGTCAGACGAGTGTACAGGTCTTTGATCGCCGACATGTTGAGCAACTACAATCATGCAACCAGGCGGTGGTGGAAGTTTGATGGAAGGGAAAGAAGGGAAGGTGGATTGGAAGGGTATATATGGTAACATCGAGAAGAACGTGAATTGTCACGAAATTGAATTCGTGCGAGGGTCAGTTCTTGCTTCGTAGTCAGTCAACGTGGGGCGCAGTCGGAATTGGACCCTTAACCGAGCTTGAACACTCGGTCGCGCACAAGCCATTTCTACTCGCAATCCACTAGCCTTGCCCCCATCCTTGGCTCTTTCTGATTGTGCTTATCATTGTCGTCACATAGCTATCTTCGTAACGTGCCCATCATGTCAGCTGGGGATAGCTCGAAGAACGGAGTGTGCGAAGGGTTTGCATTTGATCAAAGTCGGTGAGTTGGGTCTGTCTCTGGAAGAAGTGATATTTTTAGCGTGAGCAAGACTTGCATAGCCGAGCTCAGCCTTTTTTCGTTTTTGTACTACAGGCCACGTCGACAGCAATTGGAAGCATTGCACGTTCGCTGTTGTCATTTCGTGTCACAGAAAACAAGCGCTACGTCCACGGAGCAGCCGCTCCCGGATTTGAAAGCGACAATGCCTGTCGGCTCGTAATGCGGGTGTCGGACATGTGCGACTTGCATACGCACTTATTGACATTGGGCCGAGGCGCATGGACGTCGAGCTTGTCTCCATGCATCGTCGTCCTTGAATCATCCTCGTTGCGAAATGTGGCAGGCGATGAAGTCTCCCCGAAGAAAAGTTGCAACGTCCAGATTGCTTTCTACAAGTGACTCCTCGTTTCTGCACCGATTGAACGCAAGATCGCTGTCGAGGAAGGATGGCCGTTGGAGCGTAGGAAAAAGAGCAATGTATCGACTTCATCTCAAGGTATTGTTCATCACAGCATCATTGGGTCCTTTGGCACGCCCGCTTGTGCAAGCAACTGAATGGTGGGCAGAATACGGTGGGATTCGAACTCGACTTAATTCGCATGCCGTGGGCGCAAAGATATCACAGCAGCCAGCTTGAAAAGAGGAGACTGGCCAGAGTCATCCAAAATGAAGTGTGGCAAGCCCACTACATCCCTTTGTGATCATCACAACTGCCAAGATATATAAGAGCGTTGCCTCTTGACCCTTGCCTCGAAACGACATTCTTTCTCGTACCATCACCCCTACATGCTTGTACCCATTACCGACGTCATAATGAAGCTCTCGCTCATCCATACAGCCTTCCTGGCACTTGCCTCCCTACTGACGACTGTCGGCGCCGACGCCGTACCCATCCCCGACTTTACTGTCAAAAATTTCTCGATCGCAAATACCTACTACTGGTTCTCTTCGGTCGAGGTTGGCGTTTGCTACTCGCCCGCTGCCCGTGTTGGCAGCATCAAAGGCGCTCTCCACTGCACCCACCAAGAGAAGTACGATATCGAAAACAACTCTTGGACTCTTCCTCAGACGTGTGTTGCTCTCCAGCCGCTGGGAGGCAATCTGCACAACGCTGTGCGCGAGTCTTGTGCCAACGCCAAGGGTACTTTCAACTTCATCAAGCCTGCTAGTAGTAATGCGGGAGGACAGCAGGCGTATGGTGCGATTCAGCAGAATGGAGGTGGGAATCAGCAGCCGGATTCCAACGATCAGGAAGGTGCGGGTGGGGATGATGACAGTGATGGTAGTGGTGGAAAGAAGAGCGGCGGTTTGCTCGGTGGTCTAGGCGGTCTGTTTTGATGTAGAGTGACCATCTCTCTGGCTGGTGGAGGTATACTGCTCCTCACTGTCACATCGCTCGCAACCATCACTTGCTTCAATACGCATGCACTTCTTCTAGAGATCACCGATCCGACCAGATTCCCTTCATAGTCAATTGTCGTATGAGTGTTAGACTCGAGCCCGTAAATCCGCATTTTCTTCCCGTTTTTCCTTGCGCTCTTTGCGGAAGTTCAAGCGTGAAAACGCGCGGCTGCCGTGCTGAGTTGGCATCCTTCTGCTTGCTTTCAGCTTCGACCTGTACCAGCGCTCCCTCGGTAGCATGGATGCAGCAATCATGACCAACTTGGCTTTCTGCTTCTAGCCTTTGAGGGAGGGACTGTAGACACAATTTGTCGTGCCAACATAAGCCCAAACCATGCCGGCAACTTTGTACATCCGAATCCGAAGACGGGAAGAAGCGTGAGACTTGAGACCAGCTTGCACATTCAGATTTGATGACATTACAGACTTGAAGGAAGGGGCTCGTGTGTATCAGATCTTGAGAGGGTGCGGTGCCATCAAGCTACAGGACAGAACTGTATGCGGAGACCAAGCGCGGACTTAGGATGCACTTTTCTGTGCAAGCCGTTCCCCGCACTTTTGAGATTTTGGGCAAGCCGCTCAGACGGGACTCGTCATGCGTTCTTACTCTTGTGCAGCAATCTGGGGTAAATGTTTGTATTCGACTCTTGGAAATCGTCAACAAAAAGGGATTTCACATTGAATTCACCGGCTAATCAAGCTCGCTTGCTTGGTTCAATTCAAAAAAGAGATGCACACTGCAGTCACAGAGTGCCTCTCACAATGGAATTCAAATGGTTGAACCCTGAAGGATCAGCTGGCGGCGGCGGCTGTTGGATGCGCGCATCACATCCATGCCTTGTCAATCTCGAGGCTCAAACGGCCCGCCTGAAGCGCTAGGTGCTCAGCAAGCGTTTTGACCGGCCTTCAAAGCAGCCGACATTGCCGTTAGTGCTCTCACACGCTGTTGTACGCTTGGGTCCTTGCTCGCTTGTCTTGCATCCTCCAGGAAGACTCCGCATCTCATCTCACAGCTTTCCTCGATATATACACCCTTCCTTCTCAATCCTTACTCTTATTGCCCTCGCCATCGATACCACCAACCTTTTCATCGTCGCATACCCCATCTATCACCACCACCCGCAACAATCATAATGGCTGCTCGCAAAGCTTACGTTATCGGTGTCGGCATGACTGCCTTCACCAAGCCCGCTGACCGCGACTACCCCATCCTTGGTCTCGAAGCTGCCGTCAAGGCCCTCATTGATGCCGGTCTTACCTACGATGACATCGAATACGCTGCTGCCGGCTACGTCTACGGTGACTCAACCTGTGGTCAGCGTGTCCTCTACCAGCTCGGTATGACTGGTATCCCCATCGTCAACGTCAACAACAACTGTTCCACCGGTTCTTCCGCCTTCAACCTCGCTGCCAACGCCGTACTTGCCGGTCAAGCCGAATGCGCCCTCGCGGTCGGTTTCGAAAAGATGGCCCCAGGTTCCCTCTCCTCCGCCTTCACCGACCGTGCTGCTCCCATGGAAGGCACCATCTCGCAGCTTTACGAGCTCGAGGGCGAGAAGGAATACCAGAAGGAAGAGTTTGGCCCCTTTGCCGCTCGTATCTTTGCCGCTGCTGGCCAGGAGTACTGCGAAAGGTATGGTGCTACTTGGGACCACATCGCCGAGATCTCGGCCAAGAACCACCGTCACTCGGCCAAGAACCCTTACGCCCAATTCCGTGCCACCCCTGACAAGGACCAGGTTCTCAAGGCACGACACATCACTCGTGAGGTCACTCTTCCCATGTGCTCGCCCACCTCCGACGGTGGTGCTTCCGTCATCGTTGCTTCCGAGGCCTTTGTCAGGAAGCACAACCTTCAGGACCGCGCCATCGAGCTCGCCGGAATGGGTGTTGCTACCGACTCGGCTCGTCTCTACAACGACCGATCGCGTATCGAACTTTCCGGTGCCGACATGTCCCGTCGTGCCGCCCAGATCGCCTACAAGCAAGCCGGTCTCACCCCCAAGGATATCCAGGTGCTCGAGCTTCACGACTGCTTCGCCCCCAACGAGCTCGTCACATACGAAGCCCTCGGCCTCTGCCCCGAGGGTGAAGCCCACAAACTCGTCGAACAGAAGCTCAACACTTACAACAACTCCGGCAAGGGTTGGGTCGTCAACCCTTCGGGCGGTCTCGAGTCCAAGGGTCACCCGCTTGGTGCGACCGGTTTGGGTATGATCAAGTACATGGTCGACCAGGTCCGTGGCGATGCCGGTGCCCTCCAGGTCAAGGGAGTCAAGCATGCATTGACTCACAACATCGGTCTCGGTGGCTCGTGTGTGGTCACTATTCTCAAGAGGCCAAGCTTCTACCAGGACGGCAAGTCCAACTCGAGCAAGAGGTTCGGCTACAACGCGGGCGACAACGTCAAGCCCATTACGGAGGAGGACTTCAACAAGGTTAAGAGCAAGACGCAGTTCTCAGACTACCTTCCTGCTGACCTTTGAAGAGGTCATGGCTGTCAAATAAAGACACGTCGATGCAGGCTCAATCCTCTTGTATATAACTCACATTGTCATTATGCTATGAACTACGAAGACATCCATACTCGATCCCCACATTGACGTTGACGAGAATCGAAATCGATTCAGGGCGAGATGTTGGTCCGTTCTGAACTACTTTGAGGTTTCGAGTGAGGAGCCGCGGTCCGTTGAAGCGGATGTGGACAAGCCCACTTCATTTGGTGCTTGTCAAAACGTGCGTGCTCCTTGGCAAAGTCCACATGGTGGGCTTGATCAACGGTCCGATGCGACGTTCTTCCCGTTTTTCTTCTTCAATTCACAGCACTGTCCATTCATCCCACAACAGTAGCACGTTCCAGCAGAGGCCGCAGCGGAAAGGTGTGGTCACGACAGCAAGCACGTGCGGCATGGTTGCAGCTCGGTCGGCGTGCCAGATGTACAAATCTCCAGACGTGCATGCAGGATGTTGCAAGTTCGATCTTGCAACCGTTCGCACTGCCTCGTCATCGAGTCCGCTGGCCCGACGTTTCGGATCGACTGGAATCTTCTCCGACACTATCGTCCACCTTGCATCAATTCGTGCCTCGGATTCCTTCAAACGTATCCTTCACCAGCGCCACCACGATTCTTGCTCCTCATCGCCCTTCCCAATACCTTTGCAACGCGGCCCAACTTTGACGGCCTTTGAAAGTCTAACTATCAAGTCACCGTCTCCTACCGTTGGACCTCGTGCGCTTCGCCGGGCTTCTCCGACTCTCCGTTCGCGAACTCAGCCGCCATCGAGCTGTCAGGAAGACCTCTGTGCAATTCGTTGGCACGCACAAGCTACAGGCGTCTTCACTGGTTGGTTTCTCGTGGCATCCGGTGTTTGGCAACGAGTCGGCGTGCATATAAAGTCAGCCCTCAAACACGCCACTCGCCACAAGGTGTCGCCCCAAAGCACATATTCCACCGGGTTCCTGGTCGTTTCTCCACTGATTGGTTGCCAACAGCCGCTGATAGTGATCACAGCGTCTGCCTGCTTCCGCCAAAAGGGGGCAATAGCAAGTTGATCCAGGCTCTCAACGCCCATTCCGACAAACCAATCTGTTCCCTCACATCAGCCTGCATCGAATCCATCTTTCCTCCGTTTTCTTACGCATCGTTCTATCCAGCGCAAAAGGACTCGGCTGCGGGCAAGATGCTCATGAGTAGCATTCGTCAGATATACACAGTGCTCATCCTACAGTGGTTGCTGGCAGCCGTATTCGCACAGCTCGAGCAGATCGAAACCAAACTGATCGAACCTGACTCGCTCAGAAAGCTCACACGCACGATTTCACGCAAAGGCGTGGCGCAGGCCGTCAAGAAAGCGCCCGAGAAGCTCAAACTCGGGAGCGACGACTTCCTGGGCTCGGGACTTCGTCGTAAATCACTCGCAGGGGCATATGGCTCAACCGCAGCCGTCACTGTAGGCGCAGCAGCAATCTCGTATCAAACGATCAACCTCGAGACAAAGAACAGGGATGATCAGCGGAAGAAGCAGAGTAAGTCTTTTCCGCACCAACATAGCGTCGACATGCATTGGTAAACAAGCTAACCGCAAAACTGTTATGCTGCTGTCTTGGATTTGTTGGAGAACAGAGGATCGACAGATGAAAGAGGCCATCTGCCGCTCGCTCGGGCAACGCGACAAGATGGAATCCACATCGCTGTACTATCCGCGATATCGATATCCGAACCGGTTTTCGTACCAGGATGCATCGTCCGACGCTGCATCCGAGTGGGAGAAGAGGGTGTTGAAGGATTCAACGCTCAACGCTCTCGAGGATTACAACAAGTTCATAGGTGCAACAGAGGCCGTAGCCAGCGCGTCGATCGCTGTGACTGGAGCGTAAGTATTGCCTTGCTCTGACCTGACTTTCTTTGCTGCGGCACATGGGACTAATGGCTCTTCGTTCTGGTGATGAAAATAGAAAACAAGCAAAACAGAGAAGCTTGGACGCTTCGTCCATATTTGACTGCCAAGGCTTGGAACCTCTGATCAGCTCAGATCCGAGGCAGCAACTCGCAAGTTGATTCAGCTTGCCATCTGTAGTTTGGGGACCAAGTAAAGAGTGAGCATGTCATGACTGTCGTCAATCATTCTTGCTGTTTGTGCAGAACAGCGAAGCCGATGAGTTGCTGGTGATTGCCTGAATAGGTCTTATAGAGAGAAAATCAGACACTGTAAAAAGTAATAAAAAATTGAGGTCACAAAATTGCCTGCATTCAAGCACAACTCTCGGTGTCACTTGCTCTTCTCCAACACTACCGTTGCGCTTTCTTTTTCAAGGCTATTGCTACCAGCTTTGGCGTTTGCTTTCTTTGACTACGTCGTCGCTGCCGACGCTCCTACCGAGCACGACCAGAGCTCCATCCATTGAGGACAACGAAGCGAGAGCGGCAGACATGGCGGGAGAAGCGCGGGAGCCGTTTCGGCTTCTAGAATACGAACCCCGCAGCTTTGGCGAGTTGTGTCTCTGATTCGACATTTGCGGACAAGCACGTCCCTCTCGCACTCGGCCTCGGCCTCTTCCATTATTAATAATGCTTGCCCCGGCCAGTGCTTCGATTGTTACAAGCAGTAAACAACGACATTGAAATTGATCGAGAGCGGCAGCGAAACGAAGCTTGTCCATGGGGCCCCGCGTGAGGTTTGAGCGGCCAGATGAGGATTGGAACGTCACACGACACGCCATCGAGAAGCGCCGCACGAGTGTTGCGGCAGATTCAACATCAGTCAGGTAGAAGGAGCATAAAAGAAAGCGAAGCGGGAGGCTGGCGCAAATTCGGATACGGCTGCAGCGCGTGGCTGCGAGCTTTAAAATAAAGGGCTAAGCGAAAGTCAGACTCGGTGCAGACAGTACGCCAACATGAACGGCGGCAGTCTGCCTTGTTGCCTACAACAGATGTCGTGTGCGCACGGACTGCGCTTCCGTCTCGTCTCAGTGATCAACGGAATCGAGTGGCCGATGTGGCTCTAGACTTTGACCCGAGCCAAGCACAGAAGGCGGAGAGCGGCAGAGCACCGGTCAAATAGCGCCCACCTCTTGGAAGCGGCCAACAAGCCAAAAATGGCTTCTCGCCTTTGTTTTGAGCATGTGTCAATCACTGCGCGATGCAGAGTGTTGCATGAGTGCGCGCACGACATCTCTTTTCTCCACAGCCAGCTGACCACCGCGCAACCGAAGCCATGTTGTACTGTACTCTCTGTCTTCTGACGATACTCACGATGGTCCGTGAACAGGCGGCAGTACTTTCCTGACCATGTGTGATCAAAAGCTTTGTGGCTCAGCCACCGTTTCATACTCCCGCATTTCTTTGTGTCGACTTGCTGCAGCTGCCGAAGCTTGCCCTGCAATTCATTTGACAATCGCAGCCAATGGCCAGGGCAATCATGGCTAGCATGTCATCTGAGCCATGTCTCTCACTCATTGAAAGCATATAAGACGAGCTCGTCGAGACCGTCCATCTCATCTTCCCCGCACTCATCTCAACAGCTCCTGTCTCAGCAGCAGATATCGACTCGCACCCACATAACCAACACTAACATCACCACATCTCAATCCTCTATCAAGCAAACACATCCAAAATGGCTCCCGCCGCTACCTCCGACCGCTCTCGCCACGCCCAAGACCCTCGTGAGCAGCAGCTCCAGGTCTCCGGTCAGAATCGTGTGGCCATCTTTGACAAGCAAGGCGGCCCCGTCTCGGTCAAAGACATGCCCATCCAACGCGAGCTCAAGCGCGGCGAAGCGCTCGTTCGCGTCATCTACTCTGGTGTCTGCCACACTGACCTTCACGCCATGCTTGGTGATTGGCCTTTGGACAACAAGCTCCCCCTCGTAGGTGGACACGAAGGTGCCGGTGTCGTCGTCGCCCTCGGTGAGGGTGCTGATCAGTACGTCAAGGTCGGTGACCGTGTCGGTATCAAGTGGATTGCCACCAGCTGTCTCAACTGCTCCTTCTGCCGCATCGGAGCTGAGCCCAACTGCCCGCATGCTCAGTGCTCCGGCTTCAGCGTCGATGGAAGCTTCCAAAAGTACGCGGTGAGCTATGCCAACCACCTCTCGATCATCCCTGATGCGCTTCCTCTCGATGAGGCTGCTCCCATCCTGTGTGCAGGTGTCACTGTCTACAAGGCGCTCAAGGAAGCTCAGCTGATCCCCGGTCAGTTTGTCGCCATCCCTGGTGCCGGTGGAGGATTGGGTCACCTTGCTGTTCAGTATGCCGTCGCTGCCGGATACCGCGTTATCGCCATCGACACGGGCGACGACAAGAAGCAGCTCTGCGAACGTCTGGGAGCTGAGAAGTTTATCGACTTTAAGAACTCAAAGAACCTCGTCGACGATATCAAGGCTGCCACTCCTGATGGCTTTGGTCCGCAAGCCGCCGTTGTTGCTGCATCGGGTGGAGCGGCTTACGAACAGGCACTCGACTACATCCGCCCTCGTGGCGTTCTTGTTGCTGTAGGCCTGCCTGGTAACACCGACATCAAGGCCAACGTCTTCTTCACCGTCTTCCGCTCCGTCCGAGTGGTGGGATCCTACGTGGGCAACAGACAGGATGCGCAGGAGGCGCTGGACATTGCGGCTAGTGGCAAGGTCAAGACGATCTACAAGACGTTGGGTCTCAGCCAGCTGCCTCAGGTGTACGAGGATATGCAGAGCGGCAAGATTGCTGGAAGAATCGTGCTTGATATCGACCAGTAGGCACAGTCAAGGTGGTGATAGTTTCTTTGTTTGTAGGTTTGTTGTGTTTGGAAAATGCGCAATTGATTCATGTTGCTCGTATCAAGCCAGTGCGAAGGGTGGGATGGTCTGATTGGCGGAATGCCGAGAGTGGCAGATGTGAGTGGTTGCCTTGGATTCTGTGAAGGGTGAGATGGGGAGTGCAGAGAGAAGGTTGAACGTTTGAACAAGCTGGTTTAGCAAGAAGATGGCCTGGTTCTGCCGTGGTTGTCTCGCGGATCTGTCCGCAATGGCACTTGGGATGATCTTGCGCGTTCAAGGTGCAATCGAGCTTGGTTCTTCTCACAGGGCTGAGCTGACAGTAGGCGGACTTGTTTCTCCAGGGCTATCTCTCAAGCCTGTCCACACTGTTACACTCGAGATGTTGTTTATTGTTCGAGAGGTCATTATTTCATATACAAGTAGATTCGACTATTGACAAGGTCTATATGGATGCCTGGCTTCGCTGACCGGCTTCAAGCCTTCTGCTGGTGGTAGGGCTGAGCCATCGGAACGGGCTTCATCGACTCCTCGCTATTCCCGCTCTGCTCCACATCCCACTCCGGCCTTACCTTCGCCAACAAGAAGCCCAACCCTGTCAACACGCCCAGCGCAACGTACTCGGCCACATACTGCAGCACCAACTTGGCCCATTCGCTCTTGGGGTGCATCATGGTTCCGCTGCAAACCGAGTAAGTGCCCCATCCGGCGCGGACAATCATAAACGGAGCCGCGATGAGTAGCGCCATTCGAATCAGCTTTGCTTCCCTCTCCTGCGCCTCCTCCAATCCGAAGATCGCCAGCAGCACAACAATGATCATGAGCACGACGTAAATAATCACTCCCGCCATGGCTTGGGTGGGCAGGTGGAGCTTCTGCAAGGGCACACCCTGTGCGTCGGTGAACGTCGTACTCATGTATCCGGTAATCACGCAAACCAGCGCCGCAATGTTGACGAGGTTGAGCAGCTTGGTGCGCCTGGTCGTCTTTTTCTGCGCCTCTTCCGTCTGGAAGCTCGCCGTGGACCTCGCATACAGCCCGATGGCACTCGAGAACAGGAAGGAAAGACCAATCGACTGGAGAATGTAGCCCCAGACTGTGATTTCAATGTTGTTGTAATGCTCCTGGTGCGAGTAGACGAGCAGGATGTTGCCAACCAGATGCAGGACCGAGAAGATGAGGAGCGAAATAAAGCCAACCGTTCGCTGACGACCGTGCTTGATGACATTCATCAGGTTGAGCCCAGTGGTGAGCACGTAGAGCGGGATAAAGACCGTGTCAAAGATGACAGACAGAGGCCAAGTCATGATTGCAATCGTGGGTTTCCCGAAGCTGTGTGGTGATGAGCGAGTGGGTTGGATGGGTGTATGGGGAGAAGATGTGCTCGATTGAGGCAAATGAGGATGAGGTTGGAGAGATGCCACCTCGACGTCAAGATCTTTGAGCTTATATCTTGATCTCATCCGCATCTATGCCAACCTCATACCAATGCCATTGATCTTGCAAAGACGGCTGCTGCAGACGGCTGGGTCATAATTGGGCTGCACATGTGCAACTCTCAGCACGTTCCTTGAAACACCCCCGGAACTGTCCAACACCGCCGTCGGCGTCCTTCGGTAGTTGACTCGGCACCTTATTTCATTTTTTTTTCTCTCCTCGGTAGTCTGCTCGCTTCTTGACTCGCGTCCAACAAGCGCACCGATAAGAGTACCGAAAGCGCAATCCCAGGCCGGATGCACGCTTGCCCAAACGAGTCTGTATCGCTGAGCTATCCATTGGCTATCCATTCCCAGCGCCTCGTTATCTGCATGATCCAGCTTCTAGATGGCCTTCTTCCGAGTCATGCTCTCATCTATCTTGTCAATGATCTATCTGGCTGTGCTCCGTCACTAAGTTGACACTCAAAGTACTACATATCATATCGCGCTAATGTTACATGATCTGAATCGAAAGCTATGGCGCTTTCTTGTTAGTGGATCTTCACGCCTTTTCCTTCACCTCTCCTCCCGACCTAGCTTGTCTATCACGCCTTACCTGCAACAAGAAATTTGTCAACGCCAACGCCACTCCTGCCCCAGAGAACCCCATACCCATGTAGAAAGCGCCTCTATAACCCTTGAGTACATCCGCACCACCTTTATTGACATGCGTTTCAACCACGCCCGCAAACCCGAGGCCCAATGCAATCGAGTAGTTGACGACCGTATTGACAATGCTACTAGCCGCACCCTGTTGTTCTGACGGCAAAAAGTCGGATAGGATGATCGAGGCGGCGGGGAAGGACATGTCCATACCAAATGGCATGATCCCCGAAGAAACATAGCCGAGCGCGGGGACCCGGACAGGCGCGTTCCCGGCGATGCAGCTGCCGAGGCAAAAAGCGAGGAGCGAGAGGAGCATAACGAAAGGAGGGCTGGTCCGACCAAGAATCTGAGCTGAGGAAAAGGCAGCGACGATCCCTGCAACTCCGGCTGGGACGTAGGTGAGGAGCGTAAAGATGGGCGTGTAGCGACGGATGTTCTGGTTGAAGAGGTTGAGATAGAAGACCCAAATGCCAAAGGAGGCCCAACCGAACGCTAGGGATAGCAGGATCAATGTTCCTGAGAGATGGAAAACGCTGGTAGGCAGTAGTGGATACAATGCTTTCGACTCGCCATAGATAAAGATGGCGATGAGGACAACACCGACAATGAGCAAGACATACACATAGACGGTCTCCCAGCCCACAACCAGCGCTTGGTTGAAAGCAAAGTTGAACAGAATCATGCCGGCTACGCCTGTGACTGTACCGAACAGATCCAATCTCTTCCACAGAGCTTCTTTGCTTGGAGGGGTGAAGCTTGCTGCATCTTCCTGCTGCCGCTGCTGCTTGTCCTTCTCTCCTACATTCCATGAAGCAGTTACGGCCTTCATCTCTTCCTCGCTCGGCAACACCACTGAACTCAACCCAGCCAGCACCGCGCTAGTGATCGCCATAATGTAAAATCCCCACTGCCAGCCCAAGTGCTTGTTCATGCTCATCAGAGTCGTGAACACGGCACCTACCAGGAACCCATTCGGTGCTGTAGCGGCAAAGAAGCTGAACGTCAAATGCTTGGCGTACGTTCCCGGCGCAAACACTCTTCCCAGAATTGCCAGTGAGTTGGGCAGGAGCACGGCACATCCCACACCTTGCATTGCTCTGCAGACATCGAAGAAGATGTAGCTCTCGGTGTAATGCGACAGTCCCGCCATCATGGAGAACAGTGCAAGGATGGACCAGCCGAGGATAATGATGTTCTTGTGCCCAACGAGGTCACCGATGCGTCCTGCGGGAAGGACGAACGTGCCAACCGTGAGCGAGAAGGAGGCAGCAAACCATGACTGCTGAGCGTCAGAGTCGAGGACGTTGAATGAGGCAGCGATGGAGCGAATGGGTATGACAGATTGGCCGAGCGCGGATTGGGTTAGCAGCATAGCCATGCAGAGGATAGCGACGCCAAAGAGTTGGCGCGCCTTGCCGAGAGCACCATCGCTATAGAGAGGAATGCGAGAGCCCGATGGAGCGGCGTCGCGGCCGACTTCTGTTATGGACGTCGAGGATGACATTGAGTCGAGGTCGCGTACGATCGAGGGCTCGATCAGATCTTCGTGCCTGAATGAATGAATGATCCTCTAGGACGAAGGCATGATCCAAAGTATATATAGGTAGGTCTCTTGCGAACGGCTGAGCAGCGCAATGTGTGAGACAGACGGATGACGAGGTGACAATAAGAAGATAATAGTGCGATATGCGGGAGAACTAAGATAGCTTCAAGAAATTCTCCTTCTGTTGGAAAAGGTGGAGGGAACACTCTGACTACAGTAGCGGAGTGGGAGTTCTGCGTCAGGGTCCAATCGACGACAAAAGCTTCGCTATGCAGGAGTCGAGCAAAAATTCTGGTCACCTCAGCTTAATCTCCGATGCTTGTCTCCGAAGCCGCTTCCTCCTTCAGCAGTCACATTGTTGCCAAGACATGCTCGACGATTCAAGATAATCTCAAATGATCAACAAAGACCATGCCCATGCTTCCAAAGTCGGCCGATCCTATTGATGATTGACATTCCGTTTTTACAGAGTCATCTTGAGCTGACTGCCACACCCCTACTGATTCATCAAACGCAAAAGCTTCTTGTCGATCTTCGGATTCAATTGACGCTAATGTCTATGCGGTGACGCCACTCGTGTCGTTTGTGACTTCGGCGTGCCATGCTACAGCATCATCGCTTGCGTTCCAAGTTCCGAAGGAAGCGGGATTTCGGATCGTCGGTGCTCGCGCCGTCGGAACGGTCAGTTCGGCTTTCAATTTTCTACAGGTGTTACCTCTGTGAAGAGCTCACATTGCTCATCAAGGATCGCAGTTTCGTTTCGGCCGTGTTTCGAAAGGTCTCAAGACCGCGATTTTTCGGCCCAGGCTTTGCTTTGAAGCGTTGTCAGCGGGGGAAGAGAAAAGAGTGTAAATTACCCCAGTCTCGCCTCGCCTCTCCGCACGATCGACAGGTTGACTGACTCACGCTCAGCCGGCTCGTTTTGAAAGCGGAGGGTCCGATGACCGCACCGATGAAGGGGAAGGCTTCGCATTTCTCATTCCGTGATTTTCATTTTGATTTGGGCTTGAGAAGGCTGCAACGCCTCTTTCGGGATCTTTCCGTTCGTGCATCAGCAACCAACAGCAACAAGCAGCAGCAAACAGTCTCTCCCCCGCGAACGACCTGCACCTTGCTCCTCCGGCTAATTATTTGATTGACTCACAAGCAGCAGTAGCGGCAGACTGGCCCATCCCACTTTCACCATCGGCGCTTCTCTCCCACTGGCACATCCTCATCCTCGTTCTTTTTTGCTTCGACTTTTTTCCCTCCTTCCGTCGACAACATACTTTGTATCATCAGCATCAACGGACAAGCATTCACACGTCCTCGATTACATCTACGGCTCTACCGACAACGCGCGATACCGAAGTCTCACACCTAGTCAGCGCATCGGCATTACCGACTCGTCACATACTCAGAATGCAGGCCTTGCTCTTATAGTAGCAACAATCAAACAGACGTATCGATAGCGAAAGCACATCGCTTAGAGACATCGATTCGTTCGCGCATCTGCATCCACACGATCTCCCTACAAGGAAACGACTATCGCTGTGCTTCGCGCAAAGATGCCGTCATCACACCGGTATACCGGAGCAGCAAGAGACTTGCTCTCTTCAGCTGCTCATAGCAAGTCGCCTATCGCCGGACCATCTCGACCTCGCTTCTCGTCCACAGCGATCGCTGCATCTGCTCCGTCCGTTGCCAACGTAGCTGCCTCTAAACGACACACGCTCGCTCAAATTCGAGATTCAACTGCCTATGTCGCGCGCTACCGCACCCTTGGCGCATCGGCACATCCGCTTCTTTCCTCATCAGCCACGAAAACAAGCTCTAGTGATGCCACATCGTCTGCAGGCAGCAACGCAGGCATCAGCACCACATTCAACGCACAGAGCAGCGGAGCAGTTCTCGACACATCAGGTCCCTCCACTCACCCAGCATCAGGTTCAGTCCGATCCAAATCCACCAATGCATCCGATCAGCTTGATGATACATGGGCCTTTGGTGGAGGTGCAAAGAGCCAAGGCGGTCCAGTCGGCTCGTCTGAAGCAGCAACCTCGGCTTCCCGGGCCAAAGCAGCCAGCGCACCCATCGTGATGGGAAATGCAGGCAAAGGTGCCATCCCCAACTATGGCAAACGAAAGATGAACACCATTCACGTCTCTGGTCCAGCAGCCCATACGAACGAAGCACCGTCCACGAATCAGGATCTGGCCGCCAAGTACGAACACCGATACTCGCCTTCCACTCGCAGCGAGCAGCCATTGCCTCAGCACACCTACTTTTCTTCCCCGTCGAGCTCCTTCAATGCATCGTCCTTTGTCGCACCAGGCACTCAGCCTCCGCTCGCAGGTACCACCACCGCTGGTGTAGGGCAAGGTCATCCGGGCATCGGCATTGTCAGGAAGAAGACAGCGCTCATCTTCCCCGGTCAAGGCTCTCAGTACGTGGCCATGTCAAAAGATCTCTACAAGGCGTTCAGATCAGCTCGCACCGTGTGGCATCAGGCAGAAGAGGCGTTGATGATGAGCACGAGCTCACACCACTTCATCCAGAGCGAGCGAGCGTTGAGTGCGGAGCAGAGAGAATTATTCGAGGCCGAACTGGCAAAGACGCGGCATCTCGACCACAAACTGGGCCTGCTTGCAAGTGGAACTGCAGTAGCAAGAAGCAGAAGGGGCTGGTTGAGGGATCTCGTGTTCTCAGGAGATCAATTGGAGCTGACGCGAGCAGAGAATGCACAGCCTGCCATCCTCACCTGCACGCTGGCATTCCTGCAAGTGCTCAAGAAAGAATTCCAAGTTGACTTGATTCAGAATCACGTTGAATGGGCATCCGGTCACGGCTCGGGGGTCTACGCAGCGCTAGTCGGCTCAGGAGCCATGGATATGCATGATGCCGTGCGTCTACTTCGCCATCGAGGTCTGGTGGCGTCGCATTATACCGCTACCAATCCGGTTCTCTTCCCTCCTGGCTGCAAGAAGCCCGAAAGCATTTACGAGACTTGGGCCTTCGCCAACGCAGGCAGCGGAAAAGGCGCAGATCTCGTCTACGATGAGAGCGGAGCCGAAGTCAAAGCCCAAACTGGATGGAAGCGCACTCAAATGTCTGGTGTGGTTGTCCGTCCAGGGAAGCTGCAGTCGGTGATCCGCGAGGTGGAACAAGTGGCTCAAGACATTCGCAATGGCAAGATCCCCTCCGTGGCGAGGGACGAAGTGGTCGAGGTGGCCAATATCAACTCACAACTGCAGATCGTATTGTCGGGTACCAGAGTAGGCGTGAGCTACTGTTGCGATCGTCTGCGATCTAAGAGCCTCGGTGCGAGGGCAGTCAATTTGCCCGTTTCGGGGGCGTACCATACGAGTCTGATGACGGAGGCGTCGGACTTTTTGCGCCCCGCGGTCAAGCATATGCCGCTTTCGGATCCGGAAGGGTTCAACCTGGTCTCGTCGAAGGATGGGAACATTCTGACGCACCGCGAGGCGATTCGGGACGATCTTGCGGGTGCATTCGCGCAGCCGGTGCATTGGCTCAAGACGATCGACACGCTGCTGGCGCAGGGCGTGGAGAGGTTTGTTTGCCTGGGTCCAGGCAGGGCATGTGCGCATTTGTTGAGTAAGGAGCTGGCGTATAGGGATAGGCAGAAGGAGATGAAGGGGGAGAAGGGGGAGTCGGCGTATGAGGTTTGGTCGCTGGCAACGGTGGAGGATGTGGAACAGTTGGCAGAGGCATTGTCGGATGTTAACAGGAGGGAGGGCATCTTTCCGCCTGAGCCCAAGTTAAATCCGGATCATCTTACGGCAGATTAGGTGTCAGTTCTGCTCTCATGCCCTCATGACTTTCAACTCTTGACGATCTCACGCAGCGCAACTGCACATGTAACATTAGCAGCAATGAATGATATTTCCGATTTCTTTGCAAGATCCGGCCTTTGTCTAGAGTCGAGTGACGCGGATGGGCATGCCTGCACCTGTTGATCCGTCTTTTGTTTCCACGCGTGGACGAACGATGAGTGCTTGATGCTGACGGATGCTCACTCCGTGTACGGGCTCTAGTTTGAATTTGGCGATGATGGTGATGAGGATTACCTTCATTTCGGTGAGGGCGAATTTGGCGCCGATGCAACTCTTTGGCCCGCCTACGAAGCTGTATGTTGCATAGGGAGGGAGGTGGGCTTGAGCGTGGAGGGCGGGGAGGTGATCGAATCGTTCGGGTCGAAACTGTGTTGCGTCCTCGCCGAAGAGAAGGGGCGAGTAGTTGATGGTTTTGATGCCAATGGTGAGTCGCGAGCCTTTGGTGATGTGGAGCTTTTCGATCTTTTCACCAGTGGAGAGGGTGAGTGGAGACATGAGGGGAAGCGTGGTATCGACCATGGCTTCGCGATCGTTGCCGGGGACGGGCGGGCAGAGACGCAGAGTTTCGGCAAGAATCTGATCAAGATACTTCATCTCGTCACACCATACATCGTCATACTCGAGATCTTTGGCAGAGACGTCTCCGAGATCCAATCCTTTCCGTTCTTTGATCGTGTCTTTGACAATCTTGCGCAGTTTATCCTGCACAGACGCATGTCGCGAGAGGAAATAGATCGCCCAACTCGTGGTGACCGACGACGTCTCGTAGCCGGCAAACATAAACGTCTGAATCTGACCCGAGATCTCTTTATCCGTCATCCGCTCCGCCGCCCCAGCATTGAGGTTGGACTTGATCAGAAGCGAAAGCAGATCCTTCTTGTCCGAAACATCTTCTCCTTCATCCTGAACCTTTTTCTTGGCATCAATCACAATCTGCATCGTAATCCGATCCATCACCGTATTCACTTTTTGAATCCTCCGATTGGCTTCCGAAAGCGGCCAGGTGGCAGCTCGCGGGTACAGCAACGCCGAGAGTCCCAGATGGATCGCTCTACCCAGACCAAAATCAATCGCCGCTTGATTGACGCTGTTGAATGCCGACGACAGCTCGGATCCATCCCTACCCTTCTCGAGCGCCAAACAAGGGTACCCAAACCCAGCCATACCGATAATGTCCAACATTGTGCAATCGAGATACTCTGCAAAATCCACCTCCCTCCCTTGCTTCCCTGGCGTATCCAGAGTGGCATCGATCTTGGAACACATGAGGTCGGCATACTTGGCAAAGATGCCCGTCAACCCCTTCAGATGTGCCGGAGTAAACGCAGGCGCCATCAGCTTGCGCTGTCTTCGATGCGCATCTCCGTACCTCGTCACGATCCCGTTGCCTACAATGAATTCGATGATGCTACTCCTCAGTAGATCGCTTTGGAACTTGTCGACGTCGGCGAGGATGGCGTTGAGGGCGTACGGGTCGGCAATGTGCAGCGTCTCGCCCCCGAACGGCTCGGGGAAGACAAAAACGGAGGTGTTGAGCGTCTTGGCATAGTGGCGGTTGACATCGCCTGGACCGCGCACTTCTTCGACTTGGTTGGTGGTGGGGTCAAGGTAGGTAAGACCTTTGGCCTCGACTACGCGCTGGCCCAGAAAGTAGCTCGCTCGTTTTGGACGTGGGAGATGGCGGTAGGGTGAAGGGAAGAGGATGGGTTTGAGGGCGAGCTTGTAGGTGATGTATACAGCGAGAAATGTAAAGAAGGATGCAAAGGGGCGCTGCTTGATGTGTTCCAGGAGGAGGGCGAGGTAATCCTCCTTTGCGCCATGAGACGTGAGCCGCGACATGGTATCCATCAATCCTCTCTCGGTATAGACGTCGATGCAGATTCGACGATATGGACGCCAACAAGGTCGATCAAGAACGAGGCGTTAGATGCATACAAGAAGGAAGCGGAAACAAAGAGTTGAGGGTCGTAGCGTAATCAGGAGAGGCTCGCCTAATCGCATATTCTGATTGCCCTTCGGCAGAAGGTGACGTTGGAACTATTTCTCCACAATCAATGCGGACAGAAAACGCGGCTGCCTAATCCCGCGGAAAATTGCAGATTCAAACGGCTCATACAATCACTCCTCCTGGGAATCTCAACGAATGCATCTCTGTGCAAGCGTGTACACTGCACCATCTCAATCCATTGCGGGAGGACGAGAGTGACGATGATGCTTGAATTTGTACCTGTAAGTGTGTATCAATAATGTCGAAAAGTACATTGCTGATGGGTATCTTGATTGTGAGAAGCCTTCATTTCGTAGCGTTTGGCTCATGGCTTGATAGCTCGAATGACATGCAGATGCTCTCCACCCGCTCTTCTCGCCAGTACCACCTGTCCAGTTGTAGCATAATGATCAGTATTGCTATCTTTCCACACGAATCTGCGAATCAATCTACTTACCTCTGCATCCAATCCCTGCGCTTGCAGACGCTTGACCAACCCCGCTGGATCGTTTTGCTTTATCGCCACTAGATAGAATCTCCCTCCTTCCGCCAGCACCTCCTTCACCACTTTTTCATCTATCAACACATCCACCAGCTTCGTCCCTGTCTCACCTCCCGCCCAACTCCCTTCGATTCCCGCTTTACCTTGCGCCATCATCTCCTCCTCTTCCTCCGTCGGCACATACGGAGGGTTGAAGAGGAGCACATCCACCTTTCCATCTATCCTCGGCCTAAGTCCACTTAGTAGCGAGGAGTTGAGTGCTTCAATCTTGACTCCATTCGCTTGTCCGGTGGCCAGAGTGCAAGTGTTGGCGTGAGGGTTGAGGTCAACTGCTAAGTAAGCGGCGGTGGTCGGGCCGAAAATAGAGGCAAGAAAGGAGGTGACAATACCAGAGCCGGATCCGATCTCAACGCAGAGCGGAGCACGAGGACCAAGAGAAGAGACAAGTTGCAGGTCGGCTTCGAGAGCGTCGAGGAGGATGAAAGAATCTTCGGCGGGCTCGTAGACTCGTCGAAAGTCGGCTTTGGTGAGATGCGAGATGGACGGTGTTGGGATCATGCTGTGGGAATCTCAGTCTCCATAGGGCGAGCGTGCGATTTGTTGTGCTGAAGGAATCAGGCGGAAGGCCGAAATGATCGTGACGTGCAAGAAGGACGAGGTGGAAGAGGAATCGAAGAAAGCTGGAACACAAGGGTCCAACTCGGAAAAAAAAGGTACGGATGTCGGAACTCACTCCCCGATTTCCGACAACCGTATCTGCCATTCCCACTTTCGCAATCTCCCAACCCCACTTCTTCCTCATACCTCCCCATCATCACTCCTCCGTCACATATCCACAAAATGGCAGCGAAACCACAAGCCGAGGTATGTTTCCCATTTGTCGAACTTCATGATGCTCTACATGCTTTATTGACATCACCCTCTCTCCGCATTGCTTTGAAACAATACAGGTCATCCAAGAATGGGCCGACTTCGACTCGGCAGGATACAGCTTTGAGCGCGGACGTATGGAAAAGACCGTCCAATCCCTCTGTTTTGGCGACAACGCGGCCACCGTGCCAAGTCATATCGCCGCAGGACCGAGTCAAGGTCAGAAGCTCAAGAAGGAGGATGTCGAGTTCATCGTAAGTACTCTGGCCCGTGATACAGCCTCGTTCGGCATGATGAAAGTACTGACGACATGCATTGGGACAATTGACGACGCAGACAACCGAACTTCTCGTTTCAAGAGCGGTAGCAGAGGCAACTTTGGCCAAACACAACGGGGACATGGAGAAGGCTCTTGGTGAGCTCGTTGCTGGGCCATAGATAGGACTTGGCCAGAAGCAATACAACAGTCTCAGTGCAGTCTAGAAGCCGCATGTGACTGAGCGGCCTCAAAAAAGAGAAGGTTCGGCATCACAGCCAGTGGTTCAAGCATCTATCAACGATGTGAAGCGTAGTACGCAAAACATCACGATCCACACGACCAAAGTGGTACTTGAGAACGGCAGGCGGCACTGGCTCGGTGACGCACAGTTCATTCCCAAGCCACTCATGACACTTGATACAGCTCAGCTTGAAGCCGTCTTTCATTATCTTGACCTGTATACAAGCTACAAGGACGAAAGCCCAATATTTTGACTCGTCAGAGACACCGGCGTTGAGATTGCTAGCAAGAAGATAAGCAATACACTCGCTGTTCTACTTCTTCTCCGTCCCATTCAGCGCCTCATAACACCTAATGACGCTCGAATCATCCATGAACTTCTGACCCCTCCCTTCTGCCGCTACAAACATCTGATGTGCCGCCACCGACAACGGCAATGCCGCGCCCACCTGTCTCCCCGTTTCCGCCACAATCCCTAAATCCTTGACAAAGATCTGGCACATGCTGTTCACCTCTGGCTCCCTCTGCAGCATCCTCGGTCCTCGATCCTTCAACATCCACGACGAGGCGGCGGAGTTGCTGACGATTTCGAGCGCGGTCTTTCGATCCACTCCCACCTTCTCGGCTAGCGCGAGAGCTTCGGCGGCAGCGGCGACGTGGATGCCGCACAAAACTTGGTTGATGGCTTTCATAGAGTTACCTTTGCCTACTTCTTGGCCCATGTGGTAGATCTTGTCGCCCATAGCGCTGAGTACGGGTTTGGCGAGAGAAAAAGCGGGGGTGGGGCAGCCGACCATAATTGTCAGCGTTCCGTTGGTCGAGCCGCTAACTCCACCGGAGACAGGCGCGTCGACGAGAGCGACGTCGGCGCGAGCGGCTTTGATTTCGACCTCTAAAGCTTGGACCGCGCCAGGCGAACAGGTGGCCATGAGGATCACACATGCCCCCTCTGCCAGCGCTGCAAGAGCGTTCTTGTGAGAAGAAGAAGGATCGCTTGCGGGAGGGTCAAAGAGAATCGTACGAGCTTGGGCGTCGTTGACGACCATAAGGATGAGATGATTGGCCCCATCGGCTGCGTCGATGACGGAAGTAGCGCCGATGCCCGCAGGGATGAGGGAGGAGGTGGAGGAAACGAACTGGGAGACGGCTTCGGTGCGAAGGTCGAAGGCTTTGGTGGTGTAGCCGGCTTTGGCGACGTTGCGAGCCATAGGTCCGCCCTGATGAGCATTAGAGAGAGCGATCGGCAAAGAGCACACGAAAGCGGGTCAATGCGTCTGAAGAGCGTAGGTTAAGGGAAGGACATGAAGTGCTCACCATGCTACCGAGGCCGACAAAGCCTACTTTGCCTTTATTTTGCGAACTCATTCTTTGTCAAAGCCGTGTTAGGGTTATGGATGATGGAGTGATGGGAGGACGATCACGCCGGACATTACGAGGAATACTGAACGGATTCTGTGGTGTTGTCAGATTGGCCCGAGCACATCCTCGGACCGAATCCATTCAACTTGGATCAAAACTCTGAAGAGACCGGAATATCCCGCCGGGAACATTCTCGTTTTACAGACGGAACCTTTCTCAGAACGGAAACATCATCACATTTGCGCAAACAGCAGGAAAGCTCTCGCCGGTGAGGCGAAACAGAAGAGTCAACGGACCGGCAAGTGGGGTAAGCGTGGGGGAGGACAAACTGGGTTGAGCATCGCGTGTGGAGTTCAGGGTCCAAAGTCGCCGGCCGCGGTCGGAAGCTTTTTTTGATCGCCGCGTTGTGCGAGGTTGGGCGATCATTGGATTTACGGGTGCTTCACGCCGTCGATGCCGATCCTATCCGACAGGACTGCCTCGTGATGGCGGCCTGACATTGACAGCAGGCTGATCAGCAGCGGTTGGAGGAGGGGGTTTGGGTTTGGCAGCTTCGTTGGACTGAGGAGGAGCACCTTTATCCGACCCATCAGCACCAAAAGTCTCGGGCTTGGGTGGTCGGCCGTTTACAAGTGGTTGTTTTGTGCCTGCCTCAGGCCAACGTCGACCTACGCCATCGCCAGCTGAGCCGCTAATGGTACCGGTAGCGGCGCTGAAGCCTCCGAAAGAAGCGCCAGGATCAGAGCCGTGATCAGCTCCTGCCGAAGCACCACTGCCACCAGCAGCGGCATTAGGGGCTTGACGGGCCGCGATGCTTTCGTTTTGATCAGACGAGCCAGCTGTACCGTCTTTATCACTTCCAGCCGCACCTCCTGCATCCACACCTGATCTCTTCACACTTGTACCACCCGGCTTACTCGTCACATGCATCCCTGCCGGCACCCTCACCTCTTCAATCACCCACACCTTCCCTCCTTCCTCCATCTTGGGCTCACTCTTCAGCTTCGCTCCTCCCGTACACAGCCCGAGCTTGTCAAAACCAAGCTCTGGCTCGCTGAATTTGAGCACGGTATTGCTGTACACCTGTTCGCTCTCAGGCCATATACACCCCTTGCACTCCTGAGTGATCACAAAACTATTCATCACCTGATCTCCTGCCGATCTTAGGTAGCTGACCATCTTGCCGTCGATCCATGCCTCTTGCGTCCTGAACCCATTCTGTGTGCGGTAGATCACCGTCATCGTCGCATCCACGGGGTAGAAGACGGGCATGTTGGAACCCATACACATGTGGTCTTCCGGGTTGTAGCGGAAGTTGCTATACTCTGCCGCATACACGCAAAGTCCCTGTCTGGGATTAGCAGCACAGCCATCTCCATAGAAGACGACAGTTTGGATGAGATCGGACCGCACGGTCGGGTCGTAGTTGGAGATTCCGGCCCAGAAGAACATGGCCGAAGGGATGTCGTCCGAACCAGCGATGGGTTTGTGCATGCGAGTGTAGTTGTTGACGATTTCACCTTCCTTTTCTTCGAGCAGGGCGAGACGCTCGCTGAAGGCGGGGAGGGCGCAGCCGGCCGAGTTGAGCGAGGAGCCGAAGGAGCCGTAGCGAGCACGAAAGGTTAGGACGTCAATCAGGCGGGTGTGATACGATGCATCGACGACTTTTTTCGGTACATTCGGTACGCCCGGTGCTGCATTGGGTGCAGTTGGAGTCTGGTCACCAGAGGTAATGGGAGGTGGTTGAGGCTGATGATCATCACGTCGGTGAAGCTTCGAGTCATCAGGAGAGCCATGTTTGGCAGCATTGTGAACATCGTTGTACCAGCTGGAAGGGGGCGCTTGACCAGTGCGGAACTCAAAAGTGACGTCTTCAATGTTGCTGGTGGTTGGATCCCAGCGACAGCCAGCGCCAAAGACAGACTCGCTCGCTCGCTGCAGGGGTACACCTGAAGAATCGTAGTCGGCTTGCACGGGATCTTGTGACACCGAAGTTTGGAATGGCTGGTCACTTTGACCTTCTTGGGCTGCTGCTGTTAATGGTGTAACGGGTGCAGGACTGCTGGGAGGAGCAGATGCTTTCAGTATCACATCGTTCGCTAGCGCGAATGTCAGCAGTAGATAGCTCAGAAGAGCATGCCACTTCATGATATCGAATCGGCTCGAGTCCGAGGATGATGACGAGGAGAGCCGGAGATGACGACGAAGAGAAGCAAAGACATGCAGTACGGAAGGGTTTTCTTTTACAGGCTAAGCTGTGCAAATGCAGGGGCAAACGCCTTCCCATGGCAGTCGACAACGTGGACGCCACTGGAGAGAGATTGCACCCTGTTGATCAGAAGGAAGTGCAACTTTTCCGTAATTCAATAGCACTCCATGAAGCTGCCTTGTGTTCATGTGCTCTCCTTCATATGGTGTGGGCAGATCACGGATGATTGCTCGAGCAACGAGTGGGAACGTGGGTTGTCGCATCAGTATGAAAATGTGAGCCCATTCGAATATGCAGAAGACCGACCGTCAGCACGGCTATGTGGGCTCAAGAGATCTTGATTCAAGACGCTGGCACTTATCACGCTTGTGCTTTGACGTCGACTTGCACGATCTGGTATCGAAGATTGCGCTCACCGATATCAGCAACAAGTAAGCCCGACCGAGGCAGAAGCTCGAGCGAATTGAAGTGCAGATTAGAGCAGCAACTACAGCAACGTATGAAGACGCTGGATTTTTTTTCAGATAAATGTCAGATTCGCGAGAGGACAACATGGGTCTAAAATGGACCGTCAACTTTCAAATACGCTTGCGAGACTGTTTGAATACAAACCTTACTTGACAGCATTCCCGGATTTGTATTGAATTCTAACGGATTGGAAGAATGGCTTTGGTCGTCTGATGGTTACTCACGCTGCTTCTTCGCCCGGCCTTCTTCTAACTTGGGCGTAACACTGTCGCATACAAGTCGCACTTGTCAGTTGGTCAGTCAGTCGATCGGTCATTCCAACTGAACTGCGAAGTTCAACTTGTGCCGTGCCGTGCAGAGATGTCATTGGTCTGTGTGAGGAGAGCAAGACACAAGCGTCCAAAGTGTTGGTCTCGATTGAGTCTAGATCGCTTGCGTGTGTGTGTGTGTGTGTGTGTGTGTGTGTGTGTGTGACACAAGAACTACCACCGAACGGGCCATGCAAATCCGGAAGAAGCAACTCTGCTCATAAGCGTACGTGACGCTCTCCTTCTTCCTTCTTCCTTCCTTCCTTCCTTCTTTTCCCCCACTCTCGTTCTCTTCGTCACTCTCTCACTCTCTCTCTTTTTAAGTCTCGGTGGCATTAACAGTCGTTCCGGTTCTTCTCAAGGCTCCATCAGCATAACTCGTCCTTCTCGTTCACATCTTTGCAAAAGCACAAATCACTTCAGCAACGCAGCATTTTCTCCACCATGTCGTTCGCAGCAGCATCAGCAGCCCCCGCAGCATCAATCCCTGCCACCGCCAACGGCGCCGCGACTTCGGCAGCAGCCCCTCTTGTGCCTGCTCTCAAGAGCGCCATCGTCCGCAGCGTTCTGAGCGGTGACACCATCGTCATTCGACCCAAGGGCGTCAACATCCCAGGCAAGGAAGAGACCGTACATATCGCTGGTATCGCCGCTCCTCGTCTTGGATCTCGCGAACGTGAGGACGATCCTCAAGCTTTCCCCTCGCGCGAGTATCTCCGTCTGCTCACCGTCGGCCGCGAGATCCGCTATCGCATCGAGTACACCGTCCCCGCCCCCGCAGCAGTCCCTGGCAGCACCGTCGCTCAACCGCGTCAATTCGCCCATGTCTTTTTGCCGCCCAAAGCACCAGGTCTGCCTGACACCAACGTCGCTCACGAGATCCTTGCTGCCGGTTGGGCCAAAGTCCACGACTCGGTTGCTCGCAGGAGTGAAGAGGCCGATGATGGTAGCTGGAAGCAGAAGCTTCGTGCCGTCCAGGACGAAGCCACAGCCGCTGGTGTCGGCCTTTGGGGTCCTGACGACCTCCTCAAGGTCGACCACTCGATGCCCGAGGACACGGCCGCTTTCTTGGCTGAGTGGAAGGGTAAGCCCATCGAGGCTATCGTCGAACAGGTTCGTGATGGCAGCATGCTTCGTGTGCGTCTTCTGCTTTCCCCGACGCACCAGCAGATGATCAACCTCAGCTTGGCCGGTATCAAGGCTCCTCGCGTCACTGGTGGAGGAGGTGCTAGCCCCACCGATGCTAGCGAGCCATTCGGTGAAGAAGCCAAGTTCTTTGTCGAGAGCCGTCTCCTTCAGCGCAACATCAAGGTCACTCTCCTCTCCGTTCCTCAACCCGTCGCAGCTCCTACACCCTTTGCCAGCACCGCTTCTGCCGCTCCCGCTCCTTCGCAACCTTCTGCAAGCGTCTTGATCGGTCTCGCTATCCATCCCGTCGGTGACATTGCTCAATTCTTGCTCGCAGCTGGTCTCGCACGATGTGTCGATTGGCACGCCGGTATGCTCGCTTCTTACGGCGGCATGGAGAAGTACCGCCAGTCGGAGCGCACTGCCAAGGAGAAGCGTCTCAACTTGTGGCAATCGTACTCGGCTCCTGCCACTTCGTCGACCACCCTCGCTAGTCAACCAGTTGCCGCCCGCACTTTTGATGCTGTCGTCTCGCGCATCATCTCCGGTGATACGATCCAGGTTCGCAAGGTGGGTGCTGATGGTAAGCTTGGACCCGAGAAGCGCATCCAGTTCTCCTCGCTGCGTCAGCCTCAGGCCAAGGATGCCAAGCAGGCTGGCTACGCAGCTGAAGCACGCGAGTTCCTCCGCAAGCGTCTCGTCGGCAAGACTGTTTCCGTTCAGATGGACTACATCAAACCCAAGGAGGGCGACTTTGACGAGCGAGAGTATGCTACCGTCAAACAGGGAAACAAGGATGCCGACATCGGTCTTTTGCTGATCTCCAAGGGTCTTGCTACGGTTCAGAGGCATCGTCGTGACGATGAGGATCGCTCGCCTGACTTTGACCGTCTTATGGAGGCCGAAGCCAAAGCTGCTAGCGAATCTAAGGGCATTCACTCGGGCAAGGAGCTTCCCGCCCCGCGCATGGGTGACGCCTCGGAAACTGCTTCCAAGGCAAACACCTTCCTTCCCGGTCTCAAGCGCGCTGGTCGTTTTACGGCGATTGTTGACTTTGTCGCCTCTGCTTCGCGTTTTAAGCTCATCGTCCCTCGCGAGAACGTCAGGCTCACTTTCGTTCTGGCAGGTATTCGTGCCCCCAAAACGGCGCGCAATGCGAACGAAAAGGACGAGCCATTCGGTCGCGAAGGTTTGGACTTTTCCACTATGCGTGCCCTCCAACGCGATGTAGAGATCGAGGTCTTCAGCACAGACAAGGTCGGTGGTTTCATCGGCGCACTCTACCTTAACAAGACGGACAATCTTGCTGTTTCTCTCGTCGAAGGCGGGTTTGCCACTGTGCACGGGTACAGTGCTGAAGCTACGCCTTTCTACAAGTCGCTCCTCGATGCGGAGGAGAAGGCCAAAGCAGGCAAGCTTGGATTGTGGCATGACTACGATGCTGCTGCGGAGGAGGCCGAGTATGTCGAAGCTGCTCCTGTAACTTCGCGAGGCGGTGCTCCTGCTTGGGGTAGCGCTGCGAATGGTCGCGCTACTGGTGCGGGTGTGCCGTCAAATGCCGCTCCGGCTCCAGCCCGTACAGAGTATGTCGACTGCATCATCTCTGACGTCCGCGGTTCCTCTGGTCCTGACGATCCGTTCGGATTCTCACTTCAAGTGCTCAACGATCAGATTCACGAACTCGAGAATCTCATGGAAGAGTTCTCACTCCACCACAAACAGCCCACCGCCATTGCTCCGGCGTCTTTCGTTCCTCGTGTCGGCGATCTCGTCTCGGCCAAGTTTTCGCAAGACGGAGCTTGGTACCGCGCGATCATTCGCAAAGTCTCTCCCGGTTTGAAGGAGGCCCAAGTCAGCTTTATTGATTATGGAAACAAGGAATCGGTCAAGTTTAGGGATTTGCGTCCGCTCGATGCGTCAAGGTTCGGTCGGACCCGACTTCCTCCTCAAGCTCGCGATGCGAGATTGTCGTTCATTAGGCTGTATGATGGGAAGCAGGCAGAATACGTCGAGGAAGCACTGGACAGGTTCCGGGCGATCGCGGCCGAGGGTAGGAAGATGATCGCTAACATCGACTACGTTGAGCCAGGAACCAACGTTGTGCATGTGAGCCTTTATGATCCGGAGAGCCCCGAGATCGGTCAAGGACCGGAGAAAGGATGTGTCAACTATGAGTTGGCGAGGGAGGGGTATGCTTTGTTGGATAGGGGAGTTAGGTATTGGGCAAGTTATGGCGGGATGACGAAAAAGTTGGAGGCGGCGGTGGAGGAGGCGAGGATGAGGCATAGGGGTTGTTTTGAGTATGGAGATCCGACCGAAGACTGAAGCTTTTTCGGTGGAAAGCAGTATCAAGATATCTTATCATGTTCAGCAAGACGCAGCAATGCTATGACTATCATGGACCGAAAGGGTCGAATGTGGGTGTGATTGCTGGTGAGATTGCCGAGAAAGAGATGCACAAGAACGAAACTGAGACTCGGGAGAGGTGAGGAAGGGAGATTACCATCGACGGTAGGGGAGGAACTTTCCATCGAGGGTGATCTTGACCCTATCTTCGCCTTGCTTGCCTTTGACTTTGTCGACGTGGCCTTCGAAATCGATGGCCGACATGATGCCGTCGCCGAACTATTCGCACAGCCGCGCAAAAAGGTCAGCATAACTTGTCTGACCCATTTTCGTTGATTCTGACACTCGGTCGAGAGGGGAAAGCTTTGACATACCTTTTCATGGATCAAATGCTTCAATGGATACCCGTACACTACGAGCACCTCGTACAGCCTATACAGCACTGGATCCTGGGGTGGGAAGTCGCCGAGCCCCCTATGAGGGAAGTAATCTTCGCCAAACGCCTCCACCAGATACTTTTCCTGCAAGTTGAGCGCGAGCGAGAGCTTCTTCACGTCCTCGGCATCCGGTTTGGCTTGACCATAGAAGATGGCCGCAACGTACCACTCATCTCGGCCGATCTTGGTGGCGATATCGGCAAAGGTGAGCGACTGTTTCGTCTTGGCTTCGTGGAGAGAGGCAAAGATGGGTGGGAGAGTCGAGAGGATCTTGGGCTTGTTCGAGGTGCCGGAGCTGGACATTTTTGACAATCGTTGCACGCGCTACGGCTTTTCTGAGTTATCGTCGATGGAAGGGAGATGGGAGCAATGAGAAGAGATCCAAGAAGAGATCCAAGGGCGTTTATATACGAGGTCGAGGAGGAGGGCGAACACGCCGAGCTTATCAAGCGCCGAAGGAAGCGTGATGCAGGGTTCAACGCCGTTATCGCAGAAATTGTGGAGAAATCGTCACTCACGCACGGTTCAATCACGATCCATAATAATCACCTCGAGGTCTCTTATCTCTACAACTCGCCTAACGAGATGGTAGCAGTGTTGGTGCCCCGCGTCTTCCGCGAAGCAGGCAAAAGCAAACGCCTATCATACGATCGACGCTGATCTATCTCCGTGAACTGACCTCTTCGCAAACTCAAGCGAGTCTCGCCAAGAGCCCCAAAAACAGCGCTTGGCCAATGATAAGAGGCTCGCCTGGCTTTTACCGCGATAAGATCGTTGAGCCGTATATGTCCGATACCCCATTCATGCCCAATAATTGCGGTGAACAGCGCCGATGTCTCGTTTCACACACGCAGATGAAGAGCATCAGATTGTGAACTTTGATTGCGTGTCGATGTGAGAGTCTACGCATCTACAGCTTGTAATCCTCCGATTGGGGCCCAGCGTCCTTTGCGGCCGCACCTTCAACCAGCCCCTCCCACTGCTTCTTGTTTCTAGTAAAGATTTCCATCACCGGCTGCTCGATCTGCGTTCCCCAGGCATCGGATTTTGCGAACAGCCCCATCTTGATGATGGCCAACGTCGCACGGGAGGGCGAGATGGTCTGAATGGGCGAGCCGCAGGTGGTACAAAAACGGCGGTAGGACGGGTTGCCACTGCCAGTGGTCTTGTCCTCGACTGCATCCCGAAAAGCCAAGTCTCAATGGTCAGTAGGGGATAATCGGGAAGGCAGGAGGGCGGGAATTTACATACACTCGCTGGTTGGGCCCGAGATTTCAACGTGCTCCTTCGGCAAGATCGCAACCAGGGAAAAGACTGCAGCCAAGATAGAGAGATAAGAGGCAGGTGTGAGCAAAAAGACATGATGAAGACTACAGAGTTGAGGAGGAGGAGCAGGTGTGACCTACCGGATCCAGCAGTCTGCTGACAGTTGGTGCAGCGACAAATCACAGGCTTGAGCGGCAAGCCGCTGTCCTCGACGGTCAGCTTGACGGCGCCGCAGAGACATTCTCCGGTCAAAGGCATCTTGAATATCTAGTCTGGGGCTTGTGAGGCGAAGGTAACGAACAAGGAAGAGATGAGGTGAGGCGAGGTGAGACGAGGTGAGGAAAGGTTGGGGTTGAGTCGTCCGACATCAAGATCCATGCCCTACAGATACTGTCCAGTATTTATGAGCTTTCGCTTGTGCATTCCTCCACACTCGACGCAGACAATTCCCCGGATTGGCCTAACGCAACGGCGCACGGACGACTTGAACAGTTACACACACACACTCACACACACACACACACACACTCACACACACTCACACACACTCACACAAAGTGAGCCACAAGCCTACACCGGTCGGAGCCTGACCCCGAGAAAGACAGCTAGCCCCCGACAAATGCGGAGATAAGCCCTCTAAGCTAGGCTGCACCAGGCCCTGCACAAGGATTCAAGCGCAACATATCTGCGAGTAGTGTATTGCCGTTGACTTAGCACCGGATACACACCGGAAATCCATGGCCACAGTTTGTGGGCTTTGCATAGTCTGCATCTATACTCACATTTCCGGGGTGGAGTATGAACGTGGGAGAGGCTTAGTGGTTTGGCGTGAGATTGCAACGTATCTTCCGAAAGAACGGCGCCCTTTGAACATCTTGAGGTCGTGGGTTCGATTCCCACCTTCCACTTTCTTTTTTTTCCTGCCTTTTGCTCTTTGTTTTTTAGTAGTCTCTCCTTGGGCTTTAGTACATGGCGCCATACAGTACTTGTCTGTGCAGCTGTGCTACCATTCGAAACGCAAACTACGCCTCTTTCATGACAGCGGATGTATCGGAAGAAATGGTGCTTGCATCGACAAAATGTGGAAACGGTCTGATCTCAGGAACAACCACGAATCTAAGCCTTGTGCGAATTCGCTTCTTGGAAATTGGCAGGCAGATGTTAGAATAGAGCATACTGTAATAAGGCGTGAAAAGCGACGATCATGCGGGGATTGTGAAGGCTCGAGACGATCCCGTGCCTCCATCATGGTTGTACAGATCGGCTGCATGAGCGCGTCTCTTCGCTTTTCAAGTGTTCGCTTTGAGGCTTTCTCTTTCTGCACATCCGTTTGACTCTGCCCGGCTTTTCATACAGTATTTGACAGTCCGCCTGTCTGAAAGTCTGTTTGAGTTCGCTCGCGCCCCTCTCCTCTAGTGTACGCTTGGACTCCATTCATTATGCTGCTAAATGGGCGCTTAGTATCCTGGATGCATAGATCGAAGAAGTGCAATTGCGGAGCGCATTAAGGCACGGCGCATGGAATAGCGGGAGCCGAAAGGACGCACAAGATCGAGACCACGAAAGGGGAAATTCTCGCCTGTCCATCACCACTACTCACATGTAGCGGAAAAGGGTAAAAAAAGGAAAAGAAGCGGTGAATTTCTTTTTGCAGAGCATTCCAGTGCTGTACTGTACAGTACTACAGTGTAGTACTGTACAAAGTGAACACTCCGCGCGACAAGGCGGCTCATGATAGTTTGGGTTCTTGTTTGTCCCCGCTGAGCGCGCACACAGTCGCGGAGTGCAGCAATAAAACGCAAATCGCAAGAAGAGCATCGTCGATTTCTATCAACTCCGCTCGCCCTCTCCGCTGTCGAAATCGATTCAATAGTTGCTGCGTTCCTTCCATTGTAACACCATCCTCACCTCGCCATCGACGATCACATACCTTGCTTTCATTTCATACACGGCCGCCCGGAGTATTCAACCAGGACCTGCTCCAAATCCACGGCATACACACATCCGCCCATCCGTGTGACACTTGAACCAGTCCAGGGTCAACCCATCCACCTCGCCACTCGCACAGTCCTTGCCATCCACGGATTGTTCCAACAACCGTTCCCTCTTGACATCCACTTTGGCCTTCAGCGAGAGCTCACTTCTCGGCGCCGGGTCTCTGAATCTCGTCCAAGTCTGGACCTCAACAGCTGCCAGGCACGAAATAAAGTCATATCCACCCCACACTTTCATATCCCCCAACCTGCACCTTCTTGTCTCATATCAACGATGCGCTTTGCAACCCTCCCTATCCTCGCGGCCCTCCTCGCGCTCGTCACCCTCACCACTGCTCAACTCGCCCCCGATTCCGTCTCGCAACCCTTCTTCGACCGCTCTCTCGACTCCTCTTCCTCTCTCCTCTCGGAGCGCTCTCTCCTCGAAGCTCGTCAAGACACCAATTCGTCGGCTTCGCCTTCTACCACCTCTTCTGCTCCCGATTCCACCGCCTCCGGCTCGGCCCCCGCCGGCGGTGACGCTACCATCACCGAACCCACATGTTCCATGACCAACCATCTCGCGGTCAACCAACAAGCCTCTTGGGGCAACGGATTTGTCAACACGTGCTGCGGCTTTTCTACGGGAACCCAATGCTGGTACCGCAATCAGGATATGGTGTCGGGTCAGGACGATTGTGAGATTCCGAGCTGTGCGGATCTGGAAAGCGAGGACAAGACAAGGATGGTCGGATTCGTACCGCTCAATTCGACCAACGGCAGTGGAAAGTATGGAAACATCTTCCTCAGTTTGGGCATGTTGAGTAGCGCAGGCATCAAGGTCCCAGCCATCGGGGCTGTGCTCGCAACGGCAGTGTTGGCGGTAGTCAGCACAACTGTGTTGTAAGCATGACGCCAGGAGGAAATGGAGGTCGGACCCGCGCCTAAATGGATGCGCAGGGACCGACTCGACCCCAACAACCACGCTCTTTTGATACACCCTTTCACTCTCGTCGACTCTCCATTCTCCCATTTTTGCTCAGCTTCTGCTTCTTCTCCTTCGTCTTTGGATTCGCATCTTCGTTGTACTCTTACTGCTCTATTTGGAAAAACCTCTTCTTCCCACATTCGCAATTGACTGTATGAGGATGGTATTGCAAAGTGAGATTCGCTATCCAAATGCCAAGATGCTAGATTAGAAGGAATCAGCATCGCTCTGCTCACTTGCACTTTCGACGTCGATGAATTCTCCATCACTACCCCTCTCCCTCTGCAAGCCGCCGGTTCCATGGCTGGGTTTCTTCTTCTTCCCCGCCTGCGCTGACGAATGAGTGACTCGGGTGACCTGCACATCGTCATCATCCTCATCCTCATCTTGATCGTCCTCGTCGTCCTCTTCGTCATCATCATCGTCCTCGTCGTCATCGTCGTCATCGGAGGCGAGTGGCGGCTTGCTGCGTTGGGAGGAGAGGTTGGTATCCGAGTCGTCGTCCGAGTCGTCTGCTATTGTGAATGTTTTCGGTTTGGATATCGAGGAAGAGGAAGGTGTGCTGCGGATGGGGATGTTGATCTTGGTCCCACTGCTTGGTGCGCGGGAGGCGAGAGCCACATCGTCATCATCGTCGTCCGAGATCTCCCCTTCCTCGCCGTCGTTCGAATCACGCCCTGACTCTGCATCTTGATACCCGCCATCTTCGTCCTCATCGTCCAGCAGCCTCTTGCGCTTCGCCCCATTCTTAGCGTTCTTCTTTGCGTCTATCCCCGGTTTGCCGTTATTTGGATTCAATGGCGACCCACTCAGCACCGTCGAGTTGCTCAACCCCGACGGAGCGAAAGGTTGAGCTGAGTAGGACCTATTCATCCCCGCCGTTCCTGCCGCTACGCTATCCGAGGGAGGTGGCGTGGGTGAGCTGGTTTTGATCCTCTTATTCATCCTCGCGTTCGCCAACGTGCTCGGTGCCAGAGGACTGTTGGCGCGCTTGGTCCCGTTCTTAGCCATCCCATTCTTTCTCTTTCCGAAATCGTCATCCAAGTCGCTGCTGTACTTGGGAGTGCCTACGGCACTTGCTCTCCCCACTGTCGATGCGGTAGACGTGGATGCTTTGGCATTCCTAGCAGCGCCCTTCCTGCCACCTTTACTGCCCATCCCCATGCACTTTGCGAGATGCGTAGCATACCGATTTGAACTCACCTGCCTCGAGCACACCAAGCACTCAAAGAGCGGGTTGTTCGAGTAGTAGTCTGGTTTGGCGCTGCCGGTCGCTCCCGGTGCAGGGGTTCCTGAGCGAGACCCGCCAGCGCTGGAGTCAAGAGTCGAGCTGAGCAAAGCGGAAGATGAAGAGGAGGAGGAGGGCTCGGCGGCGGGTGTGTGCGCTTGGCACCGAGTACCGCAAAGTTTGCATATGGAGCGAGCACGATGGATGGTAGCGTGCGTCGAGAGCGCGGTGGAGAGGACGATTTCGGATAGGAATGAGTCGAGGAATTTGGACGCTATGAGCGATTTAGGGTCGCTGCTCGACATTGTGCGGGTTGCTGCCTTCTTACTCGCCGACAAGCTGAGTCGAGCGAGTTGCGCGATTCGGGATGGGTGGGGTTGTTGCTGCTGGTACAAACGAGCAAGACTGGACCCGTGGAATGGAGGAAGGTGTTGGTCAAGGACAAGGACAAGGGTTGAGCTCGAATTCGGTTAGGCCCGCATCTTGTGCAGCATGTGGAGTCGTGCGAGTAAAAGGTGTATGTCAATTGCAACGTAACACTCCCAAGCATTTTTTCCTCAAAATCTGACAGCTTGAAGAATGAAAATCCGAGATCTGCCTCTCGAGGCTAAAAATATCCAACGAGACGATTTGCACATGCTGTTTAGTCCACGTTTGATGCAAGCTGTGCCGTTCCTTCGAGATGTTCCTTTGAGACGGCCGAAGACCCGATGTTCTGGACTTGTATTCCACCGGTCAATTGAACGGCATCCCATACATCCTTGCGCCCTTTTTTCAGACAACGCACCTCGTTCTGTCCAGCCCACATTTCCAACGGGCCAACTCTATATCCTAGAGTCAATGCTGAAGGATGACATGTGTCATCTAGACTCATCGATACATGTCTTATGCAAGTTCAAGTAATCATGCTTTCCTTCCACGATGTGCGCTGAGCGCAAGACAGGCGAGTCGATACGTGGAAGAAGAGGGGGGGAGTCAAAAGGCGTGCGCTAAATTCGCCCTCGTGGTCACAATGGGCGGGGCTTGTGAGTGAATTGCAAAATGGTCCATACGCTCCAGAAAGGATGTGCGGAATGGGAAACATGGAACGACCGGCTGAAAACCAAATGGAAAAGCCTCGGAAAAATCGTCATTTTTCGGCGTGGCTCTGGCTCGGTGGTGGTGGTTCGCTTAAGGGGAAGAAGAAGAAGAAGAAGAAAGCATAGCCGCGCCGCCCTCAATCCGTTGTGACTGCAGTCGAGAGCTCAATTTGCAATTTCTCCTTTCTTCTCTCCGCTTTTGCAGCACACAGCAGCAACAAGGCCAACACAGATTCGGATGCAATTCGTCTCATTGTTGTGATCGTGTGCTGGCTGCATGTTCCGATTCTCACACAGCCAAGAAAGAAAGGATGAGGAAAAGCGAGGAGGGATTGCGAATAGCGGCGCAAAAGAAGAATTCGTGGCGGTCTGCGGTCTATGCTCGGCGAATGATGCCAAGACGAGGCGGCATGATGGTGCTCCTGTCACAGCGTCGAAGCGAGGGGGAAGATGAGTGTTGGATGCATACCGTTCACAACAACAAGTTACATCAGATGAGCCACGGCAAAAAAGAAAGTCCAAAATGGTGCGGCACTTTTCCTTCTGCTTCCCGAAATTTGAGCGGAGTCGAGAGGGTCCAAACGTACTGTACATATTGATTGCATGCGCAAATCAAAAGAAGACAAAAGGGCGTCGCGTGCGCATCTTAAAGGAACAAAATAGCAAAAATGGGAGAACTGAACTGTAGATACAGTCCTGTGCAGTGCTGAGTCTGCTGTGGAGAAAAAGCAGAATCCACAATCATGCGCAGCCGTCACTTTGGCTCGAGTCGGGAAATAGAAAAAGTCACCTCTTTCGCATCCAATCCGATGAATCATTCTTTTGGCGCTGCAACACTCGTCAACGGCAGCTGCGAATTGCGAGCTGCGTGACAGATGCAGCACAGTACAGTACAGTAGAATCGTGCCGATGATTCATCGCTTCAGACCAACAGCGGCAGCTTGACTCTTCCCGGGTCTGTCTCAGCCCTCATCATCAATCAACCAAGAGAGGGGCTCCATCTCGCTCCTTTCTTCTCTTTTCCCCTCTCGATACTTGCTCATAACTCCCTTCACGTCGCCGCCCCTACACTCTCTCCTCCCTTCCTTCCTTCCTTCCTTATCTCCACATCTTCATCAAAAGTGTCGTCCAAGGGGAAGCGGTGTCGACCTCGTCTCAATTTCAAACCATGGTCTCGACATTCGCATAGGCGTCTCCACTCAGCGCATCCGCTTCCCTTCATCAATCACGTCAAGCTTTTGCTCTCGAGCTCGTAAAAGACCGTCCGGACCACCATTACTCACACGGATACTAGCAAGCATAGACTATAAGCGCCCTTCGAACTATAATCTAAAGATCGTCCCGAGCGCAGTGTCGCTTCTCTACCTCCCAAGATGTCGCCTCCTGCTAGCGTCACCATCACTCAGCTCGAACCCGTCATCTTCCTACGCGGTCAATCCTCATCCGGTGAAGATGCTCGTGGTCGACGACGACCCGTCAACATCGATGCTCCTCCATCGCAGCTTCGTGCTCTCGTCACCGTTTACCTCCCCAAACCATCCAAGATCAAGGAAATCTCGGTCTCGCTCAAAGGCACAGCAAAGACTGATTGGCCGGAAGGCATCGGCCCCAATCGTGTAGAGATGGTCGAAGAGATGACCATCTTCCAGCAAAATATCAGCCTGTACAATGCAAAGCACGAGACTGCCAGTCAAGTCGGTGTCCGACGTCGAAGCAACTCGGTCGGTCCGGGTATTGGGCTTCAAGAAGATGTCGACTGGGAGTACGCAGCAGCCACTGCAACCGCAAGAGCTTCGGCAAGGCAAACCTCCTCCACAAGTAGATCCAGCAGCAGCCCACGCTCAACCAATGCATCCAAGAAGAAGGACGACGAGCGTCCAAAGAGCTCGGGCGGCCCTGGCACTGGAGGCAGCAACCTCGCCCGCCAGATTGCTGGTGCTGCTGCCAAAGCCGGTACCGCCATGATTCCTCCCACTTTGCGTCCAGACATGGGTCTCAACAAGACCAGCAACAAAGAGTCTGCCTCTTCTCGCAATCGACCTCCACTCCAGCGCACTGGCTCTGGCACCACATCTTGGTCGCAATTCGCCACTAGTCCAGACTCGAATGCAACCTCTCCCGCGCAATCACCGCCAGCTCGCTTCCCCCACCCTTGGTCACGTGCTGCATCCGGTGCTTCTTCTGCTGCTTCCACATCCAACACCAATGCTACGTCTTTCTTCGAGGCTCGCGGCGCTCCCACTACATCTCACCAAGATCTTTCAGGATGGCATGCATACTTCGAATCGCAAGGTCATGAGCGACCTCCGCTCTACGCTCCTCGTTCGGCTCCGCTAGAAGGATACAACAATTGGCCCACAGAGAACCTTGATGACAATCCCTCAGCATCCGAGGATGTTGCTTACGCTAGTCACTCTCCTGGATCGAGCGCGCCTTCTAGTGCAGCGCCAAGCGCCGTCGCTACGCCCATGGACCGCACTGCTGCCAACTCCATCGATGCTTCCGCTGCACCATCTTGCTCCCCTACCATCACCAGCTCGACGCAGTCCAGATCCACTGGTAACGGTGCTGCTACCCCGGCCAAGAGCATTCTCCACACTCAGCCGCCCACTGCGCCTCGCACTCGAGATCAAGTTGTGCGCTTCGATCCTCAGTCTCGCGTAGACAATGCTCCTCCGGCCAACAATGGCGCTCTCGCCAAACCTAGTGGCCCTCAGAGCGCACCCTCCAGCCGTCGCAATTCAGTCGAGATCCAAAAAACGGACAAGCAAGCAAGCAAGGGCAAGTCTTCTAGTAAGACCAGTAGCGACAACAAGGCCAAGAAGCCTGGTCTCAAAACCTTGATCAACGGTCTGCTCAAGGAACCAACAGCAGAGCACAAAGCGCATGCTGACGACGCCAACTCGGACTCCAAGGAGTTCAAGAAGGGTACCTATACCTACCCTATCTGCATCTCGTTGCCCTCGAATCTTCCTCCGACCCTTCATGCCGACTTTGGGTTCAATCGCTACGTACTCAAAGCCAACGTCGTTCGTTCTGGACCTCTCACACCTAATCTTGTTACGGAAAAAGAGATGACTCTCGTTCATGCTCCAGACGAGGATGCACTCGAGGAGACCGATTCGATCGTAGTCGAAAGGTGCTGGGAAGATCTGCTCTCTTACATGGTCGTGTTCAGTGGAAAGAGTTTCCCTATCGGCCAAAAGATCCCGCTGTGGCTCAAGTTTATGCCACTCGGAAAAGTCAAGATCTATCGCATCACTGCAACGCTCGAAGAAAAGACCGACTACTACGCAAAAGGAAGGAGAGTGGCGAGACACGAAGTGCCAAGGAAATGGACCTTGATGAAGATCGGACATGCGAACCAGCATGAACCTATTCTTCCTATCATCTCTGACTCTCCCGATGCGCTCGACAACTCTCCTCTTGCTCCAATGGCCAGAGCTGCAGTCGGGGAGGAGGAGGACAGCGATGCGCTACCCAGCATTCTGGACCCGACTGGGCCATGGGAGTTGGCGACGGAACTCATGATCCCAGCAAGCGGGACAACACGCATCAACCTCAGCACGAACCACTCCAAGTCCAACATTGCCGTGCATCATCTCATCCGACTTTCGATTCGCGTTGGCAGATCTTACGGCGATTGGGAGGTGTGGAATGACGAGAACGGTGGATCCTCTTCTTCAGCTGCGAAGAAGGACACTCCGCAGTTGTACGACATTATCATCGAGGCGCCGATCACATTGACGTCGTGTCATACGGCGACGGAATGGACTGCGCTGCCCAACTACTGGTCGCTTCCTGCTGAGCCCGAAGATCAAGATGCTAGCCCGAGTCAGGAACTTGATGCGCCTCTTCGACCTGCCCTTCCTTCTCCTGTCCTGGTCAGTCGCACAGGCATGGTAGGCAATACCGCGAATGGCATGCCACGCAGCACCACTCCTACTCCGCTTCGCTCGCCCACCTCACCAGGAGTTCCCACAAGCACGTCGCCACCCATGTCGCGCAACCCAACGCAACTCTCTCGTCGCTGGCTTGCACTGTCAGCGGATCACATTGGGAGGGATGGGAGCAACTCAGGCGCACCACCGCCTCCGGCGTATCAAGCGAACGCGAGGACAGGAGAGACGACTGTAGCCAGCGGTGGAATGAGTCGATCCAGCAGCACCAATGGAACTGCAACCGCGAATGGGGCTGCGCCCAGCGTAGGCATGGCTCACTAAATTCGCCCTCAGAACCAGCACGCATGTGGAATCGTCTTTTTTTTCTTTTTACGCATTTGTACTTTTACATTCATTAACGTCACCTAGAATCGATCATTCACCGGGTCTACATGTGTGCATGCTTGAATCTTGCTTGCAAGACATTCTCTGAGCAGGGTCGGGGGTTGAGGAAAGGTTGTTCGAAGCGGAGAATCGGAGGAAAGGGAGATAGATACGAGAGTGTACTCAATACGGCTTTTCCGCGGGTAGGCTGCATGTTCAATTTGCTCGAGTTTGGCGTCCCGCGGAAGGCCGGATTTATGCTGGTTCGGCAGACGTCCAGGCCGTCGGCGGAGCAGCGTGAAAAAGCAGACCCTGCCTTGTCCTATCCGTTCTTTCAACACTCCGCCAACATCATCGTCTGGTCTGCTCGGTATATAAGCTCCCACCTCGACTGTGGATTCCCGTTCCCCGGATTCTTCGCATCCACTCCACCCACCACTAACCAAGGTTATCATCAAGAGAATATGGCGGAGGAACTCAAGAACGTTGTGATCGTAGGTGCTGCTACTGCGGGAGTGCAGCTGGCTCGCTCGTTAGCAAAGTCGCTGCCGGCGACGCATCGGGTCGTCCTGATCGAAGCCAATCCTGTAGCCTACTGGTCCATCGGTGCGCTCCGTGCGAGTGTTCTGCCCGGATTCGAGACCAAAGTCATCCACGACCTCTCTACAACCACCATCTTTGGCGAGGCGAGTAGACACGTTGTGCTCGCCTCGACGCGCGTTATCGACCTCCACCCGGATAGCGTCATTGTCAACCGCGACCCCAGTGCGCTGCTCTCTGGGACGGAAGCGGAAGGAGAGGGGAGGTGGAGGGTGAAGCTGGATCGAGCGGTGTTGGCGGTGGGAGCGACGTACGGCTTCCCCGCTCGAATCTCTGCGGACGCTCAAAACGCAGAGGATATCTTGGAGCAGTTCAGGTGGATGCAGAGAGAGGTAGACAAGGCGCAGGACATTCTGGTGATCGGTGGTGGACCCACGGGAGTCGAATTTGTAGGTGAAGTGTTGGATGTGCATCCGAACAAGAAGATCACCCTCCTCACAAAGGGATCTGGTCTAGTCACCAACGGCAACGACAGCTTTGGTGGACTCTCGAATAAACTTCTCTCTCAACTCCAAACAAAGGGCGTACGTGTGATCCTCAACGACAGCCTCGACACATCCGACCTCACAACCGGCCCCCTGGATGGAGAGAAAGAATTCGTCACCGACAAGGGCGAGAAGCTCACGGCTGACTTTATCCTGCTCGGTTCCGGAGGCAAACCCAACACCTCCTGGATCGCCTCGATCGACGATTCCATCATCGACCCCACTTCCTCGCTCATCAAAGTCACGCCTCACTTTGCCGTTTCCGGCAGCGAAAAGTGGATAAACTACTACGCGGTCGGAGATTGCGCCACCACCCCGGGTCCCAAGACTTCGTTTATGGCGGGCAACCACGCTCCCACCCTCGCTCACAATATCGTTTCGTCCATCAAGGGAGAGCCAGAGGCGAAATGGAAGAAGGCAAGCGGACCTCCGGGCGACGTGATCAGTGTGCCATTGGGCAAGGCAGGTGGTGCGAGCTATTTGATGTTGGGAAGTGTGGGTGCGTGGTTGACAGGCTTGGTCAAGGGGAGGAGTTTGTTCTTGGGTCAGTTTGAGGCTTGGTTCAAGGCGTAGATTTCCAGCCTTGTCACATAAAAATCACTTGTACGGTGCTAGATGCCGGGCAATGAGACTCGAAAGACAAATTTCAGGTGCGAGCATGTTTGATGATGAGCATGAAATTAGCAAAGCCTATCGACAAATGGTTGCACATGAAGCGAGACGAGCGGGTTAGAGCTTGCTCTCGTCACCCCTCCTAGCAGCCGCCTTGAGCATGGGTCCGATTTCGGTCTTGTACCAGTCGGGGACACCCTTGCCGATGTTGGAGGATCCATACTTGTAGACGCCGACCTTGTCGATGCTCTCCAAGTTGGGGATTGCACCCGGGTGGTTGAGCGGATTGGCCTCTGCATCGGCCATCAACTGCTCGTACACCCTACCGTCCTTCCTACCGAGAGAAGATCCGAGTTCCCAGTCCAACCAGCCGAAGCCATCCGAAAGACCGATGACTTGAGGAAGGATCGTGTCGATGAGTTCCCTAATCGCCTTCTCGAGCAAGATGACGGATTCAGGAGTGAGGATGGCTTTGCCCGTCTCGTAGCCCGCCAAACTCCTCCCTGCACTAGCCGGCAACACAAGAGGCGTAATGTTCCTGCTCAAAGCAATCAGAGCGTGGAGTGTGACGAGCTTGTTCAACCACTGACACTCCTTGTCACCCAACCTCTCTGCATCATCCCTGATCCCTTCGCCGAACCACAAATCCACCACAAATTCACCGTGACTCTTGGCCACCTCGATACACTCATAACTGACATCGCCAAACTTCCTGCCGCTCTTAATCTCGGCCCTGAGATCCACCACCAACTGCGCAGCGCGAAGGCCGAGCGCGGCCGAGTACACTTCAGGCTTGTACCAATCGCTCGCCTGTTTGGGCTGGGTGAAGGGGATTGCGTTTTGCTGAGAGATGGCACGGAGGAAGCCGGAGGTGGCGGCAACTTTGGCGTTAGGGTTGGATTCGAGTTCGCCAGAGATCTTGAGCATGGCTCGACCCACTTGGCCTGCAAGCACGATGTTGTCTCCCTCATAGGTGACGGCGGGAGCTTGTTCGGGGAAGACCGAGGTGAATCCAGCATAAGCCGAGAATCCGTGTCCTCCGAGGGCTTGACGGCATTCTTCAATTCCGTCGAGGGCTTGCTTGGTGCAGTAGGCCTTCAAAGAGGAAGACGCGACGTGGACGTCGGCGAGGAGCTCAGTGTTGCCCTCTTCGAGCTGCTGTGCCATATCCTCATAGAGGGTGCGCATGCGGCGACCGGCAAGGATGTACGCGTACGCCTTGGCGAGAAGAGGCAAGATTCGACGAGCAGTGGAAGGGTAGGAGAGCACCGATCGCTCAACATCGTTGATATCGGTCGAGGAAGGGTCGCGGAATTGACGACGAACCAAAGCGTATCGAGTGGCGATGGTGACACCACGCGAAAGCATCCATCCGGTCCTATCGATCATCTGCGATCGGATAAAGATCATTCCACCGTAACTCAGCTTGTCCGAAGGAGGCTTGATGTATTCACCTCCCTTCTTGACTTTGGCGTGCTTGCTGAGCATGTGATCACGGGGGATCTTGAACTGGTTGAATCGAGCCCAGCCATTGTCGAGACCACCGAAGGCGCCGTAGGTTTTAGGTCCGATGTCACCAGCAACGATGCCGTCGAGTAGCTTGCCCGAGTCCATGTCACGCAGCTGGGTGAAGAAAAGATGAGGACCGTACCTCTTTCCGTGAATAATCAGCTGAGCCTGCACGACACCGTGGGTAGCGGTAGTGCCCAATCCACCGGCCCACCACTTTGTCGAAGTCAACGTGGGCGAATGCAAGATAAAGCTATCCGACGCATCATCGTAGGTACAAGTCGTCTCCAACTGTTGAACATTCGTACCGTGTCCCAACTCTGTCTGCATGTAGCAACCCATAATCTCATGGTTCATCGCCTTATTTCCCCACCTCTCGATCTGCTCCGCATTTCCCTGTCCGAAAATGACGGGCACAAACGCCACCCAATGAATGGTAATCGGACTCTGCAAATCCAACGTCAACGCCGCCTCGACGATCTCGTGCGTCGTCCACTCGTGCTTCTCTGCCAACTCCAACAAGCGTCTGCAAGCAAAGTGGGATTGACGCATTTGTTGTTCGCGGTTCATGTGAATGACGCGCTTCTTCCAGTTGCCAAAGATGGGATCCTTGGCGAGCGTGGTCATGACCTTTTTGCGCGAGTCGTTGTCGATGCGAGAGTCGCGTAGGGTTTCTTCGATGCGGGCGGGGTCAAAGTCGGCAGCAGCACGGGCCGCAGCGATGTCGCGAGAGGTGCGGGCGGCAACTTCACCCATAGGGATGGGGAGGGTGACTTTGGCGGCAGGCCAGTCGCCGGTCGCCTCGGAGAGCGCGGAGTAGGTGGTGGATTTGGGATCCGGGTTCGACATGGTGGTGAGTATGTAGTGTGGTTGGTGAAGGAAAAGACGTCTAGTTGGGTCTATGGAAGCGCCAAGACGGAGCCACTGACTGCTATCAAAGAGAGAAACAAGATGGAGCAGTTGAAGGTGGTGTGAAGACGGACAGTAGAAAGCAAAGAAAGAATGAGCCGGGGTCTATAAGAAGGGTCCAGGTCTAAACAGCTGTCTGAAGCACCAAAGCTTTCAACAAGGCTACAGGTCATATTTGACGACTAAGCACAAGCGAGGTTTGAAGATCTCTCTGTCTATTGATGCGATGCGGGTCCAACATGAGCTGACGCAGCGGAAACAAGAGTCTGAAAGCGCAAAAACAGCGTGGAGAAGGCGACGAAAATACGCTGACCGCCGCGCGAGTCGTCTCGCCACGCCCCCGCACTTTGAATTTCTTGTCATTGTTGTCGAATGCGGGGTGCAGGTTTGTCCTCCCTGTCGCTGCTCAGGCCACTCTTCTGCCATCGCTATTGAGTTTTCAAGCTCATTCGAGAGCCTTCGCACATCTTGGTAGTCTCATTCAGTCACAGCGCAGAATCACAAAACCAAAGTAAGAACAGCACACAGCAATGCTTGAACTGAAGGAAAGTGGCATCGGCAATCAAAAGCTTCGTTAGGGTCTTTTTGAGATGAAGCTGTGGGGTACAAGGCAGGCCAAAGCAAGCGAGGAAGCGCAAGCGGCACTTTTGGGATAGAAGCCGACGCGCAGCCACGACTTTGGCACAGACAAGACTCTGCCGTGTGCTGTGTGGGGTTTGACCGGTCCAAAAAGTGGCCGAAGGATAGCCGGTCGCAGAGTGCTTGCTCAAATTCAAGCGAGCTTCGACAACCGCGGCGCGCACTCTACCAACCCAACAACTCCAACAATTTCACCCAACTGCACGCGGCTCTATCCAACGCTTACCTCATTCCACATCCCACCTCTTCTTGACAAAGCTTTCGTTGGTCTAACAGATGTTATATGAGATGGTGATACAAACTGAGCTCATCGCCCCTTACGAGAGAGTAGACGTTGCAAGCCTTCGAGATGAACAATGTGGCCGCGCACTCTGCGAGCATAGCCGACCAGGTAGATCAAGGTCGCTGTCCCAACAGCTGCTAAGGACACTGTGGCGGCGTACTTGAACTCGTTTGGCTTGTTCCATCCCAAAGTCAGACCGTAGTGGCCGAGATCGAAGACGTTCTGCAGAGAAAATTGTAGCGCCATCAGCGCATTCTTTCGGCTCGCGTCTGGACCCAGCTGCTCTGGTGAGAGCGCGGTCTGGATCATCGCCAGCTGCGTCAGATCAAACGCCCACAACCCTACCCTCGACAATGCTAGACCGGAGAAGAGTAGTCCCGTGTTCCAGCTTGGCCGTCGCTTGTCGGACAGCCCAAAGCGATCATTCGATGAGCCAGTGATCCACAGTGACACCACAGCAGGGATGAGGGGGAAGAGCTCAGCAAAGAGCGAATAGGTGCCAGTGCGGACCAGTCCGATCTTCTTCTCCATGATAGGCATGATGAAGGTGCCAAACAGTCCAGTGACGACGCCGACAGCTCGCATGCCAGCAATAAAGGCATCGCTATACAGCGTCTCCGACTTGAGGTACGCGATGAAGGTGGGATCGAAGGAAAGCACCGACATGTACAGTAAGGAGATGCAGAGCGACGTCAGAAAGACGGGTAGGCGTACAAATAGCTTCCAGTCGCGGTATTGCTGTTGGATGTCGTTGACGACCGAGGTGGTCACCTTGTTGGTAAGCCGCGCTAAGCCCTTTCCATCCTGCTTTCCATTCGGCTCACTTGTCTGCGTTTCCCTGCTGACTTGTTTTCTCGTAATCGATGCTCTTTCGTCGGCCGCCAACGTCGGGAATCGTCGATATACAATGCCGATGAAGACCAGCTCAAAGATTCCCGTCACCGCGTTGATTGACAGCAGTACAACCGCAGCCAGCTTGTAGCTCATCGTCGACGTCAGAGCTGACACGAATAACGGACTGACGAGCTTAGAGATCAGATCAATCCTTCGCATGATGGCATTCAGCCTGGTCAGTCTTGCCGAAGAGCCGGCACTGATAATGGTCACCCATTCTCTTTCCACGCCTACACTGACACCGACGTTGGACAGCATCACACCAATGCCTAGCAGAGTGATGGCGCCAAAGATCGCCCAAGGGCTGACGTTCGCTTTCGCATCTTGTGGACCCTTTCCTCCATTCTCTGCCTGATGCCGCAATGACACAGAGGCGAATAGGATTAGGAATAGGCCATAAGATGCCCCGACGAGCAGCTTCTGTGCGAAGATCATGGCTCGTAGCGTGCGCAGCTTGGTGTGTGCGTACGTGTCGATGAGTCGACCAACGTTGTTCGAGAAGAGAATGGCGCCTGCGGTGGTGACAAAGCCGTAAATAGAGGCAGGTAGGAGAGTGTTGGTGAAGAGCTGTACCATCATCAGGGGGTAGGCAAACTCAGCCGAGCGGTAGCCCCACGAAGATGAAGCATGCTGGATGGCCAGCAGGATTGTACCTTTGCGGTCCAAATCGCTGGGTCCAGCAGCGGGAGTGGCACCAAAAGATTCATCCGCAGCACCAGTGGCTTCTTGTGCGCCTTGTAGCTCTGGCTCTTGAATCTCGAGATGGTTGCCGTTGATGGAACCTTTCACCGACGATGCCGATTTGCGACTTGCTTGTCGCTCCATACGGTGGATCGGTTGCATTGCGATCGCATCACCAAAGCAGATCTCGTCCATCGACGACCCATCTTGCCGCCTCTCTGCCACTGCAGTTGGAGCTGTTGTACTCATGGCATCCTCATGAAGCGTAGACGATGAACCTGGGTTCTTGATGGTGGTGAATGTCGTCTATGCACAAGCTTCGAATATCATCAGCCACGAGGCTTTGGGGATCTTTTTGAAATTCCAATTCAGGGTTCGACTTGAGTCTAACATTGGTCAAAAATTGGTTTCCCCCACCTTGATGGAAATTTGGCAATCAAAGCTGTACGTTGCACGCTGTTTGGAGAGCTTGCTTTCCGGCTTTTGTCTTGTCTCTCTGGAATGGACCTTGATGAACCGAGATGATCAGGACGAGTTTGTCCTCAGAATTCTCTCTCTGTCGCCTCGATTCTTCTTCCCGATGAGAATCATCCCCGACGGTGAGCCGGAAAGCAGATTCAAAAATTACAGGAATCCGCTGCACAGAGAGAAAAAGAAACAAGGAAAAAGGGGAAAGAAAAAGAGAAAGAAAAAGAGAGCCCAAAATTGCCATTGTGGTGCCTCTTTAACGCGACTGCCGTTGCTTGCCGCCCCCGGATTGTGTGCTCTACAGCAATGAGAAAAGTTAGCCGGTGTGTTTGCCTTGTACTGTATTCCGTCTCCCGCATACGCCACTTTTTCATTCGGCTCTTGTTTGGGAGGCAGTTGAGCACGAGACCACGCCAAAAAAAGTCGAACAAAAAAGAATTTCGGGCGTGGTGCCTGCTTTTTCTTCGGCCAATGCCATCCCGATCAACCCTTCGGCTGTCTGCGTTTACCCCCGCACTTCATCCTTCAACATGCCTTCTTCCTGACTTGGCTTCTTACCCACCATCCATCCTCACCTCGACCTCGCATCTAGCAAGCGTCCGTGCTGTGGGACACACACACGTCGCTTCAGTCCTTTCGATAGTTGTCCTTTCGGCCTAAAATGAGCCATTTGTACGATTCTACCTCGTCCAAGTACCCGACCAACACTTCTTCGCCCAGAATGCACTCAGGCGACCGAAGCTACACAGACTCGCCCTCACGCTCATCATATCCATCCAATACTGCTATGAATCCGCATCCGAGCCACCCATCTCCATCCAGGCCCAAGAACGAGCTTTCGGACTCTACGCCCATCAAAGCCGACGCATCGGACCAGCAAGCTTCTTCGTCCGTAGCATCCTCATCAAAGCCCAAACCCATCAAGGAAGACAAGGAGGACAAGAAGACGGCAAAGAGACCAAGAGAACAGTACAGCTGCGTCGAGTGCTGTAAGTGTTGCTCGTCAATGTTGCTCCAGCACAGCGCTTTCAGCTCTGCATTCGTGCTGATAAGACCCTGAGACCTCTTCCGCTGACATATCCTGCTATGCATCCATATCCCAACTCTCTTCTTTTCGCCGCATGCTCACAGTCCGACGAAAGCAAAAGTGTGACCGTCGCTTCCCGTGCAACAACTGCATCAAGCGAAGGCTTCCTGAGCGATGTGTGCCTCCTCCATCTGCACGCCCAAATGGGCCGGCATCCCCCACGCCCTCCGATGGCGGCACTGTCCACCGCAACAGCATTTCGCGCACAACATCCGAAGTCCAGCTAAGCTCTGCGCCTGCACCAAAGAAGCAGAGGACCGACGATGACGCTTGGGATGACCGAAAGATCGATGATCTCGCTCGAACGACCTCCCGCATCGCTCGTCTCGAACGTATTCTCGCTCTCAACGACGCATCTTACCTCGAGCAACGACTCGCATTGGCCGAAAAGGCGGTGCGGCTTCGTGTCGGCGAAGAAGGCAACTCGCGCACCATCAACGATTACGGACAGGACAGCCAGATCTCAAGACGGTCCAGCTACGTCCCAGAAGAGCACGAAACCGACCGTCATGCCGATGGCCATCTCGATGACAATGATGGCTTTCTGGGAACATCAGCGCTGGAAGCAGTCCCCTTGCAGCTCAAGAACGGCTTGCCATCCAGCAGCAAAGCAGGTGCCGGCGATGTAGCCCCGCAAGCTTTACTTTCTTACATCCACCCCAATCCTACACGCAGAGGCTTCCCCATCCCATCCGCCGATGTTCAAGCGATCCGCGCAACTCTACCTTCCCGCGAACAGTGCGAGCGTTACTTTGATGCCTACTTCGCCCATTACAACTGGGCACGTTTGCCCCTGCACGAAGCTTCTTTGCGCGACCGCTTCCGCGCATTTGTTGCTGGCGTCCCAACCCCATCAGACGTTCGCATGGATGCCGAAACGCTGCCCTTTGTTGCTCTGGTGCTCGCCATCTTGACGCTTGGCTCGGTACCGCCAATTGTCCAACCTCTCTCCTCGGCAACGTCGCACGCTTTCTTCTGGGCGACCAAGAAGGCACTGGTGCTTTGCGAAACGCTTGGACTAGCCAGCCTCGACTCTTGCTGGGCTCATGGCGTCTTGGTCCGCTACCTCGATGTCATCCGTGTCACTCGCGCAAGTTGGCACGAGATCGGATCGTGGATCCGAGATGCGCTGGATCTGGGTCTTCATCGCGATGGAAGCTCGTTTGGCTTGCCCAAGGAGCAAGTGGCAGCACGAAGGATTTTGTGGTCGCATGTCATCCACAACGATCGAGAGTGGAGCATCATTCTTGGCCGTCCGCTCACCATCACATTCTACACCACCGAGATGCCGACACGCGAGGACCTTGAGCCGCTCGGCTTTGCCTGTCAGACGTATTTGCTGGCGCGTAACCGCTTCACATCCTGCCTCGAGTCGATCACACACTGCTTCGAGGAGCGCTCACAGAGTCGAGGTCCATCCGGACGCACATCAAGGGCTTACTACCGAGTGCTTGAGGTGGAGGACATGATTGCCGAGTTTGTCGACTCGCTGCCTCCTTACCTTGCGCCAAATTGGTCAAGCTCGGGCAAGTCCAAAACCGACACGAGCTTGGACCAAGATCACCCCCTGCTTCCATTCTATCGCTACCTCATCCTGGGCGAAGTATGCTTTTACCGCTCGCTGTTGCATCGACCTTACCTTTTGCGACCTGCTTCCCACGGCAAGCATCCTTTCCCCGAAAGCCGACGCGTCTGCGTCGAAGCAGCGCTCAACGACCTTCGCCTGCGCAAAGAGTATGCTCGCATCCTCTCCAAGGAGCAACTGGCACAATCGTTCGGTGGTGCATATGCGCTCTTCAACTCGGCTATTGTTGTGGGCATGTCATTGCTCATTGGATTCAGCTTGGGCGAGCGAATCGACTCGACGGATCTCAACGAACGTATTGGCTACTTGCAGAACTTTATCACACAGTTGCGACGGAACTTTGATGCAGGAAATGTGGACGCTTCGGCTGAGCGCGAGCAGATGGTGATCGAAGTACTGGTTTCGCGTCTGGAGCCCTTCTTGCCAAGAGATCTCGCCAAGCGCAGTCGAGGTGAGCTGGCGGCTGCGAAAGGGTCGATGCGTGCGACCATGATGCAGGATCCCATGCGCCGTAACCAGGCAGCTACGTCCAGGGTGGAGCAGGAGAAGCAGGCTGCTGACTCGTTGCGTCTTCTTTCGACGAGCCTGCCGGGCACACCGACAATGTCGAATAATGGCCCTGCACCCAGTCACATGCCTTCGTCGGGGGCGATGCAGAACATGCCACCTTCGCACCATCTTGCTGGCTCGCCTACGCCGATGAGTGGGATTGGCCACTTTGACGGTGCTGGTAGTGGGATGCCTTCGATGGCGATGGGTGGCGGCTCTGGTGGCGCCGGAGCAGCAGGAATGGGCGCCGGAGCGTCGACCAATCCCATTGATCCATATGGTTGGCTTCTCACACCCACAGCTTTGGAATCACCCGACACCAAGGGCAGTTCTGCAGGTACGTCGACGGCTCACACTCCCATCACTGGCAGCGGAAAGATGGGCAGCACTCCCACAGCGAGTACGGGCATGTCGGCGCCTCCAACCGCTACCCCACCTATGCGAGGAGGTCATCATGCGCATAGCATGAGCGGAACCAATCCGAACCACTTTATGGCCGCTTCGCCTCTGGCCGGGCTGACGGCACCGGCAGGAGGCGGAGAGGGACAGGCAATGTTTGATTGGGAAGGCATTCTTCAAACCATCGGATCGGGTTGGACGGGTGATGGGACGCTCGAAACTGGTATGGAGAGCTTGTTTGGTTAGGCTGCTTGTCGACATTTCATTCGACGCCCGGAACTCAAATGGACAATAATACGTAATGGCGCTCGACGTGTGAGGCCCTGTGACTGGATGAGAAATGAGAAGAAAGTGTGTGAGAGTGAGGGCTCGGAGTTGGTCGGTTTCTGAGCGGCGACAAAAAAGAATAAGCGTGCACGGACGCGGTGGAGCTTACAGGCAGTCAGCTTGAAAGCCGAAGGAAGCCACGGCGCAGATGTGGAGTGGAGTTTGGCGAATTTCGGTCTTCATCGTCATCCACAAGTTGGCCTCTGCATCCGTTCTTGTTCAAATCAGACTTAGCTTCCTTCCTTCCTTTCCATCCACTCTCACGCCATCTGTCAAAATGACGACCAAAGTGTCTGACCCCGTTCCGCTCGTCTCCTCCTTGGACTCGATCTACTCGCCCGCTGGCGTGCTCAAAAACTCGCGTCGATGGGCGGATCTCACCACCCAATTCGCCGACGCCTTTTCTGGCGCTCAACCCGACTTCATCGCTCGCGCACCCGGTCGTGTCAACCTCATCGGCGAACACATCGACTATGTAGGATTCTCGGTCTTCCCCGCCGCCATCGAGAAGGACATCCTCATGGCCACCAAAGTCTATTACGCAACCACGCCTACAGAAAAGGTCGAGGTGGTGTTGAAGAATACAACCCAGAGGTTCAAGGTGAACAGGTTTGTAAGCGATTACCACTCGACCGAGGTGGTGACGCTGTTGAACGAGGGAGATGAGAGGTGGGCGAATTACTTCAAGGTGGCGTTCAAGGGGTTGCATTCGCATCTGCCCAAGCATGTGTTGGAGGAGAAGAACGAGAAAAGGCCGGTCAAGATCGAGGTGTTGGTGGATGGAACCATCCCCCCCGAAAGTAGTCTTAGTTCGAGTGCGGCGATGACGACCTGTTCTTCCATCGTGGTGCTGGAGGCGTTTGGTGCCAGAGAGCTCATCGATAGGAAAGAAATGGCCGAGGTCGCCATCGAATCCGAACGCTTGGTCGGCGTCAACTCGGGTGGCATGGACCAATCCGCTTCCATCTTTGGCATCCCCCACCATGCGCTCTATATCTCGTTCTTCCCCACACTCTCGGTCCAGCCTACTCGTCTGCCTCCCAGCTCGCCAGACCACACGTTCGTCATTGTCAACACGCTCGTCGTCTCGGACAAAAAGGTGACCGGTCCCGTCAACTACAACCTGCGCGTGGTGGAGACGAGGATGGCCGCGCGTGCGCTTGCCAAGTATCTCAACCTCGACGGCGCCAAGTCTGGTTCTTGCCGCGACCTCAGGGGCGTTCTCGAAACCTACTTCTCGGAAAACGGTGGTAACTCGCAGTTGCAGCTCGAGATGGAGAACAGTCGAGCCGTCGCCGAGACGCTCGAGAAGTCTGGCGAGGAAGCGGCGCGTATCAAGGTGCTCGAAGAGAAGGTGGATGCGCTTTACTCGTCTTCTGCTCTTCAGGCGGGTCTGCCCAGGGAGGAAGTTGAGAAGTTGACAGGATACAGTGGCGACGAGTATGAGAAGGAGTTCCTGTCCTCGTTCCCGATCCGTGCCGAGGGCTTCGAGCTGTACAAACGCTCCAAGCACGTCTTCAGCGAGGCGCTCCGCGTACTCCAGTTCCAATCGCTCTGTCAACAAAACCAGTCCGCCTCCGCGGACGGAGGCAGATCGGTCTACGCTCAACTGGGCGCGCTGATGGATGGGTCTCAAACATCGCTGCGCGAGCTGTACAACTGTTCGTGCGAAGAATTGAACCAGGTGGTCGAGATTGCTAAACGCAACGGTAGTCTTGGAAGTAGGCTGACGGGAGCCGGGTGGGGTGGGTGCACGGTTCACTTGGTGCCCAAACCGAAAGTCGACGTGTTTATTTCGGCCATGAGGACACAGTATTATGCAAACAGGTTTCCGAAGTTGACAAAGGGGGAGTTGGAGGATGCGTGCTTCGATACGCAGCCCGCGGGCGGCGCTTGTGTGTACAAGGTGTAAGCGACGGATAGGTGTAGGTGTTTGTGTTTGGGTGGTCGAGTCAATCAGATGTGCGCTTTGCTTTCATTCATTCGATGGGTGAGGCGTGTGATAGAAAGGAGCAGTGATGGTGACATTGGTGAACCCGAGTTATGTTGAGCAAGTCGATGCGGAGCCACTCGGAATGGCATCCTTGGGAACTGTGTATGCCTCCATCTGCAGGCTGAGACGAGAGCATAATCTCACAAAGTAACTTGCAATCCCATTGCCGAGAAGAGCAAGCGATCACAGCATGTTGTACTGGTTTAATCAGATTCCAACGCTTGCCTTTATCGGTCGGATGTTGGGTCGAAAGCGTATACGGAGTTGATCCTTTCGCGCAACAGCCAGCCGAGTTTGCGCAAGACAACAGCAGGTCGATGATGGTCAAAATTGTACGAATGCACGACGACGAGCTGGTTGATACAAGGAACGATACCAAACGAGCTAGAATGGGTAGAGTTTAGGCACATGCCTGGAAATCGACCGGTTGGGTCTAGCGAGCGATAGCGCTAATGCGAGATGAGTTTGTTTCGAGTTGAACGGTACAGTGGTTGGCCTGCCGAATGTGCATGTATGACTTTTGGGCAAGGTAGGACAAATCCAACTGTGCACACATGTTCGGAAACAGAAGGCCAGATCAGAGTGTAGCGTGATCCTAGCCAAGCGGATCGTATCTGCCGATGCAAATCACCAATGCAGAGGAGCAATTGCAGAGCATAAAGTGATCGTTGAGCGGTGCTCTGTCCAAAGATGGAGTCAATGTAAAGGTCGGCCAATTGAGATCAGCCGTCCGAGACCATCCCGTTGGGATACGAAGTGAATGGAGGGCATAAGCGGTCCGATGCACGAAGGAGAACTGATTACCGGCCACTCGCGAGGCGAGGCTTGAGAGGCAAAGTTGAGAGCCATCGAGCTTGTCGTCACTGCGTCATGGACACCGACCGGACTTCCAAGTCAGGCACCAAGCATCAAGGGTCGAGTCTTAATGTACTGTACTGTGCTGTACAGTACAGTAGTACACAAGCGGCGCGAGTCGGAGTTAGGCTGCAAGAAGGTCACCTGTACAGTATGCCGTTTAATGCAGATTTGGCATGCGACAACCCTATGCTTTGAGAGGCCAACTTGCCTTGATCAAGTTCCCGATGCCAGTTCAGCCGCTGTTGATTGTTATGCAAGTCGTCCGCAGCCGAGGTTTGCACGTCTGATAAACTCAACTCTGTGCACCACGTTCAAAGGACGGAAAGAGGCCCCATCAGATGTCTCTTTGAGACGCGATTGACCGTCAGACTCGACTTGGTAGGAAGAGCTCGCCACGGCAGATTGAATGACCGATCAAATAGAGCGGCGGTTGCAACGGGATGATTTGTTTGTGTGACCGAGTCTGCCGTGTGCTTGGTGGCCCCCGTTTTTCCTGCGAACCAAAGGCGACAAGATGGAGTGCAGCGGGGTTTGAATCAATCCATGCATCTTGGTCGTGAGAAAACCGGCTTATAGCTGCGTGGGTAGCGAGGCTGTCCGTATGGTTTGCAGCTGGGGCTTTCCATGGTCTTGCTGCTTGACTTGATCAATATTGTTGTTAACATGCAGCTCGTGGCCCGTTGCCGCATCTTGCATAGCAACCATGGCGTTGCTTTGCCTTCCGTTGTCTCTCAGTTCCTATGGAATTCCTCTTCAATGCCAGTTGATGATTGGTCGAATGCTACGGCATTAGCAGCGCTGCAATGCATCCTGCGCTAATTGTAGCAAGCTCGCTACGTTTCTGCAGCAGGCAAGACTCGTCACTGTCTGGATCCCGGATAAGATCCAATGGCTCCTCGGTAGGTCGCACTCGGACCTTTTCCATGAAGAGGATTGGGTTATCGTGCGTCCTTTCTCGCAGGCAGGTCGGCTGCCAAAAAAAGACCGTACTACAGTGACTCCTTGTCCTATGCGAGGCGATGGCTCGTCTTGGACAATTTCATGCCGTGTCTTGATTTGGACCCTTGGACGCCGACCGACAATGGTTGGATGAGACACAGGGCGTACAAGCCAAAGCATGTTTGTGTTCGGAGAAGACTGGAGTTTTCATGTAGAAAGTGGTCATGGAAGCTGAGCGGCAAGATTGTCGGTTTGTTGGGCTCAGTCGAGCCTGAGTGACACAAACCTCACTCTTTGGCGGTTGAGCGGTACCTCAAGTTTCGTGATTGTTCTGGATGGTGAGCGGCAAACCACTTTTGGAAATGTCTCAGTTGGCACAGAGCGAGGGTTGTGATGTCAACAAACCAAAGATATATTTGGGCGCATAACTGAGACAGGCACATGGACGCGCCTTTTGGAACCTCAAAATTTGTTGAATGTCACAAAAAGTATTTAAAAAAAACGAAAAAAAAAACAGACTCACTTTGATAGTCGGTGACTCCTCGTACTACGCCGTGTGAATGGACGGTGTTCACAGAGCATGAAACACGTCAAGTATCTTGGCATGAATCGGAAGGTTGCTGGGTTGGCCGACGAGGAGGATTGCTGAGCTGCAACGCGATGACTTGGATTGGATCCCGAGCATGACGACGGGCGACGTTTGGGACCATTAGACCCCGCCTTGTCGAGGCTCCCATGAATCTGTCTTCCCCATCTTGTACAAGAGAATCTTGCGTCCAAAATGTGCATTTCTTTGTCACCTCAACAACGAAACTGCCTCGGGCTCCGTCTGTGCCTAGCTGCAGCAAATGATGAGTTTAAAGTATGCCTGCACTAGAGTATCTACACCAATGCCTTGGTGCCGAGTACCACCCAGGATCGCGCTCAAAGTGCAATACAGAAGAGTAGCTTGACCATCGACTGCGTGTTGCATAAAAATCCAGTGATGGTGCAGCTGCGCATCTCTTGATCTGATAGGAGTCTGTCAGGAGCAGCGGATACAGCTCACAAGCCATGTCGAATCATGTTGATCCCCTGCAACGCGCATCAGCAGACATGCAGTAGCGTAGTGTGCTGTCTCGAATCAGAAGCAGCGAGTTCAATCGATTCAAGGTGTTGTCCTCACTCCAGCCCCCCCATTGCGACAGTATCACACCAGCTCACAGCACCACTAGCTGGTTCCTTGAGCTTCATTGTCCAACAGCAGCAGCTCACATCGATACTACGCCCTGGTGCATGTGGCTCACACAGCCATCCATTCAGACGACACAGGCTACGACTGCTGTGCAGAACAGCACTTCCGCCTCAGTCTAGTTCTATAGTAATTGCTCGTTATTGTATTACCGTTTGTGCGGGTCATAGTTTGATTTTTGATTCGTGATTCTCCTCGATGGATGATGACATGAGGTGGCCGAGTGTAAGCTATTCTGACGTAAAAGCCAGCCACCGGCATAGAAGTATCGGAGAACGGAGCCCATGTGCTGAGTTTGGAAATGGAGCTTTGTCTGAGGGTCTTGGCCAGCCAAGAAGCGGACAACGTGGAAAGAAATGACGACGTGTGAAGGCGGGCAAATTTAATGGCCGATTGCGACAGAGGCGGCCTTTTTGACCGATCTTTTGCTGCTTGCATTTCCTCTCTCTCTCTCTCTCTCTCTCACTCATTAACTTAGCACTACACAGTCTGCATACATGACGCTGTGACCGTTTATTGTCTCGAAGTCTGTAAGAATGGCCAGGCTAGGCGTGGATGGATCGATGCATGCCGCCGCGGCGCACCGAGCGCTCCGCTGAAAAGGTCGCCTGGAAGAATGGAACTCTAGAGTGAGGTTGTGTCTGAGATCCGCCCCGCTCCAATTCAAGAAACCCAGACAATTCCGAGACAAAATGAAGACTTTTCACTGGTCCTGCATCTCAAATCGAAAATGTCTTAGATCGGTCCTCTACCCGCTCACCGCTCAACTTTCGCGAATACCTCTCCGTAGTCCCCCCTTTTCCCCCTCCCTGCCTTGGGCCATTTTACCTTAGCCGAGCGAAGATCTTCCTTCCTTCGATTTTTTTTTTTTTTTTTTTTTTTTTGTTTTCTCTCTTTTTTTTTTGTTTTCTCCTTGTTCTCGCCGTGGTTTATTTTTTGTTGTTTCTTTTTTGGTTCCTCTTCCATTGGCCTTGCTAAGCTCGCCTAGACCTCGCCGTCCTTCCATCTCTTCGTCAAGAAGACATTCTGCCGGCCTGCCCACCTGCCCACCTGCTTCCCACCTGCTGCTAACCTGTACCCTGCCTGTGTGACTGCCCGCGATCTTCTGTCCCTGATTTTTTCTGCTCCGCTTTGCGCTCTCTCTCTCTCTCTCTCTCTCTCTCTCTCTCTCTCTTTCTCTCTACTTTCTCTTTCGCGAATTGCGCTCACTCATGGTCGTTTCGTCCTCCGCCTACCTCTCAAGCACAAACTGCGCCGTCTTCCGGTGGTCCGTCCTTACTCCTTTCTCTCGCTTGCACTCCCGTACCGCTCGGCGGCTGCAGAATGGGTGTGCATGTGTATGTTTGTAGTGACTGTGTATCGTCTCGCCTATTCCCTCGCTTCTGCAGTCATCCACTCACGCACTGCGCCTACTGTATCCGCTATTGTATTTTCCCTTCATGCCTCTCCTCGCCCTCAGTCAGCTGGGGGTCTTACTGACGCAAAGGCGCTTGATGCCTCCCGCCTTTCCTTCTCAGCCTCAACCTCAGCTTGTCCCTTTGGCCTTTGAGACATGAGACCACCCGAGATCACCTTCTGCTTTGCCGTGCCTTGCCTTGCTTTGCCTTACTTTGCCTTGCTTTGCTCTACCTGTTTCCCTTGACCGGTGTTAGCTTGTTGGGTGCGCCATCCCCTATTTCGGCTCGCTTCTTGCTTGACTGCCTGCAAACAAACCCGGCTTCTAATTCTATGCATCTAGCTGCGGCTTTGCTGTATCATCCTACTCTCCGCGCCACTTGCCTGCTTCTCGTTGTCCTTTCTGGCTCTTGCCCTATTTCTGGTCGGGCTTCTCTGGCCTCTTTCGCTTCCTATGATGCCCATTGTCCTCATCCTCGCTCGGCCCCGTCACGGCCCCGTCAGAGTCTGTCTGTCTGCTTTTTCGTATCGCCGTCTCTTTCTTTCCTTGCCAACGCTCTGATCATCGACACATGTCTCGCCACTAGCCTCTTGCCGCCCACCTCCTCTTTCGACCCACTGCGCCTCCTTTTGTGCCTTGAAAGCCTTCGGTACTGCAAAGCTTCGATCCCCGTTCTGCACTTTACATGTTCGCAAGCGCCCATCGAGACCCACTTGGACGCCCGCCGATGCACGCCTAGACCCCCGACCTCGTCGTCACTTATTCTCAGACGCACCTATGTCCATGTCTGCACTTTGACCCATCATCTCGATCAATCACTCCGTCCTTGCTTCTTCTCTACCTTCTCCTCAACTCAGTCACGACGTCGAATCTTCCGAGCAACATCTTCCGTCTGCTCTCCTCACCAGCAAACCGTTACCACAGGACGACTGATCCACCTGCATTGCGATCGTTCATCCAGCCTCCTCCAACTCGCTCCTTGATTCATTCTTCTGCAGCTCGCCCGTGCCGGTATGCGCTGACTAGGTGCACATCAATCAACAGCATTCCGAGCACTGCAATCGTAGAGCTCATCTATAACCTCTCGGATACAAATCTGGCATCACCATCGGCGCGGCGTTGCCTGAGCGCTTCGATCTATCTCGCTCCAAACCTGCCTTGGTCGCGGCGGGCGACCCTTTCTCTAGTCGCATGACCACATCCGCACGCCGTCAGCTCTTTCGGCGGTCCAAAGCCGGATGCTGGAACTGCCGCTCAAAGAAGAAAAAATGTGACGAGCTTCGACCTCACTGTACAAGATGCATCCGTGCCGGCGAGAGCTGTCGCTATCCCGAAGCAGGTTCCGACTCGCTTTCGGATCCTCACGCTTCCATTGCAGCCAGCGACCATGCTTCGCCTTCCATGTCGTCTTCGGCCTCGTTCCCTGAAAGCTTGTCGATGCACGCTGCACCTATGCTATCGCGCTCGTCGTCTACCCTCGGCTATTCATCGCAGCATCATTCCAGACCAAGCCAGCGACACGCTTACCATCACCACCCACATGCCTCTCAACCTGCTTCCAGTCATGCTCTACCGAATCACAGGGAGTATCATGCGCAACGTTCGGCTCCATTGCAGCATCCCTCACCACCGCAACCGCTTTCAACATATCACCCATATCAGCAATCATCTCACAGGGACACACAAGCGCATCTTCCTCAGCAACAGTTTCCCCCTCCGCCACTGTCTGCGACCGCAGCGGCCGATTGGGAACACACTTCTCAGCAGCATGTCTATAAGCGGCCCCGCTATGATGAGATCCAACTTTCTTCCTCTTCGACTTCGTCGAACCCTGCATACCAGGATCCACGTGCACGCCAGCCATATGACACCCACCATCGTATCCCTTCCAATCATAGTCAGGAAAGCAGTAAGGGTAAGGGTCGCGACACGTTGCCCGCCGCCTCACCGCCTCAGCCCTATTCGGCCTCGATGCCCGCCTCGGCCTCGCTCCCACCTCTCAACGCTGTATCCCCATCGTCGCAGTTTGCAGCTGTCTCTCCGCACCCCTCGGCTCTATCCCCTCACACCTCACCCAACCATCATCCGAGTCCCGTCTTTCCGAACAGCCATCGACTATCGAATGGCACTGCAGCCACTGTTGAAAGCAGTGCGCCTGATGTAACAGGAGCGCCATCCACAGGTACCCCCTTTTCGCATTCTTCGGCTCCCATGACTGCGCATGCTGCTAGTCACGACTCACTTCTTAGCACACCGCAGAGCCGTCCGCCCCGCGCTTCAACGAGCGCACCGCAACCTCGCCAAAAGCTGGTCTTGGATTACAATTCGACCGAACCGGATCCGGAACAGTTGTTGCCCGACTTGTACTCGCATTCCATGGTAATAGTGACGCAGCAGACCAGAGGCGCCTACGCCTACTTTCGCTTCCTCCAAGACATCGCACGGATGGGACAAGGCCAGGCCATGGCCCATGCTCTCGCTGCCATGATCGCCACGCATCAAGCCAAGCTGTGCAACAGTGCAGGTCGAGCCAACGGTTCCAACCGTACCGATTCTCCTTCAGCTACCCAAACATCTCCAAGATCCGCAGCGGCTACCCCAAGCGAAGAGCAGTCCGTGCAACTGCTCGAGCTGGCGAACCGACATCACCTTGCTGCAATCAAGGCTTTGCAGACGCAGCAGCAGCCTAGCCGTCGCCGTCGCTTCTCGGTCATTGAAACGAACACGAACTCGAGTGCTGATGAACTTCCAGTAGGAAGCAATGCTGCAGTCATGATGCTACTCATCTTCGCCTGCGGTTGTGCTGGCAAGTCCTTGATGCTGCCCTCTTACTTCAATCAATGCGAGCAGTTCCTTGCGGATGCTGTCGAACACGTCTCTTCACATCGACTCTTTCCCTCGGTTAGTGGCGACCCTATCGTCAGGAGCGCCGAGGATCCGCCCATGCAGGCTCCGGAGGCGCTCGACAATTACGGTCTGCTGCTTTTTGTTGGCACGGTGGTTGGTCTTTACGAATGCTACCTCTCTCAGTATACGGCCGTCGCTGACTGGGACTACAATCCGGCGCGCTTGCGACGTCTTGTTCCTTTCAACTGGTCGCCTTCCGATGCCGCCATCTTCGACGCTACGCGCGCCAATGTGGCCGAAACCACCTTCAGTGTCTCCATGGTGACGTTGGAGCTCGTCATTGAGACGCTTGACACGACGCGCAGGTTTAAGCGTGCAGACTCTGCCGCTTACGGCACGCGTAAAAGCAGCCGCATTGAAGCTGAGGATGGTGTCGCCGCGCTCGACAGTCTGGCCCTGAGGGAGGAGCTTGGTCTACTTGTCAGAGACCTGGAAGCAGGCACGTTCTGGAAAGGTTCCATACGCTGTTTCTCGGATGCAGAGCAGCTTTTGATTCTGGACTTCGTCGATGGGAAGTCCAGCATCGACGTTCTCGCAAGAAAAGCAGAGCATGAAGCGAGCATGCACGACAAGACCGCTACCAGCATGTCTCCTCCCGCTTCATCTGAGGACCTAACGTGCAGGGCAGTGACGAAAGCATTCCAGTCAGGCGATCTCTTCCTATCTCCGGAACCAGGTGAGCCGAAGCAAGTGAACCGACTGCGACTCGCGAATCATCTCTACCGCAACGCTCTGCTCGTCGACTTGTACGTCAACGTCTTCAACCGGCTTCCATCGAGTAAGACGGTTCGAGAACTTGTGTCCCGCAGCATGCCGCTCTTCGACGCTGTGCCAGACCAGCTCGAGCAGGGTCTTGTATGGCCGGCCATTGTGCTTGGTTCGTACGCGCTTGGGGCTCCTGAGCGCAGCAAGGTGTGCAACTTCCTTGAACGGGCGCAGTGGAAGGGGTCGGATGGACCGGCCACTGCTGCTAAGATTCTGGAGCGCGTCTGGGCTGAGGAAGCTTCTTCGTGGCGCGAAAGCGCCGCCTACTTTGGCAGTCCGTATATCTCATGATCCCAATCTCACTGTACAACACTCACATGCAACTTGAGTCGCTAATGTATCCATCAAAGAATGTCTTTTCTCAACGATCAACGTATTATAGATTCTGTTATCACTATCAAGGCTACTTTGCTGCACGCCATCTCATTCGCCGTCTTGTCTATTGGCAAGCTGCACGTGCTCTGATCTGAGTCTTTCAGTCGTCGTAAGCTGGACATTTCCGTTGCCTTGGCCTCGAACCGATGAATTTATTCCTTTTCGCAATCAGAAACGATCATCCGGCCAATCAAACCTAATCGAGTCGCAGCTTGAACGATCTTGTTGACCGACAGGAACATATTGTTCGCAACAGACCGATGACATTGCGGAATTCAGGGCCATGCTGGTGACGTGAGCATGCCAAGTTGGCTCTGCCAATCTTAGGCTGTTGGATCATCCGACAGGCTGGGAGCCACCGCTCTTGAAAAAATAGAGGCTCACGCTTTTCACAGCAGACTTGTCGAATGGAACACAGGCTATCTACACTGTCTGCCAAGACTTAGGATTGGTGTCGACTGTCAATAAGGGTGAAACTTGGTCTATGCTCAGACGGAGCAAGGATGGGACTTTTATACGGGTGAACGATTACTTTGTCGAACGTCCGACCATCTTGACACTCTCGAGGTGATCAGGAAGCCCCTTATCAACCCCCCTCTGCGCGGCCTTGACATCCTCCAACACGCGCTGCCACAACCTCGATCTGGCCAACACATCATCCACCTCGGGTCTCCTGATATCGACCAGATTCCGGTTGACAAACTTGCCCCCCCACTTGGCCGATTCGCCGACCTCGATCTTGCTGCCCTCCTTTGTCAGCTCCGCTGGAAGACCCAAAGTCGGCTCAAGCGCGGCGTGCACCAGCACCCACGACCCCTGTTTATTATCGATGGAAAAGCGCTGGATAATGCCGCCCAAGATCCACTTGACCACACCGCCAACTTTCGAATCGGGATTGGCCCAGATGTTGCTCCCGACAAAGCCCGGGTGGACACCATGGACGATGACGTGGCGGTAGTCTTGCGAGCGAGAAAGACGCTCTTGAAGCTCAACGGACCACATCAAGAACCAAAGTTTGGTATCGCAGTACGCTTGGACGCAACTAGGGCCCAGCGGCGTCCGCTTTTCGTTGTCCATATTGGCGAAATCGAGCGTCCCCCCATTGTGGAAGATGGAGCAGGTGTTGATGATCCTCGGCGCCGGCGCGCTTTTCATCGTAGGGAGGAGGTAGAAGGTAAGGAGGCAATGGGAGAGAAAGTTGACCACGTGGGTGAGCTCAAAGCCTTCCTCGGTAATCACCCTTTGACCCGCCGAGAGCCCGGCATTGTTAACAAGAATGTCCAGAGTGCGTCCTGAATCGAGCCACTTTTTGCCAAACTTGTCGATACTCGCAAGAGAAGAACAGTCGATCTCCCACAGCTCCACCATGCTATCCTTGACTCCGGCGGAGGCGACGACTTCTTTGCGTGCTTCTTCGGGATTCTGTTCATGCGAAGCGGTCATTCGGCACGCCATGATGACGCTAGCGCCAGCAGAAGCAAAGTAGATGGCCGCCTGCTTGCCGATGCCCGAATTCGATCCTGAAACGATCACGGTTTTGCCGGTACAGTCGTATCCAGGCTCGGTGGGGTTGCGAAACGCCAGCGTCGAAAATACCTCGCCACCATACTTTCGCAGCGTACAGTAGCGAGACGACCACTCGGCCGTGGTGGGCAGCAAGCCCGCTCCATCGCAGTGCGTGTCGAACACCGTAGGAATGGATTTCGACGCCATAGTGCACTCTATGTGTAGGTTGAGGTGTAGGTCGAGATGAAGCGGAATGGAGAGAAAAGATGTGCGGAGAAGCATGCACAAAGAGGGATTCTCTGCGCAGCTGTCAAAAGTGCCAGCCGAAATGAAGATCCCAGCCGCTGCCGTGTGAAAACGGAGATTCCGAGCGAGGGCAAGCGATAAAATCACGCGGCAATCAGAACGGGTTCCACTGAACCCTGCAGATCCCAACGCCGTGGTTCCATTTGAATTGACTGTGAAAGAAACGCAGACAAAGCAGCTGGTGCAGGCTCGTGCGTCTCCCCCAACAAGAGATGGTATCACGTTCCGCTCAAGACTAGCTCGTTCGTGCGCACTGGTATCAAGTTGCGATGTTAGCCTGAGAAAGAAAATGTTCACATGTCTCCGCGTAAGATACTGCGCCAGCTATCCATCCTTACTGTTGCGCGATAAGAAAAGCCTTCACAAAAGCGATATTTCTCCGTTTTGACAGGCGAAAGTTGTGGTCGCAGCGCAATCACACACACACACACACACACACACACACACACACACACACACACACACACAGGTCATTCGAAAGCAGTCTTCTTTCGCGACGCCAACACGATCCGAGACCCGAAAGGGCGCAACTTTTCGCATCTGCACAGCTGTCAGCATGTCGATTTAACGGACGTAGGGGGCTACAGCCATCTGCATCATCTTCAAGAACGAATCATGACTGCCGGTCTCGCTCATGTGGTCCATGCCATCCTGTTGCAGCATTATAAGAAGAATCAGAGAGTGCCAATCGTCAGTATGGCTGGTGTTCGTTTTCGACGCTGACCGAGTTCGCCGACATAGCGTGGATGACCGAGTATTACTCACATTGATAATGTAGAAAGGAATGCTCCTTACACCGTTCATCTCCGCCTGTTGAAGCTTGTTTCCCAGCTCATACTCGAGATCGTCCGACTCCAACCACCTCTTTGCAGCATCTTCAGACTCGAAAAGCTCAAACTCCTTTGCTACTCCAGCGAGATAGTCGTTGTCGGACATGTCCTTGCCGTTCGAATGAAAGTCTTGGTAGAAGCGATCCATCAAGCGTACCTGCAGCGTTTGTGTACATGCAGATGGGTCTTCGCTCACGATGCTGCCGCTCTGCTCGTCCAACTGGCTAGCTTTGAGAATGAGGCGGTGCGCATTCCATGTAGCACCGACTTTGCCGGAACTCGTCCAGTCGAATCGAGGCATACCTAGCTCTTTGGCTGCCGTCGAGATCTTGGCATCAAAGGCATCCAAATTTCCTCCAAATCTGCATTAGCAGCCATGTTACCCATCACAAGAGCGTCAGCTGAGCAGTAGATCAAGGTCATGGACAGTTAGCGTGGGAAAAATGCTACTCACTTTGATCCGTAATAAAACTTCTTTGTGGGCGGTGCATTCTTCTCATACGCGGTGCTCTCGATCGAGTCATAGAACTTGCTCGGTGTCTCGTAGCTCGTCGCCGGCAACATCGAGTCCAGAATGTAGGGCTCGATCTTCAACACCGTATTGACATGAGGAGCAATTTGGGTCTTGTAGTCTTCTGAGTTGAGAAACTCCTTCAGTCGGCGCGATCCCACAAAGCACCATGGACAGATCACATCCGTCACGATCTGAATGAGGAGTTCTGGCTTGCTCATTGTTGCTCTGACGCTCGTTTTCGTTCGTGTTGAGATTGAGGCGATCAAGGTGATGGTCAGACGCAGAGCACAAAGACTTGGAGCGCTAGGTAGATCTAAAGCCTAAGTCAAGGATGGCCCGGGCAGACCAAACCCCACCATGCACGGCTTCTAACTCCACATTGAGTGGAGGCGGGAGATCGCCGCAATCGGCAGATTCAGCTGAAGATACCGATATTCGAATTTTGGGCTGTTAGGTTGTAAGCAGCATTCGCGTCTTAACAAAAAAATGGCTTTCATGCTCAAGCAGCGAAAAATTCTCCGACGTTTTCAGGGTGCCATCTTCTCGCTTCTTCTTGGTGATGTCGATCTGCCTGCATTTGGGCTGTCACGGCAACTTTGGTTTTCATGCGAACACAGCGAAGGCCACGTCACCCATGCTTGTCACCAAGGAGCTCCATCGCATCGACCGCAAGCGTCGCCATGGTGAAAGCCCAAAATCCAAGAGATTATCAGCTGCTCTAATGACGGGCGCCACATTGTGGCTTACGGAAGGCCCTGGCGGGATCATTGTTGGTATCCCAGGCTGACGACGCAAATCCGGAAGCGTGGTCGCTGATAAGCAGTAGATAAACCGACACAACGAAGCGACTGTGTGAATACAACAGCAGAGGTGGGTGTCGGGTCGAGCTCGGTGGTGACAAAAACTCAAGTATGGCGTCGAAAGATTTGACGCAGTAAAAAATTCATCCGCGGACCCAGCGATTGTCTCAAAAAACCATGTAGGATGAAGCCAAACTAGTTTCACGTTCCTTTGCACCCCTGCATGATGTGAGCAGAAGCTTTCTGAGCGATAGAGAATCAACTTGCCGAGCGACCGTGACATCGCTTGACTTGGGTCGCTTGACGTCGTCGTGGCCAGCTCTCACAAGATCTTCGGCAAATTTGTGTATGACAGCTACAGCACACGTTGCAAGTGGGTTTGCTCAGCTTTTCCTACAATGATACGGTCTGCGCTTCCCGAAGATCGAGGGGCCATTCTGTGTAATCCACCTCACACTTTGTCAAATCACAGCACAGTACTGTAACGTTCAATGTTGCTCAGCCTGAAGTTCATGACCCTGATTCTGTGAAATGATGGCCTCTGACTTGACTGGATGGCGCCAGCCGCGCAATTGGTGACACCGAAGGTGGTCCGCTCTTGCATTTCTTGATCATGCTGTGCTTCATGGCGTCTATCTCGTGCCTGCCAATCCATTTGGGAATAGGAATGCTGTCGGTGTACAGTGCGAGGTGCTGAGTTGTGCACCCTCTGGCGTACTCGTCTACGCAATGATCTGTCCCCTTTGAAAGAGATCGTATAAGAACCAACGGTGTCCGCCTCGCCATTCGCAACATCTCCTCTTCCTCCATTGTTTCTAACATCTCACCTTTCACCGCGCTAGACAGCCGCCATCGTCTTGACCTTTCACACAACGCCGAGCATCATCGTCTCATCTCATCTCACAACACCACCAACGACGACGAGACGCAGCCACGCAGGTTGGCGCCAAGATCATCTACTTTGCTCATCAGTCTTGGCGACACTGAGCTCGTACCAGTAACCGCAGCTGCCGACCGACTTTAGCCATCCCTTTCGGCATCTTTGAGACTCAGAAAGCTCACGCAATTCTGGTCAAACCAAAAAGACAAAAAAAAGGAAAAAAAAAAAAAAAAAAAAAAAAAAAAAAGTTCCGAAAAAAGTTCCGAAAAAATCTAAATTCAGCAGCACAAAATTCATCCAGACCCTTTCGTCATCAAGCTGCACGTTTAATTTCGCCTTCTTTTTCTGCTTTCACAACTGTCGATCTGCGCTGCGCCACGATCCCTGTACGAGCCTTTCTTTGGATCGACGCTAGCCGAGGTTTGCACCTGCATATGCACATCTTGTGACCAAGATTGAACAAGGGTACACCTCAGTGTAGCACATTGGTCCTTCGGAGGTATCCTTCTCGTGGCTTCTTTGTCTCGTTTTGCAGCTCAGCTGCAGCCATACTTTGAGTGCACGTCGCCAAGCGGCGGTACATTTCTCGCCTTTCCTCCACTCAATCCGGTCTTGCCAATCCGAAGCTAGCCGATTCGACTGTAGTGGATTGCTGACCGTTGCAGGTTCCAAGGGTTCATCGTGAAAGCGTTGCACAGCTCCAGCACCTTTGCAGTCTGTGCATTGTCCCGTCCCGTCGCTCGTTTCGAAGAGGATCAGCGCAGGCCTTCTATCCGAGCCATCGCTTCAGCATGAAGCTGTCACTACTAGACTCTTTTAAGTCTCCTACTTCCCCTCCACCTCCTACCTTTGATCGCGTTCGCAAATATCGTCCTCCTCCTACTTCTCACCATTCTTCTGTTCAAGTCATTGACGAAGAATTTGGCTCTCCTCGCACAAGCACACAAGTGAAGCAAGCCTATCTCGACTCTCATCCGAACTCGGACGTCGACAGCGATTCATCCAGCCACGCTCACCCATCAGGTCTCGCTCATCACCACCACCGCTATCAGGAATCAAGTGCAGCTACCACACCATCCCTTAGCCGCTCATCTACCAGTGCGCCTTCTATTTCGACGCCGAAAGCACTCACTAGAACTCGCGACGAGTCATTCATCACGGCAGCCCCTTCATCATCCGAGCTTATTTCTCCCGAAGTCAACATGGCTGACGTAGGCACTGATAGTTCCAGGCCAGCGCACGGTTTCGGTACTGCCGCAGAGCAAGGCGCTGCTCTTCGTGAAGCTGCTGACCGCGAAGTCGGTCGAACTTCTCATTCCGAAGATGCACTTCACCGCAAGTCCAAAGGCAGTCGTCGAGGCTCGCGTCGGGTGAGTGCTCAAGACTCGCCTCGCACATCCCATCGAGCCCTTGTTGACGAGGAGAAGCACGCAAATCACTCACGTCGTAGCTCCAGACGTCACGAACGAAGATCGCCCGAAGCTGATGCAGAGGCGATCAACGAAAAGAAGCCGGTGGGCTCTGCAGCTGCCCAAGGTGCCGCATTCCGCAGGGGCGAGTCGCCTGATTTGCCATCAACTGAGCAAACCCGCGAGGCCCGCGAGCGTCATCTTCGTGCCGCCTATGGCGAGACTCCCACACTCGGCAAGGGCTCTCCCATCAAGCCGCCTGTCTATCCCATGACTGGTATCGATAACCTCGCACTGCTCATGGAAGACGACTCGTACACTACTTCGTGCTTCTCCATCTACATGTTCAAGACCGAGCTCGATCTCGAGACTGTCGAAAACTTCTTCGAGGTGCTCGCCGAGTCCTATCCCAAGTATCGATATGTCGTCGACCTCGACCCCAAGCTCTCCAAGAAGAAGGAGAAGGAGACCATGAAGGGCAAGCCCGGTACTTCGCCTCCTCGTGCCGAGTTCGATGCCGGCCGTCGCACCAGATACGGCAAAGGACTCAAGGCAGGCTCGCTCTTCTCGGCAGCTCGTTGGCGATATGTGCCAGATTTTGACATCAAGGAAAACATCGAGCACGTTGCTCAGTGTCCCGGTGGCGGTGACGATGCCGCACTGAACAAGCTTGCTGGCCACTTCCTCGGTCGCCACTACGACTACTCGAAGCCCATCTGGGAGGCCATGGTCGTCAATGGTCTCAACACCTCGGATGGAGGTCGCAGTGCGCTCATGATCAAGATTCACCACTGCTTTTCCGATGGTCAAGGTATGATTCAGAGCTACCACGCCGCTCTCGGCGCTCTTGACCAGGGCATCGGCATCCGCGATATCCAGAACAAGGTCGACTCCAACACGTCGGAGAACAAGAGACCAGGCCAGCGCGGGAACAAGCCCACCGCTTGGGGAACTATCCAGCACGGCTTCCACATGGCTCGTGGTCTCTACATGCGCAGCCGCAAGTCTTTCCTGTACCAGGAGAAGCGACCTCGTGCAGCAGGCAGGCTCTACTGCCACAGCAAGGGTATCGACATGAATGACATCAAGATGATCCGCAAGGCATATGGCAGCGAGAAGTTGAACCTGACGCTCAACGACGTTGCCCTCGCCATTCTGTCTCGAGCTCTTCGCATCGCCTCAGAGAGGGTGGACCCTAGCAGGAGGCACAAAGACAAGCGTGTTGCCATCTTCATCCCTATCTCGGTGCGTCCGAAGGGTGACTGGTCGCTCAGCAATGCCACTACCGGCTCCATTGCCTGGCTTCGTTTCGAGAAGGAAGATACTCCTGATTTCGAGGCGCAGCTCGCCCAAGTCAATCGCGAGATGGGTCGTATCAAGAAGTCGCATGGTCCCAAGATTCTCTTCAAGACCTTCAATGCCTTCTGCCAGCGACGCATCACTTACTTGCCCAACTACCCTTTGCTGCGATCGTTCTATTACCGCGCGTTTAAGGAGTATCACGTTGCTACCAATGTGCCAGGACCTCCCAAGCCGGTCAAGTTCGGTGATCATGAGGCGTACAGCTACCATGTGCTGCCGCCTTCGAGTCCCGGCAAAGCGACCATGGCGATCGGCATGATTTCGTACGCCAACGACTTCTCGCTGGCTGTATCGTGCGATGATGTGCCCGAATTCCAGCATCTGGCCGAGGAGATCTGCCAGGCCTTCCAGGATGCTGCCGAACAGATCATCACAGCTGCCAACGAGAGGATGGCCAAGAACAAGGAGGGCGCTGCGGCTAAATGAAGCCGAGACTGTTTTGTCGACGACCCGGCCCGATTAGGGCACAAGGTCGAAGTGGGGAAGAGAAGCTCAGGCCATGACAATATCTCTGGTGGCGTTCTTGCATCAGTGATTCCAGGCTTGCCCTCGGATGAGTTGATGGCCATGACACCAGAGGAGGAGATCGAGGAGATTAGGGTAGCCAGCTTGAGTTCCTCACTAGCTCGACACTCGGACTCGCTACCCTGCTCCGTTGCGCGTGGAGCCGGCAAGATGCTCAGGAATCCTTTTCGCCACAAGGGCCACGACTCGGAACCGGAAGATGTCGAGCTCTTGGGCGCGCCTTCTGGTGAACTTGGCTACCACTCACCTGCGCCAACAAGCCTTCACATGTCTCCGTTCGCATCGACAGCCGCCACGCCGCTTTCGACTCCGGCGACCTCGGAGGCACACGGCGATTTTGGAGCTGACACTTCTCCCGGTCGCCCTAGTGAGAAGAAGCGTTTGTCCTGGTTCGGGTCTACGCCGGTGTCGCAGTGGATGTCTGAAGGGGCTTCTGCTTCCAGCGAAGGCTCCACGCCTCCATCAACGTGTCCGATCCGCCGCCATGCAACGCATCATCGCAGCGGCTCCGAGTCGTCTTCGTCGTTGACGAACGTCGCCTCGTCGAATTCGGATAAGAAAAAAAGGGCGAGCTCGAAGCAGGAGCATAGGTCTGATGAGTCGAGGGCTGAGCCACCCTCAGTATTGGTCCCCAACGCTCAATATTCGGGCTTCATGCTTCTGCTGATCATGCTCATCTCATCTCCACTCATCAAAGTTCTGTCTGTGGTGCTTTTTATCGCCATTATCGTCCTAGACGACTCGTGATTTCGTATTCCTTTCCCGTATACCCTGTGGTTCCCAACTATGTAAAAACTTAGATACACAGTCCCTAATTGATCTCAATAATGCTTCAGCTTCACCTCACTCTTTAAGTAATGGCACCAACTATATAACCTTGCCACAACTGCTTGAACGAACGTCGTGACTAGAATGGAGCCATGAAATGAAAGCATCTGCTTGCCCTGTGGTGTGAGAAAATGAGTTCCGCTGAGCCTACGGTTGAGCGATCTTCGTTACTCGTCTGTTCGAGCTTCGGTAAGCCCCTGCATTCACAAGCGGGGTGGACCCAAGCCCGACATTCACAAGTATAGCCTCCAGTCACAGACACAAAGCTCAGAATGGTGGGGTCGAAGCGAACCTTCTTTGCAATCCTTCTTTTCTCCATATCATGCTTCCCACCCCACACTGGTGCACGCTTGCCGCGTTCCTCGAACGCATAGCCGAGCCAAGACGCGTTCGAACGGGATCCGAGTGTTGGACTCACAAATTTCCGCTGTGGAATGCAGTCTGCGCACGCACAACGCAGGGTGCTGGATTTCGACAGCTGTCATATCCCACAGGTTTGCCGCCGAGATGGAATGATGTGCATGCAAGGTGGATCCTCGCATACTGACAAGCCCACTTCTTAGATCAAGGCTCGTCTTCATGAGCTGGCGTGAGACAGATTGGCTGGATGAAAGTTCAGGCGATGTCGATACGGAGACTGCCCCGCGGTGGTTTGCGATTTAGGATCTGTCCATCTCGGTTCGACGCCTCGCAAACGAAGCTAGCGATGCAGGGTTCTCTTCCGCCAGGAGAGGGTCCCTTGTTGTGGCGTTTGTCGATCTTGTATGGGAGGTGTTGATGTGTTCTTGTGCGACATCTGGTCATGCAGCTCTGTCTCGTTCGCCTCTACACACTGTCCCGTCTGCTAGAGTATATAGAAGCGTCTCCTTCACAGCAAAGAGCTCGATTGGAATCTCCCTTGACGTCTCCCCCTTATCACCTCCTCCTCGACCCAGCCTTTGTGGTTAGTCTCGGTGCCAGCTCGCCATCATGCTCACCAAGACGCTCGGTGCGCTCCTTGTCGCACTTCTCACCGCCGATCTATCCAATGCAGTCAACATCCAAAAGCCCGGCTTGACTCAATCTTCAGTCTCGAAGAATCGCGCGGATCAGATCAAAGCCGCCTACCGCACATCCTACTCTGCCTATCTGAAGTATGCTACCGGCCATGACGCTCTCTTACCTCTGTCCAACGGATTCACCGACCCTTTCGGCGGCTGGGGCGCATCGGTTATCGACTCGCTCTCTACCTCCTTTCTCATGGGTCACAAGGACCTGTACGACTCGGGTGTCGAGTACGCAAAGAAGATCGATTTCACCCAAACCAAGTCGAGCTCAATCTCGCTTTTCGAGACCAACATTCGATATCTTGCTGGTTTGATCTCGGCTTACGAGCTTGGTGGGAAGAAGGAACAAAAGCTCATCGATCAGGCAAAGGTAGTGGGAGACCATCTGATCACGGGCTGGCTGGGAAACAATCCTTTGCCGTGCAACACGCTCAAGTGGAACAACCTTGCGAAGCCGGATGCGTGCACTTCTGCTGGAATCGCCGAAGCGGGGACACTGATCTTGGAGATGGATCGATTGTCAAAGTACACCAAAGATCCAAAGTATTTGAACCTGGCGACGAAGAGTATGAAGGCGATCGCCGAGTCCAAAGGCGTCTTCCCTGGATTGTTCCCTCAAGTGTACAATCCGACTACTGCTACGCCTGCGGACGATTACGTGACTTGGGGTGGTGGAAGCGATTCGTTCTTCGAGTACCTCATCAAGTACGCCTACCTCATTGGCGACGATGAAAGCCTCTGGATCCCCACGTGGGTCAACTCGGTCTCTTCGTCCATCGAACACCTCGTCGAGCATCCCGAACAGACCTCGAAGACCCAACTCACCTACCTCACCGACTACTCGGCCTCCAACGGAGGCAATCTGCCTCGCTGGTCCCACCTCGGCTGTTTCGCTGGCGGCAACTGGATCTTGGGAGCGAAAATGATCAAACAACCCGCATTCGACACGTACGGCCTCGCGCTCACTACCGCCTGTGCCAACACCTACACCTCGTCCCCGTCCGGCATCGGGCCTGAATCCTTCGTCTTTGTCGGAACCCACAACAACACCAACGGCATCACCATCCACAATCGCCCCTTCTACCAAGAGCACGGCTTCGATTTCGAAGTCACCCAATACATCCTGCGTCCCGAAGTCATCGAGTCCATCTTCTACGCCTACCGCACCACCGGCGACCCCAAATGGCAAGAAATCGCCTGGAGCGCTTGGGAGAGCATTTATAAGCACTGTCTCGTCAAACAGAACGGAGCGTTGGCAGCGTTGGCAAATGTCAATGCCACGAGTCCGCAAAAGTTGGACGATTCGGAAAGCTTTTTGTATGCCGAGACGTTCAAGTATTTGTATCTGATCTTTGCCGAGCCGGATACGGCAAGTTTGGATAAGTATGTGTTTAATACCGAGGCGCATCCGTTTGAGGTGGACAAGCCGCAAAAGGCGACGTATAAGGCGCCCAAAGTGGAGGTCAGGCAAAACGACGCACCCAGGCCAAAGAAGGAACAGCCGCAACCGACTAAGACGGGGAAGAAGGATGTGCCGATGCCGGTGTTCTCCAGTCTCCCAGGATTGAAGCTGCCCCAAGGAGGTGGAGGGAATACGTTGGGGAATATGTTGGGGATGTTGAAGAAGAGAAGTATGGGCGTGACCAAGAGACATGTGGGCGGCAAGAGGAGGCAGAGCGAAGACTCTGCTTAGAGGACACAATGTGATGTGTCTCCGTCATGCTTTTGTTTACTTTTACCATGCTTCAATCTCACCATGCTACTCTATGCTCACGATCAGTGTCTGAAGTGGTTGCTCCCTTTCCTGTTTTCCATTACCGTGACTCTATTCATGTCGTACTTGAACTCGGCCCATACATAGCATCCAAGACACTCTGCAACCCACTCCTTCCCTTGCCCGCATTATCCTTGAACCTTGTATACGACCATTCTTCGACCTTCCTAGCTGCCGACGCAAAGATGCCCGTAAAGCCTGTACAGCTGATATCCGCAACCTGCCTGAAGATTGTCGTATCCCGTTGTGGCTGCGGACTGATTCTGGGTGTATAGGTGATATACTCTTTAACGAGCATGTAATCCGAAAGGGAGAGATTCGTAGAAGTCATCTGGACGGAATTGGTGAAAGGGTTGACCATGACGACTTCGCGGACGTAGGTGTCTTCGGATGCGCCAACCAGACGCACAAGCCAGCTGGGCGCGCCTTGACGAACGCCAATGATTCGTTCGGTTCGGAGTTGACCGCTGGTACGATCGAAGGTTTGGTCGAGAACGTCGACGGAGACGACATGGTCTGCATGGGGGTTCGGATATTTGTTCCACACCGCTGTGATAGAAAGACGGACGAACATGTTAGTCAAGGAGCTGGAAGAGAGGATTGGCGGGGCGAGCAAGGTGCTTACCATTGGCAGTCTCATGCCAGGGATGTGCAAACTCGTATTCTTGTTTGAAGGTTTGCGGCATCGTGAATAGTTGACACCTCTCGACCTGGAAGTTGTGATGGTAGTCGTGCAAGAAGGGCGACGGCAGACTCGGACAGAAGCTTAGACAAGGCTCCACGTTGTGCAGCGTGTGCAACTTTGAAAGGAGTTGTGACGTGAGCTTTTCCTGCATGTGTCCAACACTTGGCATCTGTGCTGAGTGGGACTTTCTTTTTCAGAAGCCGCATGCTGCAAAGTGAAAGCTTCCTCCAACAAATGTGGAGAAGAACGTGCATCGGCATTCCATCGGGCGCTTTTTTCGAGCTTGTCTTAGACAGTATATGTGTGTTTTGCCAGCAGGGTCTGACATCTGCGGCCATAGAACCTTGAAAGCACCGCATCCCGTCCGATCTGCGAAGTTAAGCAAGGTATCGCCTAGTCAGTACTGCGGTGGGGGACCACGCGGGAATCCTAGGTGCTGCAGTTCTTTCTTTTTTATATTTTTTATTTCGGTTAACATTGTTAGGTTCTACTCGAGAAAAGTGGCGGTGTTGGAAATTTTCGTTCCTAACCCGAGCCAAGAAGAGGTGAGTTCGTGTCAGACCGGCTAAACAAGATTCTCTTGAAGGAGCGAGTGCAACACTTTTTGTCTCTGGGTTTCAGACACACACGCGAAGGGACGGGCATTTGGAGCCGATGTCCCGCACTTCTTGCTTGCATGAACCCGCGCTGGTCTGCTTCTTTTCTTCTAAAGCGGGCGTCTTCTATCATCATCACCATCATATACTTCTTCCTACTTCATTTGACATCACTCCTTCTTCATAGAACATTGGCAACAAGATGCGGGCTTCAGCACTAGCCTCGAGCTCAACGAGACTCATGTGCTCCACATCTCAAAGCGCTCGTTTCGCGACACAATCTCATCTCCTGGCATCAAGGGCAACTGCACCATCAACCTTGCCTTGTGCATCGATAACTAGTGCAGGTGCACGTCGTCCGCTCTCTACCACCCCCACACCGAGAGCTGCTGGAAGCACATTTATCAAAGCCACCATCGCTCTCTCGCTCGTCGGCGTCACCTCTTACCTCTTCGGCTCTCTCTACCCGCCACAAGTGCTCAAACTTCTCCTGAAACCTGCCTCGGCACCTCGCTTGCCCAACGAAGGTCCCGAAGCAGAAGCACACATGCGTGAAACCGAAGACGCCCTCCACTCCATTCCTTTCGTTAAACATCTCAAATCCATTTCTGTCGCACACGGTTCCGCTGCTGAGCTCGAAGTTCTGCGCTCTTCCGGCAAACATATCACCGACATTGACCCGACCAAGACGGTCGAAGTCCCAGCGCATGGGAAAGTCTCCGCCGCCAACGTCGCCACCAGCGGTCCACCTGTGGAGGGAGGTACTGCCGACACCCACCAATACGTCATGACCCGCCCTTACCTCAAATACAGCAAAGAGAAAGCGCAGCACAACCTCACCGCCGGCTCGCTGCGTGGGCCGGGAATGGTCGCGGTCCCCCCGCTCGTATTCACCAAGACCCACCTGGGAGCAACGCAAACGGGAGGTTCGGAGGGTGATTCCACCATCATCCTCCACCTCGGCCGCAGCGTGTGTGGTCACGATGGAATCGTTCACGGTGGAATGCTCGCGACTGTCTGCGATGAAGCTCTCGCAAGAACTGCCATGTATAACCTTCCCGGAAAGATCGGCGTGACGGCAAGACTAGAGATCGATTATAGGAAGCCAACCATGGCGGATCAGTTTATTGTGCTAGAGACAGAGTTGATCGAGAAGAAGGGAAGGAAGGCAGTGGTCAAGGGAACGGTCAAGGATGTGAAGGGGAATAAGTTGTTGGATTGTAGAGCGATCTTTGTTGAGCCAAAGTATGCAAAGTACTTTTTGGACGCAAAGGGGATCAAGCAGGCTATCGAGGGATAGATATCAGCCTATTAGACTTGTCATGTTAGACGCACATAGACACGCACACACACGCACGCACGCTTATGATCGTGTTTAGAATAGACATTCTTTAAAGTTTCGAATCATGTGCGACCCCAGATGCCGAACGCATTCGCCAGTCCATGATGTTCGACGACCAGATCGAGTTTCTCCAGATATGGCTCGCCGTACATCTTCCTCGCCTCTTCTGCGATGCTTTCCCCGGTGCACAGCAGCATCTTTGCCCCCTCTTTTGCCAACAGTTGCGCCGTCTTTGCAACCTTGGCCTGCGTATCAACGTTGAGGAAAGGGGGATCCGCAACTAGCACGTCGAACGTGCCCCACAACTCTTTTGGGACAGCTTCTGGTTCGTGCAGGTTGTAGTATACAAACGAAGTCTTGCTGAGAGCGTGGAAGCGTTTGTCGACTTCGAATACGAAAGCTTGGTTGCGTAAAGAGGGGTATTGGTGGACGAAGCCGACCCATGCGGTGGGACAGCATAAGAAGCCTACTCTGGAATTGCCAGATGCTGCCTTGACTTCTGCTGGTGTGGAAGGCATGGCAGAGGAGGAAGCGGAGGAGCAGATGAGGCGCAAGATCAACTCGGACAGCTCGCGAACAAACTTGGCGCTGTACCAGAACTGGCTGAGTTGCCAAGACTCGCCAAACGTCTTTCTGAATGTATCCACGTCCAGACTCTGCTCCTCTTCATCCTCTCCGCCGGTCGTGGAGCCTTCGTTGTCGCTTCCGACCTCTAATCGACTTGAAAGCGACGCGAGCATGCTATCCGCCGAATCGGGTGCGACGCCGTTCAACCTCTCCAAATCCGCAATCGCCTCAATCTCGGCCACCATCGCTGCCTCCGCCTTGGCCAGCTCCTCTGCCTCTTCTTCGGGTGTCAGCACCCTCTTTTCCGCCCTGGATCGTTTGGATTTGCTTGATTTCGACTTGCGAGCGGAAGACTGCGTGAACTTGAGCAACTGGGCTTCCTCGGCCACTTTTTCGGCTCGGAACTTGTCCAGCGCGGCGAGAGCCGAGAGGTCGAGATCGACCGCCTCTCCTTCCTCGGCGCCATTCGGCGGTGTGCACGACATCGTATAGATAGGAAGATTTGCGAGATACGGATAATATAGAGGCGGCTGGACAAGATACTCTAGTACGAACAAGTGAGAAGAAAATAAGGTTCAAGGGTTCGGATTTCGGAAGAGGCACAAATTTTCTTCCCGAAGCCTCCACATCGCCTCACCGCTCACAACAAGCTTGTTGGCCTACGTCGAACTCACACTACATCATTGCATGCAACATCTTCTCAATCAGCACGCAGTGGTATGAACAGGATCAGCTCAACTACTTTTCATTTCCTTTCCAATAATGAGCATTTCCTCGACAATCTGTCAAAACACGATAATGCTCACAGCGAGGTGACCGGCGAACCTGCGCCCAAGCACCGAGCTGGCATTGCCCTCGCTGCAGAGATTGGGACCTCCATGGTTGCGCAACTGCTTGCCATCAATATGATGAGATGGGCTTGAACGCAAAGTTGCAACAAGATAGTCTCGTACAACCATCTGGAAAGATCGTTTCAGCACAGAAATCTGATATGGTGGCCTTTGCGGCCTCTTTTCCGTCTCAGCGCCACTTCGGATCGGACAGCCAAGCGAAATTGGTGCGATGTGAGATCGATGGGCGCCACATCGCTAATCTCGGGAACTTTTTTTTCTTTGTAGGACGCGCTTAGAAGCTCCCGCATTTTTGACACTTTTCGGCGACACTTAGACTGATTTGAGACTCCAGCCTGAAAAGTTGTCGCCGGAAAGTGTCAAATCTGCATACTGAATTTCCTGCCTGAAAATGTGTGAAATTGCCCTCCACATGCAAACGTGCAGCAGACCCTGCAGCAGACAGCAGAACGCACTATGAGCTCACCACTTCGCTGCACTGTACCATCTCGTCCAGGTCTTTCCGCTGGAATAGTGACTGATGACAGGCGATCTTAGAATGAGGATTAGGCCGACCGGCTTTCTTGCTTGAGGTGTGATGGATCTGCTCACAAGGTTCTTCTCGTGTCTCGCACGTCAAGGCTTTCAGTGTCACTTTGAGGAACCAACTACTTCTCCTCTCGACCACCATACCAACTCTTCTCAAGGACATCCAGCACGCATCTTGATAGCCTTTACAGATAGCCCTGGACTCACTGCTGCTTCTATACGATACTGGTACTGCTGAATGATAGGCAGTCGCCTAGTCTCTGCTGCGTCGCGACTTGTCCAGTCATCTACTCACTACCGCAGGACCGTTCCATCCTTAGCTACCTCAGCTTACCATCCACGCAGCTTTCACAGCTCACTCGTCATAATGGTCCGACGTAGTGCTCGAGCCTCGGCATCTGCACCAGTCAGCTATGCAGAACCCAAAGGCGACCTTCCTACCGTCGAGCTACCCACCCCACCCAAACGCTCGCGCAAAGCCTCAGCTCGCAATCCCAACCCCACAAAAGCAATTGCGACCAAAGTAGCAAACGAAATCATCGCTGACACTTCCTCACCACCCCCCACACCTCCTCACAGCGAGTCTTCTTCCGAGCTCTCAGAGGAAGAGGACACGCCAAAGAAAAAGCGCGCGAAAGCTACACCAAAGAAGGGAAAAGTCGAGCCGGTCACCCACTTTGAAACCCGCGTCAATGTTCATGGAGAAGAGTATTCGATCGAGCTAGATGAGGAGGGCGATCCCGTCCGTCGCAACAAGAATGGCAAGATGCTGCCCAAACGAAAGAAAAAAGAGATCGTATACGAGATCCCTGACGTGCCCAAACGAGACTTTAGATTAGAAGGTCCACCAGAGAAGCGCTCTGAACGAAGCAACGGTTTCACGGGCGAACTTGGCTATGCGTGTCTGAATACAGTGCTACGGTGGTCGGATCCACCCATCTTTTCCAGTAGAACAGCTAGAATCAAGACTATGGACGAACAAGGACCGGACTACATCAAGGAGTTGGGACGATTGAATGCAAGAGATATGATCCCAATGATCCTTTGGAACGAGGAGAATAACATCAAGTTCATGCGTCTCTCGTCGGAAGTCTTCCCTTTCGCCTCGCACGAGAAGTACGGCTACTCGCTCAAGTATGCCGAGAAAGAACTGCGCGCCGCGGGTGATCTGGCAAAGAAACTTGGTCACCGACTCACCATGCACCCCGGCCAATTTACTCAGCTGGGGAGCAACAGGCCCGAAGTGATTGAGGCCAGCATTCGAGACCTCACTTCTCACTGCGAGATGCTCGATCTGATGGGCATGGGACCTGACTCGGTCATGATCATTCACGGAGGCGGAACATTTGGCGATCGCGAAGCGACTCTCAATCGCATGCGAGAAACCTACACCACACGTCTTTCCCAGACCATCAAGAACCGACTCGTCCTCGAAAACGACGAAATGGCATGGAGCGCCGAAGAGCTCCTCCCTCTCTGCAAGGAGCTTGACATCCCTATGGTCTTTGACTTCCATCACGACCTCCTTCGCCCTTCGGCTCGCCCGCCCTCTGAGCTTCTACCGGAGATCCAGGCGATATGGCACAAAAAAGGCATCACTCCCAAATACCACCTTTCCGAACCACGCCCTGGCGCCTCAAATCTGCGAGAGAGAAGAGCGCACTCTGATCGCTGTGGCTTCCTCCCTCCCGACTTGCCCGCAGATGCTCATCTCATGATCGAAGCCAAGGACAAGGAGCAAGCCGTGCTCGAGCTATACCGCATCTACGGCCTACGACCTGTCAAGCACGAATCGCTCCGACCTCCTGCAAAGGATATCGGCGTCAAGACGTCTGGTCGGAAGGGTAAGCTCGGCGGAGAGCGGCTGCCGAGGTCCCCAAAGAAGGGCAAGAGCAAAGAAGACCGCTTGGATGAGCGAGGAGAGGAGAGCGAGCCCGTACAGCTCAATCCCAAGTCTCTTTCAAAGGCGGAACGAGCTATTCTCAAGTCGAAAGAAGCCGCCAAGAAGTTAGGCAAAGTCTACACCGGGCCCGGAGCGGATGTTGGGGAGGATGAAGGGATCGAACTCGCAGCGCCCGCGCCCGGCGAAGAGGGATATGTCAAGACGAGCGAGGAAGTGCTGCACGACATGCACGTCGAAGCCGACTGGGTGAGAGCGGAGCTTGCAGCTGGTCGCGAGAGGAGACCTTTCGGTACCGAGCCTGGAGCCGCATTGGACGAAGATGCTGGAGAGATGGATGACATTGATGAGGACGGAGAGGTTGCCGATGTCAAGCCGAAGAAAGGAGGCAAACCGAAGAAAGCGGCATTGAAAGTGGAAGCTGAGGTCGAGGAGCCAGAGCTGACAGCGCCGCAGAAGAAGAGGGCCAAAGCGGCGATGGTGGATAATGGTCAGAAGGTGGTCATGGCTCAGGGTGCGCCGAAGGAGGAGTTGATCGAGGATCACGAGAAGATCCCTGTTCAAGCTGCCAAGGCGGGTGCTAGAAGGGGCAGGAAGCAAGTCAAAGCTTGATGCCAGTTGCCGCTAGGGCAATCCTACTCATTGTTCAGTTCAGTCATTGCATGTGTTTGCGTACGTGGATGTGAGTAAAACCTAACCACATTGAGTTGACGAGTGAGTGGTGAGCAGAGGCAATTGTTCCGCGGCTACCAATTGCGGCTAAACCACGTGGGGTTAGAATTTCAGAGTCACCTTTTAACCGCGCTGCAATTCTTCCTGTTCCGTGCGGGGGGTTCGACCTGACTCGATCTTGTCCACCCTCTCCACCGTACCGAACTGTCTTGCTCACCATCATCTGCCACCTCTTTCACCCGTGTGTAGGATTTGGTATGCTCAGTCTGACGGAAGACGAAGCGCTCGCGCGCCTAGGCCCTATTGTCTCCTCTGACGCCGCGCGGTATCCCTCTCGCATCACCATCCCTGGGCAATACATTGATCTGGTACCGTTGGAGCCTGAGCATGCCGACACTCTCTTCGCTTTGATCGCGCAACCCGAACACGAGAGGCTGTGGGACTACATGCTCGACACGCCCTTCAACGGCGACGCAGACCGCTTCTCCTCGTTCATCTCGGCCAGATGCGGTCAGGAGAACAATATGGTGTTTTGGGCCATCCAGGACAAATCCTCTCCCACCCGCGACTCGCCCAAAATTTTGGGATTTCTAAGCTACCTCCGCATCGATCCAACACACAGAACCATCGAGATTGGCAACATTATGTTTTCGCCGCTACTCCAGCGCTCGAGAAAGTCGTCGGAAGCCGTGTTTCTGATGTTGAAACATGCGTTTGATGATCTGGGTTATAGAAGGGTAGAGTGGAAGTGTAATAACCTCAACCTCCCTTCCAAAAGAGCCGCGGTGAGGTACGGCTTTACATACGAGGGCTTGTTTAGGAAGATGTTTGTGCTCAAGGGAAGGAATAGAGATACGGCTTGGTTTGCAATCATCGACGACGACTGGCCAGCCAGAAAACAGGCGCTGGAGGCGTGGTTGAGCGAGGACAACTTTGATCAAGAGGGGAGGCAGAAGATGGGGTTGAAAGAAGCTCATGGGAAGGCAGGGTATGTGGTTCCGGAGACGGTGACGGTACCACCACTCGAGTTGTAGGTCAGAATAGTGTCTGCAATACATTTGATGATTCCTTTAGGCGAGAGCTATTTGTTAATCGGTAGGTAACAAAGCCAATGCTTGGCCGTAGGGAGTAAGAGTGATGGGAATGTTGCGGTAGAAGTCAAGATCGGGATTCGTTGCTGTATCGAATAAGGTCTTCAGAATCGAGATTCGCGGCATGGTGTTTCCCAACTCATACACTGTTGAACCCGATGTATCGGTTCGGTGTCATCCGCAATGCTTGCTCAGCGGCAAGCAATGTTTCTGGAAACATAGAGCACATATAGAATCGAGCATAGTCATACGAGTCATTACAAGTCAGGATTGTACATCAAAAGTCGTGAGGTTAATACAGAGCATTCATCGCCATCATCACACGCGGCAAGTATAGCGGGCCGGCGACTGTTAGAGAGCCAACCTCGCCGCTCCTCCCATGAGCGCCAATCCGGTGATCGCCACCATGACCACAGCCATCCTCCAGCCGTTCAGCGCCTCGTCCACGGCGGACCTCCCTCCCATGCTCTGGAAGATGGCGCCCGTACTCGCGTCCTTATACCCTGCGCCCGTCGAGGTGACATCGGTATAACTCCCCGGCTGGCTGGGTACCACCGTCCCGATATTCCCATTTGCACTCGCCACCCCGCCCAACAATGCACTCCCCAACCCACAGATATTCCTCAGATTGCTAATCACATTGCTCGCACCAGTCCCTTGAGGATCGGTGCCGAGGTAGTAGCACTGATCCGTGTGTTGGAAGCAATCCACGCATTGCGGGTAGACGGCCTGGAACGTGTCGGTGCACGCGCACTTGATGGCGTTGATGTAACCCATGGGGTTGTTGAAGATATTGGTGGCGTTGGCAAACACAGCCGAGGCGCCCATGCACGACGAAAGCGACGAGTACTGCGCTTCGCATTTGGGGCAAGACGGGATAGAAGAGGGGAAGCTGGGTGGGCCCAGGGAGGAGAGCGGGACGGGTGGGGTATCTTGTCGCTTCGAAGGGGCCGTGTCTCGAGGCGAGTAGAAGGCGTAGATGTCGTCCGGCGTGGAACGAGGGTTGAGCGTGCGGATGAGAGGAGCAGGTGTAGGCTGCGGAGAGCGCTTGTTGATGTCAGCATTGGCTTCTGAGATCGGTCTGGCTGCTGCGAGAGTGGCGAGCAGGCTCATGATGAGCACGCTGTACAGCGTCGAGAGGTTCAACGGCATCTTGGCTGCTCTTGATGTTCGCTTGGCGCAGCGTTGAGTTTGGGATCTTGTGAGCACCTTGCGCTGCTGGGTACTGCTTTCAAGTTGGAGATCGTTTCAATGATCGTGAATATGGGTCGTGAAGGCTCGAGATGATGGTAGCCCCGATCAAGACAGCGACTCATTACGCTCACATGCTAGGCCTCATCCGAACACTCTGTACGACGCACATCCATGCAGCCCACATCCTGCCGTGAAGCACACGGCTCCGTCAGGGGCACATAATCTCGCTGTTGACAAAGTATAGCATCACTGCAGCGTTGGATCTTGATTGGCGCAATGTACCAAAGACAAGAAAAGTCCATGGGCGGGGGCAGCCAGTTTTTCCTGATGTCTCACGTTGTCCCATGGACCCCCCTGTCAGACCTGCATGAGGCTTCTTTTTGATGCACAAGATGCTTGTTCGCAGCTCTTTACAGTTCCTCTGCCTTGCTTTGCTTGGCAGTGTTGACAGGGCGAAACAAAGAGGTGCGGTGAGGGCTGATGCAGTTGACCCCTGTCGCGTGTGACAAGCGCCCAGCTCTTTTCTGGATTGGCTGTCAAACAAGGAACAAGACCGGCGATTAGGGGCTAACAATGTGCACTTTTCTCTTGCGTGTTAGGTCCTCTTCCAAATCGGGCTCGCGATGGCTTTCCCGAGATCCACGAACAATTTTCTGAGCTGCACCCTGATCTTCTTGCATTAAATTTTCTTCAAAGCTTGCACGCTTCCTATCGATCTACTGTAGCTAGTCGTAACCTTTGGCAAAGTGCAAGTCAACAGATGGCGTCTTGAGATGGCCTCTGGCAGCCAGCATGGCAACCTGACCTTTCCTTCTGCTACACTTGCACCTCCACCGGCGGAGGATGCGAGCGAGACCTTCCTCACCACCCTCTGTTTGATCCGCGATACTCTCGCGCGTACCGCCCACGATGAGCGGCTATTACGCGACGAGGCCTGGCCACGCATACTTAAGCGAATTCATGGTGCGCTCGATACGGGCAAGTCCATCACCGGTGCGGGGAAAGGAAGAGGTTTGCCCATGGCCGTGGTGGTCCAGACGTTGAAGGCGGCTTGGCATGTGGATGGCACTTGGCCGATTGGACCGAACGCAATGAAGGAGTTGGAAGAACACGCACAGCTGAGAGCGAGCCAGGAAAAGGGCCCAGAAGCTAAGCAAGATCCAAGTCCGGAGATGGTGGCTCAAGCGTATAGCAAGAGAGGTGTGGATGTAGGCGTGGTGGAAGAGGTCCAGGACGATTGGTAATGGAGCAAGTTCGCACCACAACAACTGACAACACTACTATGTGGTTCACCACGTTAGGTATATTTCGATGCGCGCCAGAGACTTCTGAGCAGTAGCAAACATCTCACAGCATCGACGACCTGCTGCATTGCGCACTCATTTGCCGCACAGTACGGGCGACTGCCCTTCGTATCCAAAGCGCAAGACGAGACGAAACCTTCGCACAGTAACACGACCATTCACACTGCAAACACACACTTTCGAGCGCCAAGCAAAGCTTTGTACTATACGATATGTCTATTGAAATAATGCCAGATTAAGACACAACCATCTGAGATAGAGAGAAGGAAGATATTACAAAAACGCTGCTGTAGAGTGCGCAGGGCAAGGGGTGATCAGAGCTTGGCTTTAGCGTGAAGACCATGCTCGTGTGCCTTCTTGTTCTGACGTGCGAGCGGATTCGCCTCTCCGTCCTTGCCCGAACCGGGTGCGCCAGGAACAGGTGGCTTCTGTGGCGCCGACTTGTACTGTGCCTGGTACGACTTCATCTTGTCCGCCTTTGCGATACCGGTCTCGTCACGGTACACACCGAGCTCAATGAGTTTGGCAAAGACCTTGGCAAAGTCGCTGAAGAATGCATCGCGGTCCTCGGCGTACTTCTCCACCCATGGGCGCATCTTGGGGTCCTGAATGAGAGCGTAATCGGTGGGAAGCATCATGAGCTGTTCGTCGTCGTCATCGGCACCAGGAGCCTTGGCGACGTACTGGAAGGGGCCGTCCCACTTCTTGGGAGTCCATTTGAGCTTGAGAAGGAGCTTGTAGTACTGGTTGGAGAAGCGAGTTGGCGAGTTGACCCAAGGACCCTCAAAACCGGAACGATCAGAGTGGCAACGTCCGAGGTTGTGTGCACCGGAAAGAGCAACGATCTCCTGGTCGTTGAAGCCCATGCGGTTGAAGATGAAGCGAAGGTGATCAGCACCCTGAGCACCGTCGGGGAGGCGGCCACGGGGTGGAAGACGCGAATCGTCGGCAAAGTCGGTACGACCAGGGCGCCACTGAATCTTAGGGCCACCCATAGCTTCGATGGCAACTACACCAGCAAGAGTCCAGAGATCGGCGTAAGTTATCCAAGGGTGCTTCTCCTTGATAGGTTCAAGGAAGACACGAGCATGCTGGAGACCAGCGTTGGCAGGATCACCGCCTTCGGCCTCATATCGCATACCGGCACCGTTGGATCCACCAGTATCGGTCTCGGCACAATAGGTACCGGAAGCGTGCCATGCGAGACGAACGAGGACGGGACCAGCAGAGCCGTCATCGTACTCGGGCTGCTTGAGGACTGCAATAATGTCCTTCTTGACGGCTTCGAAATCTCCCTGCTTCGACATGATTGCAGATGTGTGTTTTCAAGTGAGGATGTGTTATGTGGAGATAGTTCGTGATCGTTTAGTTGTCGGTGGAGACGAGGAGAAGCGATCAATAAGGAGAAGGAAGGTTTTCAATGATGGTGATGATGATGATGATGAAGAAGAAGAAAGAAGATTGGGAAGAAGGGTTCAGCCTTGAACCAAGACTTTAGTGGCGGACGTGTGGGGCAGACTGAGCCGGTGAGGGGAAGACAGAGTTGAGCGGGGGAGAGACAGACACACGAGGAAGGGCAAGGCAACGAGAAAGTCAAGGCAGCACCGACAGCCAATGGAGAAGAGGAGATTTGGTTGCTGGCTGCAGCTAGGGTTTGAAATTGAACACGCCTCTGCAGCAGGCGGAGCGACGTGAAAGCTGAGCTGCAGTCTGCTGCATCTGAAGCACGGAAAGTGACACTCGTATACGCATACACACTCTCATGCAAAGAGAGGGGAGCGGCCATGAGAGGGAAAGAGGGTTCGAGACAGTGATGGAAAAGAGAGGGGCTGGCTGATACACCCGACTCGATCCGGGCGTAGCTAAGTCAAGTTTTGGCTGGCCTCGGACGAGGCGTAGCCGGGGGCACAGATACACAGTCGGACGGCGTCGACTCCGGGTCGGTGACACATAACGCAGAGAATTGAGGGTCAAGTTCACCCTATCACAAAACGATTGCTGCTGCGCGCATTCGTTATCACAGATGTTACACAATCTCTCTTGACTGACTGATCCCGTGTCGAGCCCCTTTGACTTGCATCCACTCGCAGCTCACTGAACTTTTTTGGCCTTCTGTGAGAGTCCTTCAGACCTCTTCCTAGAGATTGTTCGTCTGTGGGAGCAGAAGACGGTACTTTTTGTGTCGCTGGATGCTATTCCTTGCTCGACGGATAAGAGTATGGACTCGGACTCGGACTTACGTGATCTTCTAAGAATCTGAGCTTGGATGAGGATCGACGCAGGAAATCTCGGGAAATGCCAATTTTTTTGGTTTCCTCAATTTTTAAGCGAAGGCACAAATTCTCCTTGCCTCGTGAGCAGTCTCTGCGGTTTCCCTTTCACTCGCTCGTCATCGAAATCGGAGAAAAAAATTAGTGCGAAACCAGGATTTTCATTTTTGTTTTTTCATTTCTTCCTCCGGTAAGATACGGTACAGCAAGTTGTGCGTGTCTGCAGCCTTGCTTTCTGCCTTCTACGGAGCATGTGAATCGGTACCACTTGCAGACGTCGGAATGCATCTTGGAATCGATTTTCTCCGGCTCCAGGAACACTGTGTTTGCCGGGTCACCACCACCACCACCAACACCCATTACTATCTTCCCAATTGTGGCTTCTACTTCTCAATCGAGAGCATCGACTGCCAACGCGCAAGACAAAGCATGTCAACGAGGTGAATCAGTCGCCGTGTTGTGTAAGATATGAATCATACTTTTGCACACAGACGACGAGAAACGACAGCCAGAGTTGGACTTGGACAGCTCGGCTACACCTCGCGTGAAAGCCGGCTTACGGTAGCACAGTGTGTAATGCCGCCACAAGAAAAGAACGCATGACGAAATAAGTGACCTCACGCACTGAGACCCTTGCTTAATTTTCCATATGAATGTGAGCAGCCGATGCCCCTAACATCTCCGGAGGGGAGAAAATTGGCACGTAGCTAGGATTGGCGAAGCTTACACATTCAACGGCGAAGCAGATCGTAAATGGGGTATCATTTATCATCTCATCAACATTGTAAGAACAATTGTCTATGTGAGAGTCAAGTCAGGACAGAGCGCTACCATCACTCGCTCGAATAGCAGGATCGCCAGCAGCGTGTTGGGTCCTGCAGCTTGTGGCGAGCAGAACGGCTCAAGCCAAAATGTAAGTCGTTGCAATTGAATCTGGGTATCTCGCACGCGTGCCATCCGATCGCCTCGATTCAGGCTGCTATCGGCACTTCCGAGTACCATCTTCTTGATCAACCACGGCACGAGAGCTTCGTCAGAAACCCCATCTTGTGATGTGCCACAGACCAATCGAGTTCGAAGACGAATCCATTCGGCTTCTTGCGTCTCGACATCTGGATCGGGCACCGAGGGCGGAAGATGTCCGTTTGGCAACAGGATGCGGCGAAGCTCCCGTACAGCCGGCGTCAACTTCTGTGTATCCTTCAGCTCGGTGTTGATCTTCCGTGCTGCCATCCGACTCAGGCTTTCGTCCAGTCCGGTAGTGCTCAGGATAGTCCGAGCCAAGCCGAAGCTCGTACGAAGCACCACGTGCGAGCTCACCTGCAGGATCTCCTCCACAGCATCCAACCAGTTGCCAACATAGTATGGTGGCAAGTCAAGATCATCCGCAGCGCCTTGAATTCCAGCATGGCTGACGGACGAGCTTCCGTCGGGTTGTGCTCCCATCAGCTCGGCTGCTGTCAACGTGGGAATTTCATCGATCACGGACGAGCGATCTTGTGCTGTGATAGTGTCGTCGTGACTCAACTGGAACTTTCGCGAAGGAAAGCGACCGTGCATCTTGCGCTCGTACAAGCTGCCAGTGGACAGCGAGGACGGGAATGCACCCTCGCCAGTGGTTGCCGATCTATGCGTTGCTCTTCCGTCTGCTTCGTGCTGTTGCTGCTGTTGTTGCAGCAGCTTACGCCGCTTCCTGCTAGCAGCGCGCTGCACATTGAAGAGATCCAGATATGCACGCATCAGAAAAGGCAGCGCTGTGAATGCGACAAAGGCCCAAAGCTTCATCAGAATAGATGGCAGCCGGGCAAGCAGTCGAATCACAGAGGCGACGGGATCCGAAGGCGGTGTCTGAACGCCCATCCTCGCCATCTGTTCTTCTGGACGCTTGCTATCCGCAGATGGTAAAGTGGGATGGCTCGGCCAGCCAGACGCGTCCAGAACTTTATGTATGCTCTGTACGAAGAACCAAGGCCGGAAGGATCGAGCTAACGAGCCTCGAAGCACGGTCACCAACACATCGCGCACGATGAACTTTTCAGTGTCAGGTGCATATTCGTCCGCGGGCAACAACGACGAAAGTAGATTGAGCACAGCAACGCGGAGGTACGCCATGTCGATTCTGCCATCAAGTGATCCATTCGATGCATCCATACCCGGGTGTGGAGAGGAGGCTTGAAAGAGCTGTGCGAGCCGCAGCGGCGATATCGTGGTTGAGAGAGGGGTGAAAGCCTCCCTGTATTCTATCGGAATGCGCTCCTGAACGTGTTGTCGTCGCTGTTCGTCCTGCTCGGCTTGAGAAACACTGATCGCCGCCGCCGAGGAGACGCTGTGAGAGCCTAACGGTGCCCAAGCACTCCCGACCTTGCTCTGCGCTTGTCGGAAGTCAGAGCAATGTTGTCGCAGTATAAGAGGAACGTCGCGGGAAAGCAAGTCATGGATCCTGGGTAGCTCGGCATTTGCTGAGATTCTGGGAGCGTGAATGTCGCCCTCAAAGGCAGCTGCGGATGAAGTAGAAGCAGACGCTTGACGTTGTACTACTGTGTGTAAGATGGAGGTGACGATGGATGTGATTTGCGTCAGGAACTCGCGATCGGGCGTCAGTTTGCTGTACCAAGGCAGCACTGTTTCGCGCAAGAGATAGGCGAGCAAAAGGTAGATCTCGTGGTCGAGGTCGGCATCATGTGTGATGGAAGGTGGCTCAGTGGCCGAGGTAAGATCTTGGAAGAGAATGCGCCTATAGAAAGCTCTTTCCGTCGCTTTCTCCGTTCTCGACGAGCTCGACGAAGCGGATGCGCCCGCTTGTGCTGGTTGAATGTTGGCGGCAAAAGATCGGGATTGGTTCGCGACTCTGTTCAAAGTGGTCGATTTTGTCTGATGACTGAGAGCATCAGAGGTACTGGTGGATGTGGCTGGTTCGTTGTGATCGATTCGGAAGCCGACAGGCGAAGAGGGTCGAGGTGATAGAGTTGCATGAACAGGATCGGTGCTCAACGAGGCGTGCGAAGCGCTGAGTGGTGATGCGACATCTCGGAAGGGAGTCGATGGAGTAAACGGCGATGATATGTCCCTCCTCACAGCGAATGCAGCCACCGTAGATGGCGTTGGCGATGAGAGGGGCGAAGGTGATGTCGCTCCTCGTCTCAGAGGTTCTCGAGCCATATCGAACAAGTTGCCTATTGCTGGTGTCACCTAGTTGACTGGCTCCGTTGCGGTCAGCCTACCGCTAGGATCGTCGCAAAGCCATGACGACGGCGTGCAGCTATTAACCAGAGGTGAAGGTGTCGCCTTGTGGGAAGTGCTGATGTTTGATCGCTAGTAGAGATAAGTGATTGTGGTTGTTGGAGAGCAACACCTTGAAAGTGGGCGGAGTTGATGCGGGGGGGAAGTGTTGGGCTCGCGTGTGTCAAGCCGAGCACGAGCCTTCTTGCAGCCACGAGCAGTTTACGAGTCCAATTTCAAGAAAACAATTCGCGCACTAAATTCTTGTTGAAAATTCAGGTAGCGAAAAGTGGCTACAAAATACGTCCTTCCTTCTCTATATCATCTCATCTCAAAAGACACATTGTCACACGTCAGAACCATTTCATCTACCAAATCACAGATTACTGTACTGTAGATGAATGAGCTTATAATCGAATCGACTCACATTGCTACGTCTAATTTGTGCCTGTCGGTTCATCGTCGGTGGTCGCGCAGGAAGCAACACCAAAACGCCCATAGAAACGGAATGAAGTAGCCGAAAGTCTGGTACCACTACCTTCACAAGCCTGAGTGTGCGGGAAAGATAAGGTTTGAGTTCAGACACAGTAGACACTCAAAGTACGCGGTGCAGTCCCATCACATGTAGCACACTGGCAGAACAGAATTCCGTCCGTTCTTGCACTCGCCGAGCATACCACTTGCCATTGGGCTTCTGGCGATCTCGTGATTGAATGCGAAAGGACTTCAGAAACCGAAGCACGTCTGAATCTGATCTGACAATGTCTGACTGACCCGCCCATGACGAGCAGAAAGCAAGCCTTCGTACTCTGCTTGCTGCAATAAGGCTCCCGTGTGAATCGTCCCCGCACCTCACCACAGCATTCGCCTGTCATTTGCAACAACGGTAATGAATGGGCCATCCTATGAACGCTTGTAGAGTTCGGGCTGGGCAAAGCCTTCCCGCTGCCGTAGCTGGCATGTCGACCAAATGAATCCTCCCACGACAGGCACAGTCATCCACCATTGTCTTAATGCTGGCTGCCGCGGCTTGCCATTGTGGTCACACGGCAGCGGAAGCCCCGCTGAGCTCAATGCCTTGCGAGCCCTCGAAGATTGATTGTCTCCATTACCATCCACAATGACTTTCGGACTTATGTGATGCGGTACCACGATACATCGGATCCACCATCCGAGCTCAAGTCCTACTGTCGATGCATTGCCTAGCGCCTACCTGCTCTCAATCCGCCAACGAACGGATTGGCGATGCGCCGGCACGAAGCACAGATGGTATCCGACTGAATTGCCGCTCCCATATCCAAGATGGCCAAAGCTAAGGTCAGCTTGCGCTTTGCTTTGTTCTCACGTCCCTCAGGCCAACGACAGGCACCCGATGTTCGACCGAGCTGTCCCTCGCTGCAGTCGCCTTCCCCCACGTCGAGTACTTGTGAAGCGGGAATGAGCGCGCAAGTTTCTCTTTCATCAGGTCTGAACAAGCAATATTTGCCATGTCGAGCCTCTATGGCGTGTGCCGAAAAAAGCATCAGAAGCGCTTAGCGAGCTGCAACCACGGAGGAACTTCGCTCCAGTTTTTGGCTCTCGCTTAAGCGCACTCTCTGACACAACTTCGGCTTCGATTCGCCGTCAGTTGATACTGTATGGCTTCCTCTCGTCCACTCCATCTGTGTTTTCTCCTCTGACGGATCTGTGCGTCCGAGCAATTTGCCAATGCAAACACGCATGGCGAAAGTGACCACCGTGAGCGCAGCTCCAGAATTGCGCAGAGCCGTGCCAAGTCTTCTTTCGGTCCTCTATAATGCCGACCGCTGCTTGTTGATGCATGCGATCGCAGATACGACCGGCTTTCTATTTGCTTCCCACGTCTTCATGACTGGCTCAAACCCACACAATGTTTGTGGGTATCGCCCTACGCGCAGCTGCCCGGCGAATATCATCGGAACATTCTTTGCCGCGCTTCGCTCCGATCGCTTCCATCATCATTGTTTAGGGCGCTACTGGCAGCGTTGCTCCATGAAATGTCAAGATTCGCCCTTGACTGAACTACAATGGGCATGCACCACGCGACAACTTTGTCGTGCTGAGTTGGACAGAAATTCCTCCGAAACCTTGGGCGATGATGCCTCGCTTGTACCTAAAGCGTGGTCTTTGCGGCTTTCGCCCCCACAGATCGCCAAGGCCGACAATACTGTGGGCAGCTGAGAGATCTCATCGAGTACCGCGACAGCCGTGCTCTTCATCGGAGTTCGTTGACCCCCAAAATCGGTATGCTCAGGACTTTCCGTACGTTGTCGTTCAGTCATTGGGGATTCATGGCCGTCCAATGCCGGTCGGGACCTATTGCCTCACTATTGCCACACAGTCACGCTTGGCTTCATTTGCGCTGTCTTCAGCGCAGAGACACAACGATGTGATACTTTGTTCGTTCCGAAGTATCGGACATGGGCACAATGGTCATTGCTGCAAATGAGAAGATGGGCGAGCCTGCAGCGTCTTAGCTGTGCAGGAGACCTCCCCACGGAGCGCCATCCAATTGTTCTGATGCTGTGCTCCAGCAGGGCGCATCTGACCACGCCATTGTGGTGCTGCCTCGGCTAACCCCACGACCTTCTTCTGATCCTGGGAATGGGAATCCTTGCGCTCACTGTCTTTTGTCTGAATTCGGTCGATCCTGGACCCCATCTTGACCCCAAGAATCTTTGCATTCCGTTTCATGCCCTTCCGACCCTCCCCTTCCTCATTCTCGAGGCTATATATATCCACCCGTCTTCCCCTCCTCGTCGTCCCCCATCACATATCTGCATCTCTCTATCATCCTGCTCCGTACTCCATCACTCCAGCTTGTGTCCCCACATCTCCTGACACGGGCTAGCATCAAGAACACCACTGTCATCGCTTGCATCTTCGTGACGTGCATTTGATACTCCGACAACTCCGTTCCACTGTCGCTCTGCAAATCTCATCCGGATCGCCGACCTTTGACCGAAACAAGGCAGCTTGTGCAGATCATCCCTGGCATCCCTCCCACATCCTCTAGACATCTCGGCTTCTTTCGCGCTGCTACCCCGCATTTTCGACAGCAGCCTTGTAAGATCGCTATTGCCGTCGGTGAACCTCTACAACTTCTTATTGCCTCTCCTCCCTTCTTCTTTGCCTCTCTTCCCTCCTGTTCACCATGAAGTCAAGCTTTCTTCGAGTCATGTTAGCAACGCTCGCAGTTGCGCGTGTTTCCGCCGCTCCCTCTCCTTCCAACCCTTTCGACCTGGACTCTCAAGCTGGATCCGTTTATCCTAGGATGAACGCCAACGATGCTGAGAGCAGCAGCAACAGCAACGACTATGCAAAGTGTCGAAGCTCCAACGGTAGCTCGGTCTCTGGCTACAATCTTCCGGTGTACACTGAGCCAGTCCGACCTCAGATCCATTTCTCGCCCACCGTCAATTTCATGAACGATCCTAATGGTTTGGTCTACAGTAACGGAACCTGGCATCTCTTCTACCAGTACAACCCTACCGAGAACGTCGCCGGCAATCAACACTGGGGTCATGCCATTTCGACCGATCTCTACCACTGGAAGAATCTCCCCATTGCGATCGCACCCGACAACGAGGATGAAGGCATCTTCTCTGGTAACGCCGTCATCGACTTTGAAAACACCACTGGCTTCTTCAACTCCTCGGTCCCTAAGGACCAGCGCATCGTGGCCATGTACACGCTCAACACGCCGACCTCGCAGACGCAGCACCTGGCTTACTCGTCGGATGGTGTTCACTTCACCAAGCACCCTGGTGCCGTCATCTCGCGCAACCAAACCCAGTTCCGTGATCCCAAGGTCTTCTGGGATGACAAGTCGTCTCGCTGGATCGTTGCTTTGGCCTTGTCGCAGGAGTTTGGCATCGTCTTCTACGCATCCTCCGACATGAAGAACTGGTCCGAGGTCAGCCGCTTCCAATCGCAAGGTATTCTTGGTTACCAGTACGAGTGTCCGGATCTCTTCCAAGTACCTGTCGAGGGTGGACCTGACGATGGCAAGATGATGTATGTTCTTGCCATTTCGATCAACCCGGGCGCACCATTGGGAGGTTCGTTCGTGCAGTACTGGGTTGGAGACTGGGACGGTACTAACTTTACCCAACGTGACAACTCTGTCAAGACGATGGACTTTAGCAAGGACTTCTACGCCTTCAGCAGCTGGTCCAACACTCCTGGCAAGAAGGCCTACGCTATCGCTTGGGCCAACAATTGGGAGTACTCGCAGGTGGTGCCCACTTCTCCCTTCCGTTCGATCCAGAGTCTGCCTCGCGAGCTTACACTCAAGTACTACAGACCCACTCCCCAGTATGGCGACTTGATCCTCAACAACCGCCCCGCCAACCTCTCGGTCGTCCACGGTCAGACGCTTTACCGTCACCAGGGCCACAGCATCGGCAACAAGACGGTCCAGCTCAAGGGCAAGGGTGCTTTCGATATCCAGGCAACCTTCAAGCTCCCCGCCAATGTCAACATCACATACAACACCATCGGTTCGTTTGAGATCTTTGCCGGTGATGGCAAGCAGAGCGTCAAGACGGGTATTCAGATGGGTGAGCCTGCTTTTGCTTTCATCGACCGACGTGGTGCTGGTCAGTCGTTTGCCGCTACCAACCCTTTCTTCACCGACAAGACTTCGGGCATTGTTCGCTATGAGGCCAACTACACCAGTGCCGCCAACGGCGGCGGTGATCAAGACCAGTACGTGCTCGGTCCTCTGCCCACATCGGCGTACATCGACTCGACTGGCAAGGACCAGTACATCTCCTTGCAGGCTGTGGTCGACAGGTCGGTGATCGAGGTCTTTGTCAACGGAGGCGAGCTTGCTGGTACCTCGGTGTTCTACTTTGACAACGACCAGATTCCCGCCAAGGTCAAGGTCTCGATCGGCGACAACAAGCTCGAGCTCGTCGACCTTGAGGTCAAGGCGCTCGACTCAATCTGGTCCAACTGCAAGCACTAAGTTTGCCCTTTGGCTAGCTAGCTTCAGTTCGACTTCTTTCCACTGTTTCTCTGCCGAGCCTAGACAAAAGTCTCGCGTGCTCGGCACCTGCTGTATCTGTTTCTTCATTGTACTTACCCAAAAAAAGGCGTTATGGTTTCGCACAAATGTAGCGACAAATATCGAGTTGAAGCCAGTGTGAAGTGATATGATTTCTGCTCAGACTCTCAAGACCGGCTACTGCGAAGGTCCAGGGCGCCACAAAGACCGCGTTGTACAAGCGCCGGACAACTTCATTCACCCCGCGTGACATTTCTCTGGTTTCTTGAGTAGTTCATCCTCTCTCATTCTCAAGCAACGTCGAATCTCGTGCGATCCTGTTGACCTTTGTGATTGCGAAGTTGTTTCTGTGTGATTTGTGGTGGAGAGATTCAAAGCTCTTGATGAATCTTTGGCCTGAAGACGTCGTCCCAATTGGTATTGTCCGGCATCGCACCATCCCTTCGCATCTGACGTGCAACATCTTCAGCGCTCTGCAACACCCGCAGCACATTCTCACCCACAAACCCTGCAATCTCCTTATCCGTCCACCCGCTCTCCACCAGCTTCGCCACCAAATCAGGATAACGCCTCACATCCTCCATCCCCTTTGGCACCGACATGATCCCATCAAAGTCCGTCCCCACACCAACATGATCCCTACCGACGATACCGCTGATGTGCTCGACGTGCTTGACGACCTGCTCGAGATCTTCGCTGCCACCGATAAAGCCCGGGTAGACGTTGATCATGACGACCGAGTCTTTTTGACTGGATGCGAGCTTCTCCAACACTGCATCGGGGACATTCCTCTCCAGGTCTTTCAATGCTCGGGACGCTGAGTGGGAAAGCATGACGGGTCCCTTGGTCATTTCAATTGTCTGCAGTGCGGTGTCGTCCGAGACGTGCGAAAGGTCGGGAACGATAGCCAGGCGATTCAGCTCGTGAATGAGATGCTTGGCGTAGGGACTGAGACCGTTCCAGCGCTTCGGGTTCTGGCCTGCACTATCCGCAAATGCGTTGTGACAAGTATGGGTGAGGGTCAGGTACCTCACCGCACCCGGACCGTGGCTGCTGAACATGGACGAGAACGCTCGCAGAGCAAAGAGCGAGTTGCCGAGAGAATGTGCGCCTTCGATGCCGACAAAGCTGATCATCTTTCCACGCTTGAAGGCCCTTCGAGCCTCAGCAACGCTCGAGACAAGCGCAAAATCATGAACATACTTGTCAGTCATTTGCTTGATCACATCGAGTTGCTCCAGAGTGTCGCGCACAGCTTTGTTGGATCCGGCGTGCTCAAAGTCGTCGCCGATGGTGGAGGCGTTTGGGCAGGCGACGTAGGCGGACCAGAAGAATCCTCCGCTTTTGCCTGCTCTCAAGCGTGGGATGTCAACGTGGCCAAATGTCGGATAGCTGCCATTAGAGTATGCTGGCTGGTCGAAGGGAATGTTTTCGACCTTGTTCCCATAGACGTATCGCGAGACGACGGGAACGTCAACATGGCCATCGATCAGCGGGTAGTGTGAGAGAAGCTTTTCTGCATGTTTGCGAGGATCTTGGCATCGCAGTGACGAGGAGTATCGAGATGAGGTGCATCTGACCTTGGTATCCGGCTGTTCAAACTTTACGAGGACATCAGCGACAGACCACTGATTGAAGAAGGCGAATGTGACGAAAGTGATCGCTACCGCCCAGAACAGCGTCTTCACCACGACTTTGCCCGCACGCGTAGGCGACTTGCCGGTAGACATAGAATACGTAGGCAGCTGCAAGCCATCACGTGCCTTGTCGGAATGTATCGATGCCATTATGGTAGAAGCTTTTGGGGGCGGGAGGGGTGGTGGTGGTGAGAAGATGACAGCATCCATGCGTGCGGAGAGGCTGACCGGTTAACCAAAATGGAAATTCCAGATGCGTCGGACTCCGCACGGGGCATTCAAGTCCGCGGGCTTCTTGGACTTGACGAACACGCCGCAGATCGGTAATGCATATTACTTGACAGTTCATGCTTCAGACTCGCACATTCACTTCAGACAAAAGTTTCGGGATGCTGTCAGATACTGCAGACACGTCAGCCAGAAGCGGTCTGAGACGTGGACTGCCGGCCTGAAGACATCACTCGAGACGGTGTTTCGAGATATGTGGCCTTGAAGAGCAAGCAAACTCGGCAGCTGCAGCTCTGTACAACATCACGCGAACCGCGTTCACACCTATACCTTACAAGCATTATGTAGAGTTTCACGGACAGGATCAGCCGGGAAGAGCAAGTGTGAGCCTGACGTATTCCAATGCTATCTGCATCATTGGCAGACTCCCTTCCTAGATCGCCGTCAGCACCTGCGAACTGCATACAGTTTTAGGTTTTAGGACGGTACCATCCAATGCCGCATTGGCGGGTCTGGGTGCAGACTCCATCATACTTTCTCGCATTGGTTTCTGTTAGCAAACATGTCTCTCGACGCAACCGCAACCGAGGCGATCAACCTTACTGACATGGCATCCATCGAGAAGCAGGTCAAAATACTTGGCCAGATGATGATATCGCAAACCGATGCCATCAGCTCTATCGAGGATGCGCTCGTCGGCATGTCAAATCAGATGAAGCAATTCAAGGAAGAGCTCAAAACTCTCCAGAAGAGGCACGAGGCAACGATATCCTCTTCCTCCTCTTCTTCCGAGCCTTTCACGCAGGATATCGATGAAGAGGCCCCAGTAGAGCTGGACTGGGTGCTCAGCGTCGCAAGGTATCCTAATCTTGCTTGGCTCGTCAAGCCCTACCTCGAACCCTTTCCAGGACATCGTCCCGATCTCGCGGCGCTGTGGCTCTCATGCTGCATCGAGATCTTTCGACAAAAGAAAGTCCATCAAGCCGATTGGCAGAATCTTATTGTGGAAGAGTTGCAAGGACAGCATCAACATTGGCTTATCGCCCTCAATGCCCGTTATCGTGGCAAATCAATCACTTGGGATATCTTTGCGGACGCTTTCATCAATCATTATCACTCACAGGACGATGCGAGCTCGAGAAACAGCCACCAGAGCTGCCTATGTTTCACAGATCTGTACGAGTATATCAGACACCATCGACGTACCTACGAAAGCACGGATGATTTCGTCAACTCAGCTTCTCGACATGCTTTTCTAAGAGGTCTTCCACAGAGTTTGTTCCGCCGCTTTGTGTCGCTAGAGCTGCAATGGCCTTCTACATCTCAAGAGGAGATGTTCAGAAGTGCGACAGCTTATCTCGAAAAGACTTGTCGAGAGACAAAGCACGGATCAAGTAGAGAGCCTTGCAGCCTTCCAACACCTAGGTTATTGTCGGTCACGCCAACGAGCCTTGGTTCGGTCTCCTCGAGGTAGACTGCAACCGGAAGCACGTACTTGCACGCCGTCTGCAATCGGAACGAGCCTGCTGAAGGCAATTCAAGTGTCTCTCGTGATCAAGCCAACAATGCGTAGCTGTATCACAGCAAGTCTTTTCGCTTATGCTTAGAGTCTTCCCAACCGCCTTGAGCCTCATATTCAACCTCCTAATACAACTGCTCATGCGAGTGTGTTTGCTTCGGCAACAAAGGGTGTTCCTCAATGAAGTATGGTTCAAGAGCAACAGCCTAAACACAAAGGGCAAAGTTCATGTTGGAATGGATTCAAGACCGGATTCGTAGCCAGATGAAGGCGTCTGTGGGGCGGCCTGATCTCCGTTTTGAATCTGTGGGAAAAGTTTGAGATATGGTGAAGACGAGGCCTGTGCTGTCTGGTTCTATCCTCGAGAGCCCGCTTGTCTGGTCTCGGATCGACAATGCTTCATACTGCCGGGCAGGATGGTGTATGCGAATGACTACAAACAGATCGACGATCTACTACCAAAAAGATGCCTCAACGGCTGAGTAGAGGATTCTCTCACACAGAGTCCTACGTACATAAGATGTCGCCCTTCTTCCTCAATTCGATCTTCCTGTCTCATCGCGTTTACTGTCCCTCCCATAAGACCACACGGAGTGCGCCACCGAAGATGGACCAAGTCCTCATCGAAAAGATCGAAGCTCTTCAGGAGCAGGTCAACGACATGCACGAAATCATCAAGAACCAAAACAAGCTCCTAAAGATGCTCGCCAAACAGTCACTGACCGAGACGGCAGGCCAAGAGACACCGGAAAGTCCTGCCTCACCTCTTCCTAAACTCGTCGTCCACAGTCCCATGGCTCATAGGGATAGCGAGACTGCATTGTGGATCCGCAACTTGCAGGTGACCTATCTTCCGGACCCTTTCGCCGATGTACCTCCTCTGAAACCCTTCAAGCATCCCGAGACCGAACTTGCTGCTGAATGGCTTCGAGATTGCATTCAGCGGCTCATGGATCGACGCATCGAGCAGAGTCGATGGGCCCTCCTCATCAGCACTGCCTTTGAAGAGCGTCAGAGGACATGGTGGCATACCATATGTGCCGCTAATACCACGGACCCTATTGCATGGGACGACTTTTGCGCCAACTTCCTCGACGAATTCCAGCCTCATGATCCCGGGGCACTCCTGTGGAGAGAGATGGCACGACTGAAAGAACAAGGGTTCAAAGACGTCTTGTGCTTGATCCAGACGTTCAAAAGGCTGAAACTGCTTCTACCGGTTCAGGAGAAGAATCAGAATTCAATCCTGGCCAGTGAATTTCGTCATGTCCTTCAAAATGATCATCGCTACAAGTTGTTGGTCGATGTATGGTATAATCCCGGCATGTCTCTGGAGGAGATGATGTCAAACGCTGCAAGATACCACGAAGCACAGGAACCTAAGGTTCGGCCAATTCGATCTGCAGAACGCCAGCAAAGGTGGGAGTCTACAGATCGGCCAATTGAATACCAGCCAGCCCAGGCGAGGGGCGGCACGTCTCGTGGAAGAGGTAGAGGAGGCGGATCTGGTTCGCGCAAATTCTTCCTATCATAGCTTTGCGTTACGTCTAGAAAAATCAACTCTACAGTCTTGGTTTGCGTACCTGTCTTCTCAGTTTCTCCTCCTTGCATGCCTGTGGACTCTTCTGAGCCTCCAGTACCTTGACCAGCATATCTGCCAATGCTACCGGCTCTTCCTGTGCCACCAAATGGTTGCCTTCTTCGGTAAAGCTCACTCCCCTCTCCAATGCATCGATCTTCTCCGCTAGAGGTGCGTTGTCAAACCCACCCTTCATATTAACCATCCCGATCCAAGCCCCATGGTCCGTCTTGAGCATGGCTGTCCTGCCAATGTACCCCATCCACGTCGAGGCAAATGCCGCCGCCTCATGCCATTTTGTGTTATTCAGTTCGAGGGGCGTGCGTTTGAGGTCATTTTCGTCCAAGTCGTCAGCTGAGAGAACTCGGGCGGGGGGAAGGAAGGAAGGCCGGAGGCCGAAGCGGAGATGAAGATCGAGCACGCGAGGGTCCCAAATTTTGAAGAAAGGCTTGGACATGAAGTAAGCTTTGGCATCAGGAAGCGAGTTGAAAGTGTCTTTGCGGGCGATAGCACCGCGTGCAAGCGCGATTTCGTCCAACGGCATTAGCGTTTCGTTGAAGAGATTGTTGATCTGGAACTTGTCTTCATTCTCAACATGCATGATGGCAGGATCGACGAGGATAAGGCCTTCCATCATTCTTGGGCGAGCGTGAAGGAGGAAGGTAAGGGCAGCACCGCCGAACGAGTGACCAATACCGACTAATTTGCGCTTAGCACCGGGAGGAGAAGATTTGTGCGACGGAAGGAAGGTCGGCAGCCACGATGGAGGAGCAGACGGACTGGAAACGGTCTGCGGAAGGTAATTCTCGAGGAATTTGAGCATGTCGCGTGGGTGGTCGGCCCAGCTGACGGTGTCCCCGAGGACGTCGCGGTTGATGCTAGCGGCTTGGCCAGAGTGCGTGCAGTCAAAGTACCAGATCTCGTCAATGCGGTACTTGCCACGAAGCTCTTCTGTCTGGAGCTTGTTGATCAAAGCCTCGAACGTCGGCTCGTAGATCTCCTTGTGGAAGCCGTTGGCGTGCGCTAGGATCAAAGTGATCCCTTCTCTCGTATCTTTCGAAATTGCATGGGGATCGGTGTCGTACTCTAATGGAGCCGGAACAAGACGGTTGACCGTCATCCAAAGCTGAGCCTCATTCGCCGTCCTGGCTTCTGTGATCCTCTGTGTATGTCCCGACTTGTCGCAGCCCGTACGCAGTTCTCGCATGACCTGACGCTGGCCCTCATGTTCACCTCCACAAACCTGATTCCAAAGCTTGAAATCGGCTTCTCGGCGCCTTCGTGTCTCTGCTTTGGCTGCTTCAGGGTCAGAAGGGAGGGGACCGAGACTGGAAGTGCTTGGAATGTTGGCATCGTAAATGTCGGATTTGGCAGAGCGGACATGCGAGCGAGGCCACGCTGCAGGATAGACGTGCGTGGTCGAAATCCATTGTTGGGTCTGATTCGAGGAAGGGTCTTGTGATGGCGCAGTAAAGGCAATGCGGGGTGACAAGGTCGGGATGACGGGTCGTGGAGTTGGTCGTGAAGGCTCCAGAGAAGGAAGGAGGTCCGCCTGCCGATAGTCGCCAAACGTCATGATGGGTTTAGCGTTAGTGTTTAAGGCTCGATGAAGGAGCCTGTGTTGCCAAAGAAGCAAAAGCGTATGTTACAGCTCTGTCAATTCGCTGATGAGGCTAATGGAAGGGAGAGTAGCAGCCTGTGCCTCGTTTGCTGAAGTCGCTGTCTATTTGAAGGATGCTGCTGTCTAGGGTTGATGTGGGGTTTGCGGGGTAGAAGAGAGGGACAAAAGTGTTGGACGAGCTTTGCCGGCAATGGAAAGGGCCGGCTTTTCCGGCTGAGGATCCACAGCGTTTTAGTCATTCCGCAACACGCGCCCACATTTTCGGACGGTAAGGACCGACATCCACGCCTCATTATCGTGCGGACCATCCAAGCTGCTCTGCTCACCATCGCAGTTGACAGGGGCGAAACAGCTCTCTCTCTCTCTCTATAGATATATTGAGAAACGGCTCTGCCTTTGATAACTCATGTAAGCATAGCTCCGCTTTCTTCGTTGTGAATCAAGTGTGGAACAAGTTTTCGGCAAGGCAGCTCTGTGAGCATGAGAAAATTTCACACTAGAGTAAAAATGTCACTGCCACGCGAGTGTGGCCCATCTCTTCATCCAAGCACAAGTTGGTTCCACGCAAGGCCGACTCTCAGACCAGACCGGTGGATTCATCAGTCAGGAGTCTGGCAGCCGCAATCACAGGAACAAGGTTGAAATGCACACTCTCACAATCTCTCACGGTTACTGCACCTCTCAGCACGACTTGGCTCCACATTTAGAGCTCAATTTGCTTCCTCGGTCAAGCATACGCTCACCTTTCCTTCTCAACAGTATCGACATTGCTATCATCAAGACACACGCCTTCTTGTCTACTCGGACTACCGTTGTACCACGCAAGATCTTCCTCACATTCGTCCACGTAGCCTTCCTCCTCTAATCGCTGCTCGCTGCCGCTTATAAAGATGAACGACAGTCTCGGTGCCCTGTTGGCCATCGTGGTCCTCTGGTCCATCTTGCGCTTCGCTTTCGGCGGAGGCTCCAACAATAACTCACACGGCAATCAACCAGCTCCCGCTATCAATACTACTCGCACACGTCAGGTACCGCAACACATGGTCGACTCGGTCAAGACGCTCTTCCCGCACATTTCTGATGCATCGATCCGGTACGACCTCCAGCGCTCTGGCAGCGTCGAAGTCACCTGTGAACGCATCTTGAACGAGGGCGGACTTCCTTCTCCTCCCGCTGGCTTCTTTGGGCCCGCCGAGCCATCGACGCCTTCCAACGCAGCAACGGCTCGAGCACAGAATGTCAATCGCACTCCGAATGGCGCTGCTTCTGCTTCCACATCATCACTCAGCACTTCTAGCAAGTCGCCAAATCTCATCTCGCGCTTCGGCCTGCAGTCCCGCATAGCAGGATCAGACGATCTTCTTTCGACTCCACCATCGCAATCCGGGTCTAGCAGCCCTGGCAGCCCAAGCAGCTGGGCTACAACGCCGGAAGAGAGGGCAAAGCTGCTCAAGGATAGAAAGGAGCAGATGATTCTGGAGGCGAGGAAGAAGCTGCTCGAAAGGCAGCAGAAGGCGGCACAAACACCTTCCAATCATGTCGGCTCTGCCGCGTCGACGTGAGCTGCTTGACTTACCCCACTGCCGCGCACACAGTTCCCAAGGTCTGTCAGCTCTTCTCGCTCGCTAGAAAGATTGCGCAATCGAGCTCATTATTGCTGATACAGAGCAATGCTGTGTACGATTAGTTGAAGTTTGCAAGAGCAGGTCCAGATACGCAGCGTCCAGGAGCATGGTATCGTGAAGAGCGCTTACAATGCCAGAACGAATGAATTATTTGATTTTGTCAAAGCGCTGAATGTAACACCTTAAAATTGCTGATGTCACGTGCAGCGACTTTTTGGGCAGAGGACGCTTGATTCCGACTTTTCGCATTCTTCTACTTTGACGTCTGTCGTTGTCCTCTGACCATCATCGACGCTACCTTTGCACCTCTCTCGATCGCATCGTTCCAGACCAGCTCCGTTTTCTGGATCTCACCGTCAACTGACGTAAAAGGATTGTCAACATGTTGAGGAGCGCTGCGACCCGCTCTGTGGGAGCCTCGAGCTCTTGCGTGCGCCAAGCCACCTTCTCGCGCCACTACGCTTCGGCCTCTACACCCTCCTCGGCTGCAGCCTCGAGCAGCAGCGCAACCGAAACCGCCTCCCTTCCCTCCGCAGCACCTCCCGGCACCGTCCTCAAAGGCGTCTCGATCTACAAGGACAAAGCCGACCCCGTCGCACTCCAGGACCACGAATACCCCTCCTGGCTCTTCAAACTGCTCCAAGATCCTTCCATTACGTCGTCGTCGTCGCTCGCATCGATTGAAATGGCAGGCATGTCCAAGGGCGAAATGCGTGCTGCCCAGAAAAGACAGTCCAAGATCCTGCGTGCCACACAGTTGGCCAAGGAGAAGGCCGAGGCCAAGGCGGCAGAGCGTGCGGCCAAGGCTGGAAGTACGCGAAGTAACGCAGACGAGGACAACAAAGCGGATGTAGCGCTGTCACCAGCCGAGCAGAAGGCCAACTTGCTCTCAAAGGCGGTAAGAGACGAACAGGCGAGGAGAAAGGCGCTCAGAAAGGAGAATAAGGAGGCCATCAAGGCTAGAAACTTTGTCAGCGCTTCCTAGTTTCACTCCCCTCTATTCGACTTACTCAATCCAATCACTCGGGCAGAGTTCACAGCTTGTACTATACACTTTTCATTCAACAAAATGGTCATTCAACCTAGAATCCGGGCCAGTGGCTATTGGCAAACTCGTGCATATCTCTCACCAACGCATCCGGATTATCCAGCGCTGCAAAATGACCTCCGTAATCATGCATCCTGTAAAACTGCCAATTCAACCCGTACTTGGTCAACCAGCTCCTGGGTCCTGCCAACGCTTCGTATGGGAAAGCGCTGAATCCAAACGGCTTCTTACTCGCCTCTTGCCAAAGAGTCCAATCTGGCTTGTTGAAGAGCCAGGTTGACTCCTTGTACGGCAGGAACGAGGTATGGATGGTGTTTGTCAAATGGTAAACCATGACAGTGACCAGCATGTCGTGGTCGGTGATGTGAGAGTGTGGGGAGGTGTCGGTGTTGGAAGTGTTGAAGGCAGGGCAGCGAGGATCGGACCAGGCGTGGTACTTTTCCAAAATCCAACTCAGGATTCCTACAGGGTTGTCGTAGAGTCCGTAGCCAATGGTTGAGGGTTGGGTCGATTGGATCGCCACATATCCGTTGCCGTGGGAGAGGTATTTCATGGTTCTCTCAATGCCCAAGATCTCGGTCGGGTGGTAGCCCAGCAGCTTGAGACTCTTACTGGCCGCACCTGGGAGATGCTTTTCGAGTGCCAGGACCGGGTAGGTCCAAACCGGCGGCACAGGAGGCGCAAAGTTGATATGCGCCATCTTGCAGTTGGGATGATTGGCCAGAAAGCGGGTGACGAGAGAACCCCAATCTCCACCTTGAGCCATATACGATTTGTAGCCCAAAACCGAAGTCATGAGCGTGTCAAAGACCCGGGCTGAATCTTGGAGTGTCCAGCCTTTGTTGAGCGGGGCCGAGGAGAATCCGAACCCGGGAAGGCTGGGGACGATGACCTCGAATCGTGGTGATTTGGATTGGATGAGCTTGCGCGCAAAGTGGAAGGCTTCCGTAAAGCAGCCAGGCCAGCCGTGGGAGAAGATCAGCGGGATGGCGGGCATGCTAGCCTCGTTGTCAGGGATGGAGGATTTGAAGTGCTGATAGTGAATGTCCATTCCCTCAATCGTGACTAGGTAGCTAGGATACTCGTTGAGTTCCGCCTCGACATCCTTCCACCACCTCTTCACACCTTGATTGTCAACTCCCTTGGGTTGACCATGACTGTCTTGCGGATTGCCCTTTCTCCAGTCTTGCAAGACCTGACGCAGCTTGGCTAGCTCCGTGCCATACTCCCACGGCTTGAGACCACCAGTGATCTCGCTCTCTGGCAACCTAGCATCATCAAGCTGGCGCTGCAGACGATCAAGATCGGCTTCAGGAAATTCGATACGGAAGGCACGGGGTTGCCCGACGTCTGACATGGCTGCGTGGTTGTCGAGGATTAGATAGTAGTAGTGGGGAAGGAGGTCTGTGCTTTTCCAAGCTTGTTTAAAATAGGGCCCGAGGATCTTGGCAGCCGAATGGACGCTCTTTTGACATGTGTCGAACCACGCACGCTCCACGGACTTGGCAAATCTTGTCGCGACAAAAGCCCACACTCCACCGATTTGGCCAAAGCGACCTTTACGCTTCCTATGCGACGATTCCCTTTCGCACTACGCCACGCTTTTCACTGGCAACTTGAGCGTCATTACGAGAACGCCGTGAGCTCGATATGTGCAAAAGCCGTCACTTGCTGGAATCAAAGTTGTTACCAAACACAGTTCGCGAGCCTCGTACTGTGCGTTGACCTTCCGAAATGCAGGGTCCAGCAAAAAGTCAGGAGCCGCGGTCTTGGATCCAATCGCGCGCTCGGACACATCTCTGTCTGAATCGCGATTCTCGATTCTCGATCGGGCACCATGCTATCAAGCCTCCCTTTCGCTGGGACGGCAAGGCCGTTCGAAGTACGTCTGCACTACGTGACTCGATATTCAGTGGCCGCTGCAGACCTCATCTTCGCGCTACGAGACCAACGGGATATATGGGTAAACGAGACCATTCATTCCCATTGACAAGGCTAAAAGTACAATCTGGAGCTAAACTGAGCACGGATATATATATATGTATGGTGACGAAGACGAAGTATTAGACGAGCCGCTGTGGCGTGAGTATCGGAAGGGTACCAGACCTCTCCCAACTCCCTCTCCAACAGCATGTTTGGATTCTCTCCAGGATTAGTGTCGACCGCCGAGTTTCTCCTTTTCGACCATGGCACGGATGTCCTTTTTCAGAATCTTGCCCGAAGCCGACTTTGGCAACGCATCCAACCATGTGAGGCCGCGAAGCTTCTTGTAGCTCGCATTGACGCGCTCATTGACAAATGCGAGCAGTTCCTTTTCAAGCTGCTTCTTCTTGTCCTCGTCGTCACCGACGTCTTCTTTGGTCTTGGGGTTGAGGACGACGAACGCCCATGGAAGCTCAGTGCCTTCCTTGTCGGGTACACCGAGGACGGCGCAGTCACCAACACGGTCTTCCTTGAACATCAACGCTTCGAGTTCAGAGGGGGGCACTTGGAAGCCGTTGTACTTGATCACGTCCTTGAGGCGGTCAGTGATGGTGACGTAGCCTTCCTTGTTGACCTTGACGATATCACCGGTGCGGAGGAATCGGTCCTCAGCATCGACCGAGGGGATGAAGGTTTTCGAGTTGGCTTCGTCGTTGTTGAGGTAGCCTTGCATCATCTGAGGCCCACGAAGGCAGAGCTCACCTTCCTCGTCAAAGCCGACCTCCTTGCCATCCAGGTTGATGACCTTGGCCTCTGTACCGGGGACGAGCTGTCCGACGGTGCCTGGGTAGTGGTCCAGATCCTTGCTGTTCTGACTGCAAACCAGCGGCGACATCTCGGACATACCATAACCATCAGTCGAGTCAATACCCAGGCGCTTCTTGACAGCGACGCGAAGCTCTTGCGGGAGCGAAGCGGCACCCGAGCTCACCTTGGTAAGCGAACGGAGATCGTACTGCTCCACCATGGGATGCTTAGCAAGCGCAAGCAGAATGGGAGGGACAACAAAGCAGAATGTAACACGGTGGTGCTGAACAGCGGCGAGGAAGACATCGAGCTTGAACTGCGGAAGGACAATGCGAGGCGTGCAAGTGTGGAGGCCCATGAACCCCATCAAGAGACCATAGCAGTGGAAAAGGGGCAAGAGGTCGAGGTGGAACTCTCCACGGCTGAGACGCGGTGCCAAGTGAAGACCGGCGAGCTTATCGGTGACGGTGTTGAGGCCATCCGCGGCTGTGTTCCATGTCTCGGTGAGACGGGTGGTAAAGTAGCCACGCAGGTGTTCGCGACCGTGAGCGTACCAGTTGCCCTCATCGATGAGTGGGTCGTTGGTGCGGTCAAGCATAGCATACGATGCCTGGATGACGTTTGCAACCATAGCATAGTGCGAAAGCATGACAGCCTTGGGACCACCAGTGGTACCGGACGAAAAGCAGAAGACAGCAGTAGTGGTTTTGGGGTCCACCTTGACATTGTCGAGCAATGCGCGCGTCTCTGGCAACTCATCCCTACCCACCTTGAGGATCTTGGCGATCGAGGAAGCGTGCGTCTCCTCAAACACGAGGATCTCTGGAACAGTGGTGAGGTGCTCAAGGCCGTCTTCGCCCTTCATGGCGGCTTCGCGAGCGGCGTCCTGAGTGCCTTCGTAGAACTTCTCGGTAGTGATGATGGCGGTAGCCTTAACCATACGAATTTGATGAGCAATCTCGTGAGGCTTGTAGGCAGGGTTGAAAAGAGCCACGCTGGCACCAGTCATCATGACACCGAGAGCGCAAGCGAGGTAGTCGTGCTGGTTAGAGGCGTTGATACCGACGACATCGCCAGCACCGTACTTGCGACCCGACTCCGTCGACCCGGAGATGAGGGCCGACGCAAGGTTAGTAGCGTACTCGCGAACATCGGCGAGCGAAAGAGGCTGAGCATTTGGGCGGCCAGAGACGTCAGGCTCAGCGGGGAAGAGCAGGGGTGCGTTGACGCGTTCTCTGCATGTTGGGATCTCGATGGGCTTGAACAGGAATTCGGGAAGAGTGTAGTTGGTAGGAGCGGTGAAGCTGTGGGGCGACTTGATGATCATTGTGCCGTCTTGGATATGGAATTTGCGTTTGTAGTCTGTTCGTGCGGCGCGGACGATACCGAGAGAGGCGAGTGAAGCAGCTAGGATCGCGCCGTAAAGAAGAGCGGGAGGCAGTGAAGATGAAGCGTTCGACGTTGAGAAGGAAGACGAGTGGGTGGAGGGATGGATGATGTGTGCAGCAAAAGCGTGCAAGTAGTCAGGGATGCGATAGATGGAGCTGCGGAAGGTATCCATCCTGACGACACTTATATACTAGCGTGCAGAAAGCACCGCTAAAGACACGGCCGGGCAGAAAGAATGTGCACAGGCAGCCAGGCAGGTGCTGGGATTCGAGTTCCGCTGAGTGAGCGAAGGTGTCTCGCTGTGAATCAACACAAGCGGAACCAAAGTATGCTGACTTTTGCGGAGGGACGAGGCTGAAACTTTAGCTGCAGCCGAAGAAAGACAGTAGCCACCGACCAAAGGCAAACACGAGGTGACAAACAGGCGGGAGGAGCGGCAAACAAAACCAACAAAGATCCACGGTCTGGAAGCTGGTTCGATGCGATGCTCCACGCTGGTCGACCAGACCGGTAGCAAACTGAGAGTTGGAGTTCAAGAGGACGACGGGTAGAGGCCGGTGGAAGCAGACCACAGCGAGCAGATTTAGCGGAAGGGCGCAATCTGCGGTGTCGAGCGGAGATTGAAGCGCAGGAACGGCGTAGAGTTGCGCAAGCGAGGTTTTGGGCTCGGTACTTGGGATAGAGAATGATGAATGAGGCTGAGATGGAGGTTGGGATGGGGGGGAAGAACAAGTACCTTTGAGCGGCAGGCGACGAGGAACGGCGCTGAGGCACGACAACGAGGCACGAGAGAATAATGCGTTGCGTTGCGTTGCGTGCGTGCTTTCTCGAGGCAGAGAGCGGTAGCGTATGCAGGTCTGGAACACAGGTGGTGGTCAGGGAGCAGGAAGCCGGCTTGTGAACAGTGCGAGGTTGGCGATCGAGCAGAGAGGAGGGAAGGCCGGATTCGAGACAGTCTGTGGTTCTGGAGTGGAGATTCATGGACAGGGCGGCGACGTCAAAACGTCAGGCTCAACATACCCGAACCAGGAATGGAGGATGCTGGAAGCAGCGATCCATGCAGGAATCAGGCTGCTGCCAAGTGCGAAACCCAGCCAGCCGCTTCAACGAGGCGTACCCTTCGCTTGGCAATTCAGGTTTCTCAGAGTCGATTCGACGCAAGCGTCTTGCCCATCACACGATGCTCTACCGTAGTCTCTTGCAATAGCGCACAACAACATGACTATCTCATTGATCTTTTTGCTGTTCGCGATGACATGCTGTTCTGCGGCAATAAGGATCCGACTATCAACGCTTTCAACGTCTTATTCTTTGGTAGGAAAAATGCGTTGCAAATAGACTGTCGAACTCCACATCGGGAGAGAAGCTCTCTGCACGAAAGAGAGATGCGCAAGCTGCATATTTCGCATTTGGGTACAGTTGAGGCGTGTGTGATTGCAGCTCTGCAGTTTCCCTTTTTTCTTTTAAAGCTCAGCTGAGATGCCAGACGAGAGAAATCAACGCCTCTTTTGAGAATTGAGGTTACCTTCCAAAAGCGACAATTCATAAAAGCAATTCCTTTGCCATGCGCTACGCAGTTTCGCGCCTCGTCCAAGAATGTGAAACATCGACACTTTTCCTCAAGAAGCCGGCTCTTGGCTTCCGCCTAGGCGTCTGAAGTGGGATCAAGGCCCACTTGCACCTTCTACTCTAAGCTACTCTCAAAATATGGCCAGGCCTTCCCAAATCAGGATCCTGTGCGTCCCGCAAGATCTGGCAAATATTGCTGGAGGAGAACAACCACGAGGTGGGAGACATACGCTTCAAGAGTGCACAGTGATTCAATGGGTGAGCGGCACGACGGGTATGAAAAGGGATCAGCAGTTATTCAAGGCAGACAATGAATGGTACATTACGACAGTATATGGCCGAGCGACGTCGATTCTGTTGATTGCGACCACCCAAATTCGCCCCGACTTTGTTACAACACTTCCGGTCTGGACCAAACACAGGTAAGACGAACAGTTGATCACCATACCTGTCAGATCCAACCTCTTTCTCTGCCTCGACTCTTTTGCTTCTCATGTTTGAGACAGACTTGTCCAAGTTCCGACCATGCCATTGTGGTACATCTCGGGTTGATCGGCAGGCAACTAGTGTGGTCATTCTGACGTCCACCGACCTCATTCTACACATTACGTCGCGGATTTTGGGCTTCGATAGTGTGAGATGGAAAGCCGAGGCGTGAGCTCCAGTCATCCTTGTCTTCCATGCGAGACACACTGTCGACCTACCGTGCATCCGTGTGTGCCACCTGAGTACGGGATCAACTTTTTTACGTTTAGCATGTTTGTACAGGCTCACCTGTCAACGTTGCGCCAACCGCATGCTCAAAAGGCCAGAGCGCAGAAGAATGAATAACAAACCACGGCGAGTGAGAGCGTCGGGGCGGAAACACATCCGAAACAGGTTTCACCACCATCGCGTCTCTACTACTAGTCGCTCACGATCAAACGCCGACAAACGTCCAACTGCAACTCACACTCTCAGTCCTTAAGCGCTCGCCTGCGTGGCTTTTTCTGAGACTTTTCGCTGACAATGAAATTCTGGAACCTTTGGCCAGCCAGCCAGCCTTCGCTTCCCTTTTTTTTTTTTTTTTTTTTTTTTTTTTTTCTCTCTTCTTTGAAAGACCGTCAATTCAAGACTTCTTCGAAGTGAATTACAGTTTTCGAAGCCCGCCAGCCGCCACTTCTTTTTTCTTAAGTTGTTTTTTCTTTTCTTCTTTGGCCTAAAAACGGCAAGCCTCATTGTCCGAAAGCGGCAAGCAGCGCTCCAAGAGGATCCCTCTCCTATCCGCTTGCCGCTCTCTCTCCTAACTGAAGATCAGCATTGACGCTGCCTTCACCCACACACAGTGCGCCGCCGAGCAGAAGATACAAGCCATATTATTATTGACAGTTCCGATTTCCGATTCTGAACCTCTAAGCACCCAAACAAGCTTCAAGGAAAGCGGTTACTCTCCACGGTAGACAGGCTCGCGCTTTTCAGCAAACGCCTTGAGCCCTTCCAGACGATCTTTGGTGCCAAGAATCGTCTCATAACACTGTCGCTCAAAGTCAAGAGCTGTCTCCGGATCCATCTGCTCACCTTTGTCGATGGCCAACTTGGCCGCCCGTACCGCCAAAGGTCCTGTTGAAACCGCGAAAGGATGGAAAGTAGGGTGGGAAAAAATAAAATCATATGTCAGTGTTAGACTCTGGGAGATGGTTTGGACGGCCGCTTCCGGACAAAAGCTGGGTTCGCGGAGTTGGTATAGATGTATGGCTGATCTTCGCCCGCTCCCCTGCTGATCATACCGTCCTCTTCCGTCGAAGGCGCTGACATTGGATGAAGGCTCGAGGTCTCTGAGCTGCAATACCGTCAAATGCAACACTGTGATCGCCGTATGGAAGAAATTCGATGCTGTCTTTCGCCGTGACGCCCTCGGCAAGCCAGCTGATCATGCAAAGACAGATACGGCCTGACCACCACAAGGTCGCACGACTTTGACATCTTCTTTCCCACTCCGTTGATGAATGAGAGCGGAAAAAGCAAGGAGCATTTCCGAGTTCCGCCAGCCAATTCCGTAGCTCTTCTTCCATCTAGTTCGTCGTTGCAGGTGGTACTTACCATTCTTCGCAAAAGACCTTGCAAGCTGAACACCTTTGTGGAAAGCAGCTGTGCCGTCTCCCTCCTGAGCCACAATATCAACAAATCCAATGCGACTCGCCTCGACCGCATCCACCAGCTTAGCACTGAAAATAAGCTCTTTCGCTTTCGCTGGTCCAACCAGCCTTGTCATCCTACTCGTACCGCCAGCACCAGGAATGATGCCCAACTTGGTCTCAGTCAGACCCAACTTGGTTGCCGCAGGCCCAGCAATACGCAAGTCGCAAGTGAGCGCGAGCTCGAGACCTCCACCCATTGCCAAACCGTCGAGACAAGCGATGGTTGGCATGGGTAAGCGCGAGACGTTGGTGAAGACCTTGCGAAGGCCGAGAAGGAAGGCGTCGACTTCGGGTTTGGACATGCCTTTGCGCTCTTTGAGGTCGGCTCCAGCGCAAAAGGTGCCAGGCACGGAAGAGCGGATCAAGAGCGTGCGGGTATTACTCGAGGTGAAGAGAGAGGAGATGTGTTGGTCCATCTCGGCCAGCAGCGCACGAGAGATGGCGTTTTTGGCCGGGGCGCGGTTGAGTGTGAGTACTGAGATGTGATCGTCATATTGAGAAGTCGAGCCAAGCTCCGATTTGGCAATCGCAGAGAGAGGCTGGAGTGTCGCGAGCTGCGAAGGGTCTGTCGCAGCAGAGTAACTGCGGAGGACGCTGCTCGAGTAGCAGACGGTTGAGCGACGCAAGCTAGCAGCAGCAGAGCTTGCGCTCGTGAGTGTGGTTCGTAGCGCGAGCATGTTAATGCAGCAGACAGTATGGTGTTGTTGGAGACGATGAACAACGTCGGTAACACGATAGCGTTTTAGGTGTTGATGTTGCTCTTCCTCTCGGCAAAGGACGAAGAAGCGCTGGAGTGTTGGAGTCGGCCCAAAATCGTTTACCCCGCACCGGTCAACGCGTCCGTGCACTGGACCGGTATATCCGAAGCCTATCCGGACCGTATCGGCAGCACACATCGAAGATCCGAGCCCGATTCCTGCTTGAGCCAAGCCTGAATTTGAAATTCAGCATCCCGACTTCGCACTTCTTCTGATTATCGTTCCTTTCGCTCGTCTTCTCTTTCGCCTTCCATCAGCAATAGCACACGATCAGCATGTCACAAGCAGACGAGCATCCTATCAACCAGTCTGGCTGGATGACCGTCTATGGCGAGCCTACGTCCAAACCTGGCTCGATCAGCGTCGACGAGCTCACCCAATGGTACTCGACCAAAACGCCTGGATCCGACTTTGTCGTCGTCGACGTGAGACGCTCTGACTGTGACGTAAGTAGTGCGCCCTGACCGCGTCAAACGGACCTTTGTCGACGACTGAACCCATGTTCATATTGTTGTTCTTTCTTCATTCGGGATTGTAGTACATCATTCCCGGCGCAATCAACCTCCCAGCTCACTCGCTTCCAGCGACACTCCCAACGCTCGTTCGTCTGATTCCAAGCGAACCCAAGCTCATCTTCCACTGCAACTCGAGCAAAGGCCGAGGCACTAGATCCGCAGGTTGGGTCGCTGATGCGCTCATCAAGATGTACGTCTCTTCGGGTACGTCCGAGGAGGATGCGAAAGCGCAAGTTGAGAAGCAGGTCCTCATTCTCACCGGTGGTATTGTCGCTTGGACGGAGAAGCACGGCAAGCGCGATCTCAACACGAGGGGACAGCCATGGGATAGAAAATCGTTTGCTGTCATTCCGCTTTAACCATGACTTGTACATTGCATATTGTTGAATGGCGGAATGGATTGGTCAGATTAAGCATTTGTGTACCGCATGCTGTGCAGCGAAGTCTATTTACAGCTTTCATCGGGACTTCTGCGTGGGATGTCCTGGACAGTGTGGCGAGTTTGACCGCTGAAGACAGCTCAGAACTTGCCAATCAGCAAATTACCGATCATCTCACGAGCCGTCAACCAAGCAGTGATACCGAAAGTAGGAAAGTCGAGCGTGGAGCTCATCACATCCACCAAACCGAAAGGAAGCATGGGAGGAATCCAACCTTGAGCGAGCTCAAGCGCCCAGCATCCGTCTTCGGGCATCATGTACTGCTTGACAGTTCCGCGGCGAAGGTGGTGCTGCGAGCCAGGAGGGTAATGTTCAGCCTTGAGCGCGCCGGCAGGGAAAGCGTACTGGCTGCCTGTCAGGATGTGAAAGTAGTCATCGGCCTGCAAAGTCGTATAGAGAGCATAGATAGTATGTCAGTGTCATGCTGCTGAGAAGATCCTTCATTCTGTCTCTGGAGCTTACAGTGTGTCGTCCGGTGTGACCCTCGGTCCCGATTGGAGTACCGAAGAAGATCAAATATTCAGTGACAGAGGCATGGATGATGAACATGCTTCCCATTGCTCCACCAGCGTTATTGAACATCCATTCAGAGTCGTCGCTGAAGTGGTGCTTGTTGATGTAAGGTGCGATCTTGGGGTCGGCACGAAGATCATCCAGAATGTAGTCAAAGATGGCGGTAGCGTTGCCAGAATGCTTGGCGACAGCAGCCTGGGTGAGCTTGTGCATCTTCTGCTCATCAAAGATGTAGAATCGAGTGCGAATCGAGTCTAGCGCAGCAATGATAGCGCAGAATCCAACGAAAAGAGCCGTCAGTACGACCCAAGTACGCTTAGGTGCCGGGCCGTTGGCACCAGCCTTGTTGCTGCGAGGTCGGTGAGACGCCATGATGCGAGCAGTGTCCGAGTACGAGACGAATGAAGAGATCGAAGGAAGAGGGATACCGTGTAAAGACCGTGTGTATATGACAGCAGCAATGTGGGTGAGAGTGTTGTCTGACGAAAGTGTTGCTCTGTTCATTCATTTCTTCTGATGCAGAACGGCCAATTAGCGCGGTGGACGAGAGAGCATCGGGAAATTTCTGGCCGTAGAGCATAATGTGAGGTTATTGAAAACATGACCCGATTTTGACACGCAAAAAGGGTCAAAATCAGATCATGTGGTAACGCGCCAAGCGTTCTGCGGCGGTAGCGTATCGCGCTCACTACTCAGCTCAGCTTCAACAAGTGACAATGATGGTGCAATGCTGATCATCACAGTCGGCAAGCAATAGCAGCTGAAGCGTCCGGCTCAGTAATGAGCCATTCTCTGGTATCCGTTGATAAGGCTTAACCAAAAGCTCAGGGTCTGGCACGCTGATTAGGCTGGAAATTCTTGTTCGGAAGGAGAAATGCGTGTGAAATCTGTTTGACAGCTGCACGCGAAAGAACTCCTTCTCTCCCTCTCTCTCTCCAGCTTCCGCCGATAGAAGCTACGCCAAAGACCGCTGTCTCCCCTTGCGTCCTCCTCTTCCGCCTCCTCCCGGACATGCGTGATTGTGTCAGACGATCTTCTGAGACTCAACGCAGTGATATCGCTAGGTCGACCTGTCCTCCGAACTTGCTCTCTTTCGACCATCTCCTGATCTCAGTATACCCTTCAGACGATACCCGACGACAAACCCTTATCGTCAAACCACCAGAGGCGACTGATAAGCAAAAATGACGACCTTCGCACAGGCGTCCACAGCGCTCAACTCACTCTCGAGCTCGGATCACAACGCCCTGGACCCACGCAAATCACTCTCGGATTATCGACGCGAGATCTACGACCTCCTCCAGTATCTCGACGATGAACAGGACAAGATCGACAAGGAGCTGGCTCGCTTCTCTTCCACATCTACGCAGAACCAGCGCAAGCAGCTCTTGCGGCGTCCTCGCGATGATGATGGAGCCTCCGACTCAGAAGAAGATGACGACTTCGTGGTTGTCGAGGACATCAACGCGGCGAGCAGGAAGAAGCAATTGCTGAATCAGTTGCAGCAGCTTTGGAGGACAAGAGATGCAATCCGTCTGCGCGCGCAGCAGCTCAACATCAGGATCGATAGCCTTTCGCACGGCAAAGGGTCCGATCTTATGTCGATGGCCGAGTTCGAAGGTCACGATGATACCGACGACGTGTGAAGAGCTCGAGCTCATCTCACTACCGTGGCCGATCGAGATCGCGAGCAGCCCGGCAGCATGGCTTATCGCGCAGCTTCAAAAGCCACTTCCATCTTTCGCACTGCATCAAATAGGGATCTCGTTCCTCACGCATTGCTTTTCGAGGTCAATTCGCGTCCCACTCGCTTCTACGAGCTTTGTTAATACCATACCCTGATCCGATTTCCTTCCTTTCACAAACTTCGGTCGACTATGTGTGTGCAGAGAAACATGCTTTGCGATTGTGACATCGACACTACCTGAGACTGCCGACGATCTCGTCCCAGTTTACCTCCACCTCTTCCTCCTGTTTCGACATTTCCATCGACTTCAAACAAGCCAAATGTCGCATCGTCGGTCGCCCATGTGGACAATTCCAGGGCTGTTCAATCGTGCCCATATTCCGCAAAATCTCCTCCATCCTACTCTTCTTCAATGCAGTCCCGATCATGACCGACTTCCTGCACGCTCTGCTCGCGAACATGTTTTTCGCCTTGCTGCACCTGACGCCCTTTGCTGCCTCTGAGCCCGCACTCGTATCCCTCAGCAGATAGAGTAATTCTTCGAGATCCTTGACCCCAAACACGGTGCTCTTGCTCATCGGCTGGGCGACAAGCTTGACCCTCGTCCCCGGCAGACCTGTCTCCGAGACGGCGATTTCGAAGCCATTGGCGAGCAGCGTCGCTTGGTGCTCAATCGCAACCAGCTCGTCCGAAGCTGAGAGCTCAAGCGAGCGCGGGGAGATGAGCTTCTGCGAACGGATCTGGGTGGTAAGTTGAAGGGTTTCGAAATTGAACTTTTCGTCCGAAGCGTGTTGGTCGACGATGAAGAGGTCGTCCATTTCGTCAGTTGAAGAGTCGGGTGTGGTGCGACGACGAGCGATGATGAAGCCAAGATTGAATTGACCGAGCACTTGCATGGAGGCGAAATCTTGTTTGTGGATGACGCGAGAGAGGGCACGCTCGACTTGGGCTTCGTCTTCGTTTCGAACGCCGGCGGAGAGGAGGAGCTCTTCATCTCCTGATGCGGGAAGTCCTTGAGTTGCAGAAGCAGCTTGGGTGGAAGCTGCTTGTCGCGATCGGACACGACGTTGAAGGCTGCCCACGTCAAATGCGACAGTGCCGTCCTCTTCCACTTCCAAGTTGAACAGCTCGTCTTGATTGTTGTCGGGTATGTCTCTTGTTCCGCCACGCTCACGAGTGAGCTGATCCAATAGACCTACCTCAGCATCTTCCGGCGCTGGTGAATTGTCGCCTCCGTCGTCATCCTCGGTCGAGCTCGATCCTGCCTCGGGCTCGATCGCTGCTGGCAAATTTTCATCATTAGCTTCCACTTCTTTTGCTTCGTCTTCCTCGTCGTCGGCAGCCATGCGTGTCGATACCGGCAGTTCGGCATCAATTTGAGTACCAGGTAGGGCGAAAGTTCGCAAGGACGCTAAAACATTCTTGACTTCTCTCCTCGAGCGAGCGGCAACGGGGGAGCTCTGCGCTGTCTCACTCGCAGGTGCCGTGGTCTTCTGCTTCTTCGTTGGCGACCAAGAGGCTTGGCTTGTGTCAAGAACCTCATCCAAGTCTCGTTTGGATGTCGCTTGCGGTGGCGAGCCAGGTTCGGGAACGAGAGGGCATAGCTCTTCTGGCTCGCTCTCCTCGTCGACTTCCTGTACAGGATCTGGCCGATGAAGCAGCGCCGTGGGAACTGGTGGGTCGGACTCTTCGCGATACTCGAGGTCATCAGGCCGAGTTGCTGCAGAGGTCCGTGCTTGTGACGCACTTGCTTCCTCGTTGATTATCTCGGTCTCGTTGACGTCGTCATCTTCTTGCATGTCCTGTGCTTTAGAGGCGTTAACTTCGAAATCCTCTTCAATCCCTTCATCCTCATGTGTTGCGACCTCTGCCTTCTCATCATCAGGCGAATCTTTACCCGCCGAGATCGTGAAGCGACTCAACTTTGACTGTGCAGTCAAGCTTGAGACGCCATTGCCGTTCTTGAGCGAGTGACTCGCTCCGTTGACCAAGAATGTTGCTCGACTCGGCGCAAACAGCTCTTCGAGTGCCTCCTTGACTTTCTCGATAAGCCGACTCTCCTCGTGCAGGAAGATGGTGCGCTTATCCGGACTGACGTTGACGTCGTACGAGTCGGTGGGAAGCCTGAAATCGGCAACGACAAAGGGGTAGTAGTTCGAATTGAAGGACTTGTAGACTTCATTGAACGCCCTGCTTACTCTGCCTGCCTCCCAGGGTCGACCGTTGATGTAGAAGAATTGCCGGTCTGACGAGGTACGTCCGTTGCCGTAAGTAGGTTTGCTGATCAGACCAGCCACTGTCACCGTCGAAGTCTCGTCACGGCTTTTCGCTTCGCTCTCTTCATCTCCTTCTCCGTTCTCTTGGCGTGTGGCACTTTGCAATTGCCTGCTGGGCTTCCTTGCGACCGAAAAAGTAAGCTTAAGATTGAGCGGCATGAGGGTGGGGGCAACCTTAGCCCCAAAAAGTGCGGATACATTTGCAGACAGATACGTCTCTGCATTGGAAGAGTTGACGCTGAATTGCGGAGTCTTTCTTCCGCCTGCAGGTGCATTCGTTGTAGTCCATCGAACGCCTCTTGTGATCAGCGCATAAGCCTGAAGCAAGTTCTGTGCCTTTGTATATTCCCGTTTGAGGTTCTTCTCGAATTCCTTCCTGCGCACAGGCAGGCTTTTGAACAAGCCCTCGATGGTGATGGTAGTGCCCCTCTGCCGCGCTGCCCTCCCGGAATCACTTTCGACTTTGCCCGACCTGCCCAGCTTGAGCACCGTGCCCATGGGCGCCTGGGACGAGGTAGCAGTGTGGATGGTCACATTGGACAAGGCACAGAGGGAGGAAAGAGCTTCGCCACGAAAGCCGAATGTCCTTACGAGAGCTAGATCCGAGAAAGACGAAAGCTTGCTTGTGTAGTGCTTGAGTGCAACAGAAGCATAGTTGGAGGGATCGATACCGGTGCCGTTGTCAACCACTTCGAACGAGTCGGCGCCATAGTCGCGGAAGTTGATGGCGATGTGGGTGGCTGAGGCGTCAAGAGCATTTTCGATGAGCTCCTTGACAGCTGTCTGAAGGTCAAGCACGACCTGGCCACTGGTGATCCTGTGAACATCGGTACCCGGGATTGCTCGGATGACTGGCGAGCTTGTGGAAGCATCAGCGTTGGCGAGCTGAGCAGACCCACTCTGCTGCTGATGCGTTGGCATTGTCATGACGGTGCTACCATAGCGGCAGTCGAAAGAGAAGAAGCGCCTTGAAGCCAATCTCTCTGTAGCTCAGTCAAGATGAAGATGAAAGGGCGGGTGTTACCTGAAAGTGTTCTTCTCATGCCGGAAAGTGGAGTCGCAAAGACCCTTTTTGTGGCGTAAAGCGGAAGCGCGTTGTAGAAGCACGCGTTTCATGATGTCAGATCCCACACAGCAACATTTCTGACTCGTTGGACCTCCACCTCGTCTGGACCCTGACACACAGATGCAAAAGTCGCCGAAAGCTGAGCAAGTCGGACAAGGAGCCTCTTTCTGATCCCGACACCACATCCTCACCATGCCCAAGTCATCATCCTCGCCCTGAACGGATCTCAATCAATCATGCTCAGACCAAGCTTGAACGAACCACCTTGCTCGTCACCGCAGCTATGAATGGCGCCAACGGTCAAGAGACCGATCCTGCTCCGCAGCGGACCGAAAAGCTCGCATCAACATCGGCCGACCCATTCTTCCGTGTTCGTCTCATCAATATCGATCATATCCTCACAAATCCTACACCCCTCGACCGCACGCAGTGTGCTTTCAATGCAGAAGGTCAGACGCTGCGCAAAGTGCCTATCCTTCGCATCTTTGGTGCCACCCCAGCCGGCCAACGAGTCTGCCTGCACATTCACAACGTATACCCCTACTGCTATATTCAGTACAAAGGCTCGCTTGACCCAGATGACGTGCTTAGATATATCCACAGGCTTGGAAGAGAGCTCAACGCCGCCATGGCGGCATCACTTCGACGCAGTCCAGACGACCCGGAAGCAAGTCAGTTCATCGCAGCGATTCATCTTTGCAAAGGAGTCAACTTCTATGGCTACCATGTTGGCTACTCGTACTTCCTTAAGATCTCTTTCGTTGATCCGTCGCACAACTATCGCATTGCTACCATCTTGGAATCCGGCGGTGTAATGAAGACTACCTTTCAACCATTCGAGATCCACATTCGATATCAGCTCCAGTTCATGCTTGACTACAACATCTTTGGGTGCGACTATCTCGACCTTGACGACGTTCGCTTTCGCTTACCAATACCAGAAGGCAGTACTGTGGCTTCTGACGACTCTTCCCCGCTTGAATTTCGCCGAAAGATTTGGAACCGCAACTCAATACCGTACGCCCACGTGCAAAGCGAACACGTCCACAGAGGCACGCACTGCGAGTTGGAAGCGGATGCAAGCGCACCCTGGATCATCAACCGTCGCAGACTTAAGCAAAGAGACTTGCACCACGACTTTGATGAGTCGCTGAACCCAGTCTCGGAGCAGACCATCCTCGTGCCAAGCTTGTCGGGGCTGTGGGAGGATGAAAAGAATCGCCGAACTGCAGCTGGCCTGCCGCCCTCTATACCTCAAGATGACCCTGCCAGGGATCCTCGACTCTATGCAACCGGCGAGGGTCCTCCATGGATGTCGGAAGATCGTATGCGACTGCTCCTGGAAAAGCGACTCATAGACGAGAAACAGAAGACGTTACCACGCGAGCGAAATCCCAGCCACTTCACCGACCGTCCAGGGCTAGACCACTACATCATGACGACTTTTGACGCCGTCGAAGTCTTTCATCCGTATCAAGACCAAATCCATGCCGTCGATCCTTACTCGCAACGCACTGGTCCTTCTGCTTCATCAAAGCTGTACGATCTGCAGTATGTGCTTTCACAGACACAAAAAGGCGAATCAGATGATACGGCGCCGACACAGCTCACTCAAGGTCTGAAGGAAGAGACAGAAGACTTTGATGCAAAGTTCTTCAAGAGCCAAGAGTTCAACCACCGTTTACAAGAGGCTGAAAAGGAGGACGTTGCAGGCAACATCGACCCACCGTCAGATCAGGAAGATGATCTCCATCATGACGATCAACCTGACGCAGCAGATGGCCAGATGGATGGGTCGGGTCAGCCTCGCCGATGGCAGCGAACAGATAGCTCCAACTCCAACATGTCATCTCAAAGCACCTTCAATCGAAGTCCATCATCTACGCCAAAGAAGCGTCGTCATGTTGACTTTCTGGATCCCTCTACCACCACTCCAATTGCCAGTCCCTCATCTCGGCCGTCAAAGGAGCTTCACGAAGATAGTGTCCGCAAGTTCAAGCAGGCGAAACATGAACACTCGAATGGCTCCACCATTGGTACTGACGAAACACCGACGCGAAATGCGGATCGCTCCGCCAAGGTGCGTTTTGCTGACTCGGTATCGCCCACGCCTGCTCCTCGCACGTCTTCAACCACTTCCCACGACACCAACGAGCCGAGTCCGTCCGGATCTGCCAATTCCTCCTCACGAAATGATTCGAAGAATGGCAAGAGACTAGTCACTTTCCACGAGCCCAGTCCGTCTCTGCGCACAGTTGTCGAAACCTTCTCGCTCTTCTCCATCGTCCGTCAAGTGCATCCCGAGCCTTTCTTCAGCGACCCCAACGATGTCCCTGCTAGGCCAAGAGAATATGCTGGGCGTATGTTCCAATTTCAATCTCGCTCGCTTCCGTACTTGCGGTCCTTTGAACATTGGAGCAAATCACCTTCTGAACTTGATTTGCAATTTGATAGACCGCCGCGAAGGCTCTACTGGCAATTTGGTCCACCGCCACCAACGATGCTCGAAGCGCGAGCATGGCGGCAGAAGGAGAAGATTATCGAGAAGCAAAAGTCGAAGCGTCGGCGAGCGAGGCTGCTCTCGCAGATTGAAAGGCTCACCCAGTCGAATGACTATGGCTTCAAGATCTCACAACACAAAGCAACGACATTGGTGATGCGAGACAAGCAGCACATGACGACGCTTGCTGTTGAAATTTTGACAACAACAAGAGGGAACTTACATCCTGATCCAGCATTCGATGCCGTGCAAGCGATCATCTACTCTTTTCAGAACGAAGACGAGAATCTACAAGACACTGGTAGTCGACCTGATCTTCGCACAGGACTCATTCTTGTGGCCAACGAAGACATCAAAGCGGACCGCCTCGGCTTGTCGCACCTGGCGATTGAAGTGGTCGAAGATGAGCTCGAGCTCTTCAACACCCTCATCGATCTCATCCGCGCCTTTGACCCGGAGATCCTCGTTGGGTGGGAGATCCATTCCTCCTCGTGGGGCTACATCATCGAACGCGCCAGCAAAGAATACGACTTTGACCTTGTTCCCCAAATTGGCCGATCCATCGTCCACAACACTGGCCGGGCCGGTGGCAAGTCTGATAATTATGCATATACCCAATCCTCCGCCCTCCGAATCACAGGTCGACATACGCTCAATCTCTGGCGTCTTATGAAGGGCGAACTCACTCTCAACCTGTATACCCTCGAAAACGTTTGCTATCACCTTCTGCATCGTCGTATACCCAAGTTCTCGCACCAAACGTTGACCCAGTGGTTCAGGTCCGGGCGAGCGGAGTTGGTGCGGAAGGCTTTGCTGTACTATGTGGACATGGTGGAGCTGGAGTTGGAGATCATTGCGGAATCAGAGTTCGTGTTGAGGACGGCGGAATTTGCAAGGATCTACGGCATTGACTTCTTCTCGGTGATATCGAGAGGAAGTCAATTTAAGGTAGAGAGTATCATGTTGAGGATCGCCAAGCCGGAGAACTTTGTGCTGATATCACCAAGCAGGGCGCAAGTGGGCAAGCAGAATGCGGCAGAATGTCTCCCACTGATCATGGAGCCGCAATCGGCGTTCTACAAAGGACCGCTGATCGTGCTCGACTTTCAGTCACTGTACCCTTCTATCATGATCGCATACAATCTCTGCTACTCGACCTGCCTAGGCCGAGTGGCTGGATTCAAAGGGACGAGCAAGTTCGGTGTCACAGACTATGCACCTCCCAAAGGACTCCTCAGCCTGCTCAAAGACGATGTCAATATCTCGAGCAATGGGTTGCTGTTCGTCAAGCCAAGCGTGCGCAAGTCACTACTGGCCAAGATGCTCTCCGAGATTCTTGACACTCGTGTCATGGTGAAAGGGTCCATGAAAGGCACCAAAGCAGACAAGTCGTTTCAACGCATTCAAAACGCGCGCCAGCTCTCTCTCAAACTCCTCGCCAACGTCACTTATGGTTACACCTCGGCAAGTTTTTCCGGTCGTATGCCCTGCGTAGAGATTGCCGATGCCATTGTTCAAACAGGACGAGAGACGCTGGAGAAAGCGATGGATCTCATCAACGGTACTGAGAAATGGGGTGCACAGGTGGTCTATGGCGACACCGACTCGCTGTTTGTTTACCTGCCAGGTCGGACGAAGGAAGAGGCATTCAGATTGGGCAATGAGATCGCGGATAAGGTGACTAGTCTCAACCCAAGGCCGGTCAAGTTGAAGTTTGAGAAGGTGTACCTACCCTCTGTGCTATTGGCAAAGAAGAGATATGTGGGGTTCAAGTACGAGACACTGGATGAGAGGGAGCCTGGCTTCGACGCAAAGGGCATCGAGACGGTGAGGAGGGACTTTCATCCGGCGATCCAGCGCATGCTCGAAGCATGCATCCGTATCCTCTTCCGCTCTCGTGACCTCAGCATCGTCAAAGCATACCTGCAGCGTCAGTGGAAGAAGATCCTCGAAGGCCGAGTCAGTCCGCAAGACTTTATCTTTGCTAAAGAGGTCAGGTTGGGCTCGTATAGTGACAAAGTTGCACCTCCTCCCGGCGCGGCAGTGTCGTCTAGACGAATGCTGGCCGATCCTCGATCCGAGCCACAGTATGGCGAGCGAGTGCCGTACATCATCTCTCAGGGCGAGCCTCGGGCAAAGTTGAACCAGCAAGCCGTATCGCCCGAAGCCTTCCTCAAAAACCCGCAATTGCAGATCAATGCGATGTACTATATCACGCGAACCATCATCCCACCCCTGGCTCGAGTCTTTAACCTCCTGGGAGCGGATGTCGAGTCGTGGTTTCACGAGATGCCCAAACCCAACAACGCGTACTGGAACAAGCGGCCCACCTCGGCGCTCCTCTCGGCTGTGTTGGCGCAGGACGAAGAACAGACTTGCAACGAGACAGGCGAGCCGAATTCATCTCCCAAAGCAGTCAAAGCGCAACCGAACGGCATTGCGCCGATTACGACACTCAACTCGCACTACGCTACCGAAACTTGCCTTCTCTGCTCGACGCGCACCGAAGCGCTCGTCTGCGTCGACTGCCGTCAATCTCCAGGCTCGAGCGTACACGCAGTTTCGTCAAAGCTGCATAAGCTGGAAATGCAAGCAACGGCGATGGATAGGATCTGTTCGACTTGCGCAAAGATGGAACGCCCCGGGCCGGTTGATTGCGTGTCGTTGGATTGCTCATACACTTATCAGAAGACCAAGTTGCAGAAGTCGTTGGAGGATACGGCGCTGGTTCATACTTATCTCTCGCGACTGTTTGACTCGGAGCCACAGCGTAGTGCTGCTGTACAGGATGCTTGGACTCCTATCGTCACTGACGACGACATGTAACATTCACACTTGCTTAGCAATGCAATGATTGCAGTAGATTATATGACGGTGTGCATCTCGAGATAGTAATTCCACACTAAAATTAAGCACCCAAAATTGGCTTTTTTATGTGTTCGGCTTTTGTGTTGCGTCCGAGTTCCGTGCTCTTCATTTGCCGTTCATGCACAGACTCACCAACGCACAGACTCGACTTGACTTCTTCCGAAGCGTTCTTGTCACCGCCTTTTATACTTGTACAACTCAGACACGGCAAGAGATTGTCAGAGCTACTAGATCTAACCGAGCACTGGCGGATCAAAGTTGGTGGAGAGCGCTTGTCAAGACATGGAGTAAAGCATCCAAGCTCACGGACACTGTCGGACCAGAAGAGGGAAGGCCAGCACCATGTCGAGCCTGGGGCCTCTGGCGCCGGACCACAATCCGTTCGCCGACGATCAGGACAACCCATCCGCACAAGATGCCGGCATGACTCCAGATAAATATGCGAAGCACTCGGATGGGGCGGCAGCAGAAGGTGTCTCGAACCACGACCTAGCCGGACTCGAACAGCAGCAGCACTGGGACGATCAAGATCAGCATCTGGATGCTCTCACAGCCTCGCTCAACCGCCAGCACGAAATGAGCCTGCAGATGAACCAAGAGCTCGATCTGCACCAGGAGCTAATGGAGGAGTTTGATCGAGATGTCGATGGAACCGGGCTGAGGTTGGGAGGGGCGGCGAATCAGCTGGATCGCTTGAGGAGTAGTATGAAAGATCACGGTAAGTAGAGTGGCTTTGGGAAAGGCAAAGCGAAAGAAACGCTGACAAGGACGCTCTGGTGATGTGCAGGTACATTGTGGATCCTCGGCGCATTGATAGTTGGCTTGATACTGCTGATCGCCTTGATCAAGTAGTCAGCCTCACAGTGTATCATCGCGCCTCGACATGCATGATTTGGATATGGAGGATCGCCCTGATAGAAGAGCAGACCGCGGCTTCCATGTACACTTCAAGACCGGCCACACGACCTTCGACAGTTTGCAAGCAATGCAGGCTCCCTGATCCTCTAGATCTCACTGCATTCATCGTTCTCCCTCGTCTCAGGCACTATCATTTGCTAGCGCCATGCATGTGCCCAAAAGATTGTGATTGTCAAATCTATATTGTTGAGAGCCTAAAATTAAAGATATGGTACGAGATGGTGGTGAGACTAGATATTGCGCCATGGAGCTTCGTCCTCCTCGTCGACGCGAGGGTGGTGGCGTGAGAGGCTGTTGGATCTTTCACCGTCAAAGGTTGGGATGTGCCTGGAGAACTGGCTGGGTGAAAGGAGGGTGGGAGGGTAAGGGCTTTCGGGGGTTTGTGGGATCCATGGGCTGGAAGCTTCGGATGATGGGTTGAGGTGCGACATGTGCGGGTTGTCCTGCAACGTTGGCCGTCTTGCGAGCGAGGCGACGTGGACCGGCTCGAACCCGGCGATCTCTGGGTCGACTTTCTCGGTGGAACTGTGGCCTTCCGAGGAGCGATGCGTTTCTTCTCTGACAGCCAGACGAGGCCACTGACGTTGCATGGCGAGCGTGTCAGGGTCGGCGACGTCCGACGAGTAGCGCGGCGAACCACCTTCCCAGTCTTGCTCGACAGGATCCGAGACCGAGACGGTACCGACAGTGACGAGGATGCCGTTGTTCTCGATATCGACATTCTCGTTGCGGGAGCGAGCGAAATCCCTTCGTCCGCCCCAGGAAATGCGGGTCGTCTTTTCGGGATGCGTGGATGCCGGAGTGGACCGCGCTTGGAGGACGTACGAGTTGACGCCGGCTTCAGGGTTCGAGTTGAGACCCTGCGAAGTAGCGCGAATGCCACTCAATGCCGCACCGCTGGGCCTCCTGGCTCCCGAATTATCCCCCGAGGGCGACGCGGTCGAGTTCATAATCTCGTTGACCTGGTTTGCGTTCTTGGCCGTGACGAGCGTGGCCTTCTTTCCCATCTCCCTAAACGCCGCCGCCGCCGCAATCGGAGGCACGCAGAACACCAACGCCGTACCCAACACCTGATAGCTCATCTCCTCAAACTTGAGGTAGGTGGTCACGAAAAAGATATCCGTACTCAGCTGAAGCACGTAGAAATGGAAGCCTTGGCGGATCAGGAAGCTCGACAGACTTCGGTCGGTCAAGCTCGAGTAGAGCTGGCGAGGTTTCTTGGTAAACACAGCTTTCAGCCCGCCGTCGACGAGACGATGGAGCGTGAGGAGGAGGAGCACAATGTCCAACCCCATAGCCACCGACTTGTAGACAATGTTGATGACGAGCGTCTTGGTTACGCTTCTCCTGGTGTCGTAGCCGCAAAACTGCGTATTGGGAATCCGGTATCCATGACCGTAGAACGGAATGCAAACCGCGGCCAAACCCAGCACTACACAGTAGTAAACGGTCAAAGGCACCACCACTTTGGGCTTCCAGCTGTACAGCGCCATGGTCCTTTGGAGGAAGACAAGCATGACACAGTCTAGCAAGATCATACCCAGAATGTTGAACGCTTCGGGCATCGCTTGACAGTTGTCAAACTTTAACGAGAGGAAAAGGACAACCAGCACAAGACAGATGACCGAGAGGTAGCGGCAGACGAGGTAGGCGAGTCGAGAGCAGAGTTTGGCGGGCTGCGTCCAGCCGGGCTTCCGAATGAGTTGGATGTCGAAGCGGATGTGGTTGAAGAGCTCCATCGTCACCGCGCCCAGGCAGAGACACATGACGATGAGAAGGACGAGGAACGATTTGCCCACCGAGGGTGGGAGGACGTTGAAGATGATCTCGGGCTTGGCGAGCTCGGCAGAGGAGGCAGAGGCTGGGTTGGCGGCCAGAACGGCGCCAGTGTCGAAGACGCCTGTCATGGTGAGCTAGTTTTGTGATCCGGGAAGAAGTGTAGAGGCTCGCAGGACAAAGGGCGGACTGAGGCTGAAAAAACGAAAGTGCACGAAAGGAACGTGGGAACGAAGCAGCCAAGGCAGGACCACGACAAGTGGCCAGTCCGATCGATCCGGTCTGGTGAAGCCCCTTCAAAGACGAAGCAGGTGGGAGGATGTAGGGGGGGGGGTCGATACGAGTAGGGGGAAGCCAACCGGGAGGCGAAGTGTCGCTGATCTACATATGGCTCTTCTTTATATTTCGTTGCTGGTTCACAAATCGCGCCTGCCGGACAAGAGCTACAACTGGATCACTCGGTACTGCAAAGTCCACATGATAGTGTTCGACATCTGTATGTGTGCAGAAGAAGGCTAGGCAGAGTTTGACATAGAACAGCATGACTGCAACCCAAACGAAGAGGCTCGGCGGCAGAGTCTGCAGGCTACTTCGCCCTTTTTTCGGGGTCGGTCCCTGTCAAGATTGGCGGGGCAACGCTACAGAGGAAAGAAGAGAGAAAAAAAAAAAAAGGAAAAAAAGAAAAAAAGAAAAAAAAAGGTGCAGGGAAAGGTCTGTCGTCCGTTCCGAACAAAGAGACGGACGATGGGAGGCGAAGGTGTCGTGCTGCATGTGCTCGACTCTCACGCATCACACAGAGCCGACGAGCTGGACAAACCAATGCCATCACCCAATCCCATGAAGCGGTTGAAACAAGGCGGAGGGCACACAAGCAGCCAATTGTCTAGGGTTTGTCTTGGAATTGCTGCAGCTCAATGCATGCACGTCGAGTCGAAGCGACTTTTGGTTGCATGCTGCACGCTCACACCCTCAATTTGCATTTGCAGGCTATCACCCAAGCTCATACGCTCTCGCACACGCATCTTACAGTAATGTACAACTCTTGGCCGCCAACTCAGCTTTGGGTCCATGTACTTCTGCGAATGTCACCCAAAGATCAAGCACGCTTGAAACGTCCAGAGTTGTTCAGTCTTGAAATTTTTTCATATACCATGTGAGCAAGACATCTTGTTTGACGGCATGTGAACGAAAGGAAGCAGGCGGTAGCCAGCGCCAAAAAAATTAAGACGCTCCTGCCGACGTGAAATGTGGAGTTGCTCATCCTTTCGCAACGACAAGCCGCCGTTTGAGGTTTTCGAGCTGATAGATCTCAATGCTACGTGGGCGAGTGGTCGGACATTCATTTCAAGATGGTGTGGGAAGAAAAAGGGGTCCAAGCTCGGCCCATCAGTGTCATGCGAAGGAAGATACAAGCCGAAGTTTTGTTTGTGTAGCGCCTCCCTTTGTTCCGCTGTTTGCTACCATCTCAACCGACGAACAAACAACGAGGTCGGAGGTCGGCACACGATTTGATTTTGCTGCAAGCTTCGTCTCCGTTGATCGTGTTATACAGTTGCACTCGACCAGCCACAAGCGCCAACCCGGCACTCCTCAAAGCGGGGCGGTTGTCCTGCCCTTCCTTTCTCTTCTCTTGCCTCACCTCTTCGGCACGCCTGAATTCGGTCTGCTCCGTCATCCTTGTCTCGCAGTCATCTTTCCGGGCCACGTCCATTGTTCCGCGGATCAATGCTCTTCCTCATGCGTGTTCCTTGGTTCGACCGAGTACAATCGACCTGACTTTGTCACCAATGTCCAACGAGAGACTGCGCGACAAATTTCACACAATGATGCACCATGCCATTGTGCAAGGCTGCAAACCTCAATGACGGGAAGAGGCGGAAGCTGATGCAAACGCAGAAGAGCAGGATCATGTCAGCTAGGAGTGTGTTCGCTGGCCTTGCCTTAGACTAGCATGCGAGATGAGGGTCTGACTAACCTGTAAGAAGAAATACATTAGTGTGGTTCCATGTCCGACATAGCTTGGTACGGCTAAGCGAGCTTCGCTAGTTGCGTTTGCATGTCCTGGTTGCGACGATTTGTTTCGGACTCCCACGCGGACCACCGATTGGCCCGCAAGACTTGAGTGGCAGTTTGACAAGCAACTTGCTCAAGCCTTTGGGACCACACACGGACAGTAGTCGCAAAAGTCACCTGGCTCTTCCAGTTTCAGGATCGTATTCTGTGCCCACGTGTATAGGAATCTGGTTTTATCGAGCTTCAATCTCATTCATCGGATGCCTTACTGTACTTTGCTGTTTGAGCCCGAGGAGGTTAAAAAGACTTTAGAGGAAAGTATGGCCATTCACACTGTATTTCGAACAAAAGAACCAGTGTCGGTGATAGCCGAGCTGTCGAGAGACGAGAAAAAACTTCAAACGGCCTACAGCAGCAAGACTTTGTGTAAAAACTTGACCACAGCCAACCACAAAGCTAGTAGAGTAGTGTGGTTAGAACCCTCGGTCTCGGCAATATGGTAAGCGAGCCACCCATCGTGTCGTGTCATCCTTCTTGTCCTTCGGAATTCGGCTTGCTCTTCAGTCCGGTCAGATCGCTCATCAGTAGCAGTCTTGAAACCATTGAATGGTAGAGAAAGACTCGATGTTTGCGACAACAAGACAAAAGAAAATATACTTGAGTGCCACTGGTTGTCATCATGAAGGAGCCAAGTCGGCATTGTCGAGGCCAAGAATCCCCTGACTGGGCCGAACAATCAATCCATTGCGGGAATTCACCAAGTGCATCTGGTTGAGATTGCTGGCAGGTCTCGGCATCGGCTATGCTTGATCACCGCTACCTCACGTCGACCTAGCCGGACGTGCGAAAGAGGCTCTTCACAACCGGCTGATCAAAGCGCCAAATCTGCCAGATCTGGGATCGTACCCTCCCATCATGCACGTCGAAATGCATGCTTGTGCTCAATTTGTGTAGGAACAGTTTCAATACCATTCGTACTCAGCAGCATCTGCCTATGTAACGGCATTGTTTGGAAGAAAGGGTAACAACCAGCATGCAAGACCTTCTGTGCAGCGCCACGCATTACAACTTGCGGAACGGTGATGCACGGCGAGCCACTGCCCGGCTCCGCATACGAGGTTTGAGCGCTGAAGCGACACAATAGCGTTACACGGACAATGTGCGTCTGAGCGTGGATTCTGCTTCCTTCTTAAAGTATGAAGCTCTGAGCGGGTTGTCCACGATCTCACTTCCCGCTTAGGCGGGGTTTTACAACTCTGCATGCAGAACGCTTTGGCCCCGATGTAGCGCAGGTCTATTCTGGGCTAGAAAGAGCAACGGTCGATGTTGCCGGTGCGCTTGGTATTATTCTGAGCAAGCATGGTAGCAAGACAAAGGGCTGCCGTTTCGCAACAGAACGATGCACACAATGTTGACTGTCCGCAGTCAGAGCAAGCGACAGAGCGGTTCTGAGCGTGTGAGACAGAGATGCCACGTTTCGACTCGCTCTGTTTGACTTCAAGCAACGATTCAAGGCCGGCCAGCCGCTGAAAAGATGTGGACGGGAGTGTGTGGCGCAACATCAAGGATTGGAAGATGGTTTTGCTGATCGGAGAAGTGCGGGGCAAACGGAACTCTGAACGGGGCATCTTTGGGAGAAATTGCGTGGACAGTGCGGTGTTTGCTCAGTGTAAGCCGTGCAAACCCTGTCCTACCTTGCATGATGATGTGGAGTAAATGACCATGCTCGTGTAACCATCATCATCTTCGCATCGATCATTGTTTGTTCCTCTCTTCCTCCCTTCCTAGACACTCAAACACATAGACTAGGTTTCAAACCGCCCACAATGTCGCTGCCTCAACTAGCGTCAGGCGCAAAGTATGCGGTGTCCACCTTGACCTTAGAGATCCCTCTTGGCACACCGATCAAGCAAGAATCACACTCACCGTACACTCATCAAGAAGGCGGTACGACGAAAGAAATTCTGACCACCGACACTGTGCTGGTGACGATCTACTACCCGACAAATCACTCCAGCAGTGAGACTGGTGGACGCGCCCTTGATTGGCTAGAAGCTCCGAAGCTACGATCAATCGGCGGTCTGCTAAAGTACGCCGGCATCCCAAAGTACCTTGCGGTGCCCATCATCTTACCTGCCTACGGCGTCGTGTCACAAAAGCTGCCGGCCGTCACCGATGCATCTCTCGCTCCAGATACCATACAGGGCGGCTTTCCGGTAGCTGTCTTCAGCCACGGCATGGGCGGTACTCGCACCACCTATTCTGCATACTGCTCATCGCTAGCTGGATCAGGCATCGTCGTTGCCGCTGTCGAACATCGTGACGGATCAGGCGCTTCAACTACCATTCACCATCCACCAAACAAAGACGGACAGGCATCCGGCGGAGGTATCTTCAAGTGGCTCACTGGTGGCTCGAATGGCAATGTAGAGAGTAGGATCTACGTCCGCCCTACCGAGGTTGACGGCAAGCCTGAACCAATGGACTTCCGACGGGCTCAGGTAGAGATGCGTCGACGTGAAGTGCTTGCCGCCCTTGACGTTCTCAAAAACATCAATGCCGGCCAAGCCCTCGTAGACTCATGCACACGCTCGAAACTCGATGACCAGAAGACTCGGGAACGTCGTGCTAAGGTTCTCTCGGCATTCAGCGGTAAATTGTCCATGAAGGATCCTTGGCTGATCGGACACAGCTTCGGCGGCTCTACTGCGATCCAGACCCTGCGCCACACTGATTGTCCCTTCGGTCAAGCTCTCGTGCTGGATCCATGGGTCGAGCCTGTCCCCATCACCGGCGCCGATATCGTTCCTGTCAGCAAGCCGCTCTACACCATCAACAGCGAAGACTTTACTCAATGGAAATCGCACATGGACGACGTCACCACCATCTCACGAGAGTCGAGAGCGGCGACTGGCGGCAAGGGCTGGCTGCTAACTCTGGGCGCTGAAGGTACTGAGATGATCGATGCCGCGTCTGCAGCGACTTCGTCTGCTCTCGCACCACCGTCGCGGCTGGTGATCGTACACGACATGTTCGGCACGCTCTTCGGCCTCACTGCGTGTATCGAGGCGCTTGTATCGCTCTTTCCGGATCAGCTCACAGCTTCGGAGAAGGTACCAGAGATTGTACCAGAGCTCGTGATCATGGACTGGTTTCATGCCACACAGAGAGACTTTACCTATTCCAGCGTATGTGGGCAATACAAGCCCATCGCTGAGGTCTTCAAGGGAACTTTGCCAAGAGTTTTGCTTCAAGCCGGCATTCTGCCCAAGAAGGGTGGCGATAAGCCGGCTCTCACCCAAGCCGGTTCGTACTTGGATGGAGGAAAGGCAGAAGAAGCACTCGAGAATCCTTTTGACCCCGTCGTGGTAGAGACCATGATGGGGGCACTCAAAAAGCTCACGCCGCGTCCAGGGATGGTGGATGCGCTTACAAAGATCTATCGAGACAGAGATGGCAAGGGACGCCTCCCGAAAGCCGTTGAGAAGGTCGATGTTTGGGCAGCTACAAATGGATCACTTGCGCTCGGACGTGCATCGTTCCTACGCGTCCTGGGCGATAACGACGGTGCAGAGCTTGACAGCGAGGCTGCTCGCTTGACTCTCACAAACGAGCAGAAGCGAATTGGTGCGGGGGTGGGCCTCTTCAGCTGTGACGAAATCGGTCTAGCCAAGCCCGATCCCAAAGTCTATGCTGAGGTTCTGCGCCGTATCAATGCGGAGCCGCTCGACGCAAACGCCGCAAAGAAGGAGTATCAAGGCGTCTGGTTCGTCGCTTCTCACACTTGGGACACTTTTGCTGCCAAACAGGCGGGCTTCAGAACTGCATGGGTTACCTATGAAGAATTCTATTCTTGCCCCTCGGTGTATGGCACGCCGGACGTTGTAGGCCGCGATTTGGAAGAGGTGGCGGAAAAGATTCTTGCATTCGAACGCGATCTCGCCTGCAAGAGTGAGAAGACCGCCGTGCAGGGATGGACGTACCACAAGGAGCAACAGGTGCAAGAGACGAGGGCGAGTCAACACACGTCGTTCTCTGATTTCCCGTTTTTGCTCCCTTCCATGTCCAAGTTTGTCGGCAGCGTGTCTTCGCACTCGATTCTGGAGGTGAACAGCGAGGTGACGAGGAGGATGATTCTGGAAGGAAAGAGGGAAGAGGCGGAGGGTGTCTTCAAGGGGCTCAAGGGCGAGAAAGATGCGAGAGAGTGGAGGGTTTGGAAGGAAGGCAGGGCTATGCCCAAGGCTCTGGACGAATCGGAAATTGGAAACGATGGGAATAGACTTGGAAGGCTTGTTGTTCATGCTCTATAGTGTTCTCACTCGTTCAGTGATGCTTTGACGAGTAGTATGGAGTAGTCTATCCGTTCTAGAAGTAGACTCGAGCTAATGTATACTGTATGTTTTCAAATAGGAAGTAAGATTGCGTCGGATCGGGAATGTCGGGAGTGGGAGAAGGGCGGGCGAGTTTCCGAGTGAGATTGCGATATCCGAGAAGAAAGGGTGCAGTGCGTGCGCTTTGACCAATTTCCACGCGATATTCCTTCCCTCGGATTTCGCCGAAGCTTTGCCTGGGTAGCACAAAATGGTGTATTGAGAAGCACGGCAAACGTCGAAAGTCTTTACTGTGTCACATGAGAGTGGGCAGAGATGGTTCAGAAGACAGCGTGGGGATGTGTATTGCCGTGTGGTCTTATATCGCATTGAAGTGAAAGCTTGGCACACGATTGTAGAAGTCTTCGGGGGATTGACCGGACAAAAGCGTGTGACTGTGATACGCGGGGGTCCTGGTTAAGTTGCGGCTTTGACCTTCGTGGAAGCTTCGCTGTTCTTACCCTGTACGATCCTCTTGTTCGGTCACATATACTCTTCCCCTTTTCCTCTTGACTCACTTCCCTTCCCGACCTCATCATCGGCGCACGTCCTCGACTTCGACATCAATCGTAAATATGACGGCCATCCCTCTCGACCAGTTCGACGCCGTCCTTGGCTCTACCTCGACCGAAATCTCTTCCGTCGCTCTCGGAGGTCGTATCCTCAGCACTTCGGACGAATGGTTTGCTCCTGCTTCTTCCCTCCTCAAAGTTGGCCCCGCTCCCTCGCTCAAAGGTCAATTTGGTCCTAAGGGTGCCCTCTTCGACGGCTGGGAGACTCGCCGTCACAACCCCACCTACGACTGGGTCATCCTCCGCCTCGGCCCTCAAGCAGGCGGCACCATCAACGGCTTCGACGTCGACACGGCCAACTTCATCGGTAACGAAGCTCCCGAGATCTCTGTCTACGCTCTCACCCTCACTCCCGAAGAGGAAGCTTCCACCGGTAACGCTCTTGCAGAGAGCGACCCGAGGTGGGAAACTCTCGTGCCTGTCTCGCCATGCGGGCCCTCGCAGAGGCATTTGCTCGTGGTCGACGAGGCAAAGAGGCAGAAGGTATACACGCACGTCAAGCTTCACATGATCCCGGATGGTGGTATTGCTAGGTTCAGGGTGTATGGTGTCATCCCTCCTCCTCCAGTGGGTCAAGGTGAGGGCGAGGTCATTAGCAAGGAGAATGCGGCGTTCAACGTGCTCGATCTCGCACACTGCTTGAACGGCGGTCGTGTCGTCTTCACCGATGATCAGCACTTTGGTATGGGCAGCAACATCCTGTTGCCAGGTAGAGGTAAGGATATGGGTGATGGTTGGGAGACTCGTCGTTCGCGTGGCAAGGGTCATTTCAACTGGGCCATTGTTAAGCTGTAAGTTCACTTCTCCTTCCGCTCTCTTCACTCACTACCTTTTGATATTGACCTGCTCTCTTTTGAATCCATTGTTGTGGTCAACTGCGACAGTGGAGAGCCAGGCTTCCTCTCGTACGCCGAAGTGGACACCGCCCACTTCCTCGGCAACTTCCCTGAATCCACCGAGCTTCTCGGCACCGTCCACACATCGCCCACCATCCCCTCCTCCGACGCCAACTGGGTCACCCTCCTCCCGCGCACTAAACTCGGACCTGGTCGTCGACACTTCTTCGCCTTATCTGAAGGATCTTCTGCGCCCTTCACGCACGTCATGGTCAAAATGCACCCCGATGGTGGTATCAAGCGTGTGCGCATTCACGGTCGTCGTGCCGCGCCTCTCGTCTCGGCCCAAATCTCGGCTTCCTCGCTTCCTGCAATGGCGGTGCCAGAGGACATCCAGGATCCGCTCCCATCCGCCACTTCCGACCCTTTCGCTCCCGTAAGTGCCGCTTCTTCGCTCGCCTCCCCCTCCTCTTCGTCCTCTTCTACCGCGGGCATCATCGTCCATGGCAAGTTGGTCCGCGCGACGCCGCTTAGCACCAAGGCGTTCAGCGCATATGGAGCGGTGATTGATGGACCCACGCCGCAAAACCCCGGAGAGAAAAGGTTCAAGATGGTCAACCAGGGTACGGCCAAGAAGTACCTCAACCTCGCAGAGATTGTCAACAATTACCCTGGCTCGGCGGGGGCCAAGACGAATGTTCATGTCTACCGGTGCGAGCCAGCGCCAACCCTGCCGTTTGAAGTCAAGCTGCTGGAAAGGCACCGATTCACAACGCAAGCCTTTATCCCCATGGTCCCCATCGCCGGCAAGCAGCAGGGATACTTGGTAGTCGTCGCGCTCAATGGTCAAGGTACACCTTCCCTTCCCCCCTCCCCTCCTTGGCGCTTTTCCACGCTTGAGTCGTTTGAGAATGCTCACTAACCCAACTACTCTTTTGAAACTTGATGTGACGACGGGTTGGAACAGATGACAAGCCGGACCTAGCCACGCTAGGCGTGTTCTTGGCTACGACCGAACAGGCGATTCAGTACCACGCGGGAATCTGGCACCATCCGATGATCGCATTGGGTAAAGAGCCGACGGATTTTGCGTGCATTGTGAATGAATCTGACTCGCAACCTGAGCTGGATTGCGATGAAGTCCAGGTCTGAACGCATACGCATCTTATTCAATCCAACGTCCATGATGTAATTTAGTCTGTGTGATATACTGGGTTAGAGTGCGATGTGAAGAAGCGGGCCTGAAGGTCGGGTGTGTTTATCCGGATTGTAGAGTGGGTGGTTTGTTGCGAGGCGAGTCGACATTTCGAATGAGGCCGAGTCTAGAGGTCGGACGTAGACGTCGTGCCTTCTTGAAGTGCTTGCGATTTTCTCCCAGCCTTGATCCTTGTCCTTGATCTCGAGAGCCAGGGCTTTGAGTGGGATTTCATCGGGTTTGACTTTGCCATTGAAATCAAACGTCATATCCTCCTGCGTCAAGATCATCACCCAACAAACCACGACAATGGTCACATTGACGACTCCGAAGAACCACCCCACTGGACCTTCGACCTTGCCCACTAGTCCGCTGACCTCGCCTTGCATCAAGCGATAGTAGATCTCTGGAAGAACCGAAAGGAACGAGGTGGTTGTGAGGAGTTGGAAAATCACCTTCATCCCGTTCGAGGTGAGGATGGTTTTCTTCTTCATCGCCTGCTTGAACTCATGTTTGGGTTGGGTTAGTCGGAGGGCACAGGCGGATTGAAGCGTGATGTTGCGACCGTGGAGGAGGGAAAAGGTGCAGACGGTGCCGATGAGGACGGTGGCATTGCGGAGGTGCAAGGCGAAGCTGCGCGGTGGGAAGGACCAAAGGTAGTTGGCAAGGAGAGGGGTGAGCGCGGTCAGCGCCCAGCTAGGGTATCGCCAAGAAGGATCGGATGGAGTGATGCGAGCTCGAGATGTCATGATCTTCTCGAAATAGCGATGAGATGGTGGTGAGCATGTCAATCATAATGCAAGTCCCCCAAGTGGACAAGAATTTGACATCTGTGCGCCGCTGCACCGATCGGCCAAAAAGGAAAAAAGACGCTTTGGGATTAAGGGTCCAGAAAATCGGCATACCTTTTGACATCACATCAGCAGCATCCTTCTGCACACGCAAGGTCATCATCTTGATCACACAGAGTCTTTGCATGGTTTGCATTCTACGTCGTATTTACAATGCTGCGTATCCGAACTCAACTATAGAGGAGGAAATGAGGGTGTGCTACAGTGTGATGTGCAGCATCTTGCCAACTGCTTCTCCCTCCAGGTCAGACCTATACTTTGGATGATTTTGACTCAACGTCGTCTTCATCTCGAACCTCATCGGCCCCTCCTCCCGCTCGCCTCTATTGATCCTTTTCACCCATACGTCCATCTTTCTCGACGTGCTAGCCATCTTGCTCCATGTCCCCTCTTCGCTCTCATTCCTGACCTTTGACACGAGCAGCGGCACCTCCCCGACCCTTACCTCCTCTTCAAACCTGAACTCCAACCTTTCGCTCCAAAACAGTCTTGCAGTGCACCATACCGTCATGGCCATGTTCAGAATACTTAATGATAATCCTATGGGTCCGTCGACTTTGTGGAACCAATCGCCCACGTAGTCGTCGAAGTAGACCACGCGCAGTATGGGCAGATTGGACAAGTAGGCAGTTAGGAAGAGCGTCAAAAACCAGACATCCAACTGAGCCGGGGTTAGGATGAGAGAGAACCGCATCCATTTCTCAAACCCAGCAGCGGTGCGCGTCAGACGCACGGCGCATGCTTCCTCGAACGACGTGCGCTGCATTGCAAGCTGCACAGCCGAGAAGAGACGCGGCGAGACATTGGGGTAGAAAAAAGAGGCAAAGTACAGACACAGTAGAGCGTGCGGCACAAAGGCGTAGTCCGAACAAGGAGAAATGTGAGGTTGGGTGCGAAGGAGCGCCATATTGACCAAAGTAGAGCGGATGGTTTTTGAGTGGTGGTGGTGTGATAGATGGCAATGAGGCCGCTTAGGTTCAATCAGGAACGTTGGAAAATGATCGACAAGCAAGAACGGTTTCTAGAATCCTGTCAAAAATAAAGGCATCCGAATTTAGCTGCATACTCGGCCATCTGGCTCTCTAGGCTCTCCCTTTGTGACGTGGATGTCCATCTGGAGGCGGGGCGCTGCTATAAGTGCGAGCATATACAGTAGATGAGCGGGAGAAGCGGTAGGAAAAAACGAGCTCGGTGGAATCAGTTCAAGGCTGTCACCGTGGTAACGCACGGAGCAGCCTGGTTGTCTACCTTTCGATGATCCCCCAACTCCATCAGAACGTTGCCCGCAAGGACACAATTCTTAGCGCGCTTCCGACCTTCTTGTCCCTTGTTCAGTGATCAACATCGTCATTCCTGTGTGTGCGTGGCCATGAATCAGATCTGTATTACAGCCATCAATGCCTCATACACAAACTTCAAACATGTTACTTGCGCCTTATTGTTCTCACAACCCCCATCCCCGATACCGTCAGTCACCTTTGCACCCTGTCTACATGTGAATCGCCAATACCCTCCCATCCGTCACCCCTCCATCTTTAGCCAAAGTGCGCAACTTCAGCTGATACACCTTCTCTTTCTCCCGCTTGTCGCTTGGCCACACTCTTCTTACCAACGTTTGTTCCCGCCCGCTCTCCTCCCTGACCACCACCCACCGATCTCCGAGGCTTGGTGATTCGAGCTTTGCCGTCTCTCCCGGACCGAATTTGTGTGCATCTAGCACGCCTTCAAAGAGGATCTTGTACCAATGCAGGAACACGATCAGGACGATGACTATGGGACAAAGACCATGCTGCCACCTCAACGCCCAGCCCAGCGCCGAGTTTTTGACGACTTTAGCATCGAGACTTGCTTGGAGCAAGACGTTGGCACCCAATGCAAGCGTAGGGAGCGACTTGAAGTCCAACGCGAGACGCTCGGGAGTGTACACCGCTCGAAAGCGCATCTGCTTGCTCAACTCGGCTCGGGGTAAAGCAAAAGTCAGCGCGGCCATGCGCTCAGGCGTCACGTAGCGGTAGCACAAGACGAGGTAGGTCAAGGCGGGTAACATGACCGTGAGAGCCAACCGCACGGCATGCGCAAGGAGGAACGAGGTGGGTTGATAGCTCAACACCCCCACGGCGGTCAAGAGTAGCAGCCATCCTTTGAATTTGTACGACGGGTCCGGCGGGGTAATAAGAACCATCTCGGATCCACAGGAGGGGGAAGGAAAGGCGGATGCTGGTGGAGGCAAGATAAGCATGCGACGGGATCAACTCTCAACTACAATACAGTAACTCTAAGAAGCCAGGGCCGGCTTCTAGAATTTCGCAAACGCCTCAACCGACGGGCTTCTTTTTGATCCGAAGCGAGCTTCGATGGGGCTAGATAGCGTTTTTAGCCGAGGCACAAATGCCCGGCTTCTTAGCTCGAGTCTCTACTGATTCGGCTTTTGGTCCCATTCATTCACTCTGGCCGGTCTGATTGTGGGGTTGTCTCTTTCAGATCGCGAAAGGGAGAATGCAGAGATGCAGGCTGTGCTTCATGCCTGATCAGCAGACACGCTAGACCCCGGTACGGTCCAATCCGATACAGACAAGCCGCTGGATCCTGCTCGATCTCAGGCTCACACACCACACATCCGGTTCGCCTTGGATAACATACTGCTTCCTTGACCAATCTTGTCCTTCTGTGCTGCTTTCGCATTGCTACGACAGAATCGGGAGGAACTGTTTGTCAAACATCAAAGATCAAAGCAAGAAAAATCAACGTCAGCATCTTCTCTCCCATACCCCATTCTCCCCTTCTTCGAATCTATATACTTACATTACCGACCACCAAACTGGGCAAATCAAAGATATCCCTCTTGATCGTAAAACTCCACGCACACGGCACCAATTTCCCATCCGGCTTGACCAACGTACACGTCGTCATGACGCTCTGCGTCGTATTCTCAAACGCATGCCCTGCAAACTTTTCCCAATAATCCAGCGTCGAATTCTTATCCATAAACTCATAAATCCTCCTCCCCATCAACTGCTCCCTACTCCATTGCGTAAGCATGCAAAACTCGGCACCCACCACGCAGATCTCGCACGTCCTCCTCCAAACCACCGTCGGCGTGCCCGAGAAAGAGATGAGCTTCTCAAATTCGAGCATGGTGCGTTGAAACGAGCGTTCCACAAAAATTTCGTCTTCCTCCGTCAGTGGCATTTGCAGCGCAATCAAGGATGGCCGGAAGATGGCGAGCGCGCGCACAATCCTCAGCACGTCCGACTTCTCAAACTTGGACGTCACGTATTTGATGAGGAAGTGGTAGCCTTCAGGGTAAGGAAAGGGTGCTGTGTTGTCGCGGTACGTTTTGGCGATGCGAGCTCGCCAGATGGTGTCCTGCTGTTGACGTGCGACGCGACGAGAAGCGATGGCCTTGTTGATATCCGCAACGGGCTCGTTGGACGTCGAACGCTGAGATGAGGAGCCCAAGTCGACCTGATCGTTGGTGCCGCCAGCATTGCCGCTCTGCTGTGCTGACTGTGCATCTGCTAGTAACGACGGCTCTTCCATCATCGTAGGCTTGGGACTCGGCACTTCGAGGGCATTGTATCCATCTCCCGCTACGTCTTGCAACCCAGTACTTGGCTGACCCTCTGGGTAGGCTATGATCCCCGCAGTATCGCTGTATGTCGCCGCCGCCGTATCCATCCCACCTGCACCTGGAATCTGATTCTGCATCCCATTCAATATCGCATCCAATCCACCACTGGCGATATTCCACCCATCCATCACACCCACCGCCGGCGAAGTTTGCAAGTCCGGACTCGCCCCCGACGGCCCTAACAACTGCAGATCCGTCCCGTTGAGCATCGACGATAGAATCGAGTACTCCAGGCTTGTCGCCTCACTTCCAAAGTTATGTGTCGATGGATCGAACGACAGGTCGAACGGCGCACCGTTGTTGCCTCCTGCTGAGGGCGCATCCGCACCGGAGGGAGTGTCAAACGTATTACTGCTGAGATAGTCGTGCGTATGTGGCGAGGGCCCATGTCCGGACGAGCTTGGCGTTGGCACACTACCTGCACTTGCCACTTGATCGAGAATGTTGCTGACTGCAGATGCAGCTTTGTCTGGCGAGGCAGGTTGCGCCGGTGGAGCTGCTTCCTGCTGAACTGCTTGTGGTGGAGGTTGCGATGTGGAGCCACCTTTCTGCTGCTGAGCGGCTTGCTTTGCTGCCTTCTTCGCCTCTTTCTGACGTTTGAGCTCTTCCAGCTCATCATCATCTAGCAAGTATTTGGCCTTCTTGCGATGACCGTCCATGCACGAATCGGCCAAGCCTTTTTTAACACATCTCTGACAGGGACGTGAGTCATCGCATGTCAAATGCGCCTTCTGACAGTGCAGACATGCCCTGTTGGCCTTCTTTCGCTTGCCGGATTCCTTTGTTGTCGAGCCACTGGCGGCTGTTGAAGCGGGTGTGCTGGTTGCTGAGGATGCACCTGCATTCGGCTTGTTGGGTGTCGACATGGCTGGCTTTGTCGTAAGGTCCACCTCCTTCTTCAACGGCGAGCCGGAGGGAGACTTGTTTGGTGTATTCGCGCCGGCTTTCGATGCGAGAGGCGGCGAATTCGAATACAAGCTCTGATTCAACATCGAGGCAGAATTCGTTCGGACGTTGGGTGAGGAGCTGGATGAGGAAGATGAAGCTCCTTGCTGCGGTCGAGAGGTAGGAGTGGATGTGCTGTTGCTCGCTGGCGGAGATGAAGCCAGAGCAGCGAGGGTAGATGCGGCTGCGTGCGAGGCTGGACTTTGCTGTCGTTGCGAGTTGGTGGTTGACGGATGTGGTGGTAAAGGGTAGCTGGGTGTGCCTGACGAGGAGGAGGATGAGCCGTACGAAGGCAATCGCGGCTGGGCCGGCTTGTTGCCATTCGCACTTGACATGGCGAATCGGCAGCGCTACTTTATGCTATGAGCACATGCGTCTCGAGCCTGTTGATGGACGATTCAGAAAACGTTATATGGCTTGTTGCCTCGGACGGCAGAACAATGAGCGGCTTCCTCGGCTGCGACTCGCTACAAGATGGTGGATGCCAATGCCAATGTGAAGCCTTGTAAGGACAGGGTGAATCGTTGCCTCGAGTTCGCAAGAGTGAACACTTGTTACCTGCACGGTATGTGCGCGTAGTCAAAACTAGAGGAGGTGAATGATGATGGTGATGATGATGGTGGTGACGGTGGAGGGAACATGAGTGGTCGGCAGACAAGTGTCGAGCATGTGACTGTGACTCGCTGTCTGTTGCTCTGCTGCGATGCCATTCATTTTGCTTGGCCTTTGCTTGGGATTCAACACGATGCAAAATTGGACGTTGGCTGCACCTCGTGAGTAAGACAAAGCCCAACCCGCAACCCGAATCAGGAATACCGGCCCGCGGCCAAAGCCAAGACAAAAGGCCAAAAAGGGACCGCCATCGTCGACGCGGTAACCCTTCTTTTCTGTTTCGAAAAGCGGGTAAATGTTCGTAAGGGCGAGGTAACAACTATCAACACAAAAAACCAGCTGCGCCCGGCCAGTGAACACTGTGCCGGCATCCTCGAGGGGTCCAGCATGCTCCCCTTCTCTACTGCATCAACGCCTCGGTTAATGTGGACGTCGATGTTTCTGTTGACGATAATCCTCGAGTCAAGGCGGCGAGACTTTCCCATGCTTAGTCGTATTCGAATGTGTGCTCATAATATTTGCGTCAGAATGTGTTGAATAGCGTCTTTGGCGCAGGGTCTCTGTCATCGTGGCATGGCACGATTGTAGATTTGAATGAATTTTTGCTTCAAGACCAAAGGTACAGTACAGCGGAGCCAACTTGGCTCCCTAGGAGGATTGTCGTATAAGTCGTAACATCATACCTTCACAAGTACAGTACGATGCTGTGGGGTCGTGGTTGTTTCGCGCCTGCATTTGCATCCCCTGCCGAGCTCGCTGAGTCAAGATGCAGTCCTTGACGCAGGCGTGAGTGAGCTTGAAGTGCTTCCTGCGGCGGTCGTTGTGTTTGACGACGAAGCTCAAAAGAGCTTACTAAACATGCGCTTGATAAAGTCGATACACCATGGAATGTAGCTCAACGAGTAGAGCAAGAAGGCGACGCTGCATTCCCCACAACAAAAGGCAACGTTGTCTCGTCAGTATCCCATCTCGTTCATCCCTTCCATACGAGCTTGTGCATACTTACTATAGCACAATGACAAATATGATCGCCAACACTGTACTGTCGATCGCAAATACCGACACCCAAACCATGATAAACGCCAAAATCATCACTATCGTAAAAGTGATCCTGACCGGCTTGAACATTTGCTTGAACTGCTTCATAAATCCGATCAAGAATCCTGTTCCTGTCAGCGATACGAGTACGCCGACCGAGTAGAGGACCACGAATGTCGCTAGCGAGCCGGTGACTAGCAATACGGTGCCGAGGAGCGAGATGACGAAGCCGCCGAGCATACACGCCGCGAATCCAATCATTCGCTGCTGTCGTGTGAGTTCGATACCAAAAGTTTTGGAGAATGCATCATTTTCGCCCGTCAACTCGCCGCCAAAGTTTTTGATCTGATTCGTGTCCATGTTGATCCATCTTGAAGAGCCTGTGTTTGCAAACGGATTCGCAGATGCCGTTCCACCGCCTGTGGAGGCGCCATTGTTGCCACGAGAGAACCACGACATTCCGGCTGATGATCGAGTGGCTACGTGATCGCGTGTACGTGAGATGCAGATGCTGCTGGAGAATGGAAAGAGTGAGCAAATAGGGAAAGATGATGGATGGTTGGTCAAGGCGTAGAGCAAGGTACGCGCTGTTCTCTTCAATTCTACTCTCCGCTTGATTCTGCGTGCATGCGAAAGCAACTCTGAGACCCTTTCGCACTCTAAATTTCCCGCTCGCTGCGCCCATCTTTCTTTCCCGAGTTCCATGGGATTTTCGTTCCGTGGCCTCACAGTTCGCTCGTCTCTCACGCGATCATGAACACACGTAAACTCAGCCCATATCTCGTATTGCGGATGGGAGCATGAGTGTATTACTGACCGATCGCACCCTCCTCGCGCAGCTTCCTCACCTCCTCTTCTGACATGCCAAGCTCCTGTGTTAGCACCTCATCCGTATGCTGCCCCAACACCGGCGGCGCACTTCTAACCTTCATCTTGCCTGCACCATACCTCACCGCTGGAGCAACGATCTTGATCCTTCCCGCCCTCGGATGATCCACCTCCTCCACCACCTTCCTATCCTTACTCTGTGGATGTTCATCAAATGTTCCTTTGATATTCCTGATCGGCGCTGCCGGAATCTTCCCATTAATCGCTTCACACCATTCCTCCACCGTCCTTTCCTTGAGCAGTCCCTCTAGTAGCGGAATGAGTTCCCCCCTATGAGCAACCCGAGCTGCATTCGTTGCGTACTTGACATCCTCCGAGAGTTCCGGTCGGCCCAAAAGCTTGCAGAGGAACTTGAACTGCCCATCGTTACCCGCGCCGAGCATGATACGTCCATCCTTCGCCTGGAATGTCTGATAAGGTACGATGGAAGGATGCTTATCACCATGTCTCCCTGCCTCTTGCCCCGCAATCAGATAGTTCGAAGCAATATTGGCCAAGCTGGCGATTTGCGATTCGAACAGGCTCGCATCAATATGCACTCCCTTGCCCGTCTGCGCTCTCCCGATCAACGCTGCCATGATCGCACCGTGCAGATACAGCCCTGTCGTGAGATCCGTCATCGCCACTCCAATCTTGACCGGTGGTCGATCGGCTTCTCCAGTGATATGCATCATTCCAGCATCAGCCGCAATGATCACATCGTATCCTGCCTTGTCGCGATACGATCCGGTCTGACCATACCCAGTCAAGCTACCGTAGATGATGTCTGGCTTGATCGCTTTCAGATCCTCATAGCCTAGACCCATGCTCGCCAGTTTGCCGGGGAGGTAGTTCTCCACCACCACGTCGGCGTTCTTGACCAAGTCGTAGATGATCTTCTTTCCGGCTTTGGATTTGAGATCGACCGTGATGGAGCGTTTGCTGCGGTTGACACTGAGAAAATAGGCCGATTCGGGTGGGAGGGATGCCCAGTAATCTTCTTTGCCAGGAGGTGGCTTGATCGCGTCTTTTCCAGTGGGAGGTTCGGCGAAAGGTGGCAGCCAGGCACGGGTATCGTCTCCACCACGGGGATGTTCGACCTTGATGACGTCGGCTCCGAGATCAGCGAGAAGCATTGTGCAGTATGGGCCGGCAAGCACGCGAGTAAGATCGAGAATGCGGATGCCTTTGAGAGGGGGCGGAATGGAAGGCTCATCTCGTGTTTCTGGAGCTGCGATGGAACGTCTTGAACAAGATGTTGCAAAAGTGCGATGCAATGTAGCTGTGCGAGCTGTCGAGCTAGCCTTTCGACCAAACAGAACATTTGATGCAACTGAAGTTGCTCGTGAAGCCACGGGAAGAGAGCGGCTTGCTTGCCCCCGCAGCAGGGGTCGAATGGTGTTCGAGAACGCTCGCATCTTGACGTATTTCCACAAAGCGAATTGCTGTCGAGGCGGAAGAAATGAGATTGTCCGTTGCGTCCTTTTCTATAAACCAGAGGGAGTTCAAGTATGTCTTCTGGGGTGTCGAGTCATGAGATGAGCATAGGAAGGATGATGGTACGAGGTCAAGCGACAAATACGACCGGTCTTGCAATCGTTCCAAATAACCGAAGAAGCCGAGGTAAGCGCTTGACCCCGCAAGCTGGGCTGTGAGCTGCACCGTGCACTTGATCGACCGAATATCGCCGGCTTTTTGCGGCGTTTACCTCTTCTCCACTTTGTACTCACCCCGCATTTTTCATATTCACAATTCTGTAACTAAACCCGCTTCACTTTTCTCACAAGGGTACAGTCTCTCCCTTTCCTACCTTGCCCCTCCCCGCCACTCATTATCACCAGCAACACACAAACGTCAAGATGGCGAAGAGAAGCATCATCACCCCGCTCGCCAAGATCTTGCCTGGGCTGCGTACTCCCGTGGTGCTAGGGGCAATGGCAGGCGCCTCGGGCGGCCAACTCGCCGCCGCCGTTTCCTCCGCTGGAGGCTTTGGCTTCATCGGTGCCGGCACTTACGACGCACCCAAACTCCAAACCGAAGTCGATAAAGTCTACACCACCCTCTCTATTCAGCATCAAGACCTTGCAGCGTCACGTCGAAGGGCCAACTTCGGTATCGGCCTGCTAGTGTGGAGATTGAACGAGATGAATGGAGGTCGACCACCCTCTGCTGGGCCGCCGAATGAGGCGATTTCGGAGTTGTTTAAGGTCCTCGTCTCGGCGCGACCGAGAGCGATCTGGCTGAGCTTTGGCGAAGTGGAAGATATCCAAGGATGGAAAGGCGTTCTCGAAGAACTGGATCGCAAGTATTGCTCGGATTTGGAGGGGAAGGAGGAAGAGGGGGTGAAATGGTTCCTCATGGCTGGTCGCCTGGAAGAAGTTGGACCTATGGTCGAGAAAGTCGGCTGCGATGTCTTGATCGTCCAAGGCTGCGAAGCTGGCGGACACGGCCACTCGCAAGCACCTCCCCTTTCCGCACTCCTCGCAGACACACTCAAGATCCTGCCAACCCTCAAACGTGCCAACGCCACTGGTACGACTCCCGCCATCATCGGCGCTGGCGGTCTAGCCGATGGAAGTTCTCTCGCCGCTCTCCTCGCCGCCGGATGCGACGGAGGAGTCTTTGGTACGCGCTTTGTCATGACCCCTGAATCCGTCTACACTCAAGCCCAAAAAGAGGTCTTGGTCAACGCCAAAGGTTCGCACACACTCCGAACGATGGCGCTGGACGATGCTAGAGGCACCCTAGGCTGGCCCAAGGGCGTCGATGGACGGGGAGTGAGAAATAAGACGATCGAAGAATACGAGAGGGACATGGAGCAAGAGATTAAATCGGGGAAGGTGGATCCAGAGGGCAATAAGAGGAGAATGGAGAGGTACAAGGAGGCCGCAAAGGAGGGTGATACGGATCGGATTGTGATTTGGTCAGGAACAGGCGTGGGGGCAATGGACTCGATCAAGCCCGCCGCTCAGCTTGTTGATGATATTACGAACGAGGCTATTGAAGCTCTCGATCGTGCTCAGAGCTATGTTCAGTAATCACTTCTTCTCACACTGTCTTGTATCGTACCAGAATCTATAATTGCGTTGCCTTGCTTGACTGTGTTACTTAGTCATGCCTTACTTCTCTCCCTGCGCACGCTCCTCGAGCTTCTTCCACTCGCCAACTATCCCCGTATACACCTCGGTCCTCCCCTCTCGAGGTCTACAGATCACCTGCACACCTCCCTCAACGCCACCTTCCTTCAACCCGACCCTCTTTGCTTCTTTCTCCTTCGTCTCCCTCACAAAATCATCAAACTCGACCTGTTTTCCGCTTTGCAACCTCATCCACCCCCAGACCGCCTTATACGCTGCACCAACGGAGCAAAAGTTGTAATTCGCTGCTTGCCACCCTTTCCCATCCTCGCTCGGTTGGACGGGCTTGACAATGTCACAGCCAAAGACGTCGGACATGGTTTGAGTGATTGTTGAGTTGGAACTTGCTCCGCCGACGGCGTAGATCGCTGCGAGGGGAAGGGTGGTGGTGTCGGGGGAAGAGGAGGTGCCGGAGACGATGGAAGAGGAGCGATAGCGGTAGTTGAGGAATTGAGTTTCGAGAATGGCGGCGGCGTTCATGCCCTCCTTTTCGAACGTCTCAACTTTCTTCCAATCGCTTGAGCCGGAGGGAGTCGTGTAGCGATGCACACCAGAAGCACCACTCGGAATGATCTCGGGACGCAACCAGTAGAATCCAACCCTCTTCTCCCCAGCCTTGTTTGCGAGTTTGTGTTGTTCAACATCGGCGTTGAAGCGGTCCCAATCTTTGGCGCAGTACTGATCACGCACCCACTCGCGAGCAAGCGATCCTGACTTGTAGACGAGCATGTTGAAAAAGTTTCCTCCCGTGTTGGGCAGTCGCGCGGGGTGGAAGAAAGCGTGAAAGTCGGGATCGGGGACGTATTGCTTGGTCGCCACCATGACAGTGTCGGACGTGCCAAGGGAGATAATCGCCTGTCTTTCGGCCAAACTGAAAGCCAAGAAGGTGGCCGGATTATCACCCGTGCCTGGAAAGACTTGGCATTCGGAAGAGAATCCATACCTCTCGCTCCACCAGCTACCGATCTTGCCACAGGGTGCGCCTGCATCGCGGTAGATCTTACCCAGCTTCCTTTCCAATTCTTCCGCTCCACCTTCGCTTTCCCCTGCGACAAGAGTTAGCAGAGCCTGGTTCCACCCCGGTTCGAGCTTTCCCACCTTCTCATTGGAGGGGATGGAAGAAGCTTCGCGCATGTCGAGAAGGTTCATCCCGCACGCATCGCTCTCGTCAATCCCCTTGATGACAGAGTTTGCATCTTCTCCAGCGCCGACGCAGAGCATAGTCGTGATGAAGCTCGATACGAGTCCGATGCGGTCCGTGTTTTGATATGCTTCCGGCTCCTGCGTTCGGAATTTATAGATTTGAGGTCCTGTGAATCTCGTATGCGCCTTCGATCCTGTCACTTTTGCCAATTTCTCCGGACCACCGTGTACACCTTCAAATGCTTTGCAAGCTTCGGTGGTGGAACTGTCCTGCCAGTTGGGGACGACTTTGCGACTGAACGCTGCCTCCACCTGCTCTCCCAGGCTCTTGGAGGGGGAAAGAGAAGTGAAGATCGAGGGTGCGGCGCGGGAAAAGTAGACACTCGCATGCTGCTGACCGGCGGCAGAGACTCCTTTGATACGGTGCAAGGGCCAGGAGGCGGCCTTCATCTTGTCGGCGAGGAGGTCGATGGATTCGACGTACATCATGATGGGCGCGTTGACGGTGCCCTCATCGTCGGTGGGGAGGGGCGAGGAAACGCCGCCCGAAGTGTTGTAGTGCGGGAGATCGCGATCAAAGCGAACCTCGAGCTCGGAAAGGACGGCGAGGGTGGGTGTCAGGAGAGAAGCTTTCAAAGCTTGAGTGGAGGCATCGAGGCCGAGGAAGAGCGGAGTGTCGGCTTCCATTTTTCACAGATACGCTGATTGCTATGGATGCAGTTCGAAAGAGCTGGTGGTAGTAGTGTTCGTGGATGGGACTTGACCTTCTTATACAGGCAAGGCATTCGCAATTCTCCAGGAGGGGCTGGTGAGAAAGCCGTGGCCCACAATGGGCTTGAGGGAAGGAAAGGGAGAGTCCAAGAATCAAGAAGGTCGCCGGTGTCGGTCTTGTCATTCCACCGACGTGTTGCGCTTTTCAAAAAGATTGCCGGGTCAGATTGCCGAGTTGATTCAAACATGTCTGAACAAGGAGTCTAACAGCCAGGACTTTGCGCGATTTGTTTTTCTGCGCGGCGAATTCGGCAACCACGATTTGACGCAATCACAACTCTCTGAGCCTCTCGTGCTGCAGCAAAGACACCGCCAAGAAGCGCAAACACAAAGCGTCATCTCTCTTCTTTTAACCCTATCATCTCATCTCATCTGATACAACCGCCGGAACCTTGTTCTTCTTGCCTCCCCACACATATTATCCGGTCTTGGCGCATACCGACGTTCAAGATCCGCATTACCTTTGTGCTGAAGTCCGCTGTACCGCATGCAGTCCCCTTGCAAAAACCTCAAAAGCCTCTTGATGTTCAACACGTCAAGCCGTACTTTCTTCGCTGCCAACGCTCAATGACATTGGCCTTTCGTCCTCAGTGACATAGATTTTGAATTCGACTGATCAAAACATTGTCAGTCCAGCTTTCTAGCTATACTACATTTCCCCAACGCTACCGCGAGGACGAGCGATCATGCCGGCACACGTGGTGGAGGTTGACATCTCCGAGGTGTCGAAATCCCTCGCCGTGCTGGGAGGATTTATCGTCATCTACGGCTTGCTATCGTACGTCGTGAAGGAGCGACTTTACCTCTCGGAGCCACTGTTGGCGGTGACGGCGGGGATCATTGTCGGGCCCTACGTACTCAACTGGGTCGACCCGCTCAGTTGGGGCAATCAGGAAGAAACCAACTACGTAACCTACCAGTTTACTCGTATCGTCGTTGGCATTCAAGTGCTCTTCTGTGGTATATCTCTGCCCAAAGCGTATCTCTGGAGAGAGAAATTCTCCCTGACCATCTTGCTTTTCGGTATCATGACTACCGCTTGGTTCGCGACTGCGCTGCTGATTTGGGGCCTCATCCCGAACCTCACCTTCTTAGAGAGTCTCTGCATAGCAGCAGCAGTCACCCCCACCGATCCAGTCTTGGCCAATTCGATCACAACCGGAAGGTACGCCGAAAAGCACGTCCCCGCCAACGTGCGCAACATCATCGTCGCCGAGTCAGGTGCCAACGATGGTCTCGGATTTCCTTTCCTCTACCTAGCCATCTACCTGCTTGCCCGAACAGGAGAAGATAAAGGCAGCAGTGTCGGCACCGAAATCGGACGCTGGGTCTACGCCGTGGTCATCTACCAGATTCTTCTTTCGATCGCATTTGGCTCGCTCGTCGGATACCTCGCGCGAAAATCGCTCAAATGGGCCGAGTCGAGGTCGTACATCGACAAAGCCAACTTCTTCGCCTACGGTCTAGGTCTCGCCTTCTTCACGTTGGGAACCACGGGTCTTTTCGGTTCGGATGATATCTTGGCATGCTTCATCGCAGGTAACTCGTTCACCTGGGATGACTGGTTCAGGATCCGCACCGAAGATAATGATTTCCAGGAAATCATTGATACAGTCCTGAACATGACCGTATTTGTCTACATCGGCGCGATCATTCCGTGGTCGGCTTACTCTGATCCAGAGCTGCAGTTGACGGGCTGGAGAGTGGTTGTGCTGGGAATCTTGGTGCTGCTGCTTCGCCGACCGCCGTGGGTCATTGCAGCCACCAAAGCCATCCCTGCTTTGAGGGACTTTAAAGAATCAGCTTTCGCAGGATGGTTCGGTCCCATTGGAGTTGGTGCGGTCTTCTACATCCAAGTCGCGCTTCGTCAGCTGCCGGATGACGGTACGCGTGATCGAGTTCGCGCGATCTACGCGCCACTTGTACTCTTTATCGTCTTCTCCTCGGTGCTGACCCACGGTATCACCATCCCTATCTCCAAGCTCGGCCCAGGCGTCATGCGCAGGACTGCTACGCTCACCAAGACCAAGTCGATCACCTTCTCGCGTCCCATGTCGAGGAACAACACTATCCCGGCTAACAACGCGAATAACGAAGCTTCGCCGGAAGCAGCTTCGTCGCCCGAAACGTCGGAATCTGGTCGTGAGGGCGAATCGTCGCACGACTCTTCGCGCGGTCATGTCGGGTATGATGAGTCTGGAAAGGCGCTCTGGAATCCGCTTGTTGCGGTCGCAGAGTGGGGCGTTCACGTCTTTGCTTTCTGGCGAAAGGACAGTTTCTGGAGGAAGGATGTTGAGCCGGGCAAGCACAATGCTTTCTCGCACCATGGGCATGGTCATGTCGATAAAACCGAGATTTCGGCACCGAGTGCTCCCGTCAAACAGCGCAGTGTCGAAGAGGAAGCGATCGAGCGCGCTATCAACGAATACGCCCAAACCCAGAGTGGGGAGGAAGGCGAGCGAAGAAGCCGTCTTCCGCCTCCGAACATGGAACTGCCAACAAGCTCTGGTCGTCAACCTGCTCCTATTCTTCAGCAATCCTCGACCTTTGGCTCTGCACCTCAGTCAATTGACCATGCTACTGGGGAGGTGGCAGAGGTGAAGCCAGACATGCCTGAGCTCAAGCGCACTGTCTCGCCTCGTCGATTTGCCATCTTGCGTTCGCTCGGTAAGGAGATCAGTGATGAGCGGAAGGAGGCTCAAACTGAGGCCGATCGAGGTTGGGAGAAGGGCGAGGAGAGAGAGCAAAAGAGGTTGGCCGAGATGCTGATGCGTAGTAGTAGGAATGCCAAGCACCAGCAAGAGAAAGAGAGGAAGCAACAGGCCGAGGCGAGCGCTCAAAGTGGTAGCGGTGGAGCAGAGACAAGCCAACAAGGAAGCGGAGGTAGAGGTGAGACGGATCAGGATGCTCAGTCAACCCACTCTTCTCAACGTAGAACTTTACGCTTCATCAACTGAGGCAACCTCTCCCCCATCACATTACTTCATTAACACGCGCAACTCTGCAAAGCCCGGACCCACCCCATCCTACAGTACAATCATACTTTGTACATGTACTCTGGACTTTTTGATCTCGAAATGGGACTCAATTATCACTGCGACTTTGCCTACATGTGTAAAATACAGCTTCTTTGTCTCAGTTCGTTAATCAAAAACCGGAAGCCCCGGCCTACTGTTCTTCTTGGCATCGTCATCCTTCCTCGTCCTCATACTAAGCCCGTCTCTGAACGTGGAACTGCGATAGTTGGACTTTGTCGTGCGCTGCTCCTCGGGCTGTGCATCACTCGATGGGGCGGGATGCGGCCTGGCTGGCAAAGGCGGTAAACTGATCGGCTTCCTCACCTTGACACAGAACAGCAACGCCAGCGCTAGCACGAACAGCGAAGCTGCCACAACAAAGATGGCGGCTGGGAACGTCTTTGTGGTCCTCTTGAAGATGTTGGCAAACAGAATCGGACCAACCACGGTACCAGAGATGGCGGAAGCGATGCTCCATGCGCCAAAGAGCTTTCCTGCGTCGGCGGGGGATTTGAGCAATGCGAGTGCGAGCGAGGACATGGCTGCACCTCCTCCACCACCAAGAGCCGTAATCGCGGTAGCCACAAAGAAGAGCGCAGGAGTATCACTAAACACAAGCAGCGCGTACGCCAGGGCGTTGATGAACATGGAGATTTTGGCGAGTTTCAGATCAAATTTGCTGTCGTGGATGAGACGAAGGTGTTTGGCGCGCAGAGTCCAGAGTTCTTCGACAGTCTTTTTGGTCTCGTCCCATTCGCCCTCCTCGTCCTCAGCTGCGTCAGTATCGGGTGTGGAACGACCTTCGTTGATAGCGCCATACGAGCTCATCCTGCGATGAGGTCTTCCTTCGTCATCGAGTGTCGACTGGCGCCGCGAGTCGGGTGCAATGGTCTGCTCCTCTTCCACCGGCGGTCCATCCTGTGGCAAACGAAGCGCCTTGACTGGTCGATGAAGGAACTTGATAGCGATCGGTAGGATGAAAGTGAGCGCAAGCACACGAGTAATGCTGAGGAAGGTAAGGTACATGCCCAGCTCGGCCGATCCCCAGATGAACTGCTCCTGCGCGTATTGCAGCTTGAACGACATGACCCCAAAGATGGAAGTCTCGGAAAAGTAGGTGAGCGAAAGTACGAAAAGGTTGGAATCGTAGCGCATCTTGGGAGCGATTCGCGAGACCGAAATGTGGGATGCTGACGCTTCAGGCGCTGCCAATGCACCCGGTCGCGGTGTGCCGGTGCCAGTGCTCGGCTCATCCGCTTCGTCGACCGCCACCTTTTTCGGCAAGAGAAAGCTGAGAGGTTCCAGAGGGGCGTAGAGCACGCTACCCATGAATGCAACCTTGACACGCCTCCAAACGCGCTTCTTGAGTGGACGTCGATCGACAGCCTCTTGCGATCCGCGCCGATCGAGAAGAGGCTGAAGTTCCGCATTCTTTCGCTCGTGTGCCTTGCGCTTGATTTCCGCCCGGGACTCCTTATACTCGATGAGCGCCTTTTCTCGGAACTGCTTGCTGGTGCTTTCAGGGATGAAAGTGAAGATGCCGATGACGTAGAGGATATGCATAGCCAAAGCGAACCAGAACGGTGCCAAGATGTTGTCAGTGTGCTTGACAATCAGACCGCCTAGAGTTGGACCAACAGCAAGACCGGCATAAACGATGCCCATGAAATGGGCAAAGATGTGCGCACGCGTGCCGCTGGGGGTGACATCGGAGATGTAGGACTGATGAATCGCAATAAGCGCGCTGTATCCCCCAAGTAAGCCTTCGATGGTGGTGCCGAGGACGAGGAAGTTGTATCCAAGAGGCAGCTTGGAGCGAGGCACCAATGCAGCCGTAAGAAGAATGAGATCAGTGAAAACGATGCCCATCATCGCAATGCGAAGCACGGGAAGACGTCCGCGACGCGAGGAAAGGTTGGACCAGAAACCAGTGGTGAGAGCGGCAAGAATACCCATGGAGAGGGTCATGCATAGCTGCAAGGTTGCAAGAGAGGATTGAACTTCAGGGCTCGCGAAGCACGCTTTGCTTGGGCGTCGGGGGACTGGGATGACGGTCGAGTTGGGTTGCTCAAGCGCAGCGAAGTAGGCGGTCACTGCGTCCAAGTCCGGAATTGGCCCGGCGAGTGACGCTGACGATGATCCCTTCCAAGACTGGAACGCTTCGAACTGTACGCCAGCGACCGAAAAGTACGAACCCGCAAGGTGAGTGAGAGAAGCATTCACAGGCGGACGCGGGACTATGATGTCGCCGCCGCCGACATAGCTGTCTCCAAAAACAGACTCGCAGACAAACATGTTGAGCAGCTCGAGCTTGGGACCCATGCACATGCCTCCGGCCATGGAGATAAGAAGTGCAAAGGGACGCAGCCACTTTTCTGAGGGTTTACGATACCACGGCTGACCTTTGAACCAGAGCAAATGATCGTCAACATCCTTATTGGCGTCGCCTGCGTTCCCTGCGCTTTCTTGTTCCGAAGCCTCAGGATGCTGATGGTGTCGCTCTTCCTCCTCGTCATCGAGGCGGTAGAGCATGTCGGCGAGCACTGGGTTGGTCGAATCGATCTCGAGCTCGCCACCCAGAGGTCGTGCGATAGGGAATGATTCTGGAGGTCCATGCGAACTGTTGCTGGCTGATCTTTGCATCGTTGGTGGCTGAAGCGTCGACTCGGCGAATCGAGCCTTGCCTCTGGAATTGCGCTCTTCTTCCATGACATTGCGGGACAGAGATGGTGAAGACGCATCGGATGGAGATGCAGCGAGCACTTCTTCGTTCATCTTGCGAGCTTCGTCACCGGTCAGTGATCGACCATCGAGCTGCACGTCAAACTGGTCACTTGGAGCAGCGAGACAGTGAAGACCGCGGACATCGTATGCGTCACTCGTCTTGAATGGATTCGAGTACGACCAGATGGCCGCTCTGAGGTTATCAATTCGACTGCCGGCTTCTGCGACATCGTGATAGTTGGCAAAGCCTTTGTAGGGGCAGTAGGTATCCTTATGTTCGCTAGGCTTGAGGGTGAAGGCCCATAGCAAAGCATCGCGTGGAAAGTAGAAGCGGATTGGATAGTTGGTCTCTGCTAGCTGAACAGCATCCGAGGTCTCGACGAGAGTGCGTTTGCGCCCGTTGATGCTGGTGGTGATCTTTAGCTGTTGCTTGAGCGGCTTTACCACAAGGCGATGAGGTGGCTTGGAAGCCGACGCTGTCGAGTCGGCCATGGTGCACGAAGATTGGGGCTGACAGTCACTCGACTAGCCCTCAAGCACGTTGGATGTAGGTGCGGAACTGGCTGCTGTCGGGCTATAGGTCGTGGGCGGGATGATGGATGCGCAGAGTCCTTATCGTGATACTGAGCATTGAATGTGATACGGGCAAGAACAATGCATTCCTATCCTGTTGTGCTAATCGGAGAAGGTACCGCCGAGCGCAATGCACTCTCTTGCCTGTCTATGCAGAATGACTAGTAGCGTGCAGGAGAGTCGGACTTACTGTACAGTGCAGTACAAAATACTACTGTATACCGTCTCTTTGTGATTGCCGGAGAAAAGCACTTCCGCGTTGCTTCTTCAGCCGCGGAAACCTCAGCTTGCGAAGAGGACCCTGCCGTAATACAACAAGCACAACAAGCGACTCGCGATGCTCAAAATCGGTCAGGTGGAGCTTTACTTCTACTACCAGTACTACAAAGTACTCCGCTCATCCGGCTTTGCATTTTTCCTTCATCCTTCATGCGCAAAAAGCGCTTGCGACGCTCTCTCTCTCTCTCTCTCTCCCCAAACATCACATTTGCACAATTCCATCCGCGTTCATCATCCTGGCACAGTAACAGCGCTTTTACAACCCAGCTATGATCAGCAGGCTCTCAGCTGCCTTTATAGTACACGCCGGCAGACTCGAGTATAGGATTGCGGAAGACATCCGACTTTGAGCGTGGGAGAGTGGTTCGGCTGATCCGCAAATATCTATCTCTGAGCAAAAAGTGGCTTGGCTGACACATTTCCGATGCCCGCTTGCGCTCCTTTTTCCTTTTTTTTCTCTTTTTCTTTTGGAGAATAATCTTGCGCGCCATCGGGAGACCCGACAAATCATGCACATTGATCTTAAGGATCGGGATACAGAAGTGTTGGTTTGAGGCACTGTGTGTGGAGAGAGAGAGAGAGAGAGACGCGTAGACGGCCGGACGGATGTTCGGAAGACGCCGAGATAGCGGATGATGAGCTTGGGCCAACACCAACACTCTTAAAAGGATGTCTTGTGACCCTGGGCAATCCTCGAAGCCTACTATATATCACCGCTTCCTGCTCCACAACCATACGGATTGACCGTCTTGACAAGACTCTTGCATCGAAACTCAATAAAATAACAAGATGGACCCGAAAGACCTGCAACTGATCGCCAACAAGAAGCACGACCTTCTCCATGCAGCACAGGAGGCGAGAAAGCTTTCGTACTCACCATATAGGTAAGCAGTCATCACGCACCTTGTCCTTTCAAGCCACTGTATGCTAATGACTCTTTTCGTCTCGAGATTTTCGACAGCAAGTTCCGCGTAGGAGCAGCTCTCCTCACCAAGTGGGGCGAAATCATCCTTGGAGCCAACTATGAGAACGCATCCTACGGTGGGACAGTCTGTGCTGAACGCACCGCCCTCGCCAAAGCTCTCATTCGATCCGACTCGCTTGATGTTCACGAGCAAAACTCAGCACGAAAGATTGAGCGCGGAGATATCATCGCGGTAGCTGTAGCGAGCGACTTGGAGGGGAGCTGCAGTCCATGCGGTATCTGTCGTCAGGTCATTCGAGAGCATTGCAGTCTGCAAGCAAGGATTCTCATGGTCGGGTGCAATTGGAGTAAGGAAAATGCGCCAAAAGCGATTCAAGGGACAGTCAAGGATGAGGGTGGAAAGGAGCTCAACGAGCCCAACGTTGAGGTGGTGACGCTCGAGTATTTGTTGCCGATGAGCTTCGGACCTGAGGACCTGGACAAGCCGAGACACTCATAATCCCAATAGACACTGCATCTTGCCCAAACTCGCGCATCAATCTAGACCAGAAGTTCAGACTGGAATCTGTTATAAAGCCAAATTGTTAGATGATCTTGATACTTTAGATTACAAAAGTGAAAGCTGATGAACCAGTGTTGACGACCGAGAACTTTACCGCCTTTTGTTCTTCTTACCAGCAGGGCTCTTTCCACCCTGAGGCAGCCAGTCTTGGTCGACGTTAGGATTGCGTACTGCAGTCGAGTTGCCTTGGCTTTGCTGCGCCTTTGCAATGGCTGCTTCGATCTCTTCCGCTGACACTTGCTCTCCGGCGCGCATACGAGCGGCAATCTCCGGAGTCACAGCCATGCGCTTGACGCCAGTCTCTGTTGCATTGATTTATCAGGAGAGGAGAGGAATGTCAGTACCAGACGACAGTGCAGGATGGAGTGTAAGAAGGGTGGGTTGAACTTACGGAATCCAGGTGCGCCGCGACCGAGGCCTGTCTTGGGGTCGTATTTGCCAGTATAGCCTCCCTTCTTTCCTGCGCCGAAGAAGCGGGATGCGACTGCGCCGACAATGATGAGCGGCAACAGGACCGAAGGAATGCTGTGAGTGAGAATGGTAGAAGGCGGTCAGTATGCATCTTCCGTCGACCGGGCCTGCTACACTCACGGAGAAGGTATCGGTGTAGCTTGAGATATCAGCATGGAGAACTTACAGTATCCAGCCAGACATGGTTGCGATCTGTTTGTCGACCCAAAGGTGATGGTGGGATGTTGTTGGAAGGTGAATGTCACACCAATCCGGAAGAACCATAAACGCGTGGCTTTGAGCTGCATTTCTCCTCCACCCTTGATTGTCCAACTCAAAATCACGCAAATCGGCTCCGCCCTCTCGCATGCACCTTCACTTCGTCCCGACCATTCAGCATTGACCCTCTCCATCATCCCCACACCCTCATTGATCACCGAGACGAGTCGTACGCCATGTCAGCCCCTGCTTTACCAGGGGTTCAACCTGGTCCATCCGCACACATCACAGCCCCGGCTACTCAACGCGCAAGGGAGATCCAAGACTCGCTTAAATCAATCGTTCTGGCCACCGCCTCCACCCTCCGAGCCAGAACGCAGCTGGCTCGTCTGCAGTCTTCCGTCCCCGTCTCCTCTTCATCTGCAGCATCTTCTGTCAACGAAGCTTCCTCAAGTCTCGATCAGCTCACAGGCGAATGCACGCGCTATCTCTCACTAGTCCACGGATTGCGGGATTACCTCCTTCATGCTCAGGCGGCGCTCGAAATCGAGTTGGAAGCGGCCACACAACGTGAAGCCGAAGAAGCGAAACGTGCGGCAGAGGCAGCGGAGGAGGCTCTGAAGCGGCAAAAGGAGGCTGAGGCCGCAAAGGCCGAGGCGGACGCTGACGAGGCGGAAAGGAAGCGGAAGGAAGAGGAAGAGAAGGCTAAGCACAAGGCCGAGGAGAAGAAGGGTGCCAATGCGGATGATTCTTTGTCTGGACTTGCAACACCGCCATTGCCAATAGCAGATGAGAAAAAGATGAACGAAGAGGAAGAAGAAGCAGGCAAGAAGAACGATGGCAGGAAAGACGATGCGATTGTGATTGATAGCGACGAAGACGATGTACCTTTGGCTTTCGCTCCTAAAACGGCGGAAGCGGGCAAAACGATCGATCTGACGGACTCGCCTGCCCTCGTCAACGCCTCTATACTCCCCAATACTGCCAGTTCTGCTACTACGCAGCCGCAAACCAGTGCCACTGCTACATCAGAAGCGACGACACAAGATTCCTCTGCTCCAGCCGACCCCACAAGCGCACCAGCCGGCATTCCAGGCCTCGACCTCTCAGCCTTCGGCATCAACCTTTCCTCCCTCACCTCGCTTCCGGATCTCTCGTCTCTCGGAATTCCTGCACTTGCATCCGCATCATCTTCCATGCCCGATCCGTCCTCCCTCGCACCCGCGACAGACTTTTCCGAACTAGAGAAGATGATGGGCATTGACCTCTCCATCACTTCTTCGTCTCAAGCTCCTGCCGACCCCACCACCGCAGGGGCGGACTTGAACGGACTTGGCGGGTTCAACTTTGACAACTCGGACATGTTTGGCAGCGGAGGAGCGGGAGGGTTGGATTTGAGCGGATTTGACTTTTCCAGCCTTACAAACGCGGGTGCGGGTGCGGGTGATGCAAGTGCGGGGGCAGGAGTGGATCTCAGTAGCTTCCTCACCAACTTTACGCAGAATGTCGGGGGTGAGGAGGCAAGCAAGGACCCGAAAGACTGATGTGTATTTGTATGATAGAGTCTCGTGTACGATAAGTTGAACCATCCTGTTGTATAGAGTGACCTGATGTGAGATGTGCGTGATGCCGCGGAATTTGGCAAACCGGGATCATCTTGAGGATGGACCCTGAATGTGGGATTTTTGTGTTTCTTCTCGACCCTCTTCCACCTACATTTCACGATCTTTCCGCACCAATTGCTTGCACACGATGAGCGGTGCGGGCTCCACTCGCACTCCGCATCGTCACGCACTATCCTACCACGACTCCGAGTACTGGGAAGAGCGTTTCACCACCGACCCACGCGAAGCTGCGGGATTCGAATGGCTCGGCTCTTCCACCTCGCTGCTCTCGCTCCTTCCTCCAGCTGTTCTGCTCTCCACCCCGCCGCCAAGAGTGTTGCATATCGGGGTGGGGACGTCCAAGCTTTCGTTGGAGCTGTTGCGGTACTGGCGGACGCATTCGGTGAGGGATTGGAAGGAGAGGGCCAGGCGTGTGGTAAATGTGGATTTCAGCGAGAGGAGCATCGCGTTCCAACGAAGGCTGGAGAAGGAGTTCTTGAAAGAGATAGAAAAGGAGTCGGAGGAGGAGGAGGGGGAGTTGATGCAGTACCACGTCCTCAACTTGCTCGATTGGGGAGAGGTGCGGAGGGTACTGATCGGAGAGAAGGAGGACGGATTCGACGTGGTCCTCGACAAGAGCACCACCGACTCGATCTCAACGGGCGAGGATACGCCTTTCTCGCTCATTTCCGCCTCTGCGGACGATACTAGATGGCATCCCAGCCTCGTCAGCCTCTCGCAGAGAGAGCAAGGCGAGAAGGACGGCGTGGCGACGACGCAAATCCTCGGAGTCAACCTCAGCGGCGTTGTAAAGAAGAGTGGAATCTGGTTATGCCATTCATACAGCTCAGCGCGGTGGGACGACATCATACAAGACTCTGAAGACGGACAAGATTGGTCATGGAAGCAAATCGCAAAGACGCCCGTACCAGTGGAGCAAGCAGACAAAAACGCTCCACAAATCAATCATTGGATTTATACCTTGCAACGCTCATGAAGGCCCGGCATACCACACCATGTACTAGATTGGCAATGACATAGTATTGCGACTGAGGAAGAGGCTCACGTCGGCTTGTTGGAGCCACGAGATGATTTCGCACGCAAAAGCTTGTTCCTCAGTTCTCTTTCCCGTGTTCTTTCGACAGGTGGGGCGGCGCCATCGTCTGAAACAGGTTCAAACTCCTCGTCGTCGCTGCTCATGTCGCTGTCCCCCTTCTTCTTCCTGCTGCTCGTCTCGACTCGGCTGTCGCCCGAGTCGCTATTAGCGAAGCCCGTATCTCTGAGACTGGGAAGCTTGGCATCTCGGTCATACGCATCCTCCTCTTCCTCCTCGCCTTCCCGTTCCCTTCTCCTCTCCCTGTCGTGGGCATCGATTCGCCCTTTCAGCTTCGCATGCCGCTCATCCATATCCCTCCTCTCTTGCCTCGCGGGTCTCGCGGATCGTTTCGGGATTCGGTCGCGGTAGTCGGGTGTCACAGAGCGTGAGCGCGATCGTGAGCGGTCCCTTCGAGATGATCTTGCAGGCGTAGGCGAGGGCGATCGTTGCCTGCGCGGTGGAGGCGAAGGCGAGCGACGAGGTGAAGGACGCCAAGAGTCGGCTTGACGAGAGCGAGAACCCCAACCAGCATCTCTGCTGCGGTCAGTGGTGTTGCCGTTTCGATCTCTGAAAGAGGCGTTACTGCGTCGGTCGTCCGCGCCGCGATGGTCGCCCCTCGGCGGCCTTTGGTCCCTCTCTCTCGCATTGCCGTACGCTGGCGGTCTTCTATCCTCAGAACTTGAGGCAGCAGTGGCGCCAGCATCCCACCTGCTCCTCTTTCCCCCAGCTTCTGTCCTACCCGATCCGGAGGCTTGAGCAGCACGCTGCGCCCTCTCCCTCGCTTCCCTCACCACCCTCTCCCCCTCCTCCCTCTTCTTCCTCAGTTCCTCCTTCTTCTCCTCCACAAACCGCTTGGGCACTCCACCTACACTCTCCTGCGCACTCACCAGCAACTCCCATAGCTCGCTCATAAACTCGGCCGTCTTTCCCTCCAGAAACCCTGTGAGTTGAATCTGCACTTTCTTCGGATCGGGAAACCTCTCTTCCTCCAACATGCCCGCCGCATACTCGAGCACCACATCATCCTCAAACCCCAACAGCTCGGTTATACGACGAGAGATCCAGGGCTTGATGACCGAGAGCTCGACCTTGCGCATATCGACCTTGACCGAAAAATGGGGTGGGAAGGTGAGTTTGCGGAGGAGGGTGAGATCTTTGTTGGTGAAGCGCGAGTCTTGGCTGGCGGAAATGCCCTTGTAGGCCGAATCACCCATGGCGATACTTTTGCACCTCACTCAAGGGGATATGTAGGTAAAGCAAGATGGTGGTAAGAGAGTAAGGAAGACGTTGGGTCGGGAAGAAGAATCAATCCGAAAGTACGGTGTATGGATATTCATTTCGGCTGTGTATGTTTCTCAGGGTCCGACCATTCTTCGCGACACTTCTCATGTGGAGTCGAAAAAATCAAACGCACCGCACACTTTGTTAATCAGATGTTCTTTATACTTATTCATTGCCCATGTTCGTCAACGATGCGATGCGATTCAGAGCTTGGCGAACTTCGGAGTCTTCTTCTGCATGACAGCCATCATTGCGACTGGCATGTCATCGGACTGGAGCAAGCCCGAGTTGAGAGCTTGGACGTACTTGAGGCCCTCTTCCACGCTGTCAGACATAACATCGAATTCAGCGAATCATCCAGCGTCAGCATCTTGCCAGCTTCCGTCTTGACCGAAAAAACAGAGAAAGTACTTACCCATGATCCCTGCTGTGCAAGAGGTAGATCTTTGTGCCCCTGACAGCGACTGGAGCCTTGTTTGCGATTTCCGAGGCAGTCTTGACGGCCGCAGCTATGTGAAGCGATATGATTGAAGAAGAGTTTTGGTCAGTTCTTGACTCCGTGTAGACATGTGTAGCGTGATGGTGCATTGTGACTTACCGACGACTTCCTCGCGCCCACCATCAACCACCTTGCTCAAAAACCCAATCTCCCTCGCTTCCTTCGTATCGAATTCCCTCGCGGTATAACACAACTCCCTTGCCAAACTATCATTTCCCACGATCTTGGGGAACCTCTGCAGCGTTCCAATATCCGCTGCCAGGCCAGCGTCCACCTCCTTGATACTAAACCTGGTCCCGTTGCTTGCGTAGCGAATATCGCACGCACTCATGATATCGATCGCCAGACCGAACGCCACACCGTGCGCGGCAGCGATGACGGGTTTCTCGCAGTTCTCGAACCAGGAGATGGCTTCCTGAAAGTCTCGGAGGTGGGAGCGCATAGCAAAGGCTTTTCGCGCAGCATCGGGGAGGTCAGAGATGATGGAGCCGAGAGATTGCTCGTTCAGGTCGAGTCCAGCAGTGAAGCATCGGCCTTCGCCAGCAACAACGATGACAGAGACATTTGGGTCATCCCGAACCCGACGAAGGATGAGCGCAAGCTCTTGCCATTTGGGGTCGATCCAAGCGTTGACGGGCGGTCGGTTGAAGGAGAGAAGCAGCACTCCGTCAGCAGCGAGTGTGAGCTTGTGGTATTTGGCGTCGGGATAGCCAGTGTAGGGCTGAGGGAATGACATGATCGAGGAGGCACCTGATGAAATGGTGTGAAATTGATGGAGAGGAGGAGGATGGTGTCGTGAGGATGAGGGAGAGTAGGGAGGAAGAAGGGAAAATGTGGGGAACATGCGTGTGTTGGCCTCGGGAAGGTTCAAAGCCGCGGTGCCGGTTACTCACCTCAGCGAGATTCCGAGCTGAACACACTTTTGGCCAAGAAAGCGCCATTTCTCACTTTCAACTCGACCCTTCGACAGTAGGAGAATCGGGAGGATAATCGGGCTTCTCCAATTGCTTTTCGTAACACCGGACATATCTCAGCTTCACCTTTCAGCACAAACCTGATCGTCGAGGTGAGGCGGTGACAGTCGCGTTCTGGAGGATATCTACGAGTACAGTCTGCCAACAACGAGATTTGGCTAAAGTAGGCAAGGATGGCTTCATTCTATGAAGACTCTGAGCCGTTGGCTTCGTAACGCTTGTTTCGCGAACGCTGCGTCGTCTGACGATTCAAAGCAGCCGTGAGACTCTGTAGCGGCGACTGAGCGTACTTCTCTTGGTTTGTCGACGACATCACTGCAGAATGCAAGTCATGTGATGAGAAAGGGAGGAGTCTGTCAGTAATTCCGTCCTCCCCTACGCGATCCGCTTTTGTCGACGCTGATAATGTATACTCACAGACTGGTGCGGATGTTGCGCCTTCTCCCCCGTTTTCTGCATTGCGCTGCTGCAATTCCTGACCTTGTCTGATCATGAACTCTTTCTTTTTGGCGGTATTGTTCGATTTGACGGTGAAGTAGCCGAAGCCTGCGATTACGACAAGTGCCGCCCATCTGTTGCGAGTTCAAACAGCAAGGAAGATGTTAGTGATGGAACGTTCGAGGCATGAAATGCGTACAGCTGTGCTCACCCCCAAAAGATCGCTTTGGGCTGATCTAGACCTTTGCCGCTCCTCGATGCTGTCTGTCTCGGCGGTGGTGGTGGTTGTGATGTTGTCTTTGATGTGGTAGAGTTGAATCTGCGAGAAGCGGCTTCTCTCAGTGGTGTCCAAGCGGCACGTGCGCGTATTGTCGATGTTAACATCTTCTTGATCAAAGCTGCTTCGGTGGGGAGACGATGTCGATTCAATGAGAAGTATCCAAAGAAGGAGAGAGATGCAGGTGGAGGAGCGTCTCCAAAAAAAATAAATGATCGGGAGGTGTTAGAAACTGCCAGATCCGGTCCTCGACGGGCTGTGCTGCTTTGTGCATGAATGGCACAACTTTAAACCATTTGGACCCTAAATTCGCACGGTCCCCAACGCACTCAGCCACTTGTCCTTGCAAGCTTGCTTGGCGTCCAAAGGGCTTGACTTTCCTTCTCGACTTCCACCTTCTTTGATGCGGCTGCACATACTCTGCCATCTACTTTCACTCCCGGGACGGTGGTATTGTTGTCTCGCCGTCTAAAAAGGAATCAAAGATGGCATTGGACGCAGCTCTGTTCACCCTCCAAGATTATATTGTCGAAGGAGAGGATTGGAGAATTGGAGCCAAAAAAGGTGGATGACAGTCATCCCTCCAACTTCAGATCGACCGTTCCATCTGGTCCAACAGGTAGTGATAGTGCCAGTCAGGCGAGATTGAATGTTCCTGGTAAGCCCTCTTTGCCCAGTCAACCTGTCTCGCCGAATGCATCAAATTTGCAGACACAGCAGCAGCAGCAGCAGCAGCAGCAGCAGCAGCAGCAGCAATCAGAGCAAGGAGGGACTCCGGATAAGCTGGGTAAAGAAAAAGCGTTACTCTCTAAGCTTGGCATCCATCATTAAGTCTTTACCAGACTGCAACCTACACATTTGGGATTACCTTGAAATGCAGATCATGCTGCCTCGTGCGTTGCCCCTGGCCTTATCTCTCTTGCATCTTTCATGTGATTGACAAGCTCGTCGGCATCACCAACACTTGGCGAATCTTTGATCCTTCTTCCCTTGCCTTTCGGATGCCAATCGAGACTGCACATAGGGAAGGCGGAAGCACGAGTGTCACCATCGCTCCATGTGCTGATTTGGATCGGCAATGCACATGATGGTCTCTTTTGCAAATTAAAATTCTCCGGCTTCGGAACTCGGGAGGTGTTGATGTGTGAACGAGTGTGTCATCGAGCATCTTTGCTCGCTCATTCGGCTCGGGAGAAGTTCTACCGGCACACCGGTGGAAAATGTCAATTTCTTCAGTCTTCTTTTTCGTTACACTACTGTACTGTAACGCCCTTGACACTCGTGGGGGGCCAAAGCGCTTTGCAGGTTGGCTGCATGATTTCGCAAATGTTGCTTCATGCCTGTGTGTGTTTCTTTGTCGCTTCGCGGACTTAAGACTTTGCAGAGTCAAATCATGATTCTATAGCCGTGGCGTTGGCACAATGCCTAAACAAGACTTCCTCTGAGTGAACAGAGAGTATAAGACCAGCCCATTCCTTCGGCTTGCTAACGTCGTTTTCCCTTTATCCGTATCATCCACTCTGCAGAAAGCATATTCGAAAATGGTCACCAACCACCAGGTCCTCTTCAACAAAGTCCAACCCACCGGTCTCCCCATCCCTGGCGAGACCACTCGCCCGGCCAAGTCCGAGATTGACCTCGACAATGTTGCGCTCAACGGCGGCGTTCTTACGCGCAACATTGCCGTCTCGCTCGACCCCACCATGCGTAACCGTATGAAGGGAGACATTGGCTACTTCACCCCGGCCTACGTCGAAAACCAGCCTGTGCTCGCTATCGGCATTGGCGAAGTTGTCCGCTCCGAAACCGCCTCTCTCGCCCCGGGAGACGTTTGCTTCATCTGGAGTCTCGGGATTGAAGAGTACTCTGTGCACTCGGCGGAAGCCGCCAAGACGTTCCGCAAGTTTGACAAGTCGCAACTCGAAAATGGACTCTCGATCACCACCTACCTCGGTGCCGCCGGAATGGCAGGCATGACAGCCTACATGTCTCTCAAGGAGATCTGTGGCGACCTGAAGCCGGGCAGCAAGATGTTTGTCAGCGGTGCGGCGGGTGCGGTTGGCCAGCTCGTCGTCCAACTCGCCCACCAGGCTGGCGTCAAAGTCATCGCTTCCGCCGGTAGCGACGACAAGTGCGAATTTGTCAAGTCGCTCGGTGCGGATGAGACGATCAACTACAAGACTGAAGACCTAGCCTCGAAACTCAAATCGTTTGCTGCCGACACGGGCATCCACTACTACTTTGACAACGTCGGCGGAACCCAACTCGAAGCCTACATCGCCAACGCCGCGAGGTACGGCATCATTGTCGCCTGCGGCTACATTTCGGGTTACAACGCTGACAAGCCCGAGGATGTAGTCTACCCCAAGAACCTCTTCAACGTTGTGACCAAGGAGCTCAAGTACCAGGGCTTTATCGTGAGCTCTTTCATCCCCAAGTGGTACGCAAAGTTTATGGAAGAAGTACCAAAGATGTTGGCAGAAGGAAAGCTCAAGAATCGAGAGGATGTTACGTTTGGTGTTTGGGGCGCCGAGGATGCGTTCAAGAGGCTGTTTACAGGTGACAACCAGGGTAAGGTGGCCGTATTGATCGATACAGAAAGGGCAGACAAGTGGAACCTGGGAGAACAGAAGAAGAACGCAAAGGTATGGAACTAAAATCCTCCCTCCCGCCTAAGTCATCACAATATAACCGGAAAAGTATGAAAAACAATTCTAGTCTTGAGCATTTTAACGCAAACTCTAGTAGTGTGTAACGAGTGTATGTTCGAGTCTATCTGGCCAAGCCAAAGCGATGTTGATGAGAGCCAAGTTGGGCCTAATTCTGAGGAGTAGCCTTGATAATCAACGGGATGAAGGCCCCAGTCGCTGGGCGGATGGGGTAATGCTTGACCACTCTGAACAAAGCCTGCATGACACCAGAGTGGGAAGTCAAGCTGATGACTTGATCTTGCTGGGCCTCGTTCCATACCTGTGTCAGCGCGTGCTGGATCCTCGTGTCGACATGGGCATCCTCTTCTCTGGTGGTGGTCCAGAGCTGGTCCGTCTCGGTGAATCCCGGCTCGAATCGCACGTTGGGATAGTCGGTGTGGATCTCGGTTTTGGTACGACGTTGGTCGCAGGTATGCGCGCCGTACTCTTCACGGAAAAGCTCCTTTACTTCAGGGGTGACCTTTCGGTTGCCGAATCCGGGGATGAGGTTGCCAAGCAAGCCGGGACGGCCATGGCTGTGCTGAGCGGCGGCAGAGGGGGGATCGGTAGGGTTGTCAACCAAGATGTGGTCGTACGAGATCTCGAGCGTGCTCAACGAACGACTGAGCGGACTCGAGTAAAGACGCGTAGGCAACGGCGCCGAATCCCGCTGCTGAAGCATGCTGGTCCACGCATCATTCACATCCTGAGCCTGCTGGATTCCAAGAGGCGAGAGCCTCGCGTCAGGACCCCAAGTGATGTTGCCATCTCCATTGATCAGCGACCACTTGCTATCCCATTCAGGAGTGCCGTACTTGGATTCCCCAATGTTGTGGAATCCCTGACCGTGACGACCAGCATACAGCAGCTTGTATTGCGAGCCGTCCTTGAGACCTTCAATGTTGAGTTGGGTGAGAGTATTGGCCAGGTCTTGCCAAGTAGTGTTGTCGTTCAGGCCAAAATTCGGGGCAACCGCGGGCAGAGAGGCGCCAGCGGCAGCATCGTACTTGAAGAAGCCCGTGTAGGTCTGCAAATATCGAAGCCCTTCCAAAGACAGGTCAGCATGAGGGAATTACAACATAATAGTGAGAGATCCGGGGTGGACTTACGGTGAAGGTGTAGTTCTTAGCCTGCATGGCGAAAGGGTTCTGGAAGGGGAGGATCCAGGCAGGGGCAGCTTGAGTGCCGGAGACGGCGACCGCGAGGAGGCCCAAGAAGGCAGACGAGGAGACCATGTTAGCCAGCAACGAAGAAGGTGAGGACAAAGATTGATGAGGGCTTACAATGATAGATACGGCGAGAGCGAGAGTTAGGTCTATTTATGTCTTTCGAGCACCATCAACGGTGAAGAGAGCGGACAAATTCTGATGCAGCAGTCTTGTCGTCCACTTGCCGAGTGTCGGTCCGTTCGAGCCGTGCTTATGGGGTATAGATGATGCTGAGGGTATAGAGTGGCATGCAGGATGGCAGTCTAAGCGAACTACGGACGAAGGTGTGAGCCATCGGGCAGAGTGAAGCTTTGTTGAACGTCAACCAGAAACGCACAACCTGACCGTCGGCGGCGGTTGAAAGCCTCTCCGCTTTCGCTCCTCAAAGTGGCCTGGGCGCAGACCACTGTATGCACTCAAAGTAGACCCTGTGCCAAGTGCTCGCCTGTCAATCCTATGCGCACTCTTGCAGTTCTGATTGCAAACATTCGTGCACTCGCAGCCCTGTTTGTCTCGTCTCAACAACCCTCCGAAGGACTACCGACGTCACCGGTCATACCTATCATTCAATTCTGCATGTGGTCAGGCACGTTCTTTCGCTAATCGACGGTGTACTCCAAAAACGTGGTCAAATTCGCGCCTCTCCATTCGCGCGGCCGCCTAACTTCCGCATTAAACACCGGCCATTTTTCCAATCCTTCCCATCACCCATCGCCGAGACGGCCGTCAAGATCTGACGTGCAGCCCGTCAAACAGTCTGCTTGGTATCATGCCAGCAACACTTCCATCTGTTCCTGGCAGCTTGATGGTAGTCTCGACGTCTTAGCAGGACCAACGAACGTGGTCAGGACGAAGACCCCGGCGACCAGGTCAACTCGAACCCTTCCTGAGCTTTGATGTGATCGGGGTCCAGAACACCGTCACTTCACCATCACACGTTCGTCAGCAACAACCAATCAAGGAAATGAAAAGGTGGTATCATTAACAGCAGCTCATATGCCAATAAACAAGCATCGTCTCTGCAAAATATGTACAATTCATAACGATCCTTTAGTGTATCGTGATCGCCCCGGACCCCTCTTACTGCTTGAAGAACCCGATAATAGCCTGAATACCAGCCGGACTCAAACCATGCCTTGGGTAGCAAATATACACTCTGTCTTCCACCGCACCCAACTTCTGTCTAAACTCTCCCTTGTTCGTCAACCTGTTATGCTCGGCCAACGAGTTGTACGCCTTGGTCAACGCCTTGGTCGTCATCTTGCTCAAGCCATGCTTGGCGACCAAAGTCGAGGTAGCTGAAGCACCGAAAGTCATCTTACTTCCCGAATTCTGCTCCATGGCGTGCAGCACCGCATACTCGATGGTACCGTTGGGAGCACCTGGGAAGTCCAATGCCCACTTGATGTGCCAGCCATGCTGAGGCGAGAGTTGGTGAAGCACCACCATGGCACACACTTTGCCGCTGTTGTCGCGCGCAATGTAGTAGACGCGGTGATGCATGTCGCGCCATGGGTGCACGTCGGTCATGTGCACCTGTTCACCCTTGCGGTTCTTGCGCCAGTCGTCGATTCGCTCGTCCGTCTCCTTTACAACCTCGTCGGGAACATCCTGATTGAGCGCGTAGTCTTCCATCTTGACACCTTCCTTGCGAGCGTGCCGCACCTTCTTCTGCACATCAGCGTCGTTACGAGCGGGATTCTTGGCTGGGTCTGCTACACGCTCCTCTGCCGAACACGAGAGCGAGCACCAGTTGAGCCTACCACCAAGAATCTCTTCCACTTCCTCGCAAACCATCATCCAGATGGGCTTGAGCTTGGCCTCCTTCTTGATGAAGGTTAGGAAAGCACTGATGACCTGAGTGTACTGTGTCTTGTCGCAGAGCGGGTCACCGATGATCATGGCGTATCCCTTGAAAGGAGAATAGCCGATCGCAGCACCAGTGTCGGGATGGCGCCAGAGCTTGTACCTGTCATCCAGCCAGGCAGTGTTGGAAGCATCACCGTAATTGGCAATGAGCTTCTCGAGAGGCTGCATGTCGCGCAATTCGCTGTCCGCCTCGGCCTTGAGTGCCGTGCGAGGATTCTTCCAGGGAGGAGGATTGGTACTGGCCTCTGGGTGACGCAGCTCGTCCTCGTTATTCTTCTGCAATGGTAAACTGCGTGGGTCGCGATGGAAGAGGGTGCCGAGACGCACATCTCCAAGGTTGAGGTAAAGCATGACCAGACGCTCGAGTCCGATACCGCATCCAGCATGTGGAGGAGCACCGAGTCGGAAACCTTCGAGATACTCTGCCATGCCCTTGGGCGACATCGAAAGCTTGTGCATCTTCTTCTCGAGCTCGTCAATGTCGTGGATACGCTGACCACCCGTGCAGATCTCCTGACCACGAATGAAGATATCAAACGAGTTGGTAACCTTGGGGTTTTCCTTGTCTTCCATAGCATAGAAGGGTCGAACAGAGGTGGGGAATTTATCGAGAATGTAATAGTCGGTATTGTACTTCTCCTTGATGAGTTCACCGAGACGAATTTCAGCACGAGTATGCAAGTCCTCGTCCTCTTTCGGCAGGCTGCCGTCCTCCTCTACATAGCCGGATTCGCGAAGAATGCGAACACCCTGAGCGAACGGAAGAATAAGCGTGTCGTCAGGGTAGACAAGATCCTCGTGTGGGAAGTGTCGCTTGATCAGCTCCCTTTCCGCTTTGAAGTTGTCCCGCAACGCAACAAAGATATTCTTGAGCATGCCGTCGATGACACGGATAGCATCGTAGTAGTGTACGATCTCCATCTCGATATCAAGACCGGTGTACTCGGTCAAGTGACGAGCTGTGTTCGAGTTCTCAGCTCGGAAAACAGGACCGATCTCGTAAACCCTTTTGAAGTCAGCCGCGATGCACATCTGTTTGTACAGCTGCGGTGACTGGGCCAAGAAGGCAGGTCGGCCAAAGTAGTCGAGCATGAAGACACTCGATCCGGACTCGGAAGCACCGCCTTGAAGCTTGGGCGTATGAATTTCGATGAAGCCGCTCTTGTCGAGATGCGAGCGGAACGCGTTACAAATGGCGGCATTGATGCGGAAAATGGCTTGTGCTGTAGGTGTCCTGAGATCGATGATGCGGTTCGTGAGACGGACGCGCTGCGTGATGACGGGTCCCTCATGGCGCTCAACGGATCGATTCTCGTCACGAGGCAGACCTTCGCTGTCGGAGTCGGTGTTGTAGCCGCTAGCAGTGCCACTGCTGCTGCTGAGTTCGTGGTGTTCGTGATCGTCGCTCTTCTTGAGGACGAGATCAGCATCGTAGACGTTGAAGGGCAGCGTCTCCTTAGGCGGAGCAACAAGGTAAAGCTCCTGAACCTTGATTTCGGCACCTTCAGTGGTGGCACCAGTGATGGGCTCGCGAGGCTTCTGCAGCTTGCCACGGACGAGCACAATAGACTCGAGTGGCAATCGCTTGGCCCATCGGACCATGTGACCGGTGATGACGCCATTCTCCTCGGCCAAAACAGCCTGAATGGTCGAAATCTGCTGTCGCAGCACAATGAAGACGAGATGCGAGCTAACGTCTCGGATGGTGTGGATACGAGCTCGAAGCGTGACAGTGTCGCCAATCTGGGCATCGTCACAGATAGTGAAGATGTTGGCCCACTTATCGTGGTTCTTGTTGTATTCTTCAGGATAGCGATCGCCGTAGCGAGCGCGTTGCTCGGGCGTCTCAGTCTGAGCAGCACGGAGGTCGGACTGGCGACGGGCAATGGCAATCTTCTCGCGTACTCGTTCCTGTTCGATTGCTTTGCGCTCCTTCTCCTCGATGCGCTGCGCCTTCTTGACGGCGCTGGGACGGGGCTCATCCAGACTGCCAGCTCGGGAGCTGGATTTACGACCGAGGTTGGAAGTACCAGAAAAGATGTGCGAGAGACGGAACTTCTTGTCCGTGGGCTCGGATTGCGTCGAGTCGAGGGTGGACCTGGCGGAAGGTGGCTGGACGGGAGTAGTCTGACCGCTGGCGGGGGAGCTGTTGCTCACTGGAGGATCACCATTCTCGCCATTCTTGTGGTTGACCGAGTCCTTGGTTAGGGTAGCGACTGCGCGCTTCAACATACTGGGCATCTTGTATTCGAGACTGATCTATCAAGATCTTTGCTGATATGTGTAGGTGCTGGTTGTTGATATACTGAGATCGATCTGGTTAAGCGTGGATAAGGAGGAGGTTGACTGTAACAGCCCACACAGTCGAGACTGGACGTGGAGGTGATACCTTGTCAAGCAGGCAGATGATGAAGGAGGAGTAGAAATAAGTTGCTGGTGAAAACAGCAGAGTTGTAGGAGAGGCGCAATGGTGTCAAGGCAACGAAGAGGATGGGAGAGGAAAAGATTGTCAGGGCCAAGGCGCTGATATGGAAGAGCGAACTTGGACGTCAGTCGAGCTTTGTTTCGTTCAAAGACTTGACTGCAGTCAAGTACAGTACAGTACAACAGTCACTGAGCAGAGTCAACGGAAGAGCACTGAAAGGTCACAGCGAGGAACGAGCGGTTAGCTTGACCCGAACAGTGAGCGAGTGAGGGCATCAGGCAGTGAGGTGCATGGCACGCATGCATACGCAGACCAGTTGGCAGAAGGACAGTGTGGAGGGTGGAACGAGCGAAGGGACCGCTCACACTCACTCCCGGGTACAGTCACCTTTCTTTTGATGCTCGATATCATCACGACTTTCTCTTATTTTTTTTTGTATTTTCTTTTTTTTTTTCTTTTGTTTCCCTTCCCTTTCCCTTCCCCTTCAGAGACAAGGCCTAGTGACCGATAACTAGAAGCTGACCAGCCAGTTTGCTGAAGTGATCTCAGTCTCAGCGTTGATTTTGGCTAGGAGCTATCCCATCTTGACACAAGCAAGATACTAGACGAGTAGTCTCATCGCTGACCGCTAAGTTCAGAATGCGGAACCAAAGCGGCCCCGACTAGCAGGCGCAGGACTGAACAGAATGCATAACTGTACATTCGAATCTCATTAGCGCTTACTGTTGCGGAAAAGCTGCTGTATACTGCGCACGGTAAGCATTTCCGAACAAGGTCTAAGCTGGAGAAACGAGAAGGACAAGTCGTCCGTCACACAGAGTGTGAGTTGCGAGAATTGGCGGAGTGTCAAACACGAATTCAGACTCTGTCGGTTTCGCCAAGCCTCCACGGGATCTGGCCGGCGTGGGTTTGGCCTGCATAAGGACCAGTCCGTCACCGTGGTCCGGAAAGGTGAAACCGCGGATGAAGTCGAAGCTCAGAACAGCGCTTCAAATGAGGCCGCCTTGTATCAGCACAGAGACAAAGTACCATAGCTGACTCACTGTGGTCATGGTGATTCACTCGAAAATTTCGTTGCAAAAAAACAGAGAGAGCCAAGCCTCAGGGTCCGTCACCTTGTGGATGATCAAGATCGGTGAGCTCGCTACCGCGGCCATCACAACTCTAATATAATCCTGTAGCTCGCTTATACTGCGGACGGATCCTTTTCTGCGATTAAATTAGTTACGCTCAAGCCTCGTATTGTGTGCTGTTCTTTGTCTACTGTATTTGTTTGTTTGTTTGTTCGCTCCCCCCTAGCTACGTTTATACGCCGCAATCAATGGTTCAAGAGCGATCCAAGCCTGTCCTTATTCGTGTGTTTGTAATTGTGTGTGGACGCAGCCAGCAGTGGTATCTGTGGTTGTGGGAAACCGGCATTTCTTTCCGAAAGCATTCAGAAGAGGGCATCGCGAATGTCCATGGAGTCGAATCGGAAACAGAGGCAGTGACGGCACTTTACTCTCCGAACAAAAGCAAAGCGACGTCACACTGCACTTTTCGACCGTTTCGATTCGGTTATTTATTCGCAGATTCAACAAATGTCTTTTTAGTCATGACTTTTGGCATAGGAATGCACATTTTGTTTTAGCAGCATCGCTTTCCATCAGATTGTGAACAACCCTATCGCGCAAATCGGGCAGATAGGCCCGCCGGGCTTCGGCCTCTCTTATCCGTTGACCAAACGGGCTTTCATCGCCAATCCTACTCGGATGGTGGGTTGCCTTCCACATTCCGTTCTCAGATGGTCGATATGCCAAGGTAGAAATCTGACAGTATCAAGCAAACCCGCGTTGGATTGTCTTTCGTGTTCTCGCGGGTTCTGCAAGAGCTTATTTGCAGAGCAGATGACCAGGCTCCGTCCGCGGCCGATCCGGGCTTCGCTGGGCTTCTGCAGCTAAGCACAGATACTCTTCTGCCAGCGCTGCTCGGAGCTAGACTAAGGCTGTGCCTCCAAAAGTCTTGTGTATCACAAGAAACGTGATACCCTTGTGAACGACAGCATTGAAATGTGAGTCGTGACGACCTCACATTAGGTCCAAAGGATCACGATGCAGCCGAGGACGCGAGCTGCATATTTGACTATCTGATAGCCAGAATCGCCGTTTGCAGCCCTTCGGAACTCGGAATTCCAGCCCAAAAAATTCCACACTCTCAAAAAGTTTGCAGCGAACTTTTGATATTTCGCGCCAAAAAAAAAACATGCATGCTGAGCAGCATTTCCTTCAAGGGTCTCGACACCATCACGCCCCGCACTCATCGCATCGTCCAGGTCAGCACAGTTTCGAATCTCGACACCATGTCCAAGAAGCGATCTCGAGCCTCTTCCATAGCTTCCGGTGAGCTTCACTCAAGCAATCATTCGCCCGCATCCAACGACATGGCAGGTAGCAGTGGTGCTGGAGCCTCCTCTTCTCGAGGTGCATCTGCGCTCCCCGCCTCCGGACCATTAGTGCACGCCTCGCAGGATCTGGACGACTTTCAATCCTCTTTTTGGCGCTATCAGATGGATCTTGTCGAACAGGGTGGAGATGCAGACGGCAACATTGTCGACTTCAAATCCGGTCTTCCGACTCAAGGTCAACTGCCTCTGGCTCGTATTAAGAAGGTCATGAAGTCCGATGATCAGGTCAAGATGATCTCCGCAGAGGCACCCATATTGTTTGCACGAGCATGCGAGATCTTTATCTCGGACTTGACTTGCAGAGCATTCTTGATTGCCGAGGAGCACAAGAGGAGGACGATTCAGAGGTCGGATATCGCAGGTGCTATTGGTAGGAGTGATCTGTTCGACTTCCTCATCGATATTGTGCCGCGGCACGAGAGTGTGCCCAGTAGTAGGCTGCCGGGTGGTGGCGCAGCTAAGAGAGAGAAGACGGGCGAGGGCAAGGGTGTAGGCAGATCGAGCAGCTCAAGCAGGAGGCAACAGGCGCCACAGCAGCAGGAAGCGGATGCGTCAAGGGAAGACCTCTTGCACTCGGTTCCCGGAGCGTATGGTGAGGGCGACGCAAGCGCAGCAGACTCGTTCAACATTCCGCATACAGGCGCGAGCAATGCACATGTCGACAGCAGCAGCAGTATGGCGCATTGGATTCACGATACTTCGGCAGACGAACACTCGTCTCAACCGGATCTATCGCATGGTCATCACTCGCATCATTCGCATCATCATAGTGGAGCTCCTACTCACGCGCATCACGGCGGACATGGACACGATCATCAGCATCATCACAATGTGCACCATCACGGTGCTGCACATCATGCGGGGCATCACTCGCACCACCACTCGCCCATGGACTATGTTGCTTCCAATGCAGGCACGCCAAACAGTGCTGCCGGCAGTGCTTGGTCGCACACTTTCTCTGGCTTCTCGTAGGCTTCTGTCGCCGACTTGCATTCCTTCTTCCTTCAATCTGGCTTCCCCTTTGGCCATTCGCACTTCCACGGACTATCACACTCTCTTTGTTGAAGTCGTCAACCATGTAATACCACGTTTCTCGAATATTCGCTCATATCTGTAATCATCAGCTGTACTATCTGCCATAAACTGTAGGTTATGAATCCGACTGATGGTGTCATAGCTACCATCTTTGAGCAGACAGGAGCCGATCGAGCAGGGCGTCGACGTTGCAGTGTTGGCAGCCCATTTTCGCGACCCCAATTTTCGTTTTCTTTTCATCGACACGTCTTTTGGTTTTCTGATTCACTGCGTACAGCATTCTTTTTGACACTTTGAGTTGCGCGCAAGCCATGCCTTTTCGAATGAAGCCCATACCTCGCGGCATTTTGTCTTGCTGACCAGCACAGCATTGCTCCTGACACCGTCTGAAGCGTCTCGGAAGGATGCACGGGGTAGCAGGACAGAAAGGTGCGTAAGTACGAAGTACAAGAGTCCATTTCGGCTACTTCCGAACGTGGTCATGTGCGATGCGAAGTGCATGCATCTACCACATGTACCACCCCAAGGTTCGGACAGCTTGCTCGTCGTAGCAACAGACATAGTCTGAGTTGAGAAGTCCATTTTGTGCTCAGAAGCAAAGTCATGTAGTTTCATGCGATGCGCTCGCCAATGTCTCTCTGGAGGGATAAAGACGCGGGGAAACGGTCACTTGCCATGCAGATGCACCCTGCAGAAGCTACAGCGTACTATAGACAAACGTGCAAAGAGCGATCTTCGGAAGCCAAGTTCCAGCCGAACTCAGGCTAAAGTTTACTGTCAAAGCGAGCGTGGAATGCCACGCTTCCCCGCATTTCCAGCACTGAACAGGTCCTCGGTTGACGTCCGTTGCATAGCGGCAAAAGAGTCTCTGGTTGCGATAGAGACCCAAACAATTGAAATCATGGCACGAATCGCACAAGAAAGCATGCACAGCGTGGGGAAGGAGAAGAGTCGGTGTGCCGTACTGTACAGTACTTTATTGGTTTTAGGCACGCTTTCTTCTGTCACCTCGCTTAAGGCCACACTCAACTTTAAACAAGGGTCCCCACCGCACGGTGCGCCCGAAAGCGTTTGACATACAGTACAGTATAAGATGTTCTCTCAGGGTTCTGCACTCTCACCTCCGCCTTCTCTTCCTTCTCCTCCACCAATTCGTCGCATCTCGCCCATCATGGAGACGAGGCAGCTCCTCGCACTTGCCCTGATTGGCATACATCTCGCTCGCGTCCAATTCCAACGCTACTCCCGATACCGCCACATCCACTCGCGCTATGGCTCTCGCTACTTCCTCTCGAGCACCGGCCAGAACACAGGCAAACCTCGCATGATCGATTCGTACAAAGGCGTTCGTGACGCACAACGCATCATCCGCCTCTCCGCCGCCTACGATTTCCCTTTCACCTTCACCAAAGCGCTCGAATTTGCCCTCTTCCGCACCTACGGTATCCCGACCATCTCCTCACTCCTCCTACATACTGGCCAATTGGGCAAAGCCGAAAACGCTGCTCGGAGATACGTCGACACTTCTGGTCTCATTCAGGCTTACATGACCTACCCTTTGCCTCGACTCGACTTGCCCGATGGCGGCGAGTCTGAGAAGCAAGAGAAAGGATGGGAGGATTTCGGGGAGGATCCCGCCGATCCTCGTGCTTCGATCGCTTTGGCAAGGATCAATTACCTTCATGGACGATGGAAGAGCAAGATAAGCAACGACGATCTGCTCCTGACCCTGTCGACGTTCGTATTTGAGCCAGCCAAATGGATTGAACGCTACGAATGGCGAAGTCTTTCCGCACTGGAAAAGGAAGCGCTCTTCTCCCTCTTCTACCACATTGGACGATGTATGGGGATCAAAGACATCCCGCAAACGCTGGACGAATTCTGCGAATGGAGTCAGGATTACGAGCGAAACTACATGGTCTTTACCGAGGCCAATCACGAGGTTGCGGAACATACGACAAATCTTCTGCTCTACTCGCTTCCCAGACCTTTGCATGGGTTTGCAAGGAAGCTTGTAGCGAGCCTGATGGATGAGCGCTTGCGCAAAGCCATGGGCTACTCGCCAGCACCCGCCTGGGTTCACACCTTCAAAGATACCCTATTCAACTTCCGAGCCTCCATCATCCGACACCTCTTCTTACCCCGACCCAAGGCACTGAGCAACGTCCCCATCGGTGCAGATGAGAACGGCCAGGTCTTCTCCATCGAACACCTACTTAACGATGGAATCCCTTCTGTATGTCCTATGTCAGGAGCTCGAGCGGAAGACGGCAAAGTCTGCCCCGTCGGCAACCACTCCCCTGCTCTAAAGGAAGGTGGATTCAAACCGGCAGCATGGAGAATGGAATTCAAGTGGTACGAAAACGATCCTGTCTACTCGCGCCCTCTCCCTCGCGGTTCGCTTGGTTGGGCGCTTGAAGAAATCAAGATTAGTCTCGGCTTGATCAAGAAGGAGGACAGAAGAGGGGCAGTCAAGTGGCTACCTCCGACCCTGCCAAAGCCGGAAGATATCAAAGGCAAAGAGGGTGAAAAGGTGGTGCAAGGTTTGGGCGGGTTTAGGCTGGAAGAGATGGGGCCAAAGGGTTTAGAGCTTAAAGGGAGAAAGGAGGTGCTAGAGGAAGCGGAGAAACTGTATGGAGGCAAGATCGAGGGAAGGTGGGCGTTCGAGCCCTAAAAATTTCTCTCTTTGTACATGGACAAATATACTTATCCTCAAGGTTCTTCTGCGGTGCCTAGTTCTGTGCGTCCGTGCTTGGGATGGATGAATGATTGTTTGAGTGTACAAATACAAATGATGGTGCGCTCTCTGACTCGGAATCTCGCTATCGAAGCTAGTGCTGATTAGCATCGACGCTTTGAGATTGGTCGCTTTTGCGATGGGTATCATGGCCTTTCTAGACCATATTTGACTTGTCCTTCCCTTTCCCTTTCACTGACGCCTGTCAGCCTCTTCCGCATCGGGCGCCTGCCTCAGCTCCGGGAATGCCTTCTCCAGCTCGCTATCCAGCACTCCCTTATACCTCTCCACCGCGCTATGCTGACCGTAACTATACTGATTCTCGCTGGCCAACCTATTGACAAAGTTTCTTGTATGGATATCCGGATTTTTCCCTGCATCTAGCATCTCGAGCACGTCCTGGGGCACCATGAGATGTGCCTTGTGGAGTTCGTCCTTTGTGGCATCTAGCGCGGCGAGGGCTTTGATGCATTCGTTGACTTTGGCAGAGACGAGGTACTGCGAGTCGGCTTGGACGTCGGCGGAGCAGACGGCGAGTTGGTAGAGCAAGTCGACGACGGCGCGGGTGCGAGATTCGAGAGTCGTGCGGACGACCTCGGTTGGATCTGAGGAAACAGCAGCGTTGGAAGGATTGGAGGGAATGGGTTCGGTGGCGGTGTAGTTGGCGGGCGCGCGAGGAGCGGTGGTGGTGGTGGATGTGCCGTTGGTGGAGGCTTGCGGCTCGGGCGAGGGGGAGGGAGAGGTGGGCGTGATTTGACGCGTGCGACGGACGCCGGAGGCGGACATCCCGCCGATACTTGATGCGATTGATGAGAAGCGAGCTGCAGACGCTGTGTGACGATGATGGAGTCGGTTGAAAGCAGAGAGAGACTCCGGCGATGGTGTTGGAGAGGAAAGTAACACTCTAATCTAGGCCGAAGGTTATCTGACACCGGGTTCGAAAATCAGCCGAGATCCGAGCCCCCTTCCATTTTCCGCTCTCATGTTTGCCCAAGAATACTAACACGCTAAAACCCTGGCGCAACCCAGCAACTTGCACATACCTTCCTCTCCTGTTCCTGCTCGACGTCGTCTACTTCACTCAACGATGAGCCGTACTGAGACGCTGATCTTGTGTGATGGTACACATCACGTTAGTGCTCGAAGATTCAGCTTCACCGAGTCCTCAAAGAAGAATCCTGTCAGGTACAAGTGTGTCGTCTCGTGGTTCCATCGCCTCAAGATTCGCACCTTGTACGGTCCCACATTTATGTAAAACAGCTTTCAGATCTTCTCGAGTCGTATTTGCGAGCTTTAGAAGCCCAAAATGCTCCAATTTGCACTTCGTTTCGTGTAGGATCCTGTCTTATTGGCACCCTCAGAAGCGCTCAACAAATCTTGACAGACACTGTGTTCGATGACCTGGAGAACCATCGTAAGATTAAGACCAAGACCACTATAAAACAATAGTACAGAGAAGTGCGAGACTAGTTGACGATACTGTTGGTGTTGGATCCGACACGCGAGTTGGCCGACGTATTGGCGACCGAAGTGTTGTTCTTCGAGTTGGCCGAAGTACGCGCGGTGGGGTTCCACTTTTCGAACTTGATAAACTCTCGGAAGTGGCAGAAGATGGCCATCAACGACGTCACCGAGTACCAAATTGGGGTGCAGGCAGCAAACAGCAAGATACCACCCATGCGGGTGAAGTGCGAGCGGTTCCTGGCCTGGATGCAGATAGTCAGACCCAAGCAGATCAAGTTGACAGCGAGGGCGAACATCGAGAGCGCGTAACCGCCAAAGTCCTCAAAGTATCGCTGAAGACCTTGAGTGGGGATGTTGTAGCAGATACCGGAAGCGAGCATGAAGACGAGTTGCGAGTTGATGTAAAAGTAGAACTCGCGGTAAAGGAGGAGCTGGAAGAGACCGACCCGCGAACGCCATCCGTTGTTGTCAGAGTAGGCACCACGACGGATGGAAGGCATGGCGTGACGGAAAGCGACCTGAGTCCAACCTTGAGCCCATCGCAGACGCTGCTTCACGAGCGCAGGCAGAGTCTCAGGCGCCAATTCGTAGGACAAGACTTTGAGGTCGTACTCGATACGAGCACCAGAAATGATAGCACGCATGGAGGAGTCGATATCTTCGGTAAGCATGTGCTTCTGCATACCCAAAGTACGAAGAAGCGAAGCGTTCCAGTGTCCGTTCGAGCCACCGAAGAAACCGTATCCCTGAACCTCGGCACGACCAGAGTGCATGACACCATAGATCAGGTCGAACTCGGAAGCGATAAGGCGGGTCATGAAAGTCTCTGAGTAGTTGTAGATACAGCATCGGCCCTGGATGATATCAACACCTCCCTGCATGAAGCGCTTGGCGACCCAGCGGAGCGCATCAGGCTCAGGGTAGTGGTCAGTGTCGTAGAGGGTAATGATCTCGCCCTTGGTCTCGAGAGTCAAGAAGTGATTGATGTTATCAGCTTTGGATGTAGATTTGGGGACCTTGACAATACGGACGTTGGATCGCTCTTTCGCGAGATCGTTCAGCTCGGTCTCGACAGGCTCGATAGGGTAAGGAGTGTTGTAGCAGACGTTGATGGTCATGCGATGGGCAGGATAGTTGAGCTCACGAAGAGCATATTTGACCTGGCGCATGATAATCTCCTGTTCGTTGGGCAAGTAAGCGACGAGCACGACATCAATCATAGGCCATTCTTGACCTTCCTCGAGCTTGAAGCCGTGCGTCTTGGCGTGACGCCATGCCTTTCGTGCATTGATAGAAGGACGGATACTCTGCATGGCTTCCGTAGACACGGAAAGCGCAGTGAATGTTTGCAGAGCCACGAGTGAATACCAGAGGGCACGGTGGAGACCAGCGGGGATCAGAAGGTAGAAGAAGAAGGAGAGCATCGAGTAGCAGACGAGCATGACCATGGGAGTCCAGCCGTAGTACCATGCCGACGTCTGCCCGAGCAGCCTTGTCAAAGTTGAGCCTGCCATCTTGATGCGTGCGATGTAGTCAGATCGTTCAAAGAGCTGTTGTTGGTTCTAGCGCCTCCGAGCGATCGAAGCCGGGCAAGCTGCTCTAGGTAGGGGTATTTGAAGTCTTCCGAAGTCGTGCGACGACGATGCTTGAGCGTGTGTGGTCTGTGAAATGGGGTCAGAAAGAAGAGAGTGGTTCCTTCTCTTGGGTATATGAGGAACGAAGAAATAGATGGACAGAGAGGAAGAGGATGGAGCGCAGCCAAGAGGTTGATACCGGAAGATGTCGACTGCGGGCAAAGGCTCGAGCTGTCTTGGAAGTGAGCGGATTGCTTAGGGAAAGCCACGACTGGCATTCACTTTGGAAGAGCAAGTGACATATATGGAATCCTCAGCCGAAAGGCGCGTGCTCAGTAAGCCTGGCCAACTGTGACGGGAAGAGTCGAGACTGCACGGCAAGTAGCCACTCCAGGCGTTGAGCAGCATGCGGAAGTGTCACACTTGAGCAGAAGCAAGTGGGCGTCGAAGGGCCGACAAGGGAATAAGAAACGATATGAGCCGAATACGGCAGGAGAGCTCGAACCACGACATGGGAGAAGACCTGAGACACTGCTTGCGGAGGACACTGACAGCTTTGGATAGGAAGATGTACTCGTGTACAGAATCAAGCCATGGTTTCGAACGCCGAAGTCGAGCCAACACACAGAGCACAGACAAATGATTGCGGCGGTTAAGCAGGGATCGCCGTGCTGTCTATACATGCTCAACTCCGACTCCTCCATATTTCGCGGTCTGGTTTCTGTTGAGGTAGAGTCGCAAGATTGTGAGCTGATATGGAAGGGGTTTATCATAAGAGAAGAAAAAAAAAAAAAAAAAAGAAAAAAAAAAGAAAGAAAAAAAAGCGCGATGCCGTATGCGGCACCGCAGAGGTGTTAGGCGTTCTTGAATTTGGCATTGTGTGTTTGTCGAGACAGGGCGTGGGCAGTACAAACGCAAGCGGCGTCGCCACAAATGCATCGAGTCTCGTCGATCTAGACCGTTTGTGATTCCGCTCCGACTTTGTGTACCAATTTGTTTGAGCGCCCCCGCCGCCGCTTCCTTGCCTGTCTTGGCAGAAATGCTCTCGATCGACTTCGTCGTCAACTGTTGCCTTCTCGTCTCTCGACGAAATAAGTCTCCGCACAGAACTGTTAGTCTATCGTTCATGCCGGGTACCCAATCTCAGTGAAGAGAACAGTCCCGTACATGCTAATCGAGGCGTCATAGCTTCGCGCAAGAGTAAAATCGACTTTACTGTGACGAAAGCGCGAAGCTAGCCTGCTACCAACCGAGACCTCTGACGGAGCCCGGATTTGCGGATGTGGGAATCTCGTGCCGGCAAAGTCCTAGCGAGCCGCTTTGCCATCATGGTGCTTTCTTTTCGAGAGTGGAGAAGCTGAGTGAGCTGAGCGAGCTAGTGCAATGAGATTGTCATAGTGGTCAAAAAGGAATGCGAACGGACGGGCTCTCATCTGACGCTAGTGATAGCACAAATGCAAGTGAGACATGGTTGCACCGAGCTGTGGTCATGCCAGCAGCAAGTGAAGCGCGGTCATGTCTCGGATGCGAAAAGGCATTTTCGCCTCATGAGCCATCAATCTCACCCTTCGATGCGCTATTTCGATGTAGCCGATCCCGTAGTTCCTCAAGCTAAGATAATGAGCATCGGGTCATGTTAGTGCTTCGTATGAGTTATGAAATTGATGGCAGTTGATGGTAGCTCAAACGTCAGATTAGGGTCTTAGACCTAATCTACTGATTAAATGATCCCGCATTCGGTAACGGCGAATCCAAAGTCAGTCTGAAACAAAGCATTCGCCGCGGTGCAAGGAACGCGCCAGAGCATTCAGTATTTCCAGAAAACCAATAAAAAATAAAATGAAAATACAATACAGTAAATTAGCCGCCCTTCTCATGACTGCCGCATAGATTTTGGGTCGACCCGGACACAAGCGCATCAAGTGAAGGGCGCTGGGACAGTCAACTGCAGCATTGCTATACACCATCTGTCAGATGTCTCGCTAGCCGCCATAACAAAAAGCCACAACGAAACGAACTTGATCAAGCTTCTCTGTCACTTTACCTTTGCCTTTTCTTTCAATGCCCATTCAGTCTCGACTACAGCCTCTTGTAAGCCCGAAACATGGCGAGGTCTTGGATTTGATTGTTGCGAGGTCACCTAGCTGCATTAAGCGCTTCTTGAGCATGTGTATCCCTGACTACCAGTACCCTGTCAAATCTGCACAAAAAGTCCGTTCCAGGCACAGCCAAGCTTCATTTTGCTTTTTCCTGTCAAAAGCCGCGTTTTGACGTCGTACAGTTTCTTTCTTACAGTATTTATTTTTGAAGAAGCAATTGTCCAATTGAGCTCTGACTTCATTGACTTCATCCGTCTCGCCTATGTGAATGGCAGTCTGCTCAGTGCTGGCAACACCTTCCACTTTCGCGAATTCATGCCTATTCCAACGGCAAGAAATCATGCTAAAGTCTCTCGGTGACATCAATTGCAGAAAGCCAAGAGCTTAGGCAAGGTGATACCAATCTACAAGCTAATCGCGGATCATGTCGTAGTACTCGCAGCGGTACTCTGCTTTGACGATCATACAGAACTTACGGTCAAGTTCACTTTCTCTGATCTGAACCTACTGTACGAACAAAGCAAAATCCAGTCAGAAGCTGAACAAGAAGAAAGGACGCCCGTAACCTAACTCCGCCTTGCGCCAGCCAGGTTTCAACTCTGCATGTTCGTGACCTCCGCTCATCTGCCCTGATTCCAGAATTATGCTTGGTATTTTCTCAGGCCTCAATCACTCTTACGCCCAGCTCAACCTTCATTTTGGTTTCTACGCGAGTTTGTCTAGACTTGGGCTATTTGCCCAGCTGTTTCCCGTGCTCAACTCTACTCATTCACGGAAGCCACTTTCGCAATTGAAGCGCCGCTCTATTGGATTTTCCTTTTCGCTCCGCTATACTGTACTTTGGAACGTAATAGTAAATGGATCGACAGGGCGTATGCAACTTGTTGTAACTCAGACGAAAGCTCATCAGCATCTACCCGCTTCCGGTGCTCAGAAGCTGCAGTGAAGCCAAGGTAGGCACAAAGTCATTAATTGTAAGAATAAAACTTTGAAACACATAGCTTGTTTGCAGGCCGAAACCGGATTGCCTGGTGGAAATGTTAACAATTAAATAATATTCCAGAAACGAGCTACAGTGGCTCTCGACTTGTTTGACGGGTTCTGGAGCCGTCAAACCTGGGGCCCATCTCTTTGTGCCTTGCTTGGCTTGCCTATCTTCGAAAGCGGATAGCTGTCACACCACAGACCTCGCATTTCTTGCTCCTATATCCGACCATGTCTCACCCGTTCCACAGACAATGCCCGCCACTCTGCAGCAGCCTATCCACAATCGAGGCGCTTCCACCCGACCGCAAGATGAGTGCTGATTAGCAGCTCCTATCGCAGAAGCAGCCACTCTGGGTCTGGAAGCCCCCGCTTGCTGTCTTTGCATCGTCAAGCCTGCGCCGCACCGCATCAAGTCGCCTTCCAGACTCGATGCTTCCGGTTTGACTTTGCCCTCTTTGCGAATCCAGACGTTGGCAGCCGGAAGCATGCCTCCAGTCGCCGACACCGCTGACTGAGACTTCCCTTTGCCGCAACTGTCAAATCGTGAATCGCCCTCCAGACGTCTTCCGACGCCATGCCCAGCCTGTGCAGTCAGATCCCATATATTCCAGACGTGTGTGTTCTGTGATCAACCTCCGCCCCCCCCACCAACATCTTTCCACCCGTTACTCAAGACGCTTGCCTCCATCGCGCCAGCCATCACTGCTTTCTGTTCGCACAGGGCACAGCAGGCTCAGGCTTCGCACAGGCACACAATCGGTAGCAGCATTTCCAGCTAGCTTCTTCCTCGCATTTACCAGCAGCACCTTCGCCTGATTTTGCGACCTCTGGCATCGTCCGAGTGGCGCTGCCGTTTTCCATCGCCAATTGCAAATCTCGCTGTGCGATATTGAGCTTTTGACGAGAAAATCTTCCTCTTTCTCCCTCTACTTCGCAAGATCTGCGAGCATTCAAAATGGTCAAGGCCCTAACTTTCCTGGCATCCGCCGTCCTGGCTCTATCCAGTGCCACTCTCCAGGCTAAGGCCGCCTGCGAGTGTGGTTATTTGGATCCTGCCACAAACCACCTCTGGACCGATGCTTCTTTCAGCTACTTCAACGAGACCGGACTCGAGGACATTGTTATGGACCCCGCAGTTTCTCCCAAAATCAATGGATTCCAGTCTGCTGGTGAGACCGGCGATGGTCAGCAGACCTGGTCGGCAGTCGGTGACCACATCAACCCATACGAGGACTCTTTCGGTGCTACATATCTCAGTGCTGTAAGCTACAACAACACCTACATTGACAACCGTACCAACGGTCTCGCTATGGAGGTCTCGCCCGCAAATGAGAAGCGTCACATCGTCAACGGCTCCAGCATCGTGACAAGACGTCGTGACATCCTATACGGTTCTTTCCGTGCTAGTGTCAAGCCCCCCTTTATCGAGCCCATCCCAGGCAAGAATTATGGCTACGGCTCTGGCTTCGAATTTGCCATCTCGTACAACGACTCCGAGCGCATTAACGTCGACATTCTCACCCATGACTACATGCCCAACTCGACACTCGGATGGTCCTTCTCGGCCGCCAGGTGGAATGACAATCCCATCAAGAACAACCTGACCTACTTCCACAACTTTACCGAGACCAACTCGACCATCTTCCTTGAGCACCGCATGGAGTGGCTCAACAAGACTGTCATTCAGTACAAGAATAATGCCGCGAACAAGTCGGTCAACCTGTTCGAATACATCAAAGGCAAGAACGCCATCAACTTGCCCACCACCCCTGCTCCGGTCTCGCTAAGTGCTTGGGCTAACGGAGAACCCTCGGCGTCGCAAGGTCCTCCCGTGTATGACCCTAATGTCGTTAGGATCATGTACACTCGCTTTTTCTTCAACTCGTCGCGTATCGAGCGTCACGACCAGTTCATGCAGCAGTGCGCTGCCGCTGCCAACTCGGCCAATGCCGTCTGCAGCACCGAAGACCCCACTCTGCGTGAGAGCACTCCTTTCGACCTGGTTGCTGTCCAGCGCTACAAGCCCAAGAAGATCAAGTTCCATGTTCCCCTCTGGGCTGTTGTCATCGAGCTCTTCTTCCTCTTCGTGCTTGTTATCACCATCGTCCACGGTCTTTACATCCGTAAGATCAAGGAGGCAGAGAAGAAGCGTAAGGCTGCTGCCCTCGCTGTTGCTGAAGAGGAGAAGCAGGTTGCTCTTCTCGATTATGACGACATCGATGATCAGACCGACTCGCCTCGCTCCAAGGCCGCCGCTGACTTTGAGAAACCATACAAGCAGATCTGGACCGTTCCCGAGCTCATGGATGACTGGGGCTCGGATGACGAGAGTGACATCGATGAGGACGACGAGCGCTTCTGGGAGTCCGTCGATGTTCTTCGCAGCAAGGACTACAAGGATGATCGCGAGGCTAACCAGCCGGGTCTTCCTCACTTTGAGGATGCCACTGCCATGAGACCAACTGCTAGCACGGAAAGCATGGAGAGCCTCAACAGCTTCAAGTTCCCTACGGGGCAGGCTCCCCCTCGCGATGATGACAACAACAATGCTGGCTGGGGAGGACACAGCCGTGCTAACAGTGCTCCTCAGAACGACAGTGCTCCTCAGTGGGGCTCGCATAGCCGCTCTCAGAGTGCCAACCGTATCCCCGCTGCCAACCAGTTCAACCTCGTCAACCGCCCCAACTTCCCTCGTGAAAACTCCAACATGCGTCAGCAAATGGCTCGAGGCATGCACCGCAACAACCCCTACAATACTGGCGCCGGTAATATGGGTGGCGGCGTAGGCAGCAGCCCTCGCTTCGACCAGTACCAGGACGATGACACCGCTTCTGCCGCTGGTGACCGCAGCAGCACCAACAGCAGCACTTACCCTCCTCAACGCCCCGACTTGAACCGATTCGACTCTTACGAGTCGGACATTCAGGTGCCTTCCAACTCGCACGATGCCGCTCGTACCCAGCGATACCTCCAGGACAGCTCGAGCAACGTCAGCTTGCCTTATATTGCTCCCAAGTACGCTGCTTCCGGCGGACTTCACTCGGCTGCCAACTCGACCGCTTCGCTCTTGAACTACAGCGGATCCGGCGGAGGCAATTCCAACAATGTCGGTGCTAGTCATGGTTACTCTTCTTCGATCAACATCAACTGGGATACCGAGCCAAAGATCATTCAGTGGAACAAGCGTAAGAGCATGGGCGTCGACCTTACTATCGGCCAGCTCGCTCAGCCGGCTATGGGTGATAAGAACGCCGCTCGTCGTCTCTCGACGGTCGTGCATGCTGCGCCCAACAACGGACACTCGTTCTTCACGGTCATCTACAAGCGTGTTTACAACTTCTTGTTCATCTCCGGTGATGGTATGAAGACCGCTTCCGGTGATGCTCGTATCGACTATCTTGACGGCATGCGTGGATTTGCGTGTCTCTTCGTATCGCTCGGTCACTTTATCTTGATGTTCTGGAACGCTATGGCCAACTTCTACGGACCTCACCACTACTATGACTTCGAATACTGGATTCGCGTCATCTTTGGTCCTATCGTCATCAACGCCGGTTTGGTGCTGGGTATCTTCTTCTTGCTACCTTCGCGTACGATGGGCTCGCGATACTTGGTCAAGGGAGGTGTTCAGTCGTTGGCTGACAACTCGGTTCGTCGTATGCCTCGTCTCATCATCCCTGCCGCTGGTGCTTGTTTGGCCAACTACATGATGATTGACGTCGGAGCGTACAAGTGGGTGCCTCGTATGAACTCGTTGACTTGGTCGACTTGGTCGTACTACCAGAATTACGACAACGCTCTCGATTTCCTGGATTCGTTCATTGCACTTTGGTGGGCTTCGCCTCCTGACCAGCCGGCGCTTGTCACCCGATATGCTACCGGTGTGCTCTGGACCATCCCTGTCATCGTTCAAGGCGCTTGGACTTGTATGCTTTGCGCCGTGTTTGCTCACGAGATCAAGACGACCTGGAAGCGATTCTTCTTCTACGGTATCTGCATCGTCCTCTCCTGGTACGCTCAGACTTGGGATCTCTTCTTCATGGCCGGTCTCGTGATTGCTGATCTTGACATCAACCTCAAGTACCGCAAGTGGGGCGAGATGGGCATTCCTCTCCTCCCCAAGGGCTACGCCAAGTTGCTTCGCATCCCCGAAAGGATCCGTCAGAAGTTTGCGCTCAAAGGCAAAGTGATCCCCTGGCTATTCTTCCTCGCCTGCTGTGTGCAAGAATGGCTCACCTACATCCCTGGCGCTCCCGGAGAGGACTTTGACGTCTGGGATGTCGGTGTCCACCCCAACTTCTACAACTCGAAACCCAACAAATGGAACGATGACACTGGATACAAATATCAGCGTCCTCGTACTTCCGCTTGGTTCTTTGTCATGTCGATCTTCATCCTCGCCGACCACTCGGCCGCTTTCCGTCAGATCTTCCGCCTTCGCGTTTGGTCTTTCCTCGGTAAACACTCGATGTCGTACTTCTTGCTTCACGGTATCATCTTCTGGACTTGGGGCGCTTGGTTGTCGGTCACCATGTTGACAAAGGGCATCAACTACTTTGCCACCATCATGGTCGTCTTCATTACAAGTTACTTCTGGTTGACGATCTTCTGTGTCTGCTTTACCTACACATTCGAGTACTGGGGTATTATCGCTTCAAAGGCTTTCTGGCGTGCAACCTCGGGCAACTTGGGCCGCCGTGCAGGTGCTTAAACCTCTTCACTGTCTTTTATTCCTATACCCTCTTTAGTTTCTTGTAGTTCTCTCTGATTCGGTAGATCCCGGCTTGGAAATGCATATGTTGCACATATTCTTTGCTGCTGCGTAAACGATATGGGAAGTGTGTGCAAGTGGATTGTTCTGCAAGATCAAGATCTGCAGGGCGGTCTCGACAGACACGTTGTCGCCATCACATCGGAAAAAGAAAGATGTGTTGTGATGTCGTTCCACATACTATTCCACCACTTGATGATCCACAGCTTTCCACGGGCTTTTCGTGTACATAGCCAGGAGATCGCAAAATGTCTATGATACATGAAGAAAGCGTCTATGCGTCTACAAAGCCAGATATGACATCAACAGTAAAGCAAAGATGGTGCAAAGCAGAAAAGCGGGTCGAGTGGTGCTCGAAGCATTGGCACCATAGACTCGAAGATACTCGACTTCCCACCTTGCGTCGGTAAAAGCCGAAGGGTTGTTTCGAACAAAGTCGCTGCAGGTGACATTGTTGTACTGAGCAGCGCAACCGCTGACGCCAAATGTCTCTCCAGCCCAATAGCCGCAAAAGGTGAGGTTGATGATGATCTCGTGCGGATCAAAGTAGTTTTCCATCTGACAGACGCTCCCATCCCCACCGGCCAGGACGGCTGGAGAGGCCGAGGAATTGGCAGTGTTGGCGAAGAAGGCATTGGGCGTTCCCCATTTCCTGAGCTCCGTGAGATCGCTTCCCGTCGCATTACGATTGGTAACTACGTACTTTGGCGCAGCATTTCCGTTTGCAATGGCGGCGACAGCAGAGGGAAGACTTGAAGGATTTGCAGTGATTGGCCAGAAGTAGACACCGATTCCCGGCTCTCCAGGCTTTGTCTCGCGGCGTACAGCAAAGTAGCCTCCTCCGTTCCGGTTGAATTGAGGACCAAAGGAACTGTTGGCAGTGAAACTCGCAGAGCAGCCAGGTTGATACCTGCAGTCTGTCTGACTGGTGAAGCCAGTCTGATCTCCTCGAGAGCCTCCGGGTATATGACATCCATACGTCGTATGCAGACTAGCGAGGTTCCTCGGACCTTGATCGTTCGCTCCTTCTACAATATCGATTTCGCCTCCAGCCGGCCACTGCTCAGTGGTGCAGGTCCAGAACGCCGGCCAAGTGCTGCACCCTTGAGGCATATGCGTGAACTTGCCCACAATGACGCCGTCTCCGACTTTGAACTTGCTGTGAATCCGTACAGAAGGTCGACCAGAGCCAGCTGGGACGATTGTGGTGTTGTCGGCTCGCATGATGAATCGGTTGGACGAGTCGACAGATACGAGGCTGTTGGCGAGGGCAGTGACTTCATTGACATAGTTGACAGTGCCACCGGTCGGATCGTTGTAGTCCCAGAAGTAGAATTTATCGAGGAATTGGCGTCCGGTGATCTCGTGCGTCAGTGTAAAGTTGCGGGCCAATGTAGCACTCGAAAGTGACAAGGCTGCAACGAGCGCTGCCAGCGAAGAAGACAGGCTCGGCAACATTGTGTGCGGTGACAGGCTTTCCGATTGATCGACCGGGGCGCTATATGGAAGCAAGGGAGCCGTCTCTGGGCACTTTATGGAAGGTGGCAAATCCGTAACATGGTCGAGGCGGTCTGTGTCTAGGTAGGTGAGGGTGATGGTGATGGTCCAGAGTGAATCAACAACTTGAGCAAGACTGACAACACACGCCAGTGGCGATGGCACAGGGACTTGAGAAGAACTCGGTCCTTATCGAAAGACCCATGAGGTCCAAGGAGGTCAAGGGTCTTGGCGCTGCGGGACAACAAATTCGTGCAGCTCGCAAAAGGCTATGCATTCGGCTGCTGTAATCACGGCATGATGATGCTGAGCGGCAGCGCGTTCGACGGCGGCGAATTTGCAAAAATCGGCAAATATCCTCATCGCCGTAAGCAAGCACGTTCTCGCAACTCTTACAAGTCTCAGGGATCAGGGCTACCGAAAGGCCGAGATCTCATGGCAAACCCAATCGAAGACCTTGCAGAGACCCTCTCGAGCGTGCCTGATTCATTTTGGCTGGTCCCTTGCTCGAATGTTGATGATGGTTATTGAATGAGCGTGTGTGTCAGTCAAGAAGCAGCGTTTTCCAAGACCGCACCGGCCACCTTTGGCAATGCCTTGCTGTGGTGCTGAAAGCGCCATTTGTGCTTCCAAACTCCATTGACCAGGGATGGCTGGGCCGAAATACGATGCAGGCCGAATGTCCAGTAGGTGTCATCGTGAAAGAAGGAAAGAGACAGTTCCATGCGGTGATTATTGATAAGCAGGTGCTCTGGTCTGCCTCCTTCGGACATATAGAATTCAACCGTCACAGTAGATCTCCTGAAGTGAACTTCCGGATCCGAGACAGCTAGGCGAAATCGCACGGTACATTCTTCATTCCGGTAGTTGCCATCGATCGAGCTAGACAGATAGTGATGAGGTTGATCAGCGTAGGCGCTATTGAATGCTCTCCAGTGTGTGAGCCGTCCCTCCTTGTTGCCAAAGTAAAGGACCGTGTACATGGTAACGATCTCAGCGAGATGTACGCCTGGTGTGGTAGGATGACAGTAATTCGAGCTGATGGTGCCATGCTGCAGGGACAGTCTCAAACTCTCGTCACAGCTTTATAGTTTCGTACCTTAGCCAACTTGTATGCGGACAAGATATCAGCCTGTTTGAGGCAAGATTTGGTTGGAGCTGCGCGAGAGCGCAAGTGCTGTAAAGAAAGCAAACAAAGCCTTTCGTGAGCTTCACCTACAGAAGTTGGCTCCATCACGATCGGTGACAAGTCTGCATCACACCCCATGGCATCGTACAGCGCACAGCGCGGCCAAAGCCCGTAGATTCACCCTTCTGACAGATCCGCGCAGCTTTTTCTCTCAATGAGATGTGCAGCGCAGCCGTCATGGTGTGACCATGCGTTCAGTGACCGTCACTCTCTCAAGATCGCCGAAATCCGTCCGCAAGCGCGGTCCTGCAGGCCGTGTTATGTAAAAGAGACGCGTTCAGCTGCCACGTACGAGCAGCGGAGCGGCGCAAGGAAACTGCAAGAGTTTACCTCTGGCGACGCCTCGCCTTATTGCCCCTTTCTTCCGCAAGCTTTGGTTTTGTTGCATCTCTCCATGTAAAAAGCCTCTCCCAAAGATCACGCCTACGCATCTTCCTATAACATACATTCCACATCGAAGCTTTGCTTTCCCTCACGGGGCGGAGGGAAAAGTAAGGTTATGTTTCAAAATTCTTTCTGCAGGAAGCTTGATCCTGTTGGTGGTAAGAAGAGTACCCTGTCTCTGCCAACGTTCTTCCGTGCATCCACAGATCTGCGTGCTATGAAGTACGCTGCGCCTGTAAGCACCGTGGTGCTTCATTTGGAGTGAAAGCTTTGACCCACTTGCTGCAGGCGAAGCAAGATTTCATTTGCGCGATGCACAAGCCCTCTCCTGACTCTCTATCGCTTGTGGCGGCTCTATTTGTTTCGTCTATCCTTGTCTCCACCAACTCGAACCACTGACTATAGGCAATCATGCTGTCTCATCGGGTCTTCCGTTCGACTTTCTCGGCAATATCTGTGCTTCTACTGTTGTCGTCGTCAAGCACAGCGACGAAAAGCCGAGAGCATCGACAACTCCACAAGCGACAAACCCAATATCAGTACATTGTCGATGAGCCCGACCCGCTCAAGGCAGCCGCCGATATTCAGCAGATGCAGTATGTCCCCAACAACAACTCTCAAGCGAATCCCGACTGGTTGATCGTCAAAGACGATGGCGACTCATCCAATCCACCCTGGCTTTCTTCAGTGCCATTCGTTGCAACTCCGGCCGCCAACAACACGCCAACAGCTAGCGGACAAACGGGCTGGACATTTATCCCGGAGCTTGAACGCTTCACGCTCAATCGCACTTGGAAAGTCACGCCGGACTTTGTCATGCCTATGTATATCTCACAAGCTTACCAGCCAGGAGGCGATAATAGCAAGATCCAACGCGCCATCATCACCATGCCAGGAAAACCGCGCGATTCTTGGAAGTACGCCAATCTCTTTCGCAACGCTCTCACAGTGGTCGCTTCCAACTCTTCCAATGGCGTCTCCGCTGATCAAGTCGTCATCATCGGTCCCGCCTTTATGAACTCGGACGACAAGGAGGCTGGAGCCGTTAAGGATGGTGAGCTCTACTGGCACGGTTCGCAATGGCAATCCGGCCATAAAGCGCGAAATGAAGCGCCCAAAACCAACCTGAGCTCCTACCACGTCTTGGACAATATCACGGACTGGATCTTCAAGTCTGGCGAGTTCCCTTCCATCAAACAGGTCGTCGTGGGCGGACACTCGATGGGCGGTCAGGCGGTTCAGCGATACTCGCTGCTCAAGAAGACCAAATCGTATGACAGCAACATGCAGTTCTGGATCGGCAATCCTGGTTCGTGGGCTTGGCTTGACAATCAACGTCCTTACCAGAACGATTCGTGTTCCGGCTGGGATAGCTGGGGGTACGGCCTCGGCAACGCCAGCAGTGTCATCGGCTACGCCAGGAAAGACGTCAACGCAAGTCGAGAAGCTGTGGTCGAGCGATTCCGTTCGCGCAAAGTGCACTACGCAGTTGGACTTGCCGATACAGGCGCGGGTGATACACACTGTCCAGCCAAGATGCAAGGTGGCAGTCACTTGGATCGCGGATCGCAATTCGTGCTAGCCCTTGGCCGACTTGGCGGCTTCCCGGAAGCTCAATCCTTCGATGTGATCGCAGGAACCTCGCACCAAGACTACCCGATGATCCGAGCAGACAAGTCTGTCCAGCGCATCTTCATGGCCGACTTCAATACCAGCTTCCCTCCCCTCACCAACACCACCAACCCAGGAGATGGATTGCATCATCATCATCACCACAACCACACCAAGACCCATCACCACGACCCTACCAAGCCGAAGCAGAAGATGTTTTCGACTCCGACGCACAGGATCATTGCAAGTGCGTTATTGGGTGGATCGGTGTTGTTGACGATTGTGTTCTTTACGGCGTTGCCTTTGGTTTTTAGTGACAACTACGATGATGCGAGCTATCAGGCGGAGATGCTGGCTAGGCGGAAGCTGCTGTCGTAGGTTTCTCCGAGGGTGATATGGTTCCAGAATAAGTCTGTAGATATGCCACTGTCCTTTGTCGTAGATGTACAGATGCAAAACGTTCTTTCAGCATTAGAGCATGCCGAATGAGTCGATGTCGGCGAACGGCTAGAAGCTGTTCGATGTTTGAGTGAGAGGCTCAGCTCGGAGCCTTTTGAATCCAAAGCTGAAGTGGAGAAAGAGCGCAAAGCGCGCGCTGCAGGCTCCACTTTTTTTCTTGCTGCATGTTGCCTTCCGGCACCCGAGAATCGCTTCCTTCGCTTTCCTCATCAACACTTTCCATCGTCTTAATCGCACAAGACTCTGCCATCCACGCAACTCACCTCATCGCTACCTTCTGCTCGGCTCTGACACGACTCAAAACGGTCTCCAACCATGGTCGGCTCTGTAAGTCTCTATTCTTCACCGGAGCCGCTTTTCCCTTGAAGCTCCGTTCACTAACGACTTGCCATTCTTTCTACCTACTTTCTGCGGTGGGGTGTTAGTGTCTGCACATCCGCGAAGACCTCACAAAGTGCGTGCTTCAAACCGACTGCTATCTCAAGCAAGGCAATTCGGCACAGGAATGCATCACCTCGCACATGAACGAGTTGCCGTTGGAATGTCAACAGTTGTACAAGAGCTTTGTAGAGTGCAGGAGGGGCATGTTGGATATGAGGAAACGGTTCAGAGGTAATGCGCCACCGGCAGCGGGTGCGAATAATGCGCCAGGAGGCACGAGTCAGGTCGATCCAGCAAGTGCCGGCAACAACTCAACTGCGACGTAGATGGAGCAAGACGACCAGCCAGAAACGAGAGTAGCTTCACAGCAATAGATTGTTAGCAAAGCTACAATCGAAGCAGACACAGCATATGCAATTGTACTTGTACTCGACGAAACACAGACTTCGAACTCAAACCACTACCACGAGACATGTACTGTATGTGGGGTGCATGCCCGTCAAACAAGGATTGATTGCCCTTTTCATGAGATCAACTGCCCATGCAGCCACCATCTCTAAACGTAACCGATCTCGAATCAATCCCACACGCAATCAGCGCACGGGCAGTCCAGACGTTTTGACCATTATCAGAAATTCAAAAGAAAGAGCAGGAGAAGCGACAGTACACGAAAGATATATGAGAGAGTGTGTGTGGGGAGATTAAGTAAGAGATCTCGATCCGCTCCAACGCCTTTCGCCGGACCCTTGGCGAACTTGACTGGGTCCGACTTGGGCTGAAGAGAAGGTAATGTTCGAAATGAAAGCTGGCAGCCATGGTTGCGTTTTCCTAAACAATGTAACGACACTGAGGTAGTGAAAACCTTTTAGAGCATGACAACGACAATCGCCGCCGCGGCGACAGTAATGAAAACGGCTTTCGCTGCGGCGTAGTTGAAGTTCTCCATGCCGTAGTTTGCGAATTGAAGGTTGTTCGGGTCGGGATTGAGGTATTTGGCATCTGACGCTGTGTTGATCAATCCTTTACTCGCCAAACTTTCGTAAACTTGGCTTGGGTAGATCGCCTGTACGGTTGCGGTGGGGATAGTGTAGGAGAATTGATAGGAGCCGGTGGCAGGGGATGGGCCGGGACCGCCAATGACGGTAGGATTGCCTCCTGTTGCGGATGCGAATGTGGTGACGGGGGTGAATGTGTTGGAGACCGAGTATTGCGAGACGGGGAAGGATGTCCCTGCGAACGCAGAGGCGACTTGGGCGGTGGTGGATTGCGCCAAGAGGACCAAGGTGGCGCAAAGGAAGAGCGCGGATGCTCTTGTTGGTGAAAGCATGGTGTGTAATGTGGATGTGAGCAGGAAGGGTAACTGCTTCGGGGAAGGGTGGTGGATGATTGCTTCGAGATCTCTTCGTAGACTAATGTGTGTCTTTCTGAGATGCGGGTAGATGTATCTCTGTATGCAAATTCTCGGATGGATGTAGACTACGGAGATGAATGACAGCGATTGGAATGCTGGCTTGTTCGAACACTGTTAAGAACGCAAAGCTAGTGGAGCTGAGCAACGAGGGTATCGATGGTGGATGACTTGTCCAGAAGTGATGCCAGATGTCGTTGAGTGCTGATGAATGAGGCTGTTCCGGATGATTTTGCAGTAAAGAGAGGAACGACGAGGCAGAGGGTATAGAAGGGATGGATAGAAGGTTGAAAGAGGAGGATGGTTGTGAGCGAAGGTTCAAGTGAAGCTGGCAGGTGATGCCAAAAGGGCTCATGCGGGGAAGTCACACTTCGCACTCACACACACACACTCTCTCTCCAGGGCATCAGGCGTTTGTTTGCATCTCCTCGCTCTTGTTGCTGATGATGAACGATGTGCCTGAGCATCCGCTTGAGCCGCCTCAGCAAGCGCACTCAGTGACTGTAACTGTACTGTGCGAGCAAAAGGGGAAAATTCTCCTTCTCTTACGCAGCTGGGCGCATCCTCAATTCCAACCCCGCTCTCTCTCTTTCTCTCTCTCTGTCTCTCTTTTGACGATTTTGCACAACGGCAAACAGCCATTTCGAACGCAACGACGATCCTCAATTCTCTGGTTTCTCTGCCAGAGAGAGAAAGAGAAGGCAGAGCGAAATTCCCCGCTGTAAAATTTCAAATGCGTCGTTAGCCTCGCTTAGCGTCGTAACTCGTGCCGTGAATTAAAATTTGGTGCCTTCGTCCATTTTGGATTCCGACGTTGATGGTTCAAGGAACGATTTCACAGGCTGAGCGAAGCTTGAGCCGCCTCTCGTTGCAGCCTTGAGCTTGACTTTGCATGAGCTTTGAGGCTGCAAGCAGGACTGCATGCATGCTGAGCAGCAATCCAACTCGCTGAAAAAGTGTTAACCAGAAATTTCCCAAAGGAACAGGCTGTTAAACCGTACATTCTTTCCGACGTAAGGAGTACGAAAACCCGCCGCTCGTCTGCTCCCATCAGCGATGTCATCACACACTCCAAACTCCAGGGTCCAGAAATCGTAGCAGAATGCTATCCGTTAATGAGCCATACAAGATGCAATCCATCGGTCAAATTGAGAGATAAAGATAGAAGGACGACTGAGCTGCCGAGACTACCCAACCTTCGAAACCTATATCGCATCACTCGCCTTCATATCCTTACTATGGTAGTTTGCTTCGAACCTCCAACTCTTCACGCCGTCAAATTCGCTCCATTCCGGGCTCACCTGCGCTGCCTTCGCTGCCACTGAAGGGTCATAGAATCCAGGCACTCTCAGCCTCGCGTCCGCATTGTACGGCACTGGTCCGATCGGTGCATTGTCCACATCAAACATGAACTGCGTCAGTGTATCCCCCGTCGCCCAGCCGTACCATGGCCTACCAGCCCATTGTATGGCGCCGTTGCTCGCTGCTGACTCCTGTGCGCCGCTCTTTGAGAAGTTGACCTCGACGTAGTCCTTGACATTATACAGGATGGTCTGCTCGTCGGTGGCGTAGATCGACGGAGACTTGTGAGGAGTGATGGTCACCAAGTTGCTTCTCAACCCAGCAAAGAGACTCGAAGAAGTCGAAAGGATGAAGTTGGAGAAAAGAATCATCTGTTTAAAGACGAAGCCCTTGTCCGCCGAGTTGGGCTGCTTGCCAACAAGAGACGGATGACGCATGCCCAGAATTTCAAGCTTGGCTTCGTCGAAGCTCAGGCGGAAGACGCGCGGGCCAGGGCCGGTGTGGTCTTGATATCCGAGCTCCAGCATCACTGGGTGGTTCTCGCCAGCATTGTATGTCGCAGGATTGAGGCCGAGCGATACAATCTGATCGTGAGTAAAGGGGATCATGGGAGAGGGCTCAATCTCGCGCACTTTCGGTGGGAGAAAGTTGAGAATCTGCGCGATCGGCATGAGCAACGGCACCAGCATCACATCGTATGTCCCGTTGATGGCGACCATTTTGGCTTCGTACTTCTTCAAGAGGTTTGGTTGGTTGTTCAAGGGGGAAAGGGATGGAGTGAGAAGATTGCATGAGAGGGTCTGTAATTTATGTGAAAGCAAACACTGAAAGGTAAGCCGTCGGAATTACGACTCCACACTTCCAATTTCTCCACCTTGACGGTACGATATGCGGAGCAGCAAAATCCACGCTAAGCCCATCGGTTGTCTTTCCATGCAGCATTCGAACGTGTGAGAATCAAAGACCAGATCGCTTGCATCCGCAGCAACTGTTGTTGTTCTCATGCGCTGCATGCTTCGGATCTTCACATCCACGGGCCCACAGCTGAAGCGCCAAGATACACTAAAGCGCCTACTTCCCACAATATCAAGCTCTATTAGTGCTGTCAATTCTATGGAACAGTATCTAGTGTCTGTCTATATGTGTTGCATCTATATGTGGCATCCCGTCGGCACATGGCGCGTCCGGGCCAGTGTGCTGCACTTCGCGATCATGCCCAGCCGATCTCGAACCACAAATATTCCTGCTCGTCGTTGCGACCCACACTAGCCCGCTTGTCCAGCCTGCGTCTTTTGAGGATTGCGAGTTCCGCGGAACGACATGCTCGTTGTTGATCCGTCTCCCGAACCGACAGAGCATCCATGCGTGAGCGCAACAGATCGCTGTGTTTGACATTGCTCTTTTGAGCATCAGCAGGAAGGAGCTCCGTGACTAAGGCTGGTGTACCGGGCATTGTGTTCAAGGGAGTTATTGTCCTCGAAGTGCTCAGCGATGGCACGCCCGAAGCATGTGAACGCGGCTTGAAAGCATCTTCAACGGTTTTGAAAAGGCCCTCAAACTTGCCTGATCCACGAACCGCCATGATGATGTGCGCGCGGGCGCTGTGTTCGCTGGCTTCTCCTGGAGCGGGCTTGTGGAGGAGTGTCTCGATCGAAGATCGGATCCACGTGGCATGTTCTGGCGCATAGATCACATCGGCCAGCAACAAGAGGTCGTACTTGGGCTGATCCGAGATATCATCTCCGAAAAGCACCTTCTGATGAACTTGCAGCCAGTCAAGGTGCTCTACTGAGACCGAGACCGGTGTTGATGCCTCGGTCTTGAAGTTTTCGTTGACGTTGAACTCCAAGTTCTTGAGTACTTGCGAGTGGTAATCGGTCAGTACGACCTCTGTCTGCCGATTCTGTTGCTGAAGGAGCTTGGCTGCAACCATACCGAGGAGACCAGTGCCTGCGCCAAGCTCTGCAATCTTGAGACGCTTTCCGGACGAGCTATCGAGAGCAGGGTGAAACAGAGTCGGATGTCTGACCAGCACATCACTGACGACGATTGCTGCACCCCATGTTTGAACACCGACAGCAGCAGCAGCATCTTGACTGGATCCAGAGTCCTCTTTCGTGTTGGCTTCAGACTGCTTGTCAGACGGTGGGAGTGGATCGTCCCGAAGCACGATCTCGATAGGCTCGGCCGAAGGCGAAGCTGGATGAGCTAGCATATCAGCTTGTGGGATGATGACAGGTTCCTTCAATGGAAAGCTGAACTCGCGTGAGATGGATCCAGCTTCTTCGAGACTGGCATGACCACCGAGGATCCGGCCAGCAAGATCCAGAAGGGCATCAGCTGAGAGGGCGCCATCCTCGTCATCGATCCAGTACAATCCGCTGCCGATCAAGCGTGTAAGCCAGTTCATAGCATAGCGCTTTTCATTCTCGTCCACTTTGGCTGAATCGAGCGCATCTTGGTACGATGCAGCATCACGGCTGTCGCTTGGATGGAAGCTTTCGCCACTGCTTGAGGCTTTGAGAGACTGCTCTTCCCTATTGAGCGATGAAGGAGAGTATAGATCGGCGATATGTACAAGAGCTCGGAATGTGTCCAGAGAAGATGGCTCGTTCTTGATGCGAGGCAGGCATGAGGTCGGGTCGACCAGAGCCGACAAGTTGTCGATGTCAGCCATACTGCTAGCTGTAGTGTATCTAGGTGATGTTCGTGGGTGTTCGTCTATGGTTGGGGAAGTGAGTTCCGGAAAGTGTCCGAGACTGACGAGCGCAACTCAGATCATCTTGCCGAGAGATGTCTGCCAACAGCAGCCTACAAGCAGCTAGGTCAAGCAGCCCAGATGTAAGGCTATGGTGTGTGCGGCCAGCGCTAGGCGATGTCAACGGTGATAAGGGAGATGGTTGGCAGAGGCAAGCGTTGTACAGAGGTCATGCAAGAAAGTTCAAGTGGAGAAGGTTCTCCCCACATGTTACAAAGAAAAAGTTCGAACCCTGTTCAGCAAAATTTACACGGCCGATTTACACCGAAAGTCTAACATTCTGGATTCAAAACTTTCTTGAGACCGCGAAGAGCCGCCATCCACGCATGGCCGGTGTTTGCGGGGAAAACGGTTCAAAGGAGGCGGCTCTGTGGAATACCTGGCGCACACCACTCTACAGTAACAGCACTTGACAAGACCGGCTTAGAGCCGTTGTTGAAAACCTGCCCCATACTCGCTTCGGCAATTCCGGTCCTCGTTCTTCTGAAAAGGCCATTTCTCTGATGCTTTGTCCTTCCAAGAAGCCATATCCTGATCTTTCTGGCTGAGGACTCTCATCACTATTACCATCATCATCGTCGTCGTTTGTGGAGACCAACATCATACCTTTCTAGCAGCTCGACATCAGTGACCACCGGTGATCTTCAAGCTTCCGCTACCAACGCACGGACCGAGGACCATCACCAACATCACCGCCATGTCTGCTCGTCTGGTCGCTTCTCGTCTCGCGCGCTTCAACGCAGCTCGAGTCCAGTCCTCCGCTGTTCCATCTTCTAGTACTGCTCGACTCAGCCTTTGCGCCAGGTCTGCTCGCTCTCTCCCCTCCTTCGCCTCTGCCTCGGCCTCGGCTTCGGCTATCAGAATGAACTCCACCGCTGCCACTTCTCTCAACCCAGCGCCAGCACCGTTGCGCACCAAGGCTCCCACCGCTGAGCAGGAGCAGGCTGACTACGATGCTGCCGTCAAGCAGGTCCAGGAATGGTTCGACAGCCCACGATTCAAGGGCATCAAGCGTCCTTATGGTCCTGAAGCCGTCGTCTCCAAGCGTGGTTCCATGCCTGTCCAGCCCCCCGCTTCTTCCTTGATGGCTGACAAGCTCTTCGCTTTGCTTTCCGAGCACTACGCTGCAGGCACTCCTGCTCACACTATGGGCGCAATCGACCCCGTTCAGCAGTCGCAGATGGCCCACAACCAGGAGGTCGTCTACGTCTCTGGTTGGGCTTGCTCCTCCGTTTTGACTACCTGTAACAACGAAGTCGGACCCGATCTTGCCGACTATCCTTACACTACCGTTCCCAACCAGGTCCAGCGTCTTTTCAAGGCTCAACAGCACCACGACCGCAAGCACTGGGACGAGCGATGCCAGCTTTCCCCTGAGCAGAAGGCCAAGACTCCTTGGGTCGAGTACCTCCGTCCCATCATTGCTGATGCCGACACTGGTCACGGTGGTCTGAGCACCGTCTTCAAGCTCGCCAAGCTCTTTGCTGAGCAGGGTGCCGCCGGTATTCACCTTGAGGATCAACTCCATGGTGGTAAGAAGTGCGGTCACCAGGCCGGCAAGGTTCTTGTCCCCACTTCGGAGCACGTCAACCGTCTTACCGCGACCCGCTTTGCATGGGACATTCTCGGCTCTTCCAATATTCTGATCGCACGTACCGACTCTGAGTCCGCCAAGCTCATCTCCTCGAGCATTGACGCTCGTGACCACGAATTCATCAAGGGTGCCTACAACCTCCCCGAAGGCACTCAGAGCCTTGCCGACACTCTCGCATCCAAGGAGGCTCAAGGTGCTGCTGGACCCGAGGTCGACGCTGCCGAGAAGGCATGGATGGAGAAGTGCGAGCTGCTGACCTTCAACGAGGCTGTCGCCAAGCACAATGCCGGCAATAAGCAGGGTGTCGAGACCTACAACAAGAAGGTCGCTCACGGTGTTTCTAACGGCGAGGCTCGTGCCATTGCTAAGGAGGTCTTCGGTGCTGAGGGTGTCCCCACTTGGTGCTGGGATGCACCTCGTACCAAGGAGGGATACTACCACTTCAAGGGTGGTGTCGCACCCGCCATCAAGCGTGTCAAGATCTTCGGCCAGTACGCCGACATGCTCTGGCTTGAGACCAAGACTCCAGACCTCAAGCAAGCCCAGGGCTTCGCTGCTGATATCCACAAGGACCTGCCCGGCAAGTGGCTCGTCTACAATCTTTCTCCCAGCTTCAACTGGTCCGCTCACGGCTTCTCCGATGCCGATCTCAAGAACTTTGTCTGGGACCTCGCCAAGTCTGGATTCGTCTTCCAGCTCATCTCCCTTGCCGGTCTTCACTCCACGGGCGCGATGACATGCGAGTTGTCGCAGAGGTTCAAGACGGATGGTATGCTGGCGTATGTTGAGTTGGTGCAGAGGAAGGAGAAGGAGATTGGATGTGATGTTTTGACGCACCAGAGGTGGTCTGGCGCGGCGTACGTGGACAGGATGTTGCAGACGGTCAGTTCGGGTAGCTCGGCGACTCAGGCGATGGGTGCTGATTCGACGGAGCGCTCCTTCTAACGCCGTTTTGGGAGGATCTCACAAACTTTCATGTAATGACACACTTTCGATAGAGCCAGAGTTAGAGGATTTAAATTGCCGCTTGTGAAGCTTGAGCAGACAGCAGTCTCACATGAGAAGCTCAAGATGCTGGATGCAGGCCCATGCTCCGACCTGTCAAATGGTTTGTAAATGACTTCCGACGTTCAGCAGATACGACATGAATGCTCAATCACATCTGCTCTCCTGCCCGAATGGAAATGATCACGTCACTCCACAATAATCTCAGAACTAGACAGAAGAGGTAGAGCGAGGAACGTGAATGTTATTCGTGACAAGGTCCCGTCGTAAGTACTAATACAAGTGTGAACTAGAATCGAGAAGCAAAGTCAACATGAAGCGGAAAGAATGATCCTTTACTTGGCGTCGCGAACGCCGTAAGTAGGCTGCGAGGCGTACGTGTCGTCCTTGTCCTTCTTCTCTTCGTCGGTGGTGTCGGCAGCATTCGCGTCGCGCTGCCACTGCTGGCTCTCAAGAGCAGCGGGCATCGAGTGCGAAGGCACCTCGTCGCGCACAGGGCGTCGGCTGGCCATACCGATCTTGTACCAAGGAAGGTCGAACAGCTCATCGATCCTCTCGAGCGACTTACCCGAAGTCTCGGGAAGCAAAAAGAGGTAGACGGGAAGAGCAAGCACCAGCGAGAAGGCGGCGAAGAGACCAAAGGTACCAGCACCCTTCATGCCAGAGTTGAGCATGGGTTGGGTAGCACGAGTGGTGCTGTACTGCATCAAGAAGTGGAAGGCCATGACGAACGAAGCAGAGAGAGCACGAACGTCAAGGGAGAAGATCTCCGAGTTGATCAAGTACTGCGCAAGGTTACCACCAGCGGACCAAGAGGCACCAGCGATGAAGATACCAGCGAGAGCAGCCTCGGAAGCAGCCTTATTCTTGGGGTGAGGCTTGTCGATGTAGATACCAAGGTAGATGGCGACCCAGAGCATAGCGAGACCCTGGATAAGGGTCGCGACCCAAAGAGTACGACGACGACCGAAAAGATCGATGAGGAAGAACGACGAGAGGATACCAGCAGCAAGCTTGACAGCACCGAAACCAGCCGACATAACGTATCCCTTGGTGTCGTGAACACCAACAAGGGTCAAGATGCGGTTGGCGTAGGTGGAGAGAGCACCGGGTCCCTGCCACTGACCGAGAATCTGGATAGCAATGCAAATGGCAAGCTTGAACTGGTTGTTCCTGGTGCAGAAGAGCTGGCGAAGCTTGCCGAAGAAAGCAAGTCCTTCGGTGGCCTCCTTCTCCTCACGAATCGACTCGGCGATCATCTCGTACTCCTCAACAAAGGCTTGCTCGCGGGGCTCCATTCCACGGTACCAGCTAAGCGACCTGGTGGCCTCCTCGACACGTCCCTTCTTCAGCAGCCATCGCGGCGACTCCTTCATGAAGAAAAGAGTGAAAAGAATGACCGAGTGAAGGGCAAAGTTGAGCGAGAGAGGAACCCTCCAAACTGCGTCGGATTTGGTGTTGATGTGCGTTTTCACGCCCAAGTTGACTAAGTACGCCAACAGCAATCTGTTTGGCGATGATTCGAATCGATGCGGATCGTAGAGAATGACAGGGTAGGATGAGGCGGAGATGGATAAAAGCAAGTCGACAAAAAGTAGGATCAAAGTTAGTTGTTGGTCCAAACAATAAGATGTGGGTGAAAAAGCTGCGAGATGCAGGACACTTACCCAAGATAGATGTTGACGGAGAAGACGGAAGTGCAGAGACCACGAATCTGACGAGGAGAAACCTCGACAAGGAAGATAGGAGCGCAGATGGGGGTCATACCGACACCAGTACCAGCGATGGCACGAGCAACGAGAAGCATGGCATAGTCGACACTGGAGATCCAGAGGATGTTGCCGAGGAGCACGAGAGAGCACGAAATGATGGCACCCTTAACACGACCGAGACGCTCGCAAATGGGGTAACCAATGATAGCGCCGAGAACGGGGAACAATTGAACCATGGCGGTGACGTTGGACTCCTGGCTACTCTTGGACTTGATGTGGAAGTTGCTCTCGAATTTCTTCTGCGAGATCATACCACCGATGAGACCCTCATCGATACCACGCGAGGCACCGAGAAGGCCCATTCCGAGGACGGCAAAGGCAAGACGCCAGTTGAGCGCCGACTTGGGCGTCTCGGAAATGTGAGCGAACTTGGAAGGAATGAACACCATGGTGACAGACTTTTGTCGGATGTGGTGTACGGGAGTGGTGGAGAGGGGGCGGTTGAGACCGAGTCGAGACCAAGGAGATGCTTTTGGTGTAAGGTCTGGAGTGGAGAAGGTTTGAGGGGGAGGGGGATGATAACCTTGCCAACGAAGGGTGAGATCTTATACTGTCGTACAAAGCCACCGGGACCACTGAGAAGAACACGGAAGATGCGAAAAGATGGGGCCCCCATTGTATGGCGGAACAGCTCACCCCAAAGGAAAGGTCGCCTTTTGTTGGCACGGTAGGAGATTGAGGCAGGTTTGCAGAGGCAAAGATCAGAGCGATTCGCAGTCGAAACTCTTGACATTGGGCGTGAACTCGGTCATTTTCTCAATGCCATGCGGAGCTGCAATGCTGCAGTTCGTCCAGGGACGAGGAAGCAAGCCTTCATTGGTCAAGTGGGGGGAAGAACGTTGTTTTTGTTTAACGTTTTTTCTTCCTCGCAAAAGGGAGGAAGGTGCGTTGAGTGGCAGGTGGTTGTAAGACACGCGGGACTTTGCAAGTGCGGGGTGCTTGGGCTCTCTAGCACAGAGCAGTGCAAAGCCGACAAGAAAAGCCGACGGACGGTGAAATTTGAGCAGAGGCGGGCGGTAATAGAGCACACGATTGAGTGATGACACTGCTCGAATGCAGCGATCCTCGGCTGTCTTGCAGGAGGAGCAGAGGCTGGTCTCAGGAACATGGATCTCATGGCGCGAGTTTCTCAAACCTGTCTGTGGCTCAAGTATCGACTTTGATTGCGGAGCTCCACGTCGTCAGGAGCTCATCCCCGCAAAGCTGTATCAATGTGGGGTACTCTAGCATCATTGAGGCAGACGATCGAGCAATACATCACCATCGAGGCTCGACTCAGTGCAGAATGTGAGGAGGACGATGTAACGGAAAGAGACGGGAGGAGTCAAGTACGAGGTGTCAATGGAGGCAAGGGAAATGAATCTGACGGGCTAATTCTACTAACCGCGGCGGCGGGATGCGGTCAAATCAACAGTCCTTCCCGCAGGTCGAGGCGGTACGACGGCCAACTCTGACTTTACTGCGAAAGCGTCGAAAATTCCGACGCATGATACCAATTCCGCGATGCTCATCAAACGGAGACATCCGTCGAATGAGAGACCGTACATCTATTGCACGAAATACCATCTGAGCGAATTTGGAGTAGCTGCCACGGCGGGAACAGCGATCGAAATCGAGAACAGGTCGGAAAAAGCAAACCACCAACATCACTTGCATTGTCCTTTTCGCCTCTTTTTTGACCGAGCACGGAGTACTCCGAGCACCAATGGCATTGCCGAACAGCTGATTGGTTGCAACTCATGCAAATCTTGGCTCTGTCTGCAGTCGACATGCGAACGACTGCAGCTCTTCTTTTGTTTCGCCTCCTCTGTGTTGCAAGAACACCGGTCACCTATTGCCAGGGCATGAGAATTTTCTGCAGACAGAAACTACACAGCGAATCATTCGACGAGCAGACCCTTGACCTTGTCGCAAACAGCCTCCATCGTCGGGTACTTCTTTTGTTGAGCTGCACAAGTGTTCCACTCCCACAGAATAACCTGCATTGATTCGATCGTCTGAAAGGAGGCTGGACAGGCCAACACGAGCGAAACACTGAACGGGCTCAATCGCTTGAGTCGCCGAAGTTGGCTTTCTCCCGTCACAGAGAAGTCTGTGCTGGACTTGACGGAAACTGTTCGGAAAGAGCCGGATGGCGACTTGTGGGAGAGCAAAGCTGGCGGCGGCAGTTCAAAGGCTAAGCACTGGTCGGGGAAAAGCTGCCTTTGCATTGGTATAATCGATCAATATGGACCACTGGCAGGAAGCGAATTGTGGCTGCATGAAAGGCAAGACAAATTAGCCAGCGGGGGAGACAAGAGCGGAACAGGGAGATGACAATCATCAGCAGGGAGGGACAGTCTGGAACTGCAGCTGCCTTTGACCGCGTGGTGAGTAGGATCGTCGACATCGGTCAAATCCAGCCCGAGGGTTCCTGTGCACATTTGGGCAGCGAAGTGGCGCCTTTTCTACATTTCGATTCGATTTTCCAAAGAGAGGGTGGGAGGAGAATGATTTCACTGCAAAAGTGCTGCACAAAAGCCGAATTCATGCCAACCGCCGCTTCCAAAAACCCGTCCCGCGGCGCGGCGCGGCGAGTTCGGCCGCCGTACTACCGTTGGAAACCACAGAATGAGTGAATCACAAAACTTGACCGGTCCGCTGGCCCAACCTCTAGAACCAGCTAACATCACACGACTTGGCAAGCAATAAGTCCCTCATCCCAGTTCGGTACAACCTCGGTTACCTCTCACCCTGATTCCTCGCGTATCAAACTCGCCCTTGGCCCCTTCCTCCCACACGGTCTCCCACACCGCATCCCACTGCCTCGCCTACGGAGCTCTCCGCACACATGATGGCGCTTTCCGCAACCATTCTGTGTCACATACTGTAGTGCATTCTGGCCGTCCCTTCATCTATACATCATAATTGCTTCTTCGCACAATTCCAATTTGATGTTCGGCATCTGGCAGCCGATGCAGTGGACCCACAAAAGACACATGGTCGAACGCAGATGAATGAGACAAAATGACTTTGATTACTTGGCCTTGGAGCGGGTATCCAATACTTCTAGGAACCTGTGATTCGGGATGTGGAGAAGAGATAGCACGGAAGTCAGTATCAGTAATCATCGTCAACCTGTCGCAAATGCTGTCCAACCCCGCACTGATCTCAGCCCCGCGGCGGCGCAAGTGTTTGTGGCGAGCCAAAGCCGTAGGTCAAAAGGGTCTCGTAACAGACTAAGAAAGCCTGACTGTGCCGACCCTGAAAGAATTAAGAAGTCTACGACCCCGGCCTCTACGGAGATGGTACTTACTTTTCTGTAGGAATCTGCACCCTGCCCACACCTAGCGCTTTGAGCCTCTTCTTGCCCTCCTTCTGCTTATTCAGATGCTTCAGTTTCCTTTCATAATGTCCACCATACAATCCGGCCGTAACGTCCTTTCGGTACGCAGACAACGTCTCCCTCGCAATGACCTTGCTTCCCGTCGTCGCCTGAATCGATACCTCAAACTGCTGCCTCGGAATGATATCCTTCAACTTCTTCGTCCACACTCTTGCGCTGTACATCACTTTGGACCTATGCATGATGATCGACAAAGAATCCAGGATCGTGTTTGAGATCAAAAAGTTGAGCTTCACCAGATCGCTCTCCTGGTAGCCATCCTCCGAGTATTCGAAAGATGCAAAGCCCGAGGAGCAGGACTTGAGCTTGTCGAAGAAATCGGTGACTATCTCGGCTAGCGGCAGACGATAGGTCATTTGGACGGATCGAATGGCCGAGGCGGAGGGCGGAAAGGAGACGTCGAGTTGCTCGCCACGGTGCTCGGCGCACAGTTGCATGATCTCGCCGGTGTACTCTTCCGGGCAGCGGACGACGCCTTTGACCATGGGCTCGGCGAGGGCAGTGACTTTGGACTTGCGTTCGGAATCATCGGGGAAGTGGATCGGGTTCGAAACGATCTCTTCTCGACCGTCCTTCCAGGTTACTTTGTAGGGAACAGAGGGAGCGGTGACTAGGATGGCGTGACCGTACTCGTCTTCCAACCTCTGTCGGAAGACATCGAGATGCAGCAGGCCGAGGAAGCCGAGACGACATCCTTGACCTAGAGCCATGGAGGACTCTCGTTGCACTGTGACAGAGCGGTCGTTGAGCGCGAGCCGCTGAATAGCTTCTTCTAGTTTGAGGAAATCGGTCGTTTCGATCGGGAAGATGCCTGCGTACACCATCGGTACTGTTGCTGCGAAACCTTCCAGAGGTTTGACCTTCTCCGATGCCAAGTGAAAAGTGTCACCAATCTGTGCCTCGCTCATATCCTTCATGTTGGCAATGATCCAGCCTACTTGACCCTTTCGCAGCACCGTTGTCGGGATCATCTCTGGCGAGTTGACACCCAGACTTAGCACTTCATACTTCTTGCCTGTATGACAAGAGCTGATGCGGTCGCCCTTCTTGACAGCCCCATCCGCAATCGACACAAGCGACACAACGCCTTTGTACTGATCGTACCAACTGTCAAACACCAACGCTCTGAAACCAGGTCCTTCTCTCCCTTCCAACTTGCCGTCCTCGACTCCCGGTGGTGGTTTTGTGCGCTCCACCAATGCACGTAAAACACTGTCGACACCCTTGCCCGTTTTTGCCGAGATCAGCAGTGGTTCTTGTCCCGGTAATGTCGTGTCCATGCCCAGGATCTCCTCCATCTGCAATGCTACGCGATCCGCATCTGCAGCGGGAAGATCGCTCTTGTTCAACACCGGTACAATGGTCAAATCTTTTGCTCTAGCGAGCTCGAACACTGTGATACTTTGCGCTTGCACACCTTGTGTCGCGTCCACCACTAGCAATGCACTCTGACATGCCGACAGCGATCGGCTGACCTCGTAGGAGAAATCAACATGTCCAGGACAGTCGATGAGATTGAGCAGGTACCTCCCTGGCTTTGGCGCAAATCCGTCTTCGAAAGCTGAAATAAAGTCTTCTCGTGGTCCATCGTAGTCGTACACCATCGTCACTGCTTGTGACTTGACGGTGATGCCTCTTTCTCGTTCCACCTTGAGCTTGTCGAGTACTTGTTGATTTGATCCATCTTGTGGGATGGTGCCAGTGAGCTCGAGTAAGCGATCTGCGAGGGTGGATTTGCCGTGATCGACGTGGCTGATGATGGAGAATGTGCGCGTTTCGAGGCGGTCGAACTGAGAAAAGTCTCGTGTTACGGCTTTGGCTGAAGGGGTTGATGCCGACGATGTGGATGCTGCGTGTCTCGATGACGTCGTCGAGTAGTGTCGAGAAGCTGAAGAAGCTGCGAGTGGTGACCGTTGTCCGTACTGACGAGTTAGATTCCTTTCTGTGCCGACCTGCTGCGAGGATGTTCTTGAGAAGGCCACTACCGTGTTAGCTGCGGGCTTGTATGAGCACGATGCCACTCTTTGACATGCCGATCTGATCATTGCTTGTCGATCAAGCTCTTTACGGCTGTTGGCTCCCCGGAAGATGCAAGGCTGGGCTCGGAATAGGGTAGGTGTAGATAAACGAGGGATGTTCGGAAATGCATGAAGTGGAGCGGAAAGCTCTAAAAATCAATCTTCTAGCAACAATATCGGGACTCGGACATAACTTGTAAGAGAGCTGCTAATTGCCATCCTTAGTCCAGACCATGATCCCATGTATGGACAGCTGTTCACCATCAATGAGGAAGAACAAGCAGTGATGATATTGCCTCAAGGGCTGAATACATGTGTTAGTAACCCTCCTTCCAATCTCTGCCTAATTTGCATGGCCTTGTCTTTTCACCTTGTGCAAGTATCCTGCCACATTGTGGAAGGGCCAGCTATGCTTGCCCCCGGACCCCATGCTGCAGGACCTTGGCACTTGGTAGCATTAGACAGAGGGGGATTTTCCATTACAGAAGTCACAGAATGTTGGATTGTTATTATCCTGGTGTTACGATCAAGCATTGTTGTCCCCAATCCATCTCCTGATCTGTTTCACCGGCCCCTGTGGATCCATGCTGCGGCGTTCCTCGATAAGAAGGCCCCCCCCCCCCCCCTGGACCCCAGGGTTGCGGGGAGTACTCCATGCCCCCTCCCCCGTTGAGGTTCCCAAGGAACCTCGTCGCATGTATTACTTAGTTATGCTCTCTAGCAACTCAGCACAGTGCTTGACCCCTCCCACAGACATTTGCATGACCCCTCAACAACCATACACCCCCACAGCCGTAGCCACTTGCAGTACTCAGACCCCACGGTCCTAACAATTACACAATGCGCAATCCTTCCCTCAAAGTATTCCCTGGGAATGTTGCGGCTATTGGGACATATGTTGCAACAGCGCTAAGCCCCCTTCTGTTGTCAGGATGGATTGTCTTTGTTTATTTGGGTATCCTTCATGTTTATCACCACATCTTTTGTACTGATAGTGTCTCTGCAACAATGACATGCTATGTTGTGTTGTAGTCTGCATATAAGGATGATTGTCTTGGACACATCCTTACATTTCACCTTAATTGAACAAGTACACATCTCCTCCATTGGTAATGCCTGTCTATTATCATCCTTTCTACAACGCTAACATACATGAGGAATAAACAAATATTTCAAAAATAATACTATTTGTTTGTGGACTGTGTTTTGTGTAATGGGTAACAAAGTGAGAAAAGATATATAGTATTTTCTCACAGAGTGGCTCAGGGCTTACTTTTGTGTCTGTTGGTTTTTTCTGATTGTGTCCTGATTGTGTTGAGAGAATAAGTTTACTCATGCAATTTTTTTACTTCCAATTTTCCGCATGTTACAAACATTACGGCTTTCCAAAAACAGATACTACAAACGGTTTCAGCTCTCAACATTTTTGACATGAACAGTCCCTGGGGACTTCCTTCACAAACACACACTTGGACATAGTGTCTACCTCTCTTTAACATAATGTAGGTAGGCCGCTTAAATTCTCTTTTGCTCACCAATATTTTAATTTCTTTGAGTAACAGAGATACAGGTACTGACTGATTTTGCATTTCAAAGTCTGAATTCATGTAAATAGCTTCAAAATGTAACTTCATCATTCTCAAGATGGGGACTAGTACTCCAAAAAGCAGCAGCAGTAATAAGAAGCGTAAAAGTGGGGCGGAGGGGGATGACTGTTGCAATCTGCTGCTCTTCTTGTTCCGTTCCAGCCGATAGTTTCCCTCGTGTTGCCGAGTGAGCTTATCTCACTTGGCTCTTCACTCCTTCCCTTGTCGTAATACCATCATCTATTTCACTCGATTTCACTCCGTCTGTGCCATTGAGCATGACAATGACACACCAGATACTCCCACCAAAAGTCATGGCGGGATTGCCCAACTTTTGGTTTAAATCTCTAGTGCAGTGTGAGCATCCGCAGTTATATCGGTATCTCCCTACACTTCTGGCTGGGGCTAAAGTCAAAGACCGCTGGATCATCATTATCCCAGTAAAGAGACAAATCTGTGTGTTGGTGGTAGAGGAATGGTTGAAGGATCTTGGTGTGAAATATAATTATTTCCACCAAGCGAAAACTACAATTCCTTGCTATTTTGTGGGTTGCGTCCCTTCCACAGTTGAAAACCTTCCGGGTCTCGCTGAGGAAGGATATGGTCAAGTACACCATGGCAAGGAGTACTCCCATTTGCTGGTGGAAGAAGTGAAGTTTGACAGCGTTCCAGATATGCCTGTTGAATTTCATGATGTCCCCCCACAAACCACCGCCGGGCAGTTGGAGGAGTGGCTCAGAAAACAGTGTGAGGAGCGCTCAACCAAGGTCCCAGGTGCCGAGGAGGAATTGGATGGCCGGATTATCCATAGGGTAGGAAAGTTGTCCAATATCCAGAGTGAACTCGCTGGTGCCCAATTAAGGGCGGCACAAGCATGTGAACTCAATGTGGGAGAAGAAAGGATGTGGGAGAAGAAAGGACGTGGGAGAAGAAAGGACAATTTGCATATTTTGCCATCAATAAACAGGTGGCAATCAAAATGTTCTTGGCTCCTGTGTGTGGTTTTTGTGGGAGGAAGGACTGCATTGGAAAGGTTGGGAAGGGTTGCCTGATTCAACTAAAGGTGGATACCTTTGAAGAGGACAACCCAACTCAGAAGAAGGAACCTGCTGCTGCTTCAGGCGTTACTGCTGTGCCTACTACTGGTGCCCCCCACAAGATCAAGACTGCTCAAACAAATTCCTGCAAAACTGTTCTGGCAAAACAACCACTACTATTCTGACCAAGTCTGCAGTCACCACCTTGGCAGTTTGTCAAGGCCTTGGATTGACCAACTCCAACATTGCAAAGCTGGTCCAAATTTCCAATCTTGGTCTTTTTATGCTTGAATCTGGAAGTGTCACATTGTGATGATCAAGGAAGTTCAACCTGGAGCTACAAGTGACTTCAGCAAGCACAAACATAGCAACCCTAGCCAATTCATCACAGTGTTTGACTGCAGAGCAGGCAAGCAATCATTGATGGGTGAAAGAGAGTCTGAGTCCACTCTCATCAGGGGATCCTGCAGACTTGGATCTATGGATACTGGTTTGAGGCCCCAATGTCAGGTTGCGAGAGTCAGATGGCCAGCATCCTTCTTCTTGCTGTTTTTGTTGCAGTAGATTTTAGCTGTGGCCCAGATTCTTGTCTGCCAAAATTGCAAAGTTGTTGTGGCAATTGCAACCCCAATTTAAATCTTTGCTCTTTTGACAATCTCATGTGTGCCTGTGTATGCTTGCCTGCCATTCAGCAAAATTGAGTAAGATGATCAATCACAACTTTGGTTTGCATGTTCCATCTCTGTTCAAGTGTGTGCCTTTTTTGAAGAATAGCCAGCGCCCAAGCAGCAGAAGATTTGGAGCGCCGCGTGCCTGTCCCAGTAAAGCTCAAGAAGCAGCGTCAAATTTGTGGGTCGGGCCGGCCAAGTTCAAGTGTGAGTGTGCGCGTTATGCGTGTGAGCGTGTTACACTTTCGCAGGAACTACAGCAGTCTGCGAGTCAAGTATCCATTCCGCTCCACCCTTTTTTTTTGGGTGCTACAGTACTCGACTGGACGATTCCGGTAAACCAGACTCTCAACTCATCCTTTCATCCGGGTCAATCAGCTCCAACGTCTGCACCAACACCACCAAGATCCTATTCACCACCAACATCTCGTTCTGCTCCCTCAACCAGCTCGTGCTATCATTGTGGTTCCAATCGTGGAATCGGCGCTTCAATTCAGCTTCTTCGGCATTTCTCCGAATCTGCTGAGTTTCGCATCAGCCAATCCGCCCAATCTCTGCCGACCGTCGACTCAGCAACGCCCACTCTCAATCAAACTCATACGCAGTCATTTACAATCGACTCTGACAACCATCACGATCCCACAAACCTTCGTGGATACGCTGTGATTGCACTTTGAGTGCATCGCAGATATAAACACCGGATGGCTCCGCCGATGCGAGTGCAGCTCCCAGATGAGATCGTCGACCACATCCTCTTCCTAGCATGCAGTCTTCCACCACTACGAACCGACGAGTTTCGTGAGCCTTCCGATTTCGACGTCAATAGGCTCAAGGCTCGATCATCAGCACCTCATCTTGATATCCGTACCACGCTCAAGCTCCTGCTCCTCTCGCCGCAGCACTATCCTTACATCGCCTCTATCCTCTACAAGGGACCGCGACTTTCCGATCCAATCACCCTCTCGCTTTTTGCTCGAACACTCACCAATCGTCCTGCTCTAGGTCGTCTCGTCAAACACTTATGGGTCGGACACACCTACCAGGGAGAAGGCGTTCCACCGACTGCGCTTCACTTTGGCCTGGGTGGAAGTCAGAATGCTTACAGCCTCAACTCCGATCTTGCTACCCTCGACGATGTGCGAAAGTATCTCTCCCAAGGAATCGCACCGCCCAATCTCCTCTCACCAGCCTTCGAGAAGAGAATCGCGCAATGGGCTGCGCAGAACGTTCAATCCAATATTCGCACCATCGACCCCATGAGAGCTCCACGAGGCATTCACATTGATGCTCCAGGCTCCGGCGATCCAGAGAATGGTGCCTGGAACAACATTGGTGTGGATGAGTGGGTCTTGCGTCTCTGGGACGGTCGTGACCTTGTCAAGCAGTTCCGCGAGGTAGCAAAACGCGCATTCTTTCTCGAGCTCAAGCGTCTCTCCCTTGCCAACGCTTCTTCGAGATCTTCATCTAGGCCCTCCTCATCCACCTCCTCAGCTACAGCATCGCCTCGACCTTCACCACCATCAACGTCCTCGGGAACAGCACACGCGCGTGCGGCAGCATCCTCGAGTTTGCTCAACACGGACATGGTCACACCGTTCTCCGCGAAAGGCCACGAGCAGAGGATCCCAGGCACAGAGAGTGACCCGTTGGATTGGGCGGACGCGACTCAGACTCCCATGCCTAATTCATCTCGTGTTACAGATAACGACGAGCCTATCTACTCGGAAGAACTCGATCTAGACGAGATCGATGCAGAGCGGGATCGATGCTTTGCAGAGATGGGGGTGAAGAAGCCAGCATGGCGATCGCAAAATTGGTCCGAGCTCGCCAAGGTTGGCGATCAAAAGATCGAATGGTGGGTCGTATGGCTCCTGGCAAAGACAAGAGCTCGTGCTCGCATCGTGGCTCGCCGCGTTTGGCAAGCTGATTACGAGAGGGATCCCCAGCTGCGCAACTGGAGGGCTCTTCGACCGAGGCCGGAGCTTCACACCAAGAATCATTTCACACACCCAACCCTCTTTGCTCGCTCAGGAGCAAGTCATCTGCTCGTTGGTGGCGCACCTCCTCCTCCCAGAAGGAACGAGCTGTTCAACAGCAGAAGGCATGGTGAAATGGACGGCTTGTCCGACTCGGCCAGCGATACAGAATCGGAAGCCGAGTCCTACAGCGAAGACAGTGACTACGATTCCGACATGGAAGCTTCCACAACTCGCATGGACATTTCCATCGTTCGTGAGACAAGAGCTCCGAGGTCTGAACCTCAGAGCAGCCGCGACGCAGCAGCGTCTTCAGCGTTCGTCTTGCCTGAGTTTATCGAACCAGAGCAGCAGAAGCCTGAAGATCAGGCCGATCTCTGGGGCGGAGACTACAACTTCGCCAATGGCAACGAGAGGGCAGGGGCGGGCAACAGCATCATGGGATCAAGAGGCGGCATGTTCGGCTTCGACTCTGCCCTCCGCACCGGACTGCTCGATGAGCCGGATATTGGTCTCGACAATGGCACCGAATTTGCAACGCTGCAGAAGGAGAAGCAACGCAGACGCAACGAGGAAGATCGTCTGCTTTCCGAAATGACGCTTGGATCCATCTTGCAGAGTCTGCGAACCGTCATGATGTTGACGCCTCGCCTGAAAGATCTCGCCCTCGATGGTGTTCTGGAGCGAAGCATTTGCGGACGTCGAGCCATGTGCAACATGGGCAAGCTCAAGAGTCTCTCGCTCGGTCCTCCCCCGCCCTACTGGAGCTCTCCGCTGCTGTTTGGACATCCGATGAAGACGACACGACGCCAGAGGCTGAGCTACCATCAGAAGATGCACGGATTGTCGAGTCCTGACTTTGTTACGGACGATTCCCGGTCGCAGAGCCTTTGGCCGCTGCCAGGCGTCCTCATCCCCTCACCCTGTTTCTCGACGTTGCGCACGTTGCATATTTCAGGATGCATGCTCTTCCCCTCAGAGGCGAAGGCAGTTGGAGGACTCGGCGGTCAGCTTCCCAGCTTGCGCCACTTCCGGTGGTCTCTCTGGCAACCACACATCGAGGGTCATCCCGCGGGTGTGGTTGAGACGCTCTGTGCGATCCTCGACATTCCGACACCAGAGGAAGAGGCCGCAGCAGCAGCAGCAACCGCCAGCGCCACGTCTATCGGCGCGTCTGGGTCAGGTTTCCGCTTCGGCACTTCGTCATCCAGCTCTGGCACGTACCGAGAGCTCGAAAACGGAAAAAGGCGACGAAGACATGGCGAAGCACGTCGTCGGTCCAACCCCTTCAGCACTGGTGGATCTTCAATGACCGATGTTGGACTCTCTTCGTCCTTGAGCAGCAGCGGAACAACCGCAGGAGCACAGAACGACGCTAGCGTGTACGCTCTCGTCACTCGCAAGCGCAAGCTGCGATCTGTCTACGTCACTATGCACCCGACAGATCAGGCCATCTTTGCTAGAAGAGCACCCGCGGCTCTGCGCTACGACACTCGACTCACGATCGAGTCTCCCATGTGCAAGAATGTCGAGGACAACCTTGAAGAGATGCAGCGCTGGTGGGAGTGGGAGAGCGGCATGCTTCACTTCAAACCCACTGTCTCGAATCTCGAGGCGATCAGTCTGGCAGCTAAGAGGAAGCAGGCAGGAGGTCCACCGAGCACGGTGTCGGCGCAGGAGCTCAATGCGGATCATAGTGGGATTCAGATGGATCTTCAGCGTGCTATGGATACTGAGCTTGAGCTCGAACCGCGTACCTAGGAGTCTTGAGTGGGCTAGCAGAGGACACGGTAGGCTTGGAAATGGGCTCAATTATTCATGTACTTGTTTTGGACATCAATGTCATCTTTACGATACCCAGCCACCAATGCATGAGTTGTGTGTCGTCTTGAAGCGACGCATGTAGAAGTGTTGCCGTGAATCTAGGCGCGCTCTGATTCGTGCTGAATCCTTCGGAGGCTCGACAGAGACCGACAGTGAGCGTATTCTCGATATTTTCGCGTATCGCAGTGGTTGACGGCCTGCTCACCATCCAGAACATGGCTTGGGGTGGACAGCGAGGACTTCAAAACCCGACCATGGACGACTTGTACGTGCCCTTCCATGAAGATTACCAAGAGGCAACGCTGGCAGCGGCTGAAACGATGGGAAAGACGCACACGTAGCGCAAAAATTGGACTTGGTAAGCATCCTGTTGAGTGAGCATATGGTCCCGCAGTATCAGCCATCCGCAGCTTTCAGACATCCGGAATTCTTGCTTGGAAGAGTGGATAGCTTGTCATCCAAGGCGCCATTCAGCTTCTTTGAAAGGGGTTTGGTCGCAGAGAAGAGTGCGCCCGTTGATAAGAAGAGGGGGGAAGAGTTGAGCGTGAAACAAGGCGGACGAATGGCAGAGGAGGCAGATGCGGTGTAGAGGGTTGGCTCAGCCCGAGATCAGCGAGATCCTTGCAGATTTCGATTAGATTACTTAGAAAAGGGACCGTTTGTTTTGATAGAAGTGCCTCGTCTCGCAATGTCAGGCCCATCAGACAGAGCGATAGAATGTGATAGCGTCGTCTTCAATTCAAGTTGCCACGTCGAGGAGCGTGCGTGCCAATCTTACGGATGTGCCGACGTCAATTTGCGCCGTGATTGGTGTCGCACGATCCCGCGCCCCACTTTGTCACTGCGAGGACAGACAGACACAGTCGACAGGATCGATCGAAGCTATTTCCGTCGACTGACAGTAGCAGTCCCCACATAGACGTTGTGCATGAGTGTCTCAGTCGTCGTCCAACGTCGTTGACGTTCAATCTTTCGCAACGCTCAGAAGCTCAACTATGGAACAGTGTCGCCGGAGCCAGTCACATCGCCACAGATGCCCATCGAAACAAAGCAGCTCGACTGCGTCGATGGCATACGCTCAAACTCCAATCTGCGCCATGACTGGTGTCCCGAAGGGGCCCGTCAGTAACTTGCAGCGAGGATCGATCTAAACACGATACATTGCACGCCACTCGCGTCGCTTACAATCGAGATGGGTCGTATACGTCCATGCGAGTGTCAAGGCTACGTACAGATCGTATGAGATAAACAACGTAAGATGATGAGACGAACGATCACAAGACGGTTCCGCTGCAGAGTTGAACCTTTCAAAGGCAGAGCTTTCTAAGCAAGGGGCTTGTTTGCGAGCCACTTGTTGATCATGTCCGAAGAAGCCTCAGGTTGGTCAAACGGTACCATATGTCCAGCTTCGAAGACCTGTACGAAGGCAATGTTTCCGGCACCCTTACCACCTTTGCGCACCTTTCCTGCAGCCTTGCCGTCGACAGACCATTCCTGGGCAGTACCATTGTTGAAATCGTCAAGGTAACTGGTCTGGAGGTTTTGCATCCACTCAAGGTTACCCATGTAATTGCACATGAAGTCGGCTTCACCGGCGTAGATAAGGACACGGATGTCGTCCTCGATGAGCTCAGGAAGGAGAGCAGCCGAATCGTGCATCGAGTCACCCTGGAGCAAGAAGGCCTGGTTGATATTCATGTTGCAGGACTGGAAGGTGACTGACTCCGGAACACCGAGGTTCTTCTTGATCTTGGGGTTGTTGAGCAAGGTCTCGATGTACTCCATGTCCTTGTAGCAGAGGGGACCGTCCTTCTCACGGTCGCAAGTCTTGCGCACGTCATACAGATTCTTGCCGGTCTGCTGAGCGGGACCATAAAGACGGCTCCAGCAATAGAGGGCGGCAGGAGTGCAGGTGAGACGGTTGTTGTACTTCTGGCAAGACTCGATGAGCGACTTGCAAGTGGAGGCCTGCTGCTCGAGAGTCTGACAGGTGGAGCTGGAGGGGTCAAAGAGAGCGTACTTGTTGTCGGCACCGCATGCATACTCGGGAACCGAGGGGAACTGGTACTGAGGCGAGCTGAGACCGTTGCCAATCATAACAGTGTCGAGATTGATGTGCTTGGGAGCGAGCTCGGGGTTGCTGTAGCGAGCAAGAGCGAGGTTCTTGTTCTTCTTGTAGATGGTCGAGGCAATGTTGGGGAGGTAGGTTCCGGCGTACGACTCACCCGAAGCAGTGAAGGGAAGCTTCGAGTACTGAGGGAATTTGGTGAAGAAGAGCTGGAGGAAGGCGTAGACATCCTCGGCGGCAGCAGGCGAGTTGTTGACCGAGTCGTTGTCCGAGTACGAGTAGCCGACATCGACGGGCTGGTCGAGGAAGAGCAAGTTGGCCTTGTTGTTCCACGAGTGAGGGTTGTTCTTGACAGAGCGGCCCTCGTCAGCGACACGGCAAGGACCAAGCTCGAAGAGCAGACCGGTGGACGACGAGCAACCGGGTCCACCGTTGAGCCAGAGAACGACTGGGTCCTCCTTGGGCTTGCTGCGGGACTCGAAGAAGATGAACCAGAGGTGCTTGGAGTCCGAGATATCCAAGTAACCGCTGTGCTGGACAACGTCCTTGTCACAGAACGACTCGGTCTGCTGGGTGTTGAGGCGAAGCGAGTACTTGGGGAAGGAAGGATGGGTGAGACGCTCGAATTCGAGGCCATCGACAAAGACCTTGCCGGTGTGGATCCAATCCTTGATACCCTGCTGAGTGCCGGCCATGATGTCTTCAATCTTGTGCTCGATACGCTCGATCTCGCTCTCGGTCCAAGAAAGGATATCATCGGCGTGCTTCATGGTCTCGGATAAGACATCGTTGACAGCCTGCTGGGCGGGGACGGCAGCAGCAGCAATGTCGTTGAGCTTGAGACCAGAGAAGTCAGGGCGACCCAAAGAAGGGACTGCTTTGGTGACATCAGCCTCCTCGTTCCAGACGAGGTTGCCTGCCGAGTCGTAGCGGATCTGCTCGATAGGAGCAGGAAGCTTTGCAGCGTTGGTGAGTGCAGCAGCGCACACAAAGACGGCCGAAGCCGTTGAAAGCCATGAAGATCGCATGGTTCGTGTGGGAAATATCAGCGAAGGAGTAGACGATGGCCGATACTGATGATGGTGTAAAGGTGAAGGTCGAGTTGGATCACAAGGCTGCTGAAATGTCAACGAGTGCGGAAAGGGGCTACAGTAGCTGAGCGTCGATCTGTGCGAGTTGTCAGGGCCCTTGGATGCTAAGCGATAGCGGAAGGTCAAAGACCTGGGAGAGAAACGAGAGGATTCAATGGCCGCGCAAAGCAGTGTGGTTCAACCAACTGTCATTTTGAGCCAAATATGGCATGGACCCTCGTTTTGCGCGCTTGCTGAGCCAGTCATGGTCTCTTGGATGCTTCAGTAATAAAAAAAAAACAAAAATAATAGACGACTAATCCGGAAGTCAGATCGCAATCACAGAATAGTGCGGTCATCAAGCAGGCAGAGGGCAGAAGTGCTGAATGCTGGCTGCTCAGTTTCCGTAACTGTGGAGGTTGAACTTCGTCGCGCACTACTGACAGTCGGAGCGTAGACAGCCGTAGCCGTGATTTTGTGTCAGCCTCCTTGCCTGCGGTCGTGTGCGACCCATGCACAGGCACAGGCTGCGCCCCAGACGTCAAAATCGGGCGTAGCCGCGGATAGGGCTGTGTAACATGACCCAACGATCATCGCTTGAGCCATTTGGATTCATTGTTCTATCTGCTCAGCCTCGTCTGACAGGTCTCAGATTGAGCTGTTAGGCCTGTTACTGAGAAGATATGCGAGTTTTCGATGCCGGCTGTCAGATCTAAGCTCGGTCTTTCGGAGATGCTACAAGAACCCCTTCAGCTACTTGAGCCACTGAGTGATTGCTGTGCATCTTTCTTTTCAACCAACACCATATCTCGAGAGCCGGTGCGAAGCAATAACGTCTAAAAATTCAAGCTTTTCACCATGGTACACATCCTGAAGAACCCAGATGGAACCGTCAACTTTGACGCGGTGAAGAAGGAGACTGACTTCCTCAAAGGGTGAGCACTATTCCCCTGTCGTTGACAATGATCACTGCGGACACGCTTTTGCTGATCCAGTTTATCATCTATCGCTTGCAGGAAATACGCTCAGAACGCTGAGAACATCAAGAAGAACGCTGCACGCGACGAAGAGCAGAAGCAAGCTTCTCAATCTGCTACAGACTCTTCAGCATCTCAGCAAAGTCACGGCGACATCGTCCCACCGAAGGCCGAAGGTCCTAACCAAAAGTAATAACATGATACCAGTCTAGCCGTTCAATCGCTCGCGCCAGCTCTTTACTGATACACACACATCTCATGAATCAATTGGCTGTGGTCATTGTTCCAACAATATATTGAAGCTACCTTCGTATGACTAAGCGACCTTGATGACAACCTTGCCAACGTGAGCTTGACTCCACTGGTAAGCGTAAGCCTCCTCAGCCTTCTCGAAGGGGAAAACCTTGTCGACCAGAGGCTTGATCTGGTGATCTTGAATGATCTGGTTCATGTGCTCAAACTGCTCTCGCGAGCCGACGAGGATACCCTTGAAGTAAGCACCGGTGGCCAAAACGTGGTTGGCGACGTTTGGGGCCTCACCAGCAGCAACAAAGCCGATGGTCGAGATGACACCGCCACGCTTGATCGAGTTGAAAGCCTTCTCAAGTGTGCCGGGTCCACCAACCTCGACGACGTGGTCAGCACCCTTGCCCTTGGTGACTTCGAGGACAACCTTGTCCCAGTCAGGGTTGGTCTTGTAGTTGACGGTCGTGACAAGGTGGCGAAGGTTCTGGGGGATGAGTTTGGAAACCTTCTGTAGCTTGTCATCCGAGGACGAGGTGATGACCACCTTGGCGCCAGCAGCAGCCGCGAGCTGAAGGGCGAAGACGCTGACACCACCAGTACCCTCGGCAACAACGGTGTCGCCGGCACGCAGTTGCTCAGTAGGAATACCATAGAGTGCGTTGTAGGCCGTCAAAGCAGCACAAGGGAGTGTCGAAGCCTCCTCGTATGAGAGGTGCGAGGGGATTTCGACGACGCCAGTGTCGGGCAAAGCAACATACTGAGCGAGCATTCCGTCGAGACCACCGCCAAGAGCGGTCTGAACCTCTTCCTTGTTCGGAGTGGAGCCACTCTGGTGAGCCTGGTTGAAGATGCCCATAACACGATCACCCTGCTTCCACTTGGTGACTTTACTTCCGACCGAAACAATCTCACCAGCACCGTCCGAGGCTGGGATCACCTCACCCTGCTTGAGCTGCAAGGGGTACTGACCTTTAGCGATGATCAAGTCACGGAAGTTGAGCGAGACAGCGTGAACCTTGATGAGCACCTCGTTGGGCTCGGGTTTGGGAACCGGACCCTCCTTAATAGAAAGGACATTGAAGCCGTTGCGAGCAGAGGGCTCGGGGAGAGTGTAGAACTTGTGTGTGCCGCTCATCTCGATGTTGTACAGGTACGGATGATAGTGATGGTGAGAGCCATGAAGAGAGGGAGCAAGGCTGTTGTGCAATATATACACCGCCTCAGCACTAGTCTTGAGAAGATCGAAAGATTCGGCTACTTTCTGCTGATCATTCTACGGTACACCATGACAAATTTGCAGCACAAGGGCAATGCAGCGCAAAAGCTTCCGCACGGACTTATCAGTTTCGTGCGTCGTATATCCGCACTTACCCTGGCTATGGCACAATTTTGCCTCACCGGTGGATTTCGTCATGCTCGCCACTCTCACCATTCTGTTGTATTGCCGTTGTGGAGGGCCAAGCAGCGAAAAATTGTCCGTGACTGCCGCGAAGCCGACAGAAGCACGGTCCAGTAGAATCTGCAAGGACGGGAAACGATGTCCTCCGATCGTGAGCAGTGCTAATCGGCACCTTCATCGGGACGATGAGAATGTTTTTTGTTCCGGTGGAACCCTTCGCACAAGGTCGAGAATTTTGTGGGGAGTCCGTGCGTGCCGTGTTGCAAAGAGCTTATCGTTGAGACTTCGCTTAAGTTGGCTCTTACGTCGTGATCCGCGTGTCCTTGCAGCTACGCCAAATTTGACTCGCGGAATTCACCGTATCAGAGAGCTAATCGCCATCCATGCCTGTACTCCGCTCGGTCCAGAAATGCACAAAGTTCGATCCGGCCACAAACTAGTTTAGCGTCGGCAAAAGCGATCTGCGTTTGATGATGGAGGTGGCTTTCGTGTTCGAATCCTGTACGCAGAGAAGCTAGCTCAACAAGCTTGTGGATTCCACCCGTTCGAGTTCGGAAGGAAAGCTTATCGTGCAGATAGGAACCAGCAAAAAATGTTCGCAATATCATTGGAGCCCGCAGGGAGAGGCTCGGAAGTTCGTAAATCGGCTTGCAGCTCGCTTCCTTAGGAATTGACATGCCGCCGTTACCACCTGTACGCCTAGATCAGTGTCGTGCTGCTGCTCCTGTACTTCTGCTCAACATCCTTGTCCATGATCTGCTTGAATGCAAAGTTTTGATCCGTGCTGCTTCCTTCTTGACCATCATCTTCTGACGCTTGCAGTTCTGCAGATATCATCATGTCGCACACCGAGCGCAGCCCCCTGCTGGGCAATCAGCAGAGAACCTCGTCGATCTCTCGACCTCGACCTAGCTTTGGAGCCAGCATTGGTCGCCCCGACCTCACCGCTGAGGAGGAAGATGCCATCGCTCAGGAGTCAGCCTTCGGCGCCATTTCCGGTGCTACACACGGTGTCGATCCGAACTCGTCTGCCTTCGTGCCGCTGGATCAGAGTCATTTTTCCATCTCTGGAGTTCCTGCCGTCGCCGAGGAGCCAGAAGAGCCCCCTCTCAGGCCCGATATTTGGATCATCATGGGTGCCATGTGGATCGGCTCCTTCCTTGCTGCGCTCGATGGTACCATCGTAGCTACCATCATGACTGCAGTCGGCTCCGAGTTCCGTGTGAGCAAGGAGGTCGGATGGCTCGGTACCAGCTATTTGCTCACCCAGACGGCTTTCCAGCCCCTTTACGGTCGTGCTTCCGACATCTTCGGACGCAAAGCCGCGACTCTTTTCGCTTCGGTCGTCTTTCTCATCGGATCGCTTCTTTGCGGCCTCAGCCAGACATTCTGGCAGCTCTGTGTCGCACGAGCTATTGCCGGTATCGGTGGTGGAGGCTTGACCACCATGTCCACTCTCGTCACCAGTGACCTTGTCAGCCTCAAGGCTCGAGGTACCTGGCAGGGTCTTGGAAACCTGGTCTACGCTACTGGTGCTGCTCTCGGTGGTCCTTTGGGTGGTGCTCTTGCTGACGGTGGCTTGGGATGGAGGTGGGCTTTCCTCATCCAGGTGCCACTTTGTGCCGTCCACTTTGCCGTTGTGTCCTGGAAGATTGACATTCCTGCTGGACCCGGTAGCATGATGGAGAAGATCAAGCGCATTGATGCGCTTGGCTCGCTCTCTTTGGTCACCTCGGTCACGCTCATCCTCGTAGGTCTCAGCTTGGGCGGTAACGAGCGCGAGTGGACTGACAGGCTTGTCCTCGGCTCCCTGATCGGCGGTGGTGCCGTTTTGGTGCTCTTCGTCCTCATCGAACGTTTTGTTGCTCGCGAGCCGCTCATGCCCATGTCGGTGCTTTTCAACCGCACGCCTGGATTCGTTGCCATCGCGTGTTGGTTCATCACAATGTCGCAGTTCGGCATCATTTTCAACGTCCCAACCTACTTCCAGTCGGTCGAGCAGACTGCCTCCTCGTACGCAGGTCTTCACCTGATCCCCAATGCCATCATCGCTTCGAGCTGCAGTCTGGGCAGTGGTCTCATCATGGCACGCACCGGTCGATACCGCAAGATGCTTCTTCTCGGCGGATTGTTCGGCTTCTTGGGACCTCTCATGATGTGCTTCTGGCACCGCGGAACATCGGAAGTCTTCTACTGGGCCACCATGCCTTTCGGTGGTGCCGCTTACGGATCCATCCTCACCATCACACTCGTCGCCTTGATCGCTTCGGCGGACCCTAAGGACATGGCAGCGGCCACAGGTGTAACCTATCTCTTCCGTGCCACCGGCTCCGTTCTAGGCATCTCGCTCTCGGGTGCGATCCTTCAAAACGGTCTGCAGAAGAACCTCGAGGCGGCCAACATCCCTAGGAAGGTGATCCAGCTCATCCGTGAGGATGCTAATGCCATCAAGGGTTTGAGCAAGCCGCTCCGCGAAGCTGCCATCGGTGCTTATGAGAAGTCGATGCACAACGTCTTCATCGCCGTAGCCGGTGCTGGTCTGTTGGCTTTCCTGGCTCTCTTCTTCATCGAGGAGAAGGAACTTCCAGGCAAGAAGCCTGCGGCCCCTGCGGCTGCTCCTGCCCGCTCGCAGCGCTAGATTTCCACTCGGACTTCTCAACACCAGATCAGTAGACTAGAAGAACGTTTGACTGGTTCCGAACGCCCTACCTACTCCCGCATCAATACAAATTCGAAGATGTAAATAGCATGATGTCGTGACAGCTGTCCAACAGCGTAATCGACTTGAGAACATTGAAAAAAGGCAAAAGGTTGAATTGCTTGGGGTAATGGGTGGTGACAGACAAGGGAAGTGATGCGATCATCCTTCAAGCCAGCTGCTTGCTAAGGAAATCCTTCCAAGCGGCTTCATCGAAAGAAGAGGAAATGCTGCCTTCGACAAGACCGTTCCAGAGACATGTTGGTGTGACGTGGATTCCGTTCTGACGCCCAAGCTTGACACAATACTTGAGCTCGGGTACGACGGCGCTTCCGCCATTGCCTTCTTTCTCGACACGAATGAGGTTCTTGACGGACTGACCTAGCGGTGTGCCTTGCAGGTCCCTGTGAATGGCCTCCTGTTTGCGCTTCTTGGGGCCTTCGCCGACGGTCTCTATGGCGAGCGTTGCAAGCTCTCCACGGATCTGATCGGGTGCTTTGCCTCTGGCAGGACCGTCGAAGAAGCGTTCTTGCTCTTTCATGAGCTCCAAGGAATAGAGCCAGAATGCGTTGCGATCTGGGTTGGCTGTGACTTGGGGATCCGTGAGAGCGATCTTGGCTACGGCAAGAGCTGACTCGTGCAGAAGGGTGGAGCTCGAATGCCATGGTTGAGGGTACGGTCGAATGACGATGCGAACCTTGTCCTTGTACTGTGCCGAGTTTCCCACTACGAGAGGGAGGAGATGGTCATTGATGCCCTTGAGTTGCTTAGCCGAGAATGGGCATAGGTAATCGAGGAAAAGCTCGAGGGTGTTGGGTGCGGTAAGCGACCCGATCGAAAGAGCTTGCAGCGAAGGAGGGAGCGCCATAGTGTTAGCTGTTGTGCAGTGATGTTGAGATGGTGGGAGATAAGGGAAGTGGGGAAAAAGGATGGGCTGTGAGCCTTAACCTTGAAGCCTCCACTCTCCGCACGGACTCACTGCACCGCTCCTCCGGTCAAAATTCACAACTTGACGTGATCCGCTCGCTTGCATTTTTTTTAGGTTTAAGATGTCAGGTCGAATTCGCAGTACTGTATCGGAATAAAGCAGGTGTTAAAGTTCCTCGGAGCATGTGGCAGTAGAATAATGCAATTTGGTCGAGCCTTGTTCTTTGGGATGATGTTCCCGTGGCCTGGCGAGGCGAGGCGTGGCAAGGCGAAAGTAAAGAAGTGAGACCCTGTTTGCCGCATTTTCGATTCCGCAGAAATAATGCACCTTTTTCGGTCAATCTGACCCCGCGCGGCAACTCGCGACACAGCTCTCAGTCTGTCTGCTCCTGGGCTGACTGACCGCTCTTGTAGATTCCAGACTTTTGAACGGAATCCTCTCCTCCTCGTACAGCCTCGTTCAGCCACGCGGCCAAGCCAACGATCCCATCTCATCCGCATTGCTTCTTGGCTTCACGCTCTCAGCACAATTTTGTAGCACTTTCTCTATCCTTCAATCTTGGGTAGAATAGTGACGTTGGCCCTGCAATCATGCCGACCAGATCAAAAGGTCCGATCAAGAGGCACCACGCCTTCCATGGTGTCGTCATGGTCTGCGGCTGGCTATTGCCACCTCTTGCAGTCCTGATCCGATTCGGTATCGGTCTCGACTTCTTCATCAACATCATCTGCACCATCTGTGGCTACATCCCCGGTCACGTACACAACTTCTGGATCCAGAACATTCGAAACAACAAGAACTCGCGACACTCGCCTTCTTGGGCGATCCGATATGGTCTTGTCAAGGACTACCGTGTCAAGCGCACCGCCAACGGATGGTCTGACCGATACGAGAATGGTGGTGCCAATGACTATCAAAATCAGGAGGTAATCGTTGACCCTCTTACTGGCGAGACTCGTCGTGACCCTGACTCTGCACGCAGGACTGGCAACGTGCGTGGCGGTCACCGCTTCCTGTCTCCTTGGGCCGACAACGTGGAGGACAGCCCCCGCGCTGAGCGCGAAGATCCCACCGACCCATACGCAGAAGAGAGGAGGCGCAATGCTGGCCGTCCAGGTCAAGTCCAACGCGACCCCATCACCGGTGCCATTGTCGACGACGGTGGAGCAGGTGGCGGATCTCTTTCGCGCAGTAGCTCAAGAAGGAGTCTCGGTAGCCGATACGCTGAGCGATACGGCATCGGCGGCACCGAAGCTTCGTCCAGAAGCTCGCTCAGCTACGCCAATGATAGCAAGGACAACACCAGCGGCAGCAAGTGGGGTCGCTCCAATTCGTCTAAGAGCAAGAAGAAGGATCGTTGGGCAAGGGAGGCTGAAGCCCTTGGCAACCCTTCGCAGGGGTCGTATGGTTCCGACAACTACAGCTTCGATGACAACTCGCGCAACTACGACAGCAACAACGGCGGCGGCAACCGTCACAGCCGCATTCGTGACCCTCTCGCCGATCGTCATGATTTCTGATGGCCTCAACTGCGCTCAGTGTTCATCTGTATATATACAGCTTTGCGTCTATCCCGCTCGCTCTCGCACTCGGATCTGATTCGACTTGCATTGTTATACTGCCGCCTTCTATCTGTTCTTGTTCAATCGGGTTTTTACATTGATCTAGCCACTAGGGTTTACAACATTGGTGCATTAGTTGTTCAGTGAGCTGGAGTGAAATGCATCAACGATCGGATATGGGCTGAACACTACATGCCTGATCTCAGACTTCGCTTCAGACATATCTCGGGTATCACGCTACGTGCTTGCTTCGACAAGGTGATGCAAGAGATCAGAGGCCGTGAACAAGGCGAAATCATTTCGAGACTGACTTTGTTCGCACCGCTCTCCTTTGTCATTTGGCAACTGATCAACGCTTCCGCAAAAATAGCAGAGCTCAAAGCTCCTGCGCATGTTGACATCAGGATGGAACCGCTGGGTGGTGTATGCTTGATGTGATACTAGGGATCAACGATCAATCCCGCTGATATGAATGTTTTGAGAGACTTTTTTCGGCCCCATTTTCAGGGTCAATTTTCTTCCTCGCGACTCTTTGCAAAAAAAGGCTCGACTCTCTGGTCCTCCCCCTCGGCCCGACCTGGCAAAAGCCGAGGGTTGCGATGACGCGGATTATCTCTGCACAGAACTCACTCTGTACCTTTGACGCTTTCAAAGCAGTGAATTCGGCATGCTCGCACATTCTCGCTTCCTTGACAACGTGCTGCTCAAGTGAAAGCTCCACTTTGTGCCTTTCAACACACAAAAGCCGCTTCGCTTCTCTTTGCCGTGGACACATCCTGTTGCAGGTTCGAAAGTCGTCTGCGATTGTGGCTTACGACGTCAATCTTCCAGATTTGCTGCAGTTGTGCATGAGAATTAGGTTGTTCCTTCACGCCTAGCTTGTTACTCCTTGTACATCAACTACCATCATCAGTCCGCCGCCTCCCGTATAAGCAACTGCTACTCGCTACCATGCCGTCCTTCAAATCCTCCGATATCCCCAACCTTTCTGGCCGCGTGGCCATTGTCACCGGCGGCAACAGCGGCCTGGGAGAGTGAGTTCTCGCTACAATCTACGACGCAGACACAAGCAAGCACTCAGCTGACAACTGTTGCATTTCCGTTCGATGATTGTCTGAATAGAGTCTCGTGCCTCGAGCTCGCTCGTAACGGCGCCAAGGTCTACATGGCCTCTCGTACCGAGTCCAAGGCCAAGGATGCCATCCAGAAGATCAAGGAGGCCGTGCCTAGCGCCGATATCCACTTCCTTCAGCTCGACCTTACCGAGCTTGCTGCCATTAAGAAGGCTGCTGACGATTTCCTCGCTCGCGAAAAGCGTCTCGACATCCTCCTCAACAATGCGGGTGTCATGGGCACTCCCTATTCGCTCACCAAGGATGGTCTTGAGCTCCAAGTCGGAACCAACGTCGTGGGTCACTACCTCTTTACCATGCTCCTCCTCCCTACCCTCTACAACACCTCCAAGCTCCCCGACTATGCCAAGCCTGACTCTCCCTCGGTGCGCATCGTCCAAGTGTCCAGTATGGGCCACATGATGGCCCCCAAAGACATCAGCTTCAAAGACCTTGACTCGGTCAACAAGCAGCACTGGCCCGAATTCAAAGGCACCTGGGATCGCTACGGCAAGAGCAAAACTGGCAACATCCTCATCGCCAACCAACTCGCCCGTCTTCTCCCCAAAGACGCTCGCATCACCAACATCTCTCTCCACCCCGGTGTTGTTCGTACAAACCTCACTAACGGCCCGGCTCAATCGTACGGATTCTTGTTCAACGCCCTCAACTCGGTCACTTCGCGCTTCTTTACCGCCCCTGAGGACGGTGCTCTGACGCAGCTTTACGCGTGTGCTTCGCTCGAGGTTGATCGTCTCGACCTGAACGGAGCTTATCTCGTTCCGGTTGCGAAGGTCGGTAAGAAGAGTAAGACTGCGAAGGACGAAGATGGTAAGCTCGGAAACGAGCTTTTCAGCTTCTGCAATGGGTTTGTCAAGGAGAAGATTGGTGTGGATCTGGTAGAACATGCCAAGCAGATTGGAGTGCAGCTTCCTCAGAGCCATCTCTAGTTTGGTGGAAAGGCCTAGCACTTCTTTGTTTTTGCTTCAAGTTTTATCCACCCAGTGCTGCGAAACCTTTCTCGTCTCGTAGACTCTCATGATACCGATTCTACTGTGCTCCTTTCGAAGTATCAATAGCGATGATATTCCCTTGAGTATGAGACCGTGTAAAGTCAGATGAGAGCGTTGAAGCATGAATCACAAACGTAAAGGTTCAAGGAAGCTTCGATAGCGCATAAAAACCATACACTACAACCCACACAATTTTACTGCGCGGAACTCGGATCTTCGCAAGCGCTCAGTGCGTCAGGGTCAATTTGAGGACCATGCTTTGAGGGTGTGTTACTTTCCTTCCCGCATCATCATCCTGATCTTCCTTTCCACCTACTCACATCACAAGCACATCATCATGACACGTTAGTACTGTCTCAGGCGAGCAATGCAGCTTCTTCCCACATAAGTCCGAAGGCAGGATCACAAGCGACGCTGTGACTGACATTAATTTGGCTTTACCATTTCTATCCTTCGAATGTTGCAGGAGGAAACCAGAGAGAATTGGCACGTGCCAAGAACCAGAAGAAGCAGGCCGAGCAGAACAAGGGCAAGCGCAGCGAATCCAATACGTCAATCGCTGCAAGGAAGGAGGCCGATGCTGAGGCGCTGAGAGCCAAACAGGCGGTGAGTCCATCCCAGCGACACTTTGCCATGAAACAGTTTTGAAACAGCTGACTGACCCACTCTTTGACTCCTCATAACTACACCGATACCAACGACAGGCCAAGGCAGCAAAAGCAGCAGCAGAAGCTGGAGGAGGAAAGTAGCCCCACGTCTCTGCATCGCAATCTGAATCATTCATCAACCTAGCACCACCAAAGACTCATACGCAATGGGCATTGTAGCAACAGCATCAATCGCAGAACCATCGCAGCGAACGCCGCACGACTGAGAAGCACGGTACGAAGCACAACATCTACACTCGAGATTGATCTCCATGCACTGCAAAAGAGCGATTGTGATGACTACACTATATACAGATCAAGCCTCTTCAACAACTCGACCACAAACCGCATCTGCACCTCTTCAACTAACCAGAACGGACCTTCTGGGCACCCTTCTTCATCGCCCTCTTCCTCTCCACCTCCTTTCTCTTTGCCTGTTCCGCTGGACTCATCTTGTCAAACTTTTCCTTCTCCGCCTTCCTCTTTGCCTCTTCCCTCTCCTCCTTCTCCGCCTCCCTCTTCTCCTTTGTCGCTTCGTCGAGCAACTCCTTATCCACCTGCGCTCTTGTCTTTCGCAACTTGTTCATTGTCTCGGTACGGACCTTGATGACGCCCTTGTCGAGGGCATCGACGAGGTTGCAGCCGATTTGGAGCAATTCGAGCGACTTTTGAACGTCAGCGCGAGATCTGGGCAGTTGCAGGGTGAGGATGAGGAGGCGTTGACGCTTCTCGGCGGGAACGGGGCCGTTGGTGGGACGGACGAAAGGTTGGTCGGTGAGGACGAGGCTGTCGAGGAATCTGCCGGCTTGACCTTCGAGGAGATCGACGAGGCCAAGTTTGGAGCGTTGAGCAACTCCCTTCTGATCAGATTCGCCGAGGAAACCGTCGGTGAGGTCGGAAGCTTCGCTCATAATAGCCCACTGGTTGGAGAGACCACGCGAGGTGACGGCACTGTCGGCATCGTTGACTTTGGCGAAACTGAGATCGAATCGACCGCTGCGAGTGTGCTGAAGCGCAGCCTTGTTGACGAGAGCAAAGACACCCGAGATGTTGTCCGTGGTGGGAGGCAGTGTAAAGGTAAGAGTAACCGTGTCGCGGAACGAAGAGGTGCTGGAGGCGAGGACGATGTCGTAAGCAACATTGAAAAGAATCTCCATGGGATCGTGTCGTGGCACCAACTCAAAAGTGACCTGAAGACTATCGCAACCTCTTCGACCCGAGGCGAACATGAGTCCAGATCCACCACCATTCCACAGAACGTGGTCCTTGCCATCGTCGTTGGCGACAACAGCAAACTCGTCCTTGAGCGTAGGCAAGGCAGCTTGAGCAAATCTTTCGGCCATCTGACGGTTGCGAGTTTTGCCGACCAGGTGGATGAGAACAAAGAGTAGACAGAATCCGAGCACTCCACCCTCGATCCAGAAAAGAGCCGGACGGAAGACGAAGCGGCCAACCAGAGGGAACTCGAGTCCATCGTAGGGCTGGTTGGCCTGGTAAGCGGTGGCACCAGTGGGTCGATTGGCATTGGGGTTGATGGTCGATTTGACGAACGAGGGCAACTCGAAAGCGGCGGATGGAGAGGCGAGCAACATCATGGTCCAAATGGCAAAGGCGGCACCGGTAGGCACCCAAGCGGCTGCTCGCGAGGGCTGTTGGGAGGCCATGTCGGACAAGAAAGCCTGGGATAAAGACGAAGGTGTGGTGAGAGAGAAGGATGATGGTTTGCACGGCTAATTGATTGTTACCCCACGTCGTTTGCTTGCTTGCTGCCTTCTACTCTGTAATTTGGCCGGAAGCGGATTTGTGAGAAGAAGAACGCGTGAAGAACGAATTGATTGGCTCAAAGCCCGTGCGAGCAATTGTTTTTTTGAGAATGTGTTAGTTTAGGCAGACAAACAAACCACCACTTCTGGAAATTCAAAATGTCGCCTTTCAGCTGCACTTTGACGATGATGTTCGTACCCCGCAATCGTTCTGTTCGAATGTTCACAATAATGTTCACAATAGACGCCGCTGACGCTCTTCGGCTGGGATCAAGCTTCGCTCACCACACGTCTGAGCTTTCTCATCGACCACATCCAACTCAGGCACAGACCTAGCTGTCCTCTGCATCTACAGTCCATTACCACTGTCCTCTTGTCTGAGCGCGCTTTCTATAAAGCGTTCTGTCTCTGTTTCTCTTCCTTGATTCTCCTTGCTTCCCAACGTCTTCCATCAGCTTCGTGCCACCTCTGTCTTGTCTGCAGCCATGAGCAGCAGCAACGGACTTCGGGTGCAGATCGCATCCTACAATGCCAACCTCCAAGGCGCCGAAACTACTCGCCATGACCTTACACCCTGGTTAATCCCAACGGCGGAACAGAAGCCCATCCAACCGGTCTCGTCCAAGCCTTTGAGCAACAGTCATGTACTCGAGGCTGACGCATACAAGTCTCGAAACACCAAGACACTCTCGACACACCCATCTTTGCCACGCGAGGCTCCCGACTTTTTCGCTGTCGGCTTCCAGGAACTCATCCCTCTCCACACTGGTCTTTCTGCAACTGGCGATACTGCGCTCTACAACACCGATCTTGACATTCGAAGGACCATTCGACCTTACCAAGCCGTGGTCTCTGGCAATGGCATGTATGCCAGCTTGGAGGAAGGAGGCGGTCCAGAGGGATTTCCCTTGCTGTGCAAGGTCGATCTCGTCAGCATCGCACTCTTTGTGTATGCTCGAGAGAGGGCTCCCTTCTCCATTTCCAAAGCTACAACACAGAAAGCCAAAAGCGCCGCGCATCGAGTCAAGGAGATCCGCACCGCCAAGGTCGGTACGGGTCTCGCAGGCGTGATGGGCAACAAAGGTGCTGTAGGTGCTCGAATCGTAGTAGCTGCAGCCGACGGTAAAGGTCCTGATGAGGTTCTCACGTTTGTTAGTGCTCATCTTGCCGCTCACGACCACAACGTTCTTCGACGCAACAAAGATTGGCAAAACATTGTGCAGCGCATGGTCTTTGAGCCGTCTTCGGTCCAAAAACTTCCAATCCTGCAGGATCCGTCCAAGAAGTCGTCTCTGAACCCCAACGACCTGGGCGCTATCAAGGAGGAGCACGACAAGATCTCCGGCAAGGAGGCGAAGAAGACCAAGCCTTTGGACAAAGAGAGCTACACTGTCTACGACACGACTCACCTCTTTGTCTTTGGCGATCTCAACCACCGCCTTGCGTTGGGCAAAAAGGAACTCGAACGAGCCCAGGCTGGAGATGAGAAGCCAAAGTCACTCCCTGAGCTGACCAAGGAGACGCTCCACAAGGCGCTCGAGGCGGGAGACTGGTCCTCGCTTTCTCAGCACGATCAGCTCACGCATCAGCGACTCTCAACCCCACCCAAAGCCTTCCACGGCCTCACCGAGGTGCCCATTGCCGAAGCCGGCATCCCGCCCACATACAAGTATGCAGTATCGCGACCTGGCAAGCAAACAAAGAAGAAGAACGCTGGTATCACCTCTGACGCTCTTGAAGGCCATACACTCAACAAGAAGCGAGTCCCAGGTTGGACGGATCGTATCCTCTGGGCTTCTTCACCGCAAAAGGATAGTAGCGACCTGCACGGCGTCGAAGTCGAGTTTTATCGCAGCGTCATGCAATACACCCACTCGGATCATAAGCCAATCACCACTCTCCTCCGCCTCCCTACCCCGTCGCGTAAGCAGGAATCATCGTCAGCTCTGCTGTCCTCACTCAACCCATATGAGACACTGCCAGCGATGCAGAGAAAGGTGCTTGCAGCGAGCGGGTATGTGCTCGACAGGCTTGTCGGACACATTTGGAGCTTGCTGTTGCTCGCAGGTGGTGGAAGTTTGGCGGGTGGTCTAATTGAGGTGTTTGTGATTGGTGTAATCACGGCTTGGTGGTTGTCCAGATCCTAATTTTGATTGTCACGCTCAGTTTGATTGATGTACGATGCGCAATGATATCCTATGATTTCTTCAAAGCTTGCTCTCCTTGCCTTGGCCTTCGAACTCTTGGGCTCCTTCGATGGCCTCGCAGATCTACAGTAGAAAGGCAAAAAACAATCGTCAGTCTCTCTGCGGAGGTGGATAACACTCTCAAATTTTGTGGTAGTACTTACTCCGTCAACAGTGCGAACCACCCAAAGGGCACCTTCCTCCGTCGTCAACCATTCTAGACCCTTCTTGCTGGCATCGTCTGGCTTGATCGAGTCCTTAGCCTTCAACAAGCCCCAGATATGGCTAGTCACTTGAGGGCCCACACCGCCCTGTGCTCGAAGTGCCGAGATGGCGACCAGCGAAGTTCGAAGGCGATTGACGTCCCATTCCGGCTCCGTCTTGTTCGACTCTGGATCCGAGGGGAGGGCAAAGGAGGAAGGGGAGGAGAAGAGAGGACCGTACTCGGATTCGACGATGAAGATGGGCAAGTCAGGGTGGGAAGTGCCGAGGATTTTGAGAAGCTTTTCCGAGTGCGGAGTGTAGATGTCGTCCCAAAGGGAGTAGGCTGCTTTGTGGACTAAATCGACTCGGTCCGACTTGATCTGTCTCCTTGGCGCGGTCGGAAGAGCTTGGACGAGCTCCTGATCCTCCTCAACGGCCTTTCTGACCGCAGCAAGATTGTTGATGACTTTGGGAATGCCGATGAACCCGATACACTTGAGACCCGTCTCTCGCATGAGAAGCGCTACGTTCTTCCTGTGCTCCAAATTCGCTTTCTTGTCTCCGGCAGCGAACCGGTGCAAGGCCTGCAAGCTTCCCGGGTTGTTGAGCGTGAACAGTGTGGCGGTAGCGATTGAAAGCCACTCGCCCCATCCGATTCCTTTGGACTTGGCCTCCGCCTGCAAGCTCTGGAAATGTTGACTGACGGCAGAAAGCTTGGGTGTGGGAGAGGCCCCGGCCATTCGTCCTGCGGGTCGAGTGCCACGAGCGGCAAAAGTGGGTTGCTTGACGAGCTCTTTGAGCGCGGTTGGGAGAGAGCGACCTTTCGACATGATGACAAGGCAAAATTTGACTTTTGACGAAGAAGAAGAGGACAATGAGATAGATGCAAGCGGTGGTGAGGATGGTAGAGGGACCGGAAGAAGCGTATTCGGGTACTATACGGTAATTCGGGTAAGCAAAGGCGGACAAGCTAGGAAGTATGCTCGCACCGACCAGCTCTCTGGAGTTGCTAGAAGCCGATTCCCGTTTAGCCCGCCGGTCTTTACCCCGCGTTTTTTCAAATTCTGAGCTTTGTTAGAGTTCTGGTAAACACAACATTTTGTGTGTGCAAGAAGACCGGATACGACCGGTTGCAGGATGGCTCTTCTCGGCATGCTCGGTCTGATGGGTTTGTGTCTCACTGACTGCCAGCCGGGACTTCATCTGACTTTGTTGGAAGGTGTATAATTGCTGTGCAGAGGGTTGCAAAGCTGTGCGCAAACAGGCATTCGGCGACAGCAGGAAAAGCGCCGGTGAGCGCGTATCGCGCGGGTGGCCAGCGTAACGACGATGCGCAACCCTGCGTTTCGGTGCAGAAAGCGCCTAATTCGGGACGCCCAAAAAGTGAGTTCGGGTCACGGTTACAGTAGTACGAACAAGCAACACTTCTGTCTCATCGTCATTCAGAAGCAACGCTGCAGATCTTGATTCTTTGCTTGCATCTTGACCCTTATCCGCGATTGCGAGTCGCAGCACTTCTTCCTACAGACCTTCTTCTAGGCTCTATCACGGACCGCGTGCTTCTGCGCCATCGACACGCGTGTGCGTTGGCATATCCTTGTGACCTGCGCTCATTCATGCGCTCCACAAAGAGGGGGTGACTGAGACTTCGACGAGTCGCTCAAGGATCCTTCTTTCCACTCGTTTCGTCTGGGCCCACGCATCCGATCGCAACGCAAGTTCCTTGCTACCAAGATACACCAGCAGCAATACACACATATCGTAAACAACAGCATGACCTGCTAGATATACTATACAGCCACAGGCCTCGACAAGCCGCACATATTGTTTCAGCAACTACGATCCTTCAACTCTACGAATTCTCATACGATCAAGGAAACGCTGAAGCATGGGCAAGAGAGGTACACCAAGGGCCTCTTGCGACCCATGCCGTCGCAAGAAGGTCAAATGCGACAAGGAACAGCGCAATGCTGAAGGCATTTCACTGTGTACGTTTTGCTGTGCGCGAGGATACGACTGCATCATCACCGACGATGCTCGTCCAGCTGTCGACACATCAGACCACGACGGCGATGTCCAAACAGGATCTTCTTCAGCCGCAGCCTCCGCCAACACAAATGGCCCCAGAAAGAAGCGCAAGCCATCGGATGCACACGAGCAAAAAGGTGCAAACGGCCATCAAGCGCAAGACTGTTCTACCCATCAGGATCAATTCGCAGTGCCTGGTACCTCCACAGAGCCCGATGTGCTCAATGTCCGTGGCCTCACTCGATCCGTACTCGATGACGCAGTTGGCTCGCACTTCCGAACCACCTATTGGTGCAATCCAGCCGTCAATCCACGTCATTTCTACCCAAGGTATCGTCGCTACCTCAGCAAGCTTGACGGCGTGACCACATCTTCTGCGGAGCACGATGTCCTCCCTGCCGCCGACATTATCATCCTTGCTGTTGCCTGCGTGGGTGTCGTGCAGCTGCTGCATGCACCGAATCGCTTCGAGCTTCAAGCTCGCATCTTCCGCCGTCTCGAGAAGCTGGTCTCGCAAGCATGCACCAAAGACATCACCGTGGCGCTTGACGTCCTGGAAGCCATCCTACTCACTTTCGACATTCCCGCACGCAACAAGGCAGTGGAAGAAGCAACCACCGCAAGCATCGACGCTGGATTCTTCCATCCGATGAGCCACACCAAGATGATTCGTTTGCTCAAGTATCATGGTCTCAATCGCTCTAGAGACGATCCTGTCGTCAAAGCGCAGAGGACGAAGTACCGTACGCCGGAGCGTGCTGCTCTTTGCGAGATGAATGACGAGCGTATGCCACTGATCCTTGCCGTTGCTTCGGTCAATGATGTGATCAGGAGCTTCGACATGTTCGATCATCACAAACTTCTGCAGGAAGACATCGATCCTGATGCGACCATGGTCGACCTTGGCGGACCCGTCGGAAATCAGTGGGGATGGCAGCTGTCAGTCATGGCATCGGTACTGCGATGCAACAACCTCGCCATCTGTGCGGCCAAGTCTCGCCGACTCGGTATCCCACCCTCTGCAATCCTGGAAGTGCTGGAACAACTAGAACGTTTCGAACGTCAGATCCCTGAGGCGTTGCGGTGGGACACCTCATACGCAGATGCAAGCACTTCGGCATCACTAGGTCAGCTGATCCCGCATGATATGACGAGCGAAAACATCATCTCCATCTTGGTGCGTAAGGGATTCCTCTGCTTGCTCTTGTGGAGTCAGTATCGATGCATCCATACTCTGGTACAAGCTCATGGCATGCAACGACCTGCACAAGGCACTCGACTCGACGGGAGCGTCTACTTGCGTGCACGCCAACGACTCGACTCGCTCCTCCTTATTGCTCTGGACCGCATGTCCGATATCTGTCCGCAGCTGGCATCCATCGAAGTCCCGCCAGCTTTCGAATCGGTGAATCTGCTGGACTACAGTTCGATCGCCTTCCGAAGCTCGTCCAAGGGGGCGGCATACTATTCGCTGGAAATCGCCAAGCTCTCCTTCCGAGCAGGCTTGCACGAGCTCGCCGCCGATCTGCTTTCAAAAGCTGGCAAAATGATCTATGCCTTCAGCACGTATCGCTGTCATCCCGACACACAAGCCGAAGCCGGACGAATGCGGAGGATTATCTCTAGCCTCTACACGGAATTTGAAATGATACCCGGCCTCGGCTCCACCAACGAAGCCAAATTGCGTCAAGAACGAAGCTGTTTCTCGAACGTCTTCGAACCTGCCGCCGCGTTCTCGGATTCCAGTGCTGCCAACATGGCCATCCTCTCCGACATGCCCGAGCTGCAGTGGAATAACGGCACGACATCGGCGCAACTCAGCTCAGCGGCGTCGTGGAATACTCCAAGTGCGGATGATTTGTCGACGGTCAGTGGGTCGATGAATGAAATCCTGGCCGGATTGCCTTTCGCGAATGCGACAGGGGCGCAGTCGACAAGTCCACATCCGGTGACGTTTGTGGGCAAGACACCGGCGTCAACGACAACACCAGCGAGTCCGTTTGATTTGAACGCATTCTTGGATACCCAAATCGATGCCAGTGCGGGGGCAAATGCACGCTCGACGCCGTCCAACTTCTGACCTGCTGTTTCTGACGTTTAGCGATGGTCTCTCTGTAATGCGAGCTTGTTTTTCACGCAAAATCACCTGAGCGAAAGGGACGATGAGCGATCTGTGTACGTATGTGTAGAGTGATGAGCGAAGTGCATCAGTGCGGGACTTGAACGAGTGATACTGCCAAGTGTGATTGGGAAGATCGGTGGGAATCGGGGCAAGATTGCAGCCGCGGGATTGGCTTTTGTTATGCAAAGCTTTAAATTTCGCCCGTTGCGAAGAACGCGTTCCTATTATGTGTTGATCTTTCCTCTTCTCGCGATCAGACCACCTCCTCTTGATGTCCAGGCTCGAAATCACCGGTTCGAGAAGCTAGCAAGCATGTCATCAGTCGAGCGCAAACAATCTGTCTCCGCGGTAGAGAGTCGTCCAAAGATGCTGACGGACCGACCTCTCGATGTGCTCTACCTAGCATACTTTGTCATCCACCTCCTAGCGTCAATCGCGATCGATGCACAGCTAACCTATCCGCCATACTCACAGAGATTGTTTCCGGAGCCATTGCGCAAAGTGCTGCAGGACTATTTGACGCAATCAAAGGATCCGTTTCTGCTGGCGGCAGCGGCAAAGTCGGCGGACCACGTGTGGTTCAGAGTGCTGTTGGCGAGCGAGACGGTGTTCCAGATTCCGTGCTTTGTGGTGTTTATTTGGGGATTGCTGAATGGTGAGTACTCTGTCGCTTGATGCGATCGATGATTTGAAAGCTCTCACTGACCAAATTGCGTTTCGATCGCGATGGTTTGTTCAGACGACAAACGAACATATCCACTCATGGTAGCATACGGAGCGCTTGGTAAGTTCCACAAACCAGTCGAACAAGATCTCGGCAGAACAGGTACAGAGACTAACACAAACGATTTGGTTTCGCCCACTCTTGCGCACCACAATGGACTACAGCGGCCTCCTCAACCCTCCAATGCATCTTTAGCGTCATCTTCGGAAGCGACGGAAACGGTCTCACCGAAAACGAAGTCCAGGGTCTCTTGCAGTAAGTCTGTCCTCCCCGCTCAATTCGCACAAAGACAATTCTAGCATCGAGCTGACCCCTGCCGATCATTTGCCTTTGCGATGGGAACGCAGAAATTATGTCCCATTCTGCCTCATCCCCACATTCCTGACGTTCGATATGATTTTACGGATCGTCGGGCTGATTTCCGAACCCCCAAGAGGCGAGGGGAAGGACAAGAAAGAATGAAGGTGATGGGACGGCGATCTTGGAATAAAGCTGCACAGAAGGCATTGGCTCGGCTGAACCCGATCAAGATCGACACGTGCGACGTCTGGACGGCGAGAAAGCTGAAAGCGTCACAGAGAATAGAAGGGTCCGCCTCGGTTGCTTGTGTACTAGTATCGCTCAGGAACGCACTTGTGCACAGCTCTCGCTTTCACTCACTTTGTCACTCCATACAACAAGATTCACTAATTCAGTTCGGCAATGAGATGGACAAGGCTTTAGCTGAGCCTCTGTGGGTGTACCGTAAGTTTGACTCGGAAGTGTTGTGTTGCTCGAATGAAAATGCAGTAGGGAGAGCTCGATTTTGACCGGTGTTCGGCGTTGGTCGGTAGGTTCTAAAGCCTCGGGCGGCGAATTCATCCCCTGTACATACAGGTGTACTTGGTAAAATGGAGGTCGAGTTTCGGTTTTCATTTTTGGTGTTCGGACTTGGCTTTCCTCTGGCTGGCTGCGAATTGCTCAGGGTCTGGTCAGTTTTGTTGGATTAAATCGGAATCCTTACCGGTGAGCAGGGCAGGGACAGTGCAACGTCATGACTGTCTGACAGTGCTGTTATGTGCTGTGGATGTGAGGTGCGTCACAAACCTTGACCCCGCTTCCGCCCAATCGCGGAAGTCAACTGCAACTGTAATTGCCCACAGTGGAGGGACGCACCGTCATCTTTTCAATTGCTGCTGCTGCTTCATGCACGGTGCTGCTGCCCGACAGCCTTTTTTGCACGGGCGAACTTGGCTTTACCCCCGACAAACACCAGCCAGCTCTTGGAAGGATTCTTATCAGCACGACACTCTCTTTATTGCTGGAAAACACTTGCTCCTCTCCCCATCACACAGCAACGACACCTTTCGTTTCGACGAGACCTTGTTTGCATCATTATCACCTTCCATCGCTTGCACATCACACGCTTCCTGCAACGCCCCCAAGGATCACCACGAGGACACACTTCCTCCAGGGAACGATCTGATTACCAACGGAGCCTGTTCACTGCTCTTCAAGATCTTCTTCGAGTCTGCCCTTGCTCTCACATCAACATGGCATCTGTCAACACAACGAACGGTGCTGTCGCCAACGGCAGCACACACGCCAACGGCCACTCCAACGGCGTCAACGGCGTCAACGCACACAGCAATGGCCCAGCTTCTAACAGCTTCAGCCACGATTCATACTCGGACCAAGATCTGCCAGAGTTTGACGCAACCGAACACCCTCACAGGCGATACAATCCTTTGACGCGCAGCTGGGTTCTCTGCTCTCCTCACCGGACCAAACGTCCTTGGCAGGGTCAGGAAGAGAAGCCTCAGGGCACCTCTCTTCCTGCCTATGACGAGAAATGTTACCTCTGCCCTGGCAACAAGCGTGCCACTGGAGCCACCAACGATAACTACTCTTCTACATTCTTCTTCGAGAATGACTATGCTGCCTTGATGCCCCAGGCAGTCGCCGAGGAAAAGAATCAGCACCCTCTTCTCCAATCCCAGCCTGCTCGAGGTCGATGCTACGTAATCTGCTTCAACCCTCAGCACAACCTCACACTTGCCCAGCTCAGCACACCGCCCTTCTCGCCAGACCAACACATTGTTCCTATCATTCAGAGCTGGCAGAAGATCTACAAGCAGATCCCTGCCGACAACCCTTTCGTCAAGTACATTCAGATCTTCGAGAACAAGGGAAGCGCAATGGGATGCTCCAATCCTCACCCACACGGTCAAGTCTGGTCGCTAGACTACATCCCCGAGGAGCCGAGCAAGGAGCTTGCCTCGCTCCGTGCGTGGTCGCAAGACCCCATCAACCAGGACAAGAACATCAACCTCGGCGTTTGCGACGATCAAGGTCGTCCATCGATGCTGCTCACACTTGCTAAGCTCGAACTCTCCACCCCCGGCCAGCCACGAGTCGTTACCTCGAATGAGCACTTTGTGGCAATCGTGCCTTACTGGGCAGTATGGCCATTCGAAGTCCTCCTTTTGCCAGCTCAGCGACAGATTAGCAACATTCTCCAGATGACTGAAATCGAAGTCGTCTCTCTCGCGCGTATTCTAGCCGAAATCACCTGCAAGCTGGATAATGTCTTCAAGTGCTCCTTCCCTTACTCTATGGGTGTGCACCAACAGCCAACGCAGGTGGCGACGCAGGAGGACGACGAATTTGCCCAATTCCACATCCACTTTTACCCACCACTCCTGCGCTCCGCTTCGGTAAGAAAGTTCTTGGTCGGATTCGAAATGATGGCAGAACCGCAGAGAGATTTGACCGCGGAACAGGCGGCAAAGAGGATTAGGGAGTGCGAGAATACGCATTACCTTGCCACGATGGACAAGTAATCTTGATCAATTTTGCATGACTGTCCACATCTCTTGCATCCGTTGGAAAGCGGGTCTCTATAAGCAAACTTTATTTGGTTGTTCTAGTTTTATCTCTCGATATCGCAATCTCGAACTCTATTCTCCCTGGTCTTTCGCGATTCGGTGCGATTGCGCGGCTAAGAGTAACAAGGTTTGCAACTTCCCACATCACCTGATTGAGCCTCACTGCTATGCGGCAGCGGAAGTGATTTGTAGAAGAGCCGATCTTACGCTTTCTTCGTCGAATTTGGGTGCGCCGGATTTGCTTCTGAGCTTAGTGACTGCGGGGATGCATCGGATGCCTAACGATTCGAGTTTTTCCGTCTCCACGCGCACTTGGCCTTCGGGAAAGTAGACCAGGTGGGAGATGAGCTGGTTCGGCGACCAATTTGAAGTCCTCTTGAATTCGGGCGAGGAGGGAATGTCGCTTTGGTTGAGAGAGGTGCAGATGGCGTGAACGAAAGCTAGTGCATCCATGCCTCTCGTTTCCCGATCTGTGACGGAGTTGAGGAGCAGGATCTTGTATTTTAGCGTGGGAGAGGTGGCGATCGAAGTGGCGATACTTCTCAGCGCCAGACACGGAACGATACTTGTCCATAGTGATCCACACGAGTAGATGATCGTCTTTGACCTTGCCAACGCCGCCACAAAAGATGGGTTCGGGGCCGGGTAGATTTCGTTTCGATACGCATTGACGTAGAGGATCCTCTTGATCGGCGAAGGTAGTGAAGGTTCCGAAGCCTCGTCTTCCGGTTTGGAAAAGATGATATTGCCCGTCTTTTCTTTTCGACTCGACTTCTTGCGAAGCAGTGCGGAATCGTTAAGTCTGAATGAAGGCGAGGGCAGCGATGAATCGTCTTCGGCAGCACTACTGTCTCGAGGCGAGTCGACTTGATCTGTGCCATCCTGCGAGTCTTGATCGTCATCCTCAATATCCAATCCATCCTTCTGATTGCCAACGGTGGTAAGACCTTTGCGTGCCTGTGCAGCATATGCAGCCGCACGATCATCCACCAGCTGGGCGAATAGCGGACTTGGACCAGCCGCACCTCTCGCTGGAGTCGATGATACCCCTAATCGCCCCGACGATGCTGATGAGCTCCTCTGCATCTCGTTATCGGGGGTATTGAGTTTGAGCACATCCACACTCCCATTCATCGAAGTGTAATTCGACGCAAACGGCTCGTTCATCATGTAATGCGCTGGCGGGCCGAATCCGGGCGTACTCGGCCCTCCGTCCCCCAACGCTTGCTCCACGGTCAACAACCCCTCCCTTGCCTCTCCCAGCATCGCCGAGCTCGGCGTTCCCGGCGGCACACTCCCCGCACTCCCCTTCTTCTCTCCCCCTCTCCTCTTGGGCGCAGGATGCGAAATCTCACACTGCCCCACCACCACCTCCCCGTTCTCCAACTCTGCCGCAATCGTCGCCGTATGATTCGTATTGATCACCGGCAACACTTTGCCTCCCATCCCACCCATGGTCATCTGCGTCGTTGCTGCGAAGAGGAAAATCGCACTTTGGATTGAGCGAAAGAATTTTTGTGCTGCAGCGAGGAAGAAGTTACCAATCGAGCCTCCACGGAAGTTGAAATGGCGATGGGCTCGGCGAAGCACTTCGGATTCGAAATGGACGAGAAAGCCACGGATGACTTCTTTGCGTTCGGGTTCGATGCCAAGCCAGAGGGAGTGGCGACCTTCGAGAATGTCCATCCATTCTTGTTTGATGGCGCGCGCGGAACCGGTGGAGGGGAGGCGGTAGGAGAGGAGAGAGTGGATGGCTTCATTTGAGGAAGGCGGCCGGGCGGTAGGGAAGGAGGAGGCTGTTGGGAATCGACGCGAAGGAGTAGGAATGAGTCGATTGAGCCGAGAACGAAGGTCGCCAATGGAAGGTCCGCCTAGGACCCGAATTATCTCGGAGGAGGAGCCGCCATTGTCAGAGATGGGCATGACATAGGTAGCACCAGGCGTGGCGCCTACGAGGTCGTTGTATCCGCTGCCTCCGCTGATAACCAGGGTTTCGCCAAGCACGAGTTCAAGGTTGCTGGCGGAAGCGTGTGGGTGAATCGTGGCTCCTGCATGGTCGGTGGGGGCTGCAGCTGCGCCAGACGCTTGTGAGCTCGTCAGAGTATGTTGTGGTTCTGTAGAACGAAGGTCGAGAGAATTCTCGAAGGTGGTTGCCGGTGGTGATCCGGCTCCGGTGCTGTCAAGCTCGATGTCGTTGGTCGCGGTGACGGATAGCGTTTCGTCGTCCCTGCCGGATGGCACACCCCGATTTCCCCAGCTCGTCATTTTCGCTGAAGTGTTCAACAGATTCGACAGCTGTTGCAGAGCTGATGTTCAAAGATGGGGATGTCCGTGGATGATCTCGCGTACAATAGTGTTGGAATCGGTCTGGATGTTGTCGAGGACGTGAGCCGGTCAAAGCCACGTCTCGTCAAATTGAAAGCCATCTCCGCGGGAATGTCGGTGTCGGATAACGCAGAGTCGGACACAAAGCGCGTCCACGTTCAAATTTTGACATCTTCTCTTTCCACACCAACCTCATCCTCCTCCTCATTCCTCCATCATCCTCCTTCCCCCCGCTTCACCTAGTCAGCAACAGGATCTTGCGACCAGGTGTCGATGCACCCACGACTTACGCGTACTGGCACATTCCGTCTCGCTCATTCAACCAACTATCTAGCGAGAAGAATGTCATCCACCACCGCTTGGACGGTCTCCAAACCAGAGCAAAAGAGCCCTGTCGCTCCTGCATATTACCAAACCTCTCCACCTCCGCACTGGACAAATGCAGAGGCGTCCAAGCGCAAATTCCAGTCTCCTTGGCCATCTGCTCAGGCGCATGGCATTCTCGGCTTCATCCGCGCCCGTCTATTCGACTGGGAAGAAGTTCCGCTCCCACCCAAGATCGCTTCTACTGCCGGGGGTGCAATCCTTCCTCCAGTCAACAAGCCAACTTGGACAGCAGCAGAGTCGAAAGCTGATGCCGAGGAGATCACCTTCACATGGCTGGGTCATGCCATCTGCCATCTTCAGATCCCCATCGGTGACGGTAAGAAGGTCATCATTCTCTGCGACCCGGTGCTCTCCCGCCGTGTCTCCCCCGTCCAGTGGTTTGGGCCGGAGCGATTCACCGATGCCCCTGTCACAGTCGAGGATATCGCCGCTGCTACCGAGAAAGACGGCAAAAACGCTTGGCCGGACCTCCTCGTTCTCTCGCACAACCATTACGATCACACCGACTACACTACCATCCAGAAACTCCTCAATCCTCCCACTACCTCCTCCGTCAAGCGTCCACATGTCTTCTGCACACTCGGCACGAAAGTCTGGTTCCAGTCGAACTTTGGTCTCACCGACGCTGAAGTCACCGAGTGCGATTGGTGGCAGCAATCCACCGTCTCTTTGGCCGGAGAACAAGTCTTGAAACTAACATGTGTGCCGGCGCAGCACGACTCCGGTAGAGGCATTAACGATCGGGATCGCACTTTGTGGGCTGGATGGACTTTCCAAGCGATTAAAGAGGGCAGTGGCAATGCGAATGTATACTTTGCCGGTGATACCGGGTACAGGTCGGTACCAAAGGGGATGAAGAGGGAGGATGAAGACACGCTCCCGACTTGTCCGGCGTTCCAGGAGATCGGAGAGACGCTTGGACCCTTCGACGTGTCGTTGATTCCTATCGGTGCGTATTTGCCGAGGAACTACATGTCGACAGTCCATCTCGCGCCGCAGGATTCAGTGCTGGTTCATCGGGATGTGAAATCCAAACGATCTTACGGTATTCATTGGGGATCCTTCAGGCTCACTCCTGAGGACGTAAATGAACCACCTAAGCTGCTTATCGAAGAAGCAAAGAGGCAAGGCATCGATCCGTCCGAATTTGCGACGATTGAGATTGGGCAGTCGGTAGCGATCCCCCTCTCCGCCTCCTGTTCCGCCTCTGCCGAGATCAAGCAAGTGGACGCAGCAGGGGAAGGCGAGCCATTACCCGAATCCAAACTCGGGACCAAACAGCATTGGGACGAAGTGTATGCTCGCGAAGTCACCAACTTTAACGAGATCGGCGAAGAGGGCGAAGTTTGGTTCGGCGAAGATGCGGTTATGCGCATGATCCGTTTCCTTGAGCGATACTATACCGAAACCATTGCTGGCACTTTTGACGCTTCGGAAGATCGTTGCCCCACCGTGCTGGACCTTGGCACGGGTAACGGTCATCTTCTGTTTGAGATGTTGGAATCCTCTGCTGATCTCGAAGACATTCTCTGCCCGACCAAGCTTGTCGGCATTGACTACTCGTCGGCGTCGATTTCGCTCGCGAAATCCATCGGGCAGAAAAGAGGAGGAGCATGCACTCAAGTCGTCTTCACAACCGCCGACCTCCTCTCCCCCGCTTCCGTCGAGGAAATCCGCACTCTGCCTTGTACCCAACTCTCCTCCTCCGAACAAGGCTGGGATCTAGTCTGCGACAAAGGCACCCTCGACGCAATCGCCCTCTCCTCCCAACCCATCTCAGACTCCCTACCCATCGACCTCTACTCCTCAGCCGTCCAATCCCTAGTCAAAAAAAACGGAATCTTCCTCATCACTTCTTGCAACTTCACCCAAACCGAACTCACCACAAGATTCACTTCCAGGGGTTTCCAGGTAGAGCAAGTTCTCCCAACTCCAAGCTTCACTTTCGGTGGCGCAAAGGGGTCCACTACCACAAGCATTGCTTTCAGGAAAGTCTAACTCGAGATCATGTCACAGATGCAATCGAAGATACGAATAAGCAAATGACTTAGCGAGACAAAGACTGAACGATACTACAAAGCTAACATGCCAACATTATTCAGCGAATCTCAGAGATGAGACGAAATGTTACTAGCATCCGACTTATCCTTTGCGATGTTCTTCAGCAATTCCGCCGCCTTCTCTGCCACCGCAATCACAGCAGCCGTCGGATGACCCGAGATCTGCTCGGGGAAGATACTCGCATCACAAACCACCAACCCATCCGCACCATGAACGTGCAAGTTCGTATCAACAACCGAGTCCGAGGCATCAGGTCCCATCTTGACGGTTCCAATAGGGTGGTAGAGCGTGAAAGCGTCCCTAGTCATAAAGGTCATGAGTTCGTCGTCGCTGAGCTTGCTCGGGTCGGTGGCGGAAACGGGCCACCAGAAGTCGTTCTTATCGTCGCTAGTGTAGTCTTCGAGGTAAGGCTGGAAAGCGTTGGCCTTCGCGATGGCGATGGCCAGACGCATGCCCGCAAGTGTGACTTTGCGGTCATTGTCATCAGGGTCAGAGAAGTACTTGGGGTCGACAACAGCCTTCTCCCAAGGATCAGCCGACTTGATCGAGATGGTGCCCTTGGATCGTGGACGTACATTGAGACCAACGATCGAGACGCATCCGGTCCCGGCAGGAGCAGTGACTGCACCGTGGTCGATATAAGCAAGAGGAGTGCAGATCAGCTCGATATCAGGACCCTTGCCCATCGATCCGAAGAACTGAGGACGGTTCTCAGGCTTGGTCTGCGAGGTGACGAGAGGAAGCGTCTCGTCATTGCATCGAACAAAAGCAGCAGCCTCGCCAGCATTACTCGAGACGGGACCACCGCCGGTGACGAGCCATCGTGCAAGCGAAGGAATTGCCTTGATGTCGCTACCAAGATAATCAAGCGTGTGATGAGGCTTGGCCTTAGCCTTGATAGTGGAGTGGCAGAGGTGATCACTGAGACGCTCCCCGACCATTGCATTGTCAATGACGACGGGAATGTTGTGCTTCTTGAGCATCGAGGCAGGTCCGACACCCGAAAGCATGAGGGTCTGCGGCGAGTTGATAGCACCACCGCAAAGCACAACGCGCTGCTTGGCGGCCACATAGTACTTCTGGCCCTGCTTCTTGTTCTGAATCTCAACAGCGATAGCCTTGGGTCTAGAGCCGGTGCGGTCAAAGATGATGCGGTTTACCATGACGTTGATACCGATGGTCAGGTTGGGTCGCTTCTGCACCTCGGCAGAAAGGTAGGCAGTAGCAGCCGAAGATCGTCGTCCGTTTGCGTCGATGAAGGTGGTGAATTGAGTGACACCCTCGCTTCCTCGGAAAGTGTTGAGGTCCGGGTTGAATGGGATACCGACCTCGACACAAGAGTTGACGAAGCCCTTGGAAGTGACTTCAGCCTTGTACGAAGAATGTCCTGTCTGCCATGGACCGGAGTTTCCGCGCTCTTCACCCTTGACCTCGGGCTGGGAGGCGTGGGGAGTGTACTTCTCTGCTCGCCTAAGATAAGGAAGAAGGTCCTGGTAACCCCAGCCTTTGCAGTTGAAGACCTCAGACCACTCGTCGTAGTCCGAGGGGGCGCAATGGTGATACATCATGGCATTGATGGACGAAGATCCACCAATGAGCTTGCCACGAGGCCATTGCATCTCCTTGTTCTCCACCGAGGCCTGCGGGGTGGTGGTATAGTCCCAGTCACGCTCAGTCCTGAAGTTCTTGGTGAAGACGAGGGGTGCTTTGACCTCGAGTGCATCGTTGTTGCCGCCGGCCTCAAGAACGAGGACAGATGTGTTGGGGTCCTCGGAGAGTCGGCTTGCGATGACGCAGCCTGCCGTACCACCGCCACACACGATAAAGTCGTAGCTCTTTGCCTTCTGAGCCTCTTCCACGGTAGTGGGGGCCATGTTGGCAGCGGTGGCGTACGCCGAAGCGTCGGAAATGAGAGTAGGGGCAGAGAAGAGACCCATATCGAGATAGGTAAGGATGGTTGTGGTGAACGGAACAGTTGTCTGACTGCTTGAGGGGAAGGGAAAGAAGACTGGAGGATATTGGCCGTGGTATATATTCAGCAGTAGACCCTCTCTGAGATCACACTTTCAATATGGTCACAGTGATACTGCTCGGATCGACCGTGTCTGTACGACTGCGACACGCGCGCAAGTGACTGAGCAAGAGGGCGGCTATGGCTAAAGCGTGGCACTATGCACTCTGCATTGCCACATCCTTGCAACTGCAAAAAGAGACACAAGCAAAGCCGCATGTTACCGCACGAACATAGGGATGGTGTGTCCGTGCCCATTTCTTTTAGTCCAACTGCAATTGAGCTGCAAGGAACTCGACTTCAAGAGGGTGCAAGTCAAAAGCTGAGTTGGGAATGTCACTGTGAGCGCGAGTCTCGCGCGGCCTCATCGAGGCTCGTTGTGACAGGTGAAGCGAATTCAAGCAAAGAGTACACAGTTCAGCTGGACAATTCACCACATGACCTGCGTTCGGTAGGATCAAGTTAAACTTGCCCAACGACCTCTGTGGTGTTGGTTAGATCTCTTGGCTGTCCTCTATGCGCTCGGCTAAAATTCTTGAGCCGCAAAGTCAGTGCTCGAGAAATGTGGGGTACTGTACTGTACTGTACCGTTACTGCAGAACAGGTCAGAACTTGGGGCTGTCCAGGGTCGCAATTTGCTCAAGTTAGAGTTGAGGGTCCTTTGGTGAAATTGCGGGGAAAGTTGGACCAAAGTCAATCTTCGTGCAGGCGAGACCTTTGCGTCTGGTTCACCCGGCGGAGACTGCAGTGGCCTTCTTGTCAGATGCACACATGATTAGGCGCGCCATTGTTTTACCCCGCATTCTGCACATGAGGCCCACGCTAAGAGGATACAGCGGCTCCAGAGGCACAGACCACTTCAGCATGCGAGCTCACTGATGACACCTCTTTGGCACCTATGTGTCACAATCAAGCGGCATGCAAGCAATCAGATGGAGTACGAGTCGGGTAATCTTCGCAAGCAGCTTTCTGAGCGTTGTCCGACATCATCTTAGCCGGTCTCGTAACATGCCATGGACGTGCTGCGGATTGCAAGGTGCTTCCTGTTCCTTGTATTCAACAGCTCTGTGTCGTCGATGACATTTTGGAGCATACTTGTACATATACGACATGCTCTCTGACCATCTCCAGCCTCTATCATACCAACCCGCAGCATGGATTGTTCCTTCGCCCATCCACTCTGCAGTCTCATTCACCACGACCCATTCTGGAATCGTCGTCGCTGATCTCATTGGAAGCAATCTAGCCGCTCTTGACATGCCCTGAGCTCCGACTCCAGGCACAATTATCGTCAGACCAGTCTGATGATTCGGATGCGGCGCAGGTGTGAGCAAGACTTTGTCGTTTTGTAAAAGCTTCGATCTTGAACCTTAAACTGATCTGATGTGTCAGGAGAGGTGAAGCGGATGGGAGGCTGAGCGGGCCAGCTGTCCAAGATCGATCCAGTGTAGCTGTTGATGTGAGGCTCTTCCATTGTGATGATGTTGCTCTTCTTGAAGCTTTGTGAAGAGCGCAAAGCGAATCCGGCGTCGGTGAAGATCTGAGAATTGATGGTGCGATATAAGAGCAAGTCCGCGGCGAATCTTCGTGATGCAGTACCCGCGTCCATGCGGCGACTTCTTCGGGACGTCCCTGGGAGGTTACGATCAGCATCATCGGCCCTTCGGTCATCACAATTTGCACCAAAGGACCGATCGGTCGAGATGGGCTAGAATCGGCAGACAGCTGATCGTTCGCTATGGCTTGCCACCTTCCTTTCGTCACAAAGCTGGAAATGGACTGATTCTGCGTGGCTTATCATTGCGTCAACCATCCGCACGTTCAATCAACCTTGAGAATAGACGAGTTTGCAAGATGAGCTGCAGCAAGGCTCGAGTGATGGAGTATAGCAATATTAAGGTCAATCCTTCTCACATTCTTGGCAGAGATACCGACAAGGCGACCTTCAACAATATCGCTATGGTGGAAGCTCGAATTAGTGTAGCGCGCTCAAGCTTGGCAAGGCGACCCGGAACATCGACCTCTGTGATCCTCCAACACCTTTCGAGCCAGAGCAAGGAAACCAACCGCAAGTAGTCGCAAGCCATCTTTTCTATCGTTTCAGGAGAACACCAGCGACAAGCTTCGGCTGGCACGTCGGCAAGGTAGGAGCGAGAGGTCTTCTCGAAGGAAGCGTGCATCAAGGCGTAGAAGGTTGTCTTCGACATCCCAACTGAAATCAGCTTTGGTGGGCTTGGGAAGGGAATGGACGAACCTGTTGGCGCTAACGCGCGAGCGACATTTCGACTGTGGGACCCTGCATGCTTCGATTCTGGTTGACCTCCACAATCAACGCACGTCATGACCACCTTAGTCAAGACCTCGCTCACACTGCGCTCTCTGTCACCAACCATTCGAACGCTTTCAACGCATCGCACAAATCTGTGGCCCGCGAACAAGATGTCAAAGCCAGCCCCTGGACACAAAGATGCTGTATATCATACCGAGTGCACGGGTCAAGCGCTCGAGACCGTCAAAGCCCACTCGACGCCATCGGAGCTGACGCTTTTTGGCGCTTGCTTCTGCCCCTTTGTTCATCGAGTCTGGATCGCGCTTGAGTACCTCGGAGGTAAGAGGCTCATACTTGCTTAAGGCGCTCCCAAACAGTACTGGCTGACACCTTTCTGAACGACTTTTCCTGGCAGCCCCATACCAATACCGCGAGGTCGACCCGTACAAGAAACCAGCTGACCTCCTCGAGCTTAATCCCAAGGGCCTCGTGCCGGCCTTGAAGCTCGACAATGGAAAAGGGCTTTCCGAGTCCACTGTGATGTGAGTCGATGATGAAAGCTAACGAAAGGCCGCATTGAATACTCATTTTTGCCCTTCTTCTTCTCGTCGTGCAGTCTAGAATTCGTCGACGAAAAGTACGGCGGCGGCAAGTTAGGCAAGGCTTTGCTTCCTCCCCTCTCGGATCCTTTTGAGAGAGCACTGTACCGTCTTGCTGTGGATAAGGTCAACCGTAACCTCATTCCGTCCTTCTACCGCTACCTGCAGGCTCAAGAGGTCGACGCACAGCTCGAAGGAGCCAAAGAGTTCACTTCACATCTTAGCGAATTCGTGCGTGGCATGTCGTTAGGCTCGGCAGGCTTCTGGGATGCCAAGTCGCTCTCGATTGTCGACTGCACCGTTGCACCCTGGCTCTACCGCGCTACAAATGTCTTGAGACACTTCCGCGGATTCGACCCTGAAAAGCTGCTCGAGGCGGATGTGTTGGAGAGATGGAACAAGTGGACCGATGCGGTGTTCAACTTGGATGCTTTTAAGGCGACTACGTCGACAGATGACTTGTACCTCGATTCGTACGTGAGGTATGCCCAGAATCGCCCGATGACCTCTCAGGTCGCCGACGCTATCAACAAGGGTCGAGGTTTGCCTTGATCCAATCTTTGTATCCACTCCTGTTCAATCATGCTCATTTGCTCTAGTCTTGAGGCAAGCCCACGAACTCGTTGTCATTTAAAGTGCATCATGGTCGCCGTCGTCCCATGCTTTGGGATGAGTGTTGAGCTTGGTGTGCAGATTTAACGATCGAGCTCATATCAGTCGATATTTACGAGTGATTACAGCCACGCGGCTTTATTGTCGGTGGAGAGACTTCCGACTTTCACAAAATGTATCGCTGCATGACACCGCGTCAGCCTTTCTTCTTCTTAGGTGTCACAACAGGACATGTCGTGTGGAAGCTTTTCAGATGCAAAGCCGGCTGCTTGGCATCCGTCAGAACCAAATTTAAGACTAATACCAGATGAGCATCTTGGCTTCTTGCTTCTTCTCGACAACCTTGTCATTGTACAACCCAATCTTTTCCATAAACTTCCGCTCACATCGCTCTCACGATGCCGGCAAGTGAAATGGCTCCCGAAGCAGAGCTCATTGCTCGTCCGCTCCACTTCAAAGGCGGTAAAGTGGCACCGAACCGTCTTGCAAAGGTAAGTACAAAGGCTAACTCACTTTCGAGCTACGGCAGAACAATGAGCTGAACACCAGTTCTCTACCAATCGCATCGTCATAGGCACCGCTGGAAGAAACACTCGCTCGTACAGGAGGCGGACCACCCAATCATGCCCATTTTGAACTCTATCGCGCCTGGGCTCGTGGTGGTTGGGGCCTCATCATCACCGGCAACGTCGCCATCGACCCGCGCCATCTCGGCACCCCCTTCGACGTCGTCATTCCCACCGAAGAGGCCCATCTCAAACTCTTCAAGGAATGCATGAGGCGATACGCTGATGCTTGCACAGGTCGCGACCAGCCAGACAAGGTGGATCCGGCTAACCGACCACTCGCGGTGGTGCAATTGGTGCACGCCGGGCGTCAGTCGATGCGTGGTTCTGGTCGCGGCGTTTTAGAGCCTGCTCTAGCGCCATCAGCTGTTCCCATGAGCACGCTGGGCAATCTGGGACCGATTGGCAAGCTCGGAGACTGGCTACTTTGGGGACCTGTTGCGGCCATGACGACCGAACAGGTTCAGCAGCTGAGGGATCGCTTCGTCCATGCTGCCGTCGTCTGCGCAGAGGCAGGGTTCGACGGTGTTGAAGTGCATGGATCTCACGGATATCAGATTGCAGCCTTCCTCAGCCCGCGAACCAACCGAAGGACGGATCAGTACGGTGGGTCGGCAGAGAACCGCGCCAGGCTGATGCTCGAAATCGTCGATGGGATTCGCAAACAAGTCAAGGATGACTTTATCATCGGCATCAAGGTAAGCACAAACTTGCACTGTCTCACGGATAGCAAGCATATGACGCTGACGTACCTTGATCACTGTTTCTGACAAAAGCTGAATAGCTCCGACTACGTCCAAGGCGGTCTTACAGAAGACGACGCCCTTCTCAATGTCAAATGGCTTGCCGAGAACGGTGGAGTCGACTTTGTCGAGATCAGCGGTGGAAACTATGAGAACCCTTGTAAGCATCCTTGCTCTCCTTCTCAGACAATCTCTCATCACAATACTTACCTCATTCTTCGTTTTGACACTGACAGCATTCGTGATGGAAGGCTTCGACTCGGAAGCGGAGAAAGCCAAACTCGACAAACTCTCCTCCAAGACCCCCGCCTCCTCCTCCTCGAGCTCTACCGCCACTTCTACCGGCGCTGCCACCGTTCAAGGCTCTGGCATTGATCCCAACGCCAAGCCTAGCTCTCGCACTGGAAAGCGCGAAGCCTTCTTCCAATCCTTCGCACGCCGCTGTCGTTCCGTCCTTCCCCCGGACGCTCGCCTCAAGATCATCTTGACGGGAGGTTTGAGGACAAGACACGGCATCGCCTCCGCCATCCACCCTGACGACGGGGCTGCCGATATGGCTTGCCTCGGTCGCCCTGCCGCCGTCTTCCCTTCCCTCCCCCTCCGCCTTACTGACTCTTCCATCCCTGACTCGTCCTCCGAAGCAGGCACTCCCGAGTACAAAGTCCCCGCGGTGTCCAGCATGGCCTTGGTGCCTATCAAGATCATCGGTGCGGGATGGGGCACACTTTGGCATACGTTTCATATGGCTCAAACTGCACTCGGGAAGGGAGGAGACGCGGGGAAATCGACCTGGCAGATTATGAAGGAATATACGCAAACGGGAGCGACACAGAGTGGGTTTAAAGAGCCAAATGAAGATTGGGTCATGTTGGCTTTCTTGACGGCGTTGCCGGTGGTGGCGTGCATTCTGGTGTTGGTCTTCGGAAGGTCGTCGTCTGCCGTACAATAGAGGTTGTGATAGAAATATAGAAGTCAAGAATTTTACAATTGTACACATGGACAAGACAGCAGCGAAGACGTGGGTGGAAGGTGACGAAGGAGGAGCGTCGCTATAAGTGGACGAGAAGATTGGGCAGAACATGAGCTTCATTGATTTTGCAGAATCGTCCTCACCGCAAAGTCGATTCACGTTTAGCTACGGTCTGTCGATGAAGTATAGCGTTATGATCAAACGACGTTAGGCTGCGCCTTGTCAGAGTCTGAAAGAGTCGCCGCCATCTCAAAATCTTCCGACTTTCCTGCCAAAGATTCGGGAGGCCATCTCGGATCGGCTGACGCCAGACTTTTGGGACACCGACAGAGCAAAAGTTGTTGTGGAGCCACGGCTCGAATTCGTTGCAAAATCCACTCACCACTCAGTGTCGCCACATCAACTGTACTCTGATCATCACCCCTCACAAGTCTGACTCAAAAGTCTGTGCTAATACTTCGATTGTATCATGTCTACAATGCGTCTAACATCTCGGCAACCACTCCCTATACGGCAGATCGGGGAAAGCCTCTTCCCATCTATCGAGGAAGATATCCGACCCTCCTCCAATTGTGCACTGATGCGTGTAGAATGCCTGCTCGACCCACCTCCTCGCCAATTTCCTCTCCTCCTCCCCACCCCCTCGCTTCAAACTGAACCCGGCTAGCGTAAGCATCGACGTGATCCCACCATCGAAATGAAGCGACGGAAGCTCGTTCAACATCCTGCCCTCCTTTCCTTCCGCTAGGGTGCATCCGATGGACTCGAGCGCTTTCAGTTCCGCCTGCACAGCCTTCTCCAAATCGTAGTAACTCAGATGCAGCGCGACGAGTTGGTAGATCTTCATCAAATCCGGTCTCAATATCGGTCTGGATGCATGATACGTTTCCTGTACCTTCGCAATCATCTCCTCGAGCGACTCAACGAGGTCTTTATGATCCTGCATATCCTTCTCCTTCTCCTGCGCATTGCTCGGCGTACTAGACTTGAGCACAATCCTGCTCCTCTCCTGCAACATCGAAAACGATCCACCAACCACGTTGTGTCTCTGCCTCACCTTCTCCTCCCCGTCCTTCTCGTCAAGCAGACAAATCCCACAGCCGCATTTGAATCCATGCTTGGACAGCTGCGATCGACGAATCAACCATGGCTGCTCCCCCTTGACATATTGGTGCATGATCTCAGTGCCCTTCTTGAGCGGGTGCAGCGCACGCGTGGTGACAATGTCACCAAAGAAGACCGAGGAGACGTTGGGAAGACAAGCATGGTTGAGGATGGCGGGAAGAGGGTGGACCATGGTGGATCGAGTGAGCTCTGAGTCCAAAGGCGCATCTTCGGCAGAAGAAGATGATTTGCCTCCGGGATTGGCAGCGGGACCGAAGGCGTTGAAGCGGAGGACACCGTCGACGTAGCTCGAATCAATGGGTGGGCGAACGGAGCCTTCGAGAACGGTCCTATGCCAGCGCTCGACCTGCTCTTGCGACTTTGCTTCAAGGCCAAGTTGCGACTGGCAGGCGTCGACAAGAGCTTGAATCTGGTCTGCTGGCGAGGCTGCATCGGTGTAGCTTCTCTTTGGAGGCGCCGGATACTCCTGTCCGACCCATGCTGAGTATTCCACATCAGGGCCCGCAGTCAGGCCCATAATTGGCAACGTGAGCTGCTCTGGCCTATCCACCATCGCGTGGATGCTCTTCGTCGCAGCCAGCGCCTGCGTCGTCGTGCCCGTGACACCAGTCTCGACCGTATATCTGAGCAAGTATATACCCCTGCATCCTGGATCAGCAGCATAGCTCGATGCCGCGGCTTTGCAGCACAACAGCAGCTCTCCTTCCTCTACATCCCGTGTGAGTACCAATCCTCGTCCAGCACCGGGAATGTTTTGGATCGCAACAGGGCCAAACCAGTCCTGGATGTCGAAGCGGGGAGTAGCGTAGCTTTGCGAGTCGTAGTAGTAGCCCCAGACGTTCTCGTGACTGGGACCAAGGGCGGAAGCTTTTTGGGCGGAACGAACGGCGTTGAGCGGTTCGAGGATACGCTCTTGCGCTGAGCCACGCTGCGAGGTAGGATAAAACTGCAGAGCGGCTTCGTATGCCAAGCGGCTTGCTTTGAAGTCGCACTTTTTGTGGAGAATGAGGCCTTCGAGCTCGAGGTCTTCCGCGAGAGAGCTTGTGGGCGAGGTGGATGTGGAGAGACCGGCGAGCCGAGCAGCGCAAAATTCGCGGTATGCAGCGCCTGGGCGGTTCTCGCTGAGGAAAGAGTGGATTAATGAGCGTGTGCGTTCCGAAAGAAGCTTCATTTGTGCGTCATCCAAGGCTTTGATATGCTGTTTGAGCTTCTCGGCAGACGAAGAAGCAACGATACGAGAAAGAGGTCCATCCTGCAGCCATCGGCAGCCCTTGGTGTTGCACGAAGCAGGAGCGTCGCGAAGCAATGATTCAATGTCTTCGAAATGCTGGTCGGAATCCTGGGCTACATCGACCTTCCAAGTCGTGCTGTCCAGAATGTTTGCATCGACTTCGCTGAGCCTATCGAGAATGTGTACATCAGTCGGAGTATCGACTCGAACGCCAGTTACGCTCTTGCCTCCCTGACATGGTCCGCCCTTGGCAAAGTGATTTGTGCTGATGTATGGTTCGCGTATTGCAATGATCGTTCCTGCGGGAAGATGGGCATCGAGCTTGTCTGCGCTCAAATGAAGGTTGCTGGTGAAATGTGCGATGCTGATAGGAAGTGCGTTGCCAGATGGAAGAACGCCGATGAAACTGCAGCTGACGTAGAGGTTGAGGCTCGAGGCAACTTTGCAGAGAATGTATCGGCCTTGGAATCGCTTTGGAGCCTCAAGCTCATCAGCGTCGAGTCTTGTGAGCTGATTGAGAGGCTTGTTCGAGGCGTAGCTGCCGACACCGTCGAATGTCTGACGTGGAAGGTAGAGGCGTCTACGCTTGCGCCCTGACTCAGGATCGTGGCCAGCAAGGTAGAACTCTTCTTGACGCTTCTTGATCTCAGCTGCTTGTCTCGCAAGTAGTGCCTTCAATGGTACGGGCTTGAGCTTCTTGGGTGCTGTAAGAGCTTCCTTCTCCTTGCGCAAGGCATCGCGCTCCTTGTCGATGGCTTTATTGTAGTTCTCCAACAGAGCTTGCACTGCGCCTTTGAACAGATCAGCATCTACAAGCGGATCCAGCGCAGGGTCATCATCTTCCGCCTCCACCTCTTGCGGTGCATTGTCGGTTTCGTCGGTTTCATCGGGGATCAGGTCGTTCTTCGTAGGTGTGAGGGAGAGATGGCGGGCAAGGTTGTCTTGAACCTCGCTATCCGGGTCCGAGAGCTGTAGAAGCTGTTCCGGATCTGGAAGTGCCAGTCCGATATTGCGAAGTGCCTTGAGCAGATCCTCCATGACTGTGTGTGTCAATGAGGAGAGGCAATGCTAGTAGCAAGATAGGCCGGCCTGTTGCTAGGTAGGTCGTGTGGCATATCCAACTTTTACGAAGAACCAAAAAATTGGCCGCGGTCTCGGGAATCGGAGTCAAATGAATTTCACCCAACACGCAATTGTCAGGCTCAGTGGCATAACATCACCCGTTTTCTGCAAAAGAAGAGCCTCCGAGACGCTGCCAGAAGTTGGACTCTGCTCGCAGATGCTGCCTTTGTACCGACATCTGCATCCAATCTCGATCTCATGCTCGGACGGGATGCAGGACGAGCAACGTGGAGATTAGCCTAGGAACAAGCGAAGCTGTGTGCTTGGCAGAGGTTGCATGTGCTACTCGTCTAGCATTGGGGTCATGCTGGAGCTGAAAGGCAAAAAGACCAAATTTGGCAGCACGTAGCTTCGCGTCAGGAGAGCAACTGTAGCTGATGAGCAAGGATGGCTCAGGTCAGAATACAGCAGCTCGCTTGACTGTGAGAGCCAGATTGAGCTTCAGAAAGTCGGAGCAGAAAGCTTAGCTTTGTACACAGAGAGTCGGTGCTGCCGCGGGGCGGCTAAGTCGGCTTCGGCTGCTCCGCACACAGAAGGGTTGTGCTCCAAAAAAAAAGGTGAGAAAGCTGCAGGCGAGGTTACGCGAGGTAAAGTTTCAAACTCCTACCTCAACGCTCTTATTTCGGCACAACGGAGACATACCGGCGACAGGAGATCCTGCCAATTGACAACGTCGACTGAGAACGTGACCGCCGAAGATCAAGTCTTGCTCACCCACTATCGCACAGGCCTTCATGGCAATGAGACCATCAGAATCTTTTGCCTCCATGCGTTTTCTACAGCTGCGATGTCTTGACGACCTGATCGTGAGTCGTGCCGCGAGTCGCGACTTACAATTTACGAATGTGTAAGGCAGCGATACAAGAGAGACTGCACTTGACTGACCAATCCTTGGCGGTCGACACTGTTGATCGACATCAAACATGACCTCTTGCAAACATTAAGCTGGCTCCACACCAGAACTACTGCTGCGTGTCCGACCCGGCGGCTTGGGTGGCGATAGGGACGGAAGAAAGGAGAATAGAAGCAATTGACCGGCCTGACGCATCATCATTCTCATTGTTTCGAGTAGCACGTTGACAATTGAGGAGCTATGATCGCCTCAGATGATGGTTTGCAGAGCAGGCGTATCTATGGAACGTGGTCAAACTTGACTTGAGCCACTTCTTTGTCCAGCTTCAACGATTGGTTCGACCCACACATGCTCCCAAATGAGCTGCAGATGCGCGCATTTGGTTGCAGCGTATTTTCCAGAAAGCGGAGAAAAAGGATTCTCAGTTTCACGCGGTCTAAGCCAAAAAAAAAAAACAAATACAAAAAAGTGCAACAATTCTTTGCTGCCTCAGGCTGTGAACCGCCGCCGTATTGCACTTCGACCGCCGCCTTGTTTCTATCGAGAGCGCACTCTCGGACTCGAGCGTTCCTTGCTCGCTTGTCGGATTAAGTGATAACCGAGTCGCCCTCTCCTTTGACTGTCCCCTGCGTCCACTATCACCAACGGTGCCAGATCCACGATTCCGCCTTGTCTGTCCTGGTCGCGAAGTGAAGCACAATGTGGCTGCGGGAAGTGCCCGTGTGTGAGAGAAAGGCCGCTCAGCCCGAGTTAGCTCTCTAATCCTGGATAGAGTTTGCGCCCACTGGAGCTGTTTGTGCGTCCAAAGACTCCATTTCCGCTGTTTCATGCAAAAGTGGGAGTATACTTGCACAGAAGATTCTGCTTCGCTTTGCTCAACGTATAAAGTGGTCCAGACAGAAGTATAATACCCTCTGATCTGCCCTCATCTTCCTCCTTCAACTCTTCGTTGTCCGCTCCTCCAACCTTCAGAGCTCTTCGTCCGCCGCTCCTCCAAAAACAAGAGAGCATTCGATAAGATGGCCGACATTCAACCCACTTACCGCGAGGAGCCCTCGCCCAGCGGCGAGAAGCAGGTTCAATCAGTCACCTATGATGCTCCTGCTCAGCCTGCTACAAAGAAGCAGCGCCTCGGTGCTGTCTCTTTGATCTTTGCTTGCGGTGCCGCCCTCTTTTCCGACGGATACATCAACGCGAGTTCAGGTCCAGTCAACACGATCCTGAGCTACGCTTACCCTGACTACCCACACTTCGCCCAATTCGAGTCTCGCTTCTCCTCGCTCGTCTTCGCCGGTACCGTCTTCGGTATGCTCCTCTTTGGCTTCTTGGTCGATCGCATTGGCCGTCGATGGGGTATGTGGTTCTCGTCCATCTGGCTTGCCCTCTGGTCCGTTCTCATTGCTGGTGCTTGGGGTGCCGGTGGATCTGTTGGTGGTCTCTTCGCTGCTCTCGAAGCATACCGCTTCATCTTGGGAGTCGGTATTGGGGCAGAATACCCCTCGGGTAGCGTGGCCGCCAGTGAGAACACCGAGGGCGAGGGAGTCAACAAGAACCGACAACAGATGTGGTTTATCATTGCTACCAACACCATGATCGACCTTGGCTTCGTCATTGCCGTCTTCGTCTCCTACATCCTTCTCCTCATCTTTGGCATGAACCACCTCGACTGGGTCTGGCGTCTCACCCTCGGTATCGGCGCCATCCCTCCTTTGTTTGTCTTCTTTTTCCGCACTGGCATGCAGGAGCCCGACCATTACAAGAAAAACGCCATCAAGAAAAATATTCCTTACTGGCTCATCTTTAAACGCTATTGGGTTCGTCTTCTTGCTGTCTGTCTAGCTTGGTTCGCCTACGATTATGTCTCCTATCCTAGCGGTATCTATTCGTCCATTATCGTCAAGCAGCTCAACCCTGGCAACGGTTCCGACTACGAAACTCTGAAGAAGTCGCTCGCTTATTCGACCGCTCTCAACTGCTTCTACCTGCCTGGTACCTTCATCGGTGCTCTCGTCTCTGATCGCTTAGGCCCCAGGTACACCATGATCCTCGGTCTTCTCATCCAAGCCATGCTCGCCTTCGTCATGGGCGGCGCCTTCGGCACCATTCGAGCTCACTTTGGCGGCTTTGTCACCATCTACGGACTGTTCCTCGCATTCGGCGAATTCGGTCCGGGTAACAACCTTGGTCTTCTCGCATCGAAAGCTTCCGGTCCTGCAGCGGTTCGAGGTACTTTCTACGGTATCGCTGCTGCTGTAGGCAAGATCGGAGCCTTCTCGGGTTCTTACGCGTTCCCACAGATTCAGGCCGACCTTGGTCCCGAGGGAAGCAACATTTACTTTGCCGGTCCTTTCTACATTGCCGGTGGTCTTGCTATCTTTTCTGCTATCATCACGTTCTTGTTTATCCCCAACATCGGTAAGGATAGCATGAAGCAGGAGGATGAAGCGTTCCGACAGTACCTTGCTGATAATGGATATGACGTGTCGCAGATGGGTTTGTTGGATGCTGATCACCCCGCTCATTACGAGGAAGGCGCGATCAGGACTCGCTCCGGGTCCGACTCGATGGAAAACAAGGTCGAGACTCACTAAGTGGCGATCTTGTCATGCTATACAACCGAAAATCGAATGCAGTCCAGTGTGCGTAGGACCGACACTCGTCTCAGTAGAGTAGACTCACTCCTGCTTTGTGCGTAATGCCTTATACCCACTCAAACATTGGTTCTTTTGTGTGACATGCGATTCTTCTTGGTTTTGCCACCGTACTCAACAACATTGGTTGTAAGGAAAGTGCATCCGCGCTGGAATGGCTTCGCCCCTTTCCACTTTTGCTGATAGGCCGCAATGTCGTGCTGACACGGTTTGATTAAACAGACGACACAATGATCAGAGGCGGAAGATTGGGGATAAGCTTTCCAAACCTTACCCAGGCTCCATACTGACAGTTTCTAAAGCCTCATTGCAGAACGTGATTAAGACTTCTTGTATACAAAACTGGCAAAGACAGAAGGAGTGGATTGCGTCGACACGCGTTTGAAGACTGCGGATGGCGATACTCTCAACGATCCGATTCCCCTCGACATCTTTCTTTCGCTCAACCTTCCATCCATCATCTCCCACGTCCTCTCCTTCCACTCTCACACTTCTCGAGATCTTCAACACAGTCTCGAGAAATCATCACGCCTGTCCATTCATGACGTGAACAGAGAGAGGAAAGGGACTTGGCGATGATTTCCGAATTGGTCAAAAAAATTAGCGATCTGCTTGAGGATCCCGAAACTGGTGCCGAGTCGTACTCACTCTTCCGCTCAGCCGTCATTGCACGCCAGAGAGAGCTAGACGGACGTCTACCTGCTTCCATTAGTACGACCAGAGACTCCCGCACACGTCTTGGCGAATTCTTGCTCGATGGCATCAACGTTTCAAGTCGCAACGTCACCTCACCTGGATGCTGGCTTGCCCAAGACTCATGCGTCGCTCCCAAGTAGCCGCTCTGCTTCATCGTCAAAGTCATCAGGGCGGATCTGCCGGTCACTCATCCCGACACGATCGAGCAATTCATCGAGATAAGTTTCGGTCGGGCAGTCCACGTGAAGATACAAGTGCCTCGTACCGTGCAGCTCTACCGTGATGAATAGGGCCTTCACGAATTCCGATTTGGCACCCTGATTTATCTCAAGAACTTCTTTAGGATCAAATTCAACCGCAAAGATTTGATCACCTTTGCTAAGGAATCGTCCATCAAGCGAATCGATGATAAACACGCGATGAAGGTCTACCGGCACTTCAGTGCTCGCCTCAACAACAGCCAACTTAGACTAGTTCACTGACTTCAAGTGTTCCGCAATCCAAACCCACAATCCTGATCCTCAATCGAGACCATGTTTGTCTATGTTAAATGCGTGACATTGCGACCGTGTCTGATGAACCTGCTTGTCTTGATGGCTATTCTTCGCCGACCCACCTGGACGCTATGTCACCGATGTGCGGCAAGTATGGGTTTCTTGAGAGCGATGGTGCCGACTTGTGTGCCGTTGATCTGTTCATGCCCAAGCAGTGAGATGTCGTGTTAGCTCGCTTCTCCTATGAGGCCTTCTTTTCCAGCTAAGAGATACTTACGCATTGACCCAGAACCATCCATAAGCGCCCATACCCACCAACAACCCTATGGTCTTCAATCCCAGCACCGTCCTCAAGATCCACAATGCCACAATAAGCGCTACACCGCTGATTCCCGCTTGATACGCATGGAATCTGGCCAAGTCACTCTCCGTCTCCCAAATTAGCACGAACGCCGAGCTGAACGGTGGAAGTGCCCATGCAATCGCGCAGATGCTGCTCAAACTCCATGCTTGCGAAGTCCCAAATGAATGCGTATACCCTCCTCCTCCACCGCCGCCTTGTACCGAAGATTGAGCTTGCTGCTGCTGCCATAATGGTGCGCCTCGAGATTGCGACTGGTGCTGAGATTCGAGTGAAGATGCTGCGTCAAAGACTACATTGTTGTTCCCCGCGGTGGAAGATGGTTGGTGTTGGTAGGATTCGGTAGCGTATCGAGGATCGAGATCGTCATCAAGGGATTCGCGGTATCCTCCATTGTTGGAGATGAGTGGCTGTTTTTGCTCCGACATCTTGCTTGCCTGCTGGTGATGCTTGCGATAGGTGAGGATGCTATGCAGAGGAAGGCAGTGTTGAGTGCAGGCGTTGAGAGAACAACACCTCAGAAGTCGGAATAGAGTTGCGAGTCCCGAGCTGAATATGAAGCGGAATCGTTCTCTCGCGCGGGAGATAAGGTGGCCCGAGCGTGCAGCTTTCGCCGCTTTATTTTGGGCAGTTCGGGAAGCTGTGCGTGTATGTGTGCGTCAAAGTGCCCTCATGCCTCCACACGAAGTATGACAGCTGCCATCCAGCAGGAAAGTTTGACCACCTCTGAACCTTGCCTGGCAAATCCCTCTTCCTTCCGAGCCTTCATATCGCAACATGTCGAACAATCAAGACAACAACACAAAGGATGGTGAGGGCGCTCCCACTGTCCTCACCTCCAAATTCGCCAAGCTCAACCCTTTCTCCCGCACCAACAACTCGGATCCTGAAGGTGGAGGAGATAATCTGGGTGAAGAGGTAGAGTTTGACTCGATTGCCGGTGGTGGACACGCTGCTCGTCGAACAAAGATCACCAAGTCGGAGCTGCGCGTCAGTCATGCTCTTCGTCAGTTCCTGGTGGATGAAAAGCTTCTCTCTCCTTCCGACGCTGCTCTCGACCAGGACCACTCTGAGAGCTCGGAAGCGCTCAAGGCTTTCGTCGACAAGTCCCACATCGATGTCCCCGAGTACGTCAGGGATAGGTCGAGGCCGCTTAGCGAGTACTTTATCTCTTCCTCTCACAACACGTACCTCCTCGCTCACCAGCTCTACGGCACCTCCTCGGCAGTGGCATATGAGCACGCGATCCGAACAGGCGCAAGGTGTGTCGAGATCGATGCGTGGGACAACGAAGATGACCCCAACGAGCCCAAGGTCACTCACGGCTACACGCTCGCTTCCCACATCCCCTTCCGCTCCGTCTGCGAGACTATGAAGCAAGCCATTCACAAGGAAGAGGAAGAAGCCAAGAACGACCCTAGCTTCAAGGCCGCCCCTATCTTGCTTTCGCTCGAGAACCACTGTGGACATGCTGGACAGAAGAGGTTGGTCGATATTATGACCGAAGTTTGGGGTGATTTGCTCATCTCGGGTCCCGTAGAGAAGGGCGAGCCTGCTTCAGAGCATACTTCGCTCGCGCATTTGGGGTCCAAGATTGCGGTCATGGTCGAGTTCCATCCGAACGACAAGCCTCCTGTCGAGCAGGTGGAGGAGGACGATGATGAAGAGGAGAAGAAGAATAAATCTGCACGGAATGAAGCGAAGAAGGCTGGTATCATTCCTGAGCTTTGCGCTCTTGGAGTTTACGCTCAGTCTGTCAAGCCTACCAACGATTCTTGGTACACTGCCACGCTCACCAACGGCCCGCACGATCATCTCATTAACATCTCCGAAACTGGTCTGCTTGATCTGCTTCCCAAGCAAGCGGAGTTGATTTCGAAGCACAACGCGGAGCATCTCATGCGAGTCTATCCCAAGGGAACTCGAATTAGTTCGAAGAACCTCAACCCTGTGCCCTTCTGGGGTGTCGGGGCCCAAGTTTGTGCGATGAACTGGCAGACTTTTGATGCCAGCATTCAACTCAACGAAGCGCTCTTCTCGGGATCCGACGGCTACGTGCTCAAGCCGCCGAGCCTTCGTATGGGAGGCGACGGTAAGACCTCTCTGGGTCGTAAGAAGCTTCGGCTTCACCTTGCCGGTGCTACCGACCTGCCGATCCCCGAGGGCAAAGACGCACAAGACATCCGTCCGTATGTCACTTGCACCCTCATCCTCCCCTCTGATCTCGAGAATGAACCTCCCAAGAAAAAGACAAGGGCGTATAAACAGCACAAACTAGGCATCCTTCATAAGGGCGAACAACCCATCCCCACGGATCCCATCTGGCACGAAACGCTAGAATGGGAGTTTGAACATGACGAATTGGCCTTCCTTAGAATCTTGATCAAGAGCGATGACAAGTTTGCCAGAAATCCGCTGTTTGCGGTGGCAGCGGTGAGGTTGGTCTACGCAGCAGACGGGTGGAGGTTTATCAGGTTGCTGGATTTGAAAGGTAGGGAGACGCATTCGACGCTATTGGTCAGATTCGAATGGGTGTAAATTAGATGACGTTATTGTATACATTGCTACTGATTGGAACAGATGCGAATGAATGCGTATGCGTATGTGTATATGTATAGGAAATGCGAACGACGATCACCAATAAGTGACGGCCCTAGCGTCCAACTCTGCCAATCCGTTCTTCTGCCTCCTCTTTTTTTCCAACATCCACTTTTCAAACCACTTTGCCATTTTGGCTCGACTCGTCGGACTACCCACATTCACCGTCGCAATGATCCTATCGTACTGTGTCGAAAGCGCGAACGCGGTGAGTTCAAAGAAACTCGAATGCTCGGAATACGGTACGCCATAAATCATATAGTCCGGCGTGCTGTCTCGTGTGGGGAAGAGGTTCTGCGGTCCAAACGAGCGCGACTGATTCCATTGAATAAGTCTCTCTAGGCTGGGAGAGACAGTGTCCATTCCAGCAGGAGGCTTGTACGTCCATCCTGTCGGTCGAAAGGCTACTGCGTGCGTAAAGTCGTGCCCACGAGTCCGCAGGGCAGCTACGACATCGCGCAGACCTTCACCGTTGATCGCATGCAGGTTCGTCACATGCACGGAAGCGGATGGACTACGAGTGAGCATAGAGTGAAGTTCAGGATCCTCGAGTTGCGCATAGACGCGGTACTTGCGCGAATCCATGCAGAAGATCTTGGAGTTCATAGCTCGAGCTACGGCTTTGAGGATGCGTTCTTTGCCGATGGTGTAGGTACCAACGACGACCAGAAGGCGTCCACTGTCGCGTCGAAGTGTCGAAGAGACTGCATCTCGGCTGGACTCTGAATGCTTGGTGAGCCAGTTGGATGCATTTGTGCCCTCCCCTGACGTCGGCTTGATGTCAACGTCATTCTCTTCCTTCTTGACAGTCAGGGGTGAAGGAGGCTCGTCGGCTTGAGATTCTGGCTTGATCTCTGGCTTTGTCTCTTCGCCTGTAAAGTCGAGCAATGCATCTTCCGAGGGCTCGAGCTTCACGCGCGGAGTCGGCGACTCGGAAGAAGCCGCGGAGCTCTCGTAGGTGCCATCTTCTTCCTCTCCGCCATAACCCTCCTGTTCTCCCAGGAAGAGGTCCTCTTCGTCATAGTCTAGACTATCATCCTGTGTCTCTTCTTCCTTGATCGGAGTCGCATCTCGCGATTCCTCTACGTTGACGTTTCCTGTTTTTGCAGTGTCCGCAGCCGCTGGCAGTGGAAGGGCCGAAAAGGTGCCGTCCGGATTCTCGAGCTTAGTGTTGAACCATCCCTCGAACGCATTAGCCTCGGCACTGTCGGGATCGACTTTGTTCTTGGCCCTGCGTTGCGGTGCTTGCCTCCAGTCCTCCTGTTCCTCTTCCTTTGCAGCTGCAATGCGGTTCGCTTCGAGCTGCTCTTCCGGAACGATACGCCTCACGAGCTCAGCACAAGCCTCAATGACTTGATCTTGCGCAGGAAAGCAGTAGCGAGGATTGCAGTACGTCGTGTCGAGGTAGATGATATCGAGCTTCTTGCCAATGATCGAAGGATGATTGGTGTGAACAGGACTGGCACGAAAGTCACCGCAATGCAGATAGCGGAAGATCCTGCCGGTACCAATGTGAGGGCTGGCATGGTTGCGCGAAAGCAACTGGGACGTTTGCGGACCTTCAAAGAGGAAAAGGCACGAACCTGGGCAGTGGTTGGCTTCGATGCATGTGACCGTCACTCCGCCACTGTCGGGTACGGGAACAGCTACCTCCATGGGAAGCGGTCGAAGCCACTGCGGGTCGACGCCGAGATGAGTACGACAGAGGTTTGCTGTAGTCAGACTGCAATAGATGGGACCGTGGTTCCAGTTGGCTGTCATGCCGCCATAGTGATCACTATGGAAATGAGTGAGGAAATAACCTCGGCAGCCTTCGATCTTGCCAAAGCGAAAAGCATCGACGGTGAGGGGCATGCCTTCGAGTGCTTTGTAGAAGGGGGCAGTGCGTGCTTCTGGGCGTGTCCTCGCCTTCCCGCGGTAATTTGCAGCTTCTACGGCATCTGCTGTTGCCCATTGCTTGGATTCAGAATGCGATTTCATCAGCACTGTGAAAGCCGAAGATGCTGCACGTTTGGCTGACGAAAATAACGACGTTGATGTTCTTGCGGTTTGCTCTGCTGCAGAAGAGTGAGATGGAGAACTTGCCCCTTGCGCGACGTCATTCGTCGGAACGACGGCAGCGTCGAAGGTGGAAGCTAGCTCAGATATAGACGTTAGCTTGGCTGTCTGTGTCTGTGTCGGTTGAGGTGTGGGAGCCTCTTTGGTGCTTTCGACTGGTGGTGTCGGCGCCGGGGAGCAAGACTGGCTTGGAACTGGGTCGACAGCTGGCGTGCTCTGCTTGTGGTTGACATGATCTCGCAGCACTTGGGGTTCAGGAGCCAAAGAGCTAGCAGCATCGAGGCAAGAATTGACGTGTGCTTGAATAGTGTTGAAAGGGACCTTCTTGGTGCATATTGGGCAGTCGGCTGTGCGCTCTGTCTTTGTTTCGACATGTGCGGCCCTCACAGGAGATGCAGCATTTTCCTGTTGATGTAAAGGTGTACGTGTGATCGAGCTAGGAGGTGAAGGGGAGCTCGCTGTAGGTCGTGCATTGTTGAAGAAGGAGAGGAGAGAGGGCTGAGCTGTACTGTTTGGACTGGCTTGCTTGGAAGGGCTGGAAGACGCCAGCTTTCTCCTCTTTGTAGGAGATGCTACAGCCGATGGTGGCATATTGCTATCGCATGATGCTCTATGAGCTGCCGGCCATTGAAGCACTGTTGATGGAAGGATGCGATGCCGACTTGAGATTGGTGGTGAAGAGCAATACAGACACAGGGTCAGGGAGAGGTCGGGTGGCTGAGTCGTCAATTGACGGGCTTTGATGGTGCGCTCTTGCTGCACCTCCACTGATTTGTGCATAAGACTGCAGCACAAAAGCGTTTTTTGGATCTTTTCGCTTCAGGGTTCAACAAAAATTTCCATCTCAAATCCATGTTAGAACGTCACAATCACGTGCGATGAACAAATCGAATGTTAGTTGGTGACGCAGGGGCCTGCTCGTCATGTACAGATCACAAAGGTGTTGCTCTTCTTGGTCATCATTGCTGTGCTGCTGTACTTCGCTTTTCACCACCGCCTCTTCGTATCATCTCATATATTACCACAATGTCGATGGCGCGGCCCGTAGTCGGCAGCGGTCTCGGTATGTACTCATCTGGAGAAGTGCGGCATCAACAACAGCTGCGACTGTGGCATGCAGCCTAAACAACAGATACTGATCATGGCTCAACTTGCTCTTTGATCTGCTCAATTTTGACCCCAACAGCCAGCTGCTGTACGGTAGTATCCACATTCGGCGCCGTCATCCTTGCCATCTTTGGCTATGGATTCACACACAACTGGCCAGCGCTCATGGGCAGCACCGAAGACCCAGAAGACGGACAAGCGGTCGGCCAAACTTGCTACATTGCCGCATTGATCTACATTGCATTCATCGCTTTCTGCGGTTGCCAGCTCGGCGTGCACCGAAGATACAGCCGCATCCAATTGTGAACTCGTCAGCCTCACCTTCCTCTCAGCTAGATAACTATGGCGGAAGCTCTCGTTGACAGCCAGCCAGGCACATCCTTGTCTATACCATTTATGCAACTTGCAACCGATCGATTGTCTCTTCAGACTTCCTCGCTCACTTCTGGCTCCCACTTTGATCTTCGAACGATGTTGCGCCTACGTGAGAAAATTGCGCTGTCACCTGGATTGTACTCACAGATTTGTTCGTTAAGGAGCCAAAGCGCTAAGTGGCGAAAGCGCCAGCATCGATAGTGCACATCCTGCAATTTTGTCCCAGCAGCGAAGAGACAATGGGAAATGACGGCGTCGACGGTGACCAGCTCCAATGGGCACTCATACTGGGCGTTGTAACAGTCTTGAAACTCACGTCGAGGTGTAAATTTGCTGCCAATACCTGTCCTGACTTCACAGCAAACTGCAATCATTCTCAGTTGGTATGACATCTGTTGCGATGCAGTCAAAGCGCCGTTGCAGAGTCCTTCGAGCGCTTAGGCCGGTCACAGGGAGAGGTCAGAACGGACATCGCTCGATCGATGCTCAAATCGGCGATACGCTTGTTTTATGTCCAGCGTCCCTTACAGAAATCATGACTAGCGCAACGGACTGAATTCTGTAGCAAGATTGGCCATGTCTCATCTCTTGCGGTTGACAGTTGACTGCCTCGATTTGGCGGAGCCGCGGTGTTCTGAGTGTGGATTTTGCAGGCAACAGCCGCGCTTAACCAACCACCGTTGTAGCCGCATTTTTGGGTTATGCTCGGCAAGCAGAAAACAAGTCGGAGGGAAACGCGGCTCCACTCCACGATCAGACTGCACTTCCCTCTTGCAAGTTTGTGTACCATCAAAGCACACCGAATATCACCATCTTGGTCACCACTTCGATTCTTGAAGTACGATAGAGCGTCTCACTAGTCGACGTTCAGAGCAGGGGACAATTAGTCTGAGCTTTTAGATGAATGGTCTTTGATAGAAAGCTGCAAAAATATGCCTTAGTGTGCAGGGTACGGCCAAAGAAGCGAAGATTTCTCGGTCCACAAAAGGTATTTGGCGGCTCGCGCAGGAGCCGAAGTGCGTGGTTCCAAGCAGCGGCTGCAAGATACACACAGCTCTCAATCAGAGCAGCTGCATCACACACAAAGTGTGGAGCAAATCAGATCTAGACCGCCGACGCTGCCTCGGATGCACACACTTAAGTTGTGGCTGTTTCTGGTTCGCCTTTTCAGCTCCTAGGCATGCCAGAGGTTGCAGTTCGGATCTAGTCAAGCAGCCATTGCTCAGTTAGCCGACCTCCTCCAGTGTCTCTCTGTGCTGCTTCCCTGCAATCCGACTCAATCTGCGGTAGCGCAGCTTCCCGCTTCCCGCTTCCCGCTTTATTCATCAGAGAGGAGCAACGGGAAGCGCAACAGATATTAATGACACAGAGCCGCTCGCAACTAGCGTCGGAGAAATAACATCCTCGCGATGACGATGCCCTTTTTTCGGAATGATGCACGATCCGCTGCACCTTCTTGAACAGCGGCTACTAACCACATTCTTGTTCGCCAAGACTAACACAGATCTCTCCTCATTGGTGCATGGTACTCACCCTGTGAAGGCGTAGCACCGATGTTGTACTCATTGAACTCGGACCGTTCTCGCTTGGCTTCACTGCAATGACCCCAGGCTTTGGTTGCTTTCAACAATCGACTTTATGCAGGATCCATTTTGACAGCGGAGATTGGCATGCCAGGTACAAGGCAACTGAGCATATGCCCTTCCTCAATATCAATCGTCGTTCTTTCTCGACAGGCCGCTTGGTCGCCAGAAGTACAAATACCCCTGGCACCCTGTCATCGGCCATGGACAGGCCCCTTTGCTGCCATACCGCCCCCGCTACATCAACCCGACCTGGATCCTGCCATTTACGGACACCTCCTCACAATCCCGACGAGCTGCTGTTGATACTTTGACCTTCGGCCAGACCCTGGCGCACAATCTCAGCCATGTCGATCCTTTTCCCAACCATCTCGAGCTCGTTTGAGCATCTCACACCTACTCACATCGCTATCGGCTCCCTACTCGTCATCGCCCTCCTCTGCCTCATCGCACCGGATCGTTACATCTTCGCATCGCATCGCAAGGGCATCAAGGAGGTCCCCAGTGCCCTCCCCATCGTCGGCAACCTCGTCTTCCTCCTCGACATCGCCGCTAAACGTCGTCGCTTCCTCGATGAGTTTCTTCACATGCAACGCACCATCGGTGCCGGCGGTCAGCCCTGGGCAGCCACCTTTCCCTACCTCGGTGGTCGTGTAACTTCCATCAACCGCCCCGAGTACATTCGCTGGGTCCAAAAGACCAACTTTGACAACTATGTCAAAGGAGGCTACTTCCAAAAGTCGATGGGTGATGTCATGAGCTTGCATGGCATCTTTGTGGCTGATGGAGAGATCTGGCGCAAGCAGCGCAAGATGGCTTCGCACATCTTTAGCGTTGGTAACTTCCGCACCCATGTTCAGAACACCATCCAGCGCGACCTCGGTATTCTCAACAGGCTCTTCCAGGACGCAAGCAACAAGAAAGTCGAGGTGAATCTGCCTGATCTCTTCTTCAGGTTTACACTCAGCTCCTTCTCGCTCATGGCTTTCAGTGCTGATATCCAGTGCCTTCCTGCCGAAGTCGATGGTTTGAACCGAGTCGTCGAGTTCGCGGCCAACTTTGACTACGCTCAGAGGGTCATGGATGAGCGCTTTGTCGACCCTCTTGCCAGATTCACCGAGCTGTTCTCCGCGCAGGGGAGGAAGATGCGCAAGACTATCAAGGCTCTTCACAGCTTCTGCTACGAGATCATTGACCTTCGTCTGGCTGCTCGTGCACGTGGCGAGGCACAAGCTGCTTCAGGAAAGGGAGACAAGGATCTTCTCGCTCTTTTCATGGAGCAAAGCCTTGGCCGTGACGAACTTCTTCCTGTCGTACTCAACTTCCTCATCGCTGGTCGTGACACCACAGCTCAGGCTCTCGGTTGGTTGTTCTACGAATTCTCAAAGTCACCCGAATGCGTCGAGAAGGCTCGTGAGGAGATTCACGACAAGCTTGGCGCTGGTGCCTCGTTCCGATCTATGGCATACGATGACTTGTCTTCGCTTGTCTATGTGCAGGCTTGCTTCCTCGAGGCTCTCCGCTTGCACCCTTCTGTGCCCAAGAACCTCAAGGTTGCGGTCAAGGATGATGTGATCCGCCCTTACGCCCAGCCTTCTTCGGATGCTGATGTTGCACCCAACGCCGTGCCTGCTTCGCAGAAGCTGCCCGATCTGGTGATCAAAAAGGGTGAGACGGTTTCGTGGCAGGATCACACGATGGCACGTATGCCGGAGCTGTGGGGAGACGATTGCGAGGACTTCAAGCCGGAGCGATTCATCGAGACGAGGGAGGATGGAAGTATGGGTATCAAGACGTACTCGCAGTACCTCTTCCATGCGTTTAATGCGGGGCCGAGGTTGTGCTTGGGTCAGACGCTGGCTACGTATGAGGGATGTGCGGTGGTGGCCGAGATTCTGGGTAACTTTGATGTCAAGTTCGACCAGCAGGCGTTGAGGAATGATGCGCCGACGTATGATGATTCGTTGACGCTGCCTATCAAGAATCCGTACAAGGTGCGCGTTCAGGCGAGGGATGACTAAGTCATGACTGCTTGGTCAGCTCGCTCGCCCCTGTCACAACATAATGTATATCCACTTTTCGTTTCGATCTCTCAGCCTTGTATGGAATGGAATTGTCTTATCTGCTTTGCTTTAATCTAATCATGCTGATCTCGCTCAAGGTTTAGAGTACAGTATGACTCTGGTTTTTTTTTTGCCCTTCGCGCCAGTGTGTGTTGCGCTCTCTCTTTTTGAGCGGCTTGTTTGGTAAGATTGCTCATTTGCGCCTGCGCTTTCTCATATTACAACAGGCGGGTTCTGTTCAGACGGAAGTCATCTTCGGGACGAGGCTTGCTACTGCCAGGGTCCTCTGCCGAAGACGAATTTGAAGTTCACTCTACGGTCAAAACGGGCTTTACCTTCTTTGACGATCTCTTGGCTAGTCGGAAGTCGGGCCCGCCCGCCAAGATGAAGGAGGCGGAATTGCAAAAAAAAAAAAGGAGGGAACGTGGACACCTGGCCAATTTGAAATTCAACCTCCGCTCCAAAAGGCTCCGAAGTTGCGCTCGTGTGACTTCTGGAATTGTGGTCTCCTGCGACAGATGAAAAGACAGAGAGTGAGGAGCTGTGGCAATTCTCTCCAGAAGAGGATGGAATTGTGAATTTGCAATTCGGCTTCTTCAGCCAAGGTATGTATTATTTGTATGTATGCAAACTTCGTCAAACAGGCAGGCGGCAAACAGCAAAACAGCGGAATTCCGTAAGATTGCTGCATCGGTACGACCAGAACCTTGCTTGTTTCCGAATGGCCTGACTGCTTTCGTTGGAGGATGAGGTCGATATATACACAGGTTGCTTTCGCTCAACAACGTTCCCCCAGCATCATCCTCTACGCACGTGTTGATGGGCTTTGATATGGCAGACCTGTCTGCTACCCGGCTATCAAGGTTCTAGATAAGCTCACTTCGCCACGATACTCTTTACTGCTCCACAACATCGAGAGCCCTCACACTTCCAGCTCGTAGCTTGAAAGCACACATTCCTATTTCGACCATGTCAAGCACAACATTACCTACGGCTCAAGCCGACAGATCCAACAATTCGCCAGCTTTACCTCCATCCCACATTCAGCAGAATGAGCGTCAAGTGTCATCCAGAACATCTTCCACTCTCGCCTCTGAAGTCGACCCCTCCTCATCATATAACGAAGATGGACTCATCCTTGACCCAAAGGGCGGCGTACCCAAGATCCGATCCGCGCTCCAAGATGCACGCGACTCAACCAGCGCCGCCAAGGGAGTCCTGCTCTCGCTCGGTTGGCTCGACCGTCTCCTCTCGCTCAACATCATCCTCGCCATGATCCTCGGCGTCATTATTGGCGAATTTGCGCCCAACGCCGCCGAGAACCTTCAAAAGGGCGATTTCCGCGGCGTCTCGGCACCGCTCGCTATCGGCCTTATCGTCATGATGTGGCCCATCCTTACCAAAGTCCAATACGAACGTCTGCCACAAATGTTTTCAACCAAACGACTCTGGTACCAGCTCGCCATGTCGCTCATTCTCAATTGGGTCGTCGGACCGTTTCTCATGCTCGGGCTCGCATGGGCGACGCTGCCAGACTTGCAGGATTATCGAGTGGGAGTCATCATGGTCGGTCTGGCGAGGTGCATTGCCATGGTCATGATCTGGAACAAGATTGCCAGAGGCGATAGCAATACCTGTGCCATTATTGTCATTGTCAACTCGTTGCTCCAGATTGTGCTGTATGCGCCACTGGCGGTGCTGTTTATCAACGTCATTTCGGACGCCGACGCTATCTCGATCGATTATTCGGATGTGGCGATTGCAGTGGCCATCTACCTGGGCATTCCGCTCGCGGCGGGTGTGGTGACTAGGTTCCTCGTCATCGGTCTTTTCGGCAAGCAAAACTTCCACAAAAACTTCCTGCCCTACTTCGGCCCACTCAGCTTGATCGCGCTGCTGTATACGATTATCATCATCTTTGCCGAGCAGGCGCAGCATATTCTGGATAACCTCGGCCCCGTCTTCCGCACCTTTGTTCCGCTAGTGCTCTACTTTGCGCTCATGTGGACCGGAAGCTTTGCCCTCATTTGGTGGTTGTCTGTAAGGTATGGTAAGACCGAGTGGGGTTACCAGATGGCAGTGGTACAGGCGTTTACCGCTGGGTCGAACAATTTTGAGCTCGCAATCGCAGTTTGTGTAGCCGTGTTTGGAGCAGGATCGGACCAGGCATTGGCTGCGACAATCGGGCCGTTGGTCGAAGTGCCAGTGTTGCTCGTGCTCAGTTGGGTCGCCATGTTTGTGGGCAAGCGTTTGCAGTGGGATAGGAAGTTGCACGAACACCAAGTGCAGGCCAACCAACAACGGGTCACGAGCGATGTCGAAAAGTAGATTCGATCTATCCACTTTATTGTAGTACTGTATTTTGCACTCGTTGCTCAAATGTCACCGTAGTTATTAAGAACTGTTTGATTGCTCAATAGGGTTATACTGGCACTGTCACTGCGTTCATTACATCATGAGTTGATTGCGAGCTCCACTACCGAAAGAATCGTGCAAGTCGCCACCTCCCTCCCATCGTTATCGTAGCCTGAGACAGCTCTGAGGTGCCGTTGCAGCCCTACACCAGAATCAAAGTGCATTTCGAGGTTCGCACAGGCGCGGAATCGGGCATGAGGTCGTACAGCACAGCTTCCAAAACTTTGATTAAGGTTTTTGACAGCATGAGTTTCACATTACAGGGAGTTCCAGGATTGCAACGATGGATCGATCCGAATGTGGACCGCTTAGTTCTTCTCGATATCCTGCTCGAGGACGAATCGGTAACGAATATCGTTATCCTCGACACGCTTGACCGCCTTGGAGCAGTCCTTCATAGGCAGCACCTCGACCCAAGGCTCGATGCCCTTCTCAGCCGCAAGCTTGAGCATCTGAAGCGCCTCCTTTTTGCTACCAATGTGGCTGGAACCCATCAAGCAACCGTTTCCAGCAAAGTTCTGGATGCGAACCTTGAAAACATCCTCGGGCATACCCACGCAAATCAGACGGCCGTGAACCTTGAGCGTGCTGAGGATGGAGGCGAGGTCGATAGCGTTGGAAGAGGCCGTGTTGATAATGAGGTCGAAAGGCTTGGATTTGTAGTCGTCGGCCCAGTTGGGGTTCTCGGCGGTAGAGACAAACTCCTTGGCGCCCATCTTGAGCGCGTCGTCCTTCTTGCGGGGAGAGTGCGAGATGGCAACGACTTCGGCACCGAGAGCATTGGCAAACATGACACCGAAGTGGCCGAGACCGCCGATACCGACGATACCGACACGCTTGCCTGGACCAGCACCGTTGCGGATGAGAGGAGAGAAGACAGTCAATCCACCGCAAAGCATGGGAGCAGCGTGCTCGGACTTGATAGCATCAGGGATAGGGAAGACAAACTGCTGCTGGGTCCTGATATGAGTGGAATAGCCGCCCTGAGCTGGAGTTCCACAGTGGTGTTGGGCATTGTACGTGTCCACAAGTCCCTTGGAGCCGTTTCCCTGACAGTACTGCTCTTCTAGCTCCTGGCAAGGAACGCACTCGCCACAGGCATCGACCTGGGCACCGACACCGACGCGGTCGCCAACCTTGATGTCTTTGACGTTGCTGCCAACCTTGATGGCCTTGCCGATGATCTCGTGACCGGGAATGCAGAAGTCGTGGCTGAGAGGACCCCAGCCACCGGAGATGGTGTGGACATCGGAGCCACAGACACCACAGTGAGAGATGGCGATCTCGACGTCATTCTCAGTCTCTTTCTTGAGATCGAAGTCGTAGACCTTGAAGTCGGTCCAGTTCTTGGTGTCAGCGATACCGTATCCACGGGGCATGATGGGCGATATGAATGTGTGTTATCAGCGAGGGTGTCTGATTGGAGGAAGCGGATGTTGCGAGGGAGAGTGTGGAAAGAAAGAAAGGAGCGAAGAGGGGAACAGGCGGATACTTGGGGCAATGTCTGACAGGTGGGCGGGGACTGAGCACAGAGCGGCAATGTAATGAGTGCACTGTTGGAAAGCGCACTTCATCAGAGTTTCAACCTCATTTCGGGGCGATCGATGCAATTACTCATTGATTCGAGTGAGTGGAAGTATGCAAGATCACCCCACGTTGAGTGCTTTTCTTCCTTGCTCTTCTTCCGATTGGAGGCCGTGCGTACGGTAGCTCGATGATGTCGTGAGACGTGCGTTGCTTGCTGTATTCACTGCTGAAATGCCTGCGTCGAATTTGGCAAACAAACGACATCACTCTCTTGATCCGAAATTCAAAATCCGCTTCTCCTCACGCTGAGTGGTACACGACTCACCCTCTCTCTTCATGTGGAGTCTGTTCGGGGACTTTATCACCGTTCGGCAAGCGCTCGATCACGACTTGCACGTCCTTAAAGAGTGTGTGTGTCACTTGCCGTAGGGTTGGTTGTATGGACAAGCGACCGGCGAGTTGATTCAGGCACCACAATTCTCCGTGTAACCGAAGTGATCACTGTGCTAGCTTACCGGCTTGTTGGCCGGCTGAAATGATGTCTGTCGGTGTCATTATTGCCTATAATCACCGACTGCTTCGTTACTGGCCAGGCAATCGCATGTGCGTAATGTGGCGGATGTGTTGAAACCACAAATCGGCTTTGTCTGCGCGTGGGCTTTGGTGAGAGATTGCCGATGTCATGTCCTTGGTCACGCCACGCCTGTTTTTCGATCGATTTTCGGTGCGCCTTTTTTTCGTTTCTTTTCTTGGAATCTGATTTTTCACCAAAAGGTATCTTCCAGGGTCCGTCATCCGAGATTGCATTTCTTCCAAATTGCTAATCTTCTTCCTCCCACCTTCCCATCTTCAGCACCTCTGCATCAAACAGGACTCAACATGTCGATACCAGGCACCACCCATTCTTCGGCCATGCTGCCGACGGTCATCGCCGTCTCGATCTGCTCCCTTACCATCGGCTATTTCGCCGGTATGGGTCGCTCGCTCCTCTCGTACAACGCCAACTCTCGCCGCATTCTCGATGCCGATGCCGACGACGACAATGATTCCGACCTCGACTCGGACGAGGAGCTCGCAGCCATCTCGGACAACTATAAGCAGTCCACAGGCGTCGAACAAGAGGAGTGCAAGATGATTTTGGCGGTAAGAATGGATATCAAGATGGAAAAGGGTAAGATCGCTGCCCAGTGCGGACATGCGACGTTGGCCGTGTATAAGATGGCGAAAAAAGTGACGCCAAAGTTTATCAGGCAGTGGGAGAGAAGGGGCCAGGCCAAGGTGGCGGTAAAGTGTCCGAATGAAGAGATGATGTTGGAGTTGGAGAAGAAGGCGAACGAGTTGGGGATTGCGGCGAGATCGATTATTGATGCGTAAGTACTATCGCTCCCGCTACGAGTGACAGGAGCAACATCGACTGACAGCTTCGTGATACAATCTCTGATCTTTCTGCAACAGTGGACGCACACAAATCGCACCCAACACACGAACAGTCCTCGGTCTGGGACCTGCACCCGTCTCGCTCATGAACCAGCTCACGGGACATCTCAAGCTTCTCTAAACCATCATTTGTACCACCATCTTTCACACGCATACAACGCAACATAGATGATTCTAATCGCAAACAACAATCGATTGACAATTTCCAAGGTGACACGGCGGAGACCTCAATTGGTCACCTCTGCGACCATTTCCTTCCACTTGCGCTGAACCACGATCGACTCCCTGAAGATCTTATACTTTACATCCAACAACTTGCTCAACTTTTCATCCTTCTGTGGGAACACCAACGTACCCGGCTTGGTCATCCTTACCATCAAATCCCACAGATGATTCTTGTACTTGAACGACGACTCTTCTGCCACTTTTTGGTCCTTGATCACCGTCGCCTCGCTTGGAGCATGCTCTCCGCTCGCTCCACTTTCTGAAGGGTTAGCGACGTCGGCTGCGAACCTGCCCAGGATCGCGCTTCCAGCGACGACACTAGCCGAGGAGCTGAACGGAAGTTGGACGGGCATATCACAAACGTCGGCAATGAGCTGCATGAATACCGGGTTTTTAACGTGTCCACCGCTCATGTAGATCGAGTCGATCTTGTGTCCTTTTGCGTTCATCTCTTCGACAATGTGACGCGTCTGCAGCGCAATCGCTTCCAGCGTCGCATAGTACTTGAGCGAAAGATCCGCGAGGCTGCGATCGAGTTTGAGACCGGTCATCATACCGCGCATGGTCGAGTCGGCGAGGGGAGAGCGGTTACCGTGGAAGTCGGGATAGATGAACAGGTCTTTGGTGAGGTAAGATGCGTGGGTGACCGAGGCTTCCTGAGCGAGCGAGTCGATCTTGTCGTGGAGGACGGTGAAAGTGTTTCGATTGGTTTCAGAGGCGACGGTGCGGAGTTGAGGAGAGGCGGGGTGGGTGTCGATGATAAAATCGATGAGTTGACCTGTGGAGGATTGACCGCCTTCGTTCATCCACAGACCGGGGAAGACGGCATGTTTGTAGGGACCCCAAATTCCGTCGACGAGGATGCCGTTGGGAGATTGGATGCAGTAGCAGGTGCTGGTGCCGGCGATGGCGGCGAGACGGTTTTGCGAGCTGATGAGCGAGGGGTGGTTGTTGGCCTCATCGACAGGGTTCGTAGCGGGAGCAGCGACGGTGCCCACCCAGCCAGCGTAGGCATCGATGAGAGCAGAGCCGACAGCCGTGCCTGGAAGAAGGCCGAGCTCGGAAGCGATCTCCGCAGTGAGACCGTCTCCAACAGGTTGACCAGCGGTGAGGACGATACCATTGCGACCGGGGATTCCACCGAGCTGCTTAAAGTCGTCTTTAACGAGCTCTCCAAGACCGATCTGGTCGAAAAATTCCGGCTGCCATCCGAGCTCGGACCCGTCGACACCAGGAGGAATGTAGGAGCACTTGCAGACGAGAGAGCAGTTGCTCCTCGCCAACGATCCCGTTGCCTTGTACGTCAGATAGTCGGGCAGGTCGAAGAACATGCACTGCTTGAACAGCTCATCCGGCATATGCTTCTTGAGCCAGAGGATCTTGGGGATCTCCATCTCGAGTGACATGGTCTTGCCGACATAGTTGAGCACCTTGGATCCGGTCGAATTGATCAACGCCGCCTCGGCTTCAGCACGATGATCAGCCCACAGAATGACGTTACGCTCACCCGGACCCCACTGTGCGTGTCCGCCGCTAGGAGGCTGAGGTGTGACAGCAATAGGATTGCCGCTGAAGTCAGTCACGGCGAGTGAGCATGTAGCATCGAATCCGAGACCTTTGATGTGGGCGGGATCCACCTTGGAAGCAGCGACGACTTGGGTGATGGCGAGCTTGATCTGCGACCAGATGTCGGCAGTAGATTGTTCGAAGATGCGCGAATCGGACTCGAGACGATATGTTTGGGTAGCATGGGTGGACTCGGCGAGGATGTTGCCATCGTCATCGACCAAGGCTGCCCGCGCAGAGCCGGTGCCGCTGTGATCAAGAAGACACAATCAAGATAGCCGAAAGCTTGTCAGGTTTGTCACCTATTCATGTCGTCAACAAAGTTGGCCGAGTACTTACACGTCGACACCGATGTAGTAGAATTTGTTGTCTGCCATCTTTGTTGCGGCAAGATGATGTGGATGAGAGTATGGAGGCATGCTGGTCAGAAGCGATCTGCTTAAGAGCAGGTCACGAAGGGCATGCGTTTCCGGTGGAACGAAACTGGGTAAGTGAATAGCCGACTCATGCACGAGCTCAAGACTTCTCCCGCACAGACCGGTCGGTACACAAGAATTGCCACCCCACAGTGGGAGGCCGACAAGCTTAGGCGGGAGGAACCTCTCGAAGAATGCAGAGTGGGAGAAGAAGAAGAATGCCGACCGCGGTCATGGAATTCGCCGAATTCTTCTAATTTTTGCGTCAGAGTTGTTAGAGCCTTGAGGCGCAACACAAAGTGAAGAAAAAAGCGTCGGATCGCCGCTACAGTACATGCTCACCGAAGCTAAACGAGCTCAGGGTACTTAACGAGCTTTCTCCGCACTGAGAGATAGGGCAACCTCATCCGACATCCTCTCGTCGTCTACTCTGCGGACATCCAGCTTGAGCGGTTTTGGCCGAAGTTCTGACCGTTCAAGGTCATGCGACCTGGAGCATACCGAGTCAGCTGCGCGTCTTCCTGATGTACATATACGAAGCTACGTGAGAGCACATTCCTCTGAGACTCAACTTCGCGCCCTTTCGACACTGAATAGTCCCAAACATGATCACGAGTAGAACAGTCTCGATTCTCCTTGCGTTGATTTGTGCCTCGCTGGCTCAGGCGCACTCTCATTCTCCAGGTTTGAATGAGGACCATCACGGTGCAGGAGCTCATAGCTCTGCCGAATTTGCTCCAATCCCCCTCGTCGAGTTCCCTTCGAACGACATCCACGACCCCTGGACGAACAAGTACGCTGGTGTAGCCAAGCCAGCCTACTCCGGAGTCAACACCTACGCTCATCTCCCGACGGCTAAATGTCTCGACGATCCGAATCAACTCTTTGATGTTGCGGTGATCGGTATTCCGTACGATCTCACCGTAACCTACCGTCCAGGAGCCAGGTTTGGACCTAATGCTATCAGGCAAGCTAGTCGAAGGCAGCGCGCGGGAAGAACGTACTCGCTCCATCATGCACAGGATCCCTACGCTACCGGACTGAGGTTTCTTGACTGCGACGACATCCCCACGTCCGGCTTCGACCCTGCGTTAGCGATTGACCAGATCGAGGCGGGATACACATCGCTCCTTCAACGCACACCTGCATCGGACCCTTCCGGACCTGCCAGCTCGTTTGCCTCCGACGTTACTCCGCCCCACTCTGTGGTATCTACTGAGGCTTGGGAGGCCTTCTCCAACGCTGGCCTCGCTAAGGACGCCAAGTCGCATCCCAAGATTGTCTCCATGGGCGGCGACCACACCATTGTCCTCCCCATCCTCCGCTCGCTTCACCGCGTCTACGGTCCCATCGCCGTCATCCACTTTGACGCCCACCTCGACACTTGGCCACCCGAAGTCTCGCCCGTCGGCTCTCCCACTCGTCAGCATCAAATCCAGCTCGGAACTTTCTTCTGGCAGGCCGCGCTGGAAGGCCTTATCGCGCGCAACTCTTCCATTCACGCCGGCATCCGCACTCGCCTAGGCAGCTACGACGATATCGTACACGACTCTTCGATCGGATTCGACATCATCACTTCAGACGACATTGATGATCTTGGCATCCCGGCGATCGTCGAAACATTAGGTCAAGGGTAGGGACGATGCCGGTGTACCTCAGTATTGATATTGATACGCTCGACCCTGGCTTCGCGCCTGGTACGGGCACGCTGGAGTCGGCCGGATGGAGCCCAAGAGAGCTGAGGAGGATTCTAAGGGGCTTGGAAGGGTTGAACTTTGTCGGATTCGATCTGGTCGAGGTGAGCCCGGCGTACGACCAGGCGGAGATCACGGCGTATGCGGCCAGCGACCTGATCTACGAGTTCATGAATTTGCTTACCAGGGGAAACGAGATGCAGGCGAAGGGTAAGGTCGCTGAGCCAAAAGCTAAGGGAAGGGCGAAGAAGACAAAGGGCAAGATCGAGGCTCTCTTCGGTCACCGTGATGAGTTGTAACTTGATTATGGTTGTATCCATGATGCAATGAGCTTCTTTACGACCAAAGGAAATGCCGCTTGCGAGTTCGCAGTCTGTGTCGCTGTGGAAGATGTGTGCCATGCTGCTCTGTTAAGGGATTGTACATCATGTGAGGTCGATTATTTCGGTAGGATCTACTGTTGCTTTTGCTCGGCGAGACGCTTTCCTCTTTGTCTCCGATACTTTGCCGTCCTCGTCTGCAGAAGCTTTCGGCCCCTCACTCCATTCCACTATCGCACTTGTGACCGCTTGTCTCTTCTTCCTACCACTGGCTGCTTTGACCGTGTTCCCTGTCTGCGCCACTTCGTTCTCGTCTGCATCTGCTGGCATTACCGCGTCGTCAACAGCAGCACTCGCCTGAGCTTGTGATTTGGCAGTCCTTTTCTTCCGAGGCGAGGCCGGCGCAGGCTCTGTCGGGTTCAAGTGCTCCGCAAGCGTCCTACCCGACCGAGCCAAGAACTCGACCAGACGCTCGAAGCGTTCGTGCCTGCGATACATGCCTCGCACCACATCCGCCCAGAGCGCGACACCTGCAACTCTTTGTCGCACGACCTGCTCCCCCGTCTGCTCAGACGCGTGACAGGGGCACACGCCATGCGTCGGAAGCACAGTGTTGGTCGTGCTATGAACGTCTTCCTCCGGTAAACGGTTGGCTTCCTGTTGCTGTAGGAACGCATTTGCCAAGCACGACAGGTGGAAGACGGAGTTGCATGCCGTTGTCTCCGCCTCCATTTGCTTTTCTGTGGTTGATACTGACGAAAGCGTTGGCACTGTGCTGGGATGCGGTGTGGGACACAGTGCAAAGCCCAGCTGATCGGTGAGATCCAACGGCTCTTTGCAAAGTGCGCAAAGCGTTGTAGGGGCAGGTGGTGCAGAACTGATTGTCCGCGTGTCCTGAGCGGCAACATGGCGCTCGACGCAAGTCTGCATGAAATCACTCATCGCCCGGTCTGGATCCGAGGAGGGCCTGAAGTGTAAAGCGACTGCTTGTTCGAGTCGCTTCCATTCGGCTTCTTCAGCGTTCAGATCGTCAAATCGCATCCGATGCATGGTTCTGGCCAGGCCTGACTGGGTGTTGGTCGCATCTGGCGCTTCCAGATCCGTTTCCGCTCCCGGTTCCTCGGCTTCGAGGTCGTCTTCATCTTCCGCTGCAGCTTCCTTGTTCGCCTTTGTGACTCGCTTGGCTTTCCGCGTCAGGTCCATGCTAGGTTGCGCGGGCGAGGGTGACGGGAAGGCATCAAAGTCTTGAATGCAAGCATCGAGGCCTTTCAAGTTCGCCGACCTCGGAAGAATCTCTGGCCAGTGCGGGGGTTCATCTACCACGTCAACCTTCTTCTTGCTCGAGCTCGCTCGCTTTTTGACCGGCAATTCAGCTACGCCAGCGTCAATACGCTGTTGAGCCGGAATGTGAACGAGTGGTATGCGTTTGCCGTCGACGCCTGTAAAGTCGCAGGCGGCTACCGGATATAGAGGATGTAATGGCTTGCCCGACCGACTGCGTCTTACTGATTGTAGGAGATCGTCTACAAGGGTGCTCGAAGCTTGCTGATCTGTAGTAGACTGTACCGAACTCTCCAATCGCTGATAGGCAAGCCAGCTCCATTCGGTAAAGAAAGCGAGCTTGAGACCCCAACCGCAAAATGGCTCTGACCTGAGCAGCGCCCTCATAGCCAACAGCCTCGCATTCGGTGTCGATGGCGGCCTCGCCATGCGCTTTTTCGGTTTTCCCCACCTTGTCTGACCTGGAGTCATGCTTGTCGAAGGGAACAGCGGCAGTCCTACCGCTGCAGATGTATCCATGTGCGTGCCATCGGCGGCGTACTCAGGGAAAATGAATTTGAGATGGCGAGAAAGATGTGGCTTTGCCCAAGCCCATTCGAACTGAAGCGCGGCGATCTTGGAGGAGAAGCCGTAGACGATACATTCCATCTCCCATGGTCGTGCGCGAGCAGTCTTGTATGCGCCCTGTGTGAGGTCTCCATTGTGCTGACGCTTGCGGCGAGGCGGGGCGGGAGTGGATCCGATGTAGGTGACGCCAGGAGAGGAGAGCGAACGAAGAAAGTAGCAGCCGTAGAAGGGCGGAATAGTGTGCTTGGCTACAGAGGAAGGCATCTTTGTCGATCGTCAGACAAGCTTGCCTGCATCAGAATGCCGTTGCTATGCCGGTCGTGAATGTGCTGTGTGCCGAGACATGTTGAAGTGGGTGATGATGATGGATGGTGGTAGCTTGGAAGAATTGAAACGCAGGGTCCAGGATTGGGCCAAAATTTGGCAGCTTGCTCCACATTTGGCGGATCAACGGCGCGTTTCCTGCATCTCCTCAAGTAACTCGTACTCACACCATCTCTTCCGCTCTTAACAGACAACGTCACTGATCGCCTTTCGCAGTCACTAGCATCGAGACTTAGAGATAGCCTCAATAGTGACTGTCCTAACTATACTGCAGAAAACCTGTGTTGCTATTTCGTATTGATATATCAAGCATGCTTCATTCTTTGCTGCCGGTCTCTCCACCAAAGTCGACCTGCCTCATAGCTGCCGAGGTACACACCTGCGCCTAGCGCAGTCCATGCTCCTCTCAGCGCTCCACCCTTCATTAGCGCTTTCCAGCCCTCTTTGACCGCGATCTCACGCATTGTTGCGATAACACCCGACGACCTCTTCGCCGCATCTTCGCCCGTATCCAGCATGATCCGCGTCTTGGCGACATCAATTGGCGTTGTGACCACGGCCGCAAATGACCCCGCCATCGCAGCCGAGCCTCCGGCAACCAGTCCGGCTTTCACAAATTCCGCACCTACACTTGTCTCGTCTTTCGCGGCTTGCCGTCTGAAGTCTTCCGAAGAGCGAACATCGTCCACGCCGCCATCTTCTTTGTGGGTACCGGCTTTGAGCCCTGCCCAGTTGCCCAAACTCTCCCGCAAAGACTCGTAGATCGGAAATTGAAGCGCCGTAAAGGGGAGATTGCGACCAGCGAGAGCCAAGTACGATCGTCCGAATGTCGAAGCGAGTGGAGCGATTGAAGACCGAGAAGTACCGCTGTTAGACTTTGCGCTGACCTTATGAAGCTGTTTCTGGGCATCCAATACCACATTTCTAGCTGTCGAGGCGGCACTTCCCGGCGGTGCCTGCTTGGTGACCTTATCCGCAGCATGCTTCACTGTCTCTTTCGCCAACTGAGCTTTGGACTCTCCTGGCTCCGCATTGCGGACGACCTCCTTTGCTGCACTCGCAGCCGTCGTCGCTGGGCATGCCACTGAGCCCTTGCCGCTCGATGATGATGAAGTGCGATTTTGCTGCTTATTGACGACCTGCGCCCGTTGCTTGATGATTTCCGCGGGGGTCAGAACTAGACATGATACAAGCTCAGCTGTGGAGCTCGCTAGCATGTGGGAGAGTGCTGGCGGTGCATTTGCTAGTGGCGAGCTGGACGAAGCTAGCACGCTCTTGGTCTCTTCGTATGTGGTAAAGAATAGACCAGCAGCGGGGAGGGTTGCGATAATGACGGATCCGACACCTTGATAGAGTCCGCCGTAGAGCCCTCTGCCCGATGGAAACCGAGTTGCATAGTCAGGTGCCTGCAAACGAGTCTTGAGCGTGTCCAATGGGTAAATGAGCAGATCGACGGTGAACGCTGCGAGCGCTCCTGCTACCACGGTGTCCATCCTTGATCAATTCGCTCCGGATACGAGTTCAAGCACAACACTGTCGGCTATCCGTGCTGCGTGCGGGATGAGCTGGTGATATCGAGATGAGGGAAGAAGCCACGTTTGTTCATCATTGCCTTATCGCAAGACGCAGACAACCTGTGAATCATTCGAACCTTGTTGAACCCTTTCGACTGCACTGTAAGCGTCAGAAGAATCAAGGTGGAGGTGTCACGAAGTTCGGAACTCGGCCTTCCCAGCAGTCATCGACCTTGCTATGTCCTACGTCTTCAAGCACGATTACATTTCAAGGGTGTCGTTTATCAGCGCTCGCACGATCTATTCTGGAGGGCCCAGTCCGGAACCAAGCCCTCGACATTGAGTACAAAAGCGTGCACGAAGTGGCAGGGAGGGTTTGGAAAGACAAACCGAACGCCGGTCTACTGTTCTTTGATGTTCAATTTCCGCTTGGCGACAGCTGCAAGAGCGGATTTCTGCGTTACAAGAAGTCACAAAAGGAGATGAAACGATTAAAGATTGACACATGAAGGCGGATATACAGAACTCGAATCTGGGCAAAGTTGTAGTCTCTCAGAGCTTTGCAACGCGGGACATCTTCTTGACCTCATTCATGAGCACCGTCTGCATCCTCAATCCTAGCATGATGTTGCCCTTGACCTTAACCTTTCCCTTCATAAACGCCGCCTGGGGGCTCATCTGACCTAGCGCTATCCTGATCATATCCCTGTCGTTGATGGTCAGCACGCAATCGGGCTTTGGCTTCGCGGGTCCAGGTCCCCTGATGATCTTACCCTCTCTCCTCATATCCACATAAAATTGCACCACCTTATCCTCGGCGCCGGCGTCTGCGGCGGGCTTGACGTTGAACTGGAAAACGCCATTGACGGCCTTCTTGGCTTGCTCCATATTCATCATGTCGAGACCCGCGGTAATGCCTTCTTCGTCCTGGGAGTGGAGGAGAGCCCAGTAGACGACGCAGAAGAGTTTGGAGACTTCTACGCCTGCGACTTTGAGTTGGGTGGGATCGACTTGTTGATCGAGAGGCTTGGATGGATCGGAGAAGTCGATGTCGTCAGCTTGGTCCAGCATGATCTGGAAGAGGTTGGATTCGTCGATTTCTTCGTTCTTGGCCATTTTGTTTCAAGTTGTAGGCTGTTTGTTCAAGTGCGTGCGTGTGTAATGAGATTGAGGATGTTTTACGTGAGAGCTGCTGTAGAAGTGGGATGGGTACAAACAGGAGCTTGACGAAGGTGTTGACCTGTGGAGGTGTTTGTGGGTATATATGCTTCAAGCTGAATGAGAGGGCATGATGTGAAAGAAGCATTAGAACAAAGCTACTAGGTCGGGCATGCTGATGAGGTCTCACACTATACTCACCTTCTAGTTGCGACGCGGTCTTTCACGTTCCTGATGGTATCAGTGGGGATTTTCCTGTTGAGGCCTTCCTCTTCGGTATCTTGTTTGTGGGGAAGAGCTGAGTTTTGCAGGGTGGTGGTCATGTGGATGGGCACAACCGAGATAGATGGAAGCGTGTCATGCTCGTTTGCTTCTCGATACCTTTCCCTACCTCGGCTATGTGAAAGGTTGTTCACTGGTTCCCACTTCAACCACAAGCAAACTCATGCTACAACGCCACTGCTTTCTGCTGCAGCGGCCCATCTGCCGGGCAAGCGTAGCTCATCAAAAAGGCGATAGAATGTCTGAGATGGGTCTCGGCTGATGCACTACAGCACAGTGCATTACTGTATGGCAGTCCCAAAAGGGTAGCGCATCGAGCTTATCCACAGAGGAACCATCTGTGAATGTGGAATGTGGGGTAAATCTGTGCTGTGGGCGCAATAGCGAGCACAAAGTCCCGATAGCCGCCAAAAGCTCAGCTGCCTCGACGATCCTCTTCGCTTCCGAACAGCTTTTCACAGCTCAACCCTCATGTGTTGGAAGCCCGATCCAGGCTGACGATGAACACGCACGAGAAAGGCATCAAGTTAGTCTCGAAAATTTCAAGGTCGTGCGCACACTCATGGGAAATTTAGGCTTTTTCCCTGTTTTTTTACTCCACCTGAGAAGAAACGTTTTTTTTTGGGAAGGTCCAGAAGAAAGGTTGCATATTCCCTTGCATCAACGTTCCACAACACCATCCATTCACACACTTCTACCGTATACCCTTGGTGCAGCTTCTTCAAAATGGCTGCTTCAGACGTTGCATCGGCATTCGCGCCCAATCTACTCGCGAATGAGACAGTCTCGAACTTCAACAAGGACTACGAGGCTAGTGGTCCATACAAACACGCCGTCATCCCTGCTCTCATCAACGAGGATCTCCTCAAGGCTACCCGTCATGAAATCATTCAAGAGCTCCGATTCGCCGAGAAGGAGACCGACATCTACAAGGTGAATCAGACTGGCGATCTCGCCAACCTCGACGGTCTTCCCACCGAGGAAGCTGGCCGACTGCAGAACCTTCTCCGCGTTCGCAATGCCATTTACTCGCAAGAGTTCCGATCCTGGCTCCAGGGTGTTACCGGTTGCGGACCTCTCAGCGCCAAGAAGAAGGACATGAGCATCAACGACTACCGCCAAGGATGCCACTTGCTCAACCACGATGATGTCATCTCTACCCGCCGCGTCTCCTACATTCTTTACCTCCCTGATCCGGACCAGCCATGGCAGCCAGAGTGGGGTGGTGCACTCGAGCTATACCCAGTCAAGACCAAAGGCACTCCCGACGATGTTCCGAGCAAGATCATCCCACCCAAATGGAACCAGTTCACCTTCTTCACCGTTCAGCCTGGTCACTCTTTCCACTCGGTTGAAGAAGTGGTTCACCCCACACAGTCGAGGTTGAGCATCTCGGGCTGGTTCCACAGGCCTCAGGAGGGCGAGGAGGGCTTCACTACCGAAGATGAGAAGAAGGAGGCCGAAGTCGAGAAGGAAATGAGCAGTCTCGAGAGTCTTTCGGCGAAGGAAAACGCAAAGCAGTTCGGAGCCTACCCAGAGTCGTGCCCTCCACCATTGCCCGGTTCGCCGCTCTCGCAGGACGAGAAGCGATTCCTGATCCAATTCCTCAACCCAGCATATCTGGTCGACAAGACGCAGGAGCAGCTGTTCGAGCAGTTCGGTGACGAGTCGCACATCTTGCTCTCAGACATCCTCAAGAAAGAGATCGCACAGCCATTAGAGAAGGCGTTGCGCTCGGCGGATGCCAAGGATGGATTCCAGTGGTGGACTTCTGGCAAGGGCGAGGAGTCGACTCGCATCCAGCCACACGGTGTTGGAACTGACCGCGCTGAGAATGCGGGCGCAGAGGCGAAGCGATGGAGCGTCGCCGGCCCACCACACAGGCAACGCTACGCCGTGCTCTCGGAACAAGCCACACCTTCCAACGCTGCCGGCCTTGCCGCTACAAAGGTGCCCAATCCTCTTCCCACCGACGCAAGCGAGCTCCTCCGTCTGCTCAGCACAGTCCTCTTCCCTTCTGATGCTTTCCGCCACTTCCTCGCCAACATTTCGCAGCTCGTCCCACTCGGTGCTCGCCCTGTTGAGGCAAGGAGGTTCCGTCCCGGACTCGACTACACGCTTGCCCGCTCTGATACTGAGCCTGTACTCGATGTGACCCTCAACCTCACTCCTGACGTCGTCAAGCCTTCGCTGGACGAAGAGCGCAAGGCCGGCCCACGTGGCCTCGCCGGCAAGGCCAAGAAGCCCAAGACCGCCCCCAATCCCTCCTCATCGAATCTCCTCTCGAAGAAGGCGGCGAAAGACCTCTCTGCAAAGTGGGAGAGTGGCGATATTGGCGGATGGGAATGCTACATGGCTCCCCACGAGGGCGAGGAAGATCCTGCTGTCTACCAGAGCGGCAACTCCGGCAAGAAGAAGGCTACGGAAGAGGACGAGGATGCTGAGATGAAGGATGCAAACGGTGAGGGAGAGGAGGAGGAGGAAGAGATTGTGGAGATGATCGAGGACGATGGTGAGGAGGATGAAGACTTTGACGGCGTGCTGTTGAACTTGACGCCGAGCTTCAACACGCTGAGTGTGGTGCTGAGGGATGAGGGTGTCATGAGGTTTGTCAAGTATCTCGCGGCATCAGCTGGTGGATCGAGATGGGATGTTATTGGCGAGTTCGAGATCGGAGCTATCGAAGAAGAAGAGGAGGGCGAGGAGGAGTCTGAGGCTTGATCCGCCCATCTGTCCGCCCCGGACTTTTTATAGACCGCATTCCGTTGTTCCGTCGCTCTTCGCATTCTGCATAATACATACTTGATCTCGAACCTGATTCAGAATCTGTTGCGGCAACGACTCGGGTGTGATGAGGACAAGCTTTGCCAAAGGCAAAAGGATTGGAAGAATTTCAACCCATAGAGCTGAAGTCGAGGCAAGTCCGCACGCTAAGCGCGTAAAGTGCATCGCGGCCAATTTCAGAGTCGTGTGTGTGTGTGTGTTGGTTGGATTTGGCTGAAGGTGATTCAAAAGTGTTGGTTTCCGAGATGCACGCGCGTGACTTTTTTAGAAGATTAGATTGAAGCTCACCATCACACCTTTTCATCCTCTGACCTGCATCATCTTGGTTGGCATCCAACTCTTGTTCGTCTTCGCCATGTGGTAAGTCGCTCATCTCCGACAGTCTAGACAATGCAAAAGGCTCTGCGCTAACACCCTTCCAACACGCTCTTTGTTGCGGCAACAGCAAACACATCCTCAACGCACAGGTTTCGATTCGTGCACCGTGCTGTCAGAAGTTCTTCGACGTGAGTTTCACCATTTCCTTCTTCTCGTGGAATCACTAGCATCATACGCTGACTTTCTTCCTCTGAGCTGACTTCCTCTGTACGCTGTGACGCTCAGTGCCCGCAATGCCACGCCGAATCGCAAGACCACAACCTGCGCAAAACCATTGAAATGGCCTTTATCTGCAAAAAATGTCGCAAAGCCTTCCGCAAAGATCTCTCGCAATACGAAGAGTCGGATGAATTCTGTCCTCATTGCGATAACCACTACGTAAGCCGCTCCTCCTTCCTCCCCTTGTTTGGCTCCTGTGCTTGCTCTCACAGATGGCTTACCTTCTTGTTCCGTTGTGACAGGTGATTGATGCGAAAACCCCGCAAGCGGTGCTTTCGGTAGAAGGCGAGGACGCACGAGTGGACAACCGCATGCTGCGCGATGACCGCGTCAAGTACGATCCTAGAAAAGATTTTTACTTCCGCCGAGTAGCTGCTCAGGAAACAGAAAGGATTGATGAAGGTGGATGGTTGCAGGCGATCAAGGATAGGGCGGCGGGGTTGTTGGGTCCGGATGGATTGCCGATTGACACGGCTGGGCCGATGGGCAGCGACGGCAAGCCTCTGTTGGATGCATCGGCGTTGGAAGGTGGGGCGGCAGGAGGAAGGCAGCAGTGGAACAAGTTTAATGATGATGACTTGGACTGGTCTTGAGCTCGACAAGAATCGGCATTGCAATTCGGACACAGCAATGCGAAAGACGCGCCAACTAGGACGCAAGATCAACTGTATTTGTACCACCAATCCATACACTCGACCACGAAAAGGTCTCACCACCACACGCATAGGAAGTCAGCCATTGGGCCTGGGTCGCAAGCATTCATTAAAGGGTATCAGCTCGCGCCAATCAACATACAATCGCGGCAGCGTTTAGAGATCATGAGGACACTCGAAGCACTCGTCGGCCAACTTTGCAATCTCCTCAGCCAACTTGCTTCTCTTGTCATCCGCGTCTCCCGCGTACTTTGCTTTGAGGCCTTTCATCTGCTCCAAGATCGCATTGTACGTCGCGGAAGGCATGTCTCTGGGATCTCTGACGTAGACGTCGATACCGGCAGGAGTCGCCGGGGTTTTCTCAAAGTACGTCACGACCCAGTCGAACTTTGTCCTGCTAGTGTCGTTCAGGTCGTAAGGGCCGTAGCCGATGACTTGCCATTTGGAGTGGAAGAGCTTGAGTAGGCCGTTGCCTGTCCATTGATATGAAGCTCTGTAGATGCGATATGCGAATGAGATCAGCACGTTGACACAATCGATGGTATGGAAACGGAAAGTGAGAGGAAGGGAAAGACTCACCCATTCTTGGCGTCCTTCTGAAGCACATTTGTACCCTTGATGCCAAAGACCTTGTTCATGAAGCCTTCTTCGGCCTTCCACTTGTCCGCCAGGCCAGATGCGGGTGCCGGGTTAGGATCAGCAGCTTTGGAGCGGGATTCGGATCGAATCTCATCGGTGAATTTGACTTCATCCGACCCAGCTGTGGAGTGAGGGATGTAGCGGATAACGACGTTCTTCTTGGGCTTCCATAGCGGCAAGGAGGAGCCAATGATGTACCAGAAGCCATCGATGACTTTGTCCGGACGAGAGGAGAAGTCGAGAGGATGGCCGGAAGAGTAGCCCGTGAAGGGAAGGTCGATGTCAAAGGCTGTTTGGCTCGATGTGTCCGCCATTGTCATTTCTCTGGTATAAGAGAGTGTCTATGAAGCTGCTTTTCTGCCTGGTGGTGAAGAGTATAGTTGAGCACGGAGCGAAGGCTTCTTTATGCTGTATACATAGACGCCGGCATTTGCTCGCAGGCATCATTCTTTGGCTGCGTGTGCGAATGGACTGATTCGCAACACAGGAATTCCATTCAGGGTCCTGGTCTTCCATCGCCGATTCTTTTCTCGATTCTTAACTTTCTATGGCGATCGTGACGAAATGCAAAATAGGCTAGCCCTTTGTCGGGGATTCGGGCTTGAATCCGATTTTTCCCCGCACAGAGTGGTCGAAGAAGCGCAAACATCATCATCGGACATTCAAGGCGTGCTTTCTGCATGAACCGAGTCGCACAGCGGTGCAGGACCGTCAATATGAGAAACACATCTCATCTCCGGCTTCTCCGACTTGAAGTTAATGGCCTGGACCACTTTCTTGCCTCGAATACTCGTTGGTCTGTTCTTCTTGTCCTGGGTGCTATGTCCTTCTTCGTGTTGCAAGAGGTCTCGGCGGTTGTTCGACTCTTCTTGAGTATGAGTCCGACCCCGAATCTGATCGCAAACAAACCAATGTGACGCTTTGTGATATTCAGCGCTCTGCGACGATGGTGGTCTACTGGACTATAAGAAATTAAGGAGTGATGATCCTTTCGGATCTGTAGGAATCGTGGGTTGTCGTCTCGATGTACAAGACCAACTCAAGACTTTTTCTTTCGGTAAAACCACTGTGAAGCGAGAGTCGCCAAGTGCGCGCGCTTCTTGTTGTGAGGTGTGCGTGCATTTCCGGCATGAAGCCTCCACTTTGTGCGACCCTTTAGACTTCGCTTTCCTTTTGGGCTTGGCTTCATTGCCGCTGATACTGTACTGCCAAAGCCTCGGCTTGCGTGACTGTACCGCAATAGAAGACCTCTTTCTCCTCGTCTCAAAAGTCATAGTGCGCCGGTCAATCTGGCAGACTCGGGCTTGGCCACTTTCTCCAGAGTCATGCATGGCTTACTCCTCGTCTACTCCCATGTTCTTTGTCGTCTGTGCGAGGGAAAGCTTTCGGCCTTCCATTTCCGATTGCCCCTTTCCCACATCCGCTTGAGGCCGTAACCACATATGCGTTCTCTATTCCCCGCTTTGACCAGTCAGCTCCCTTGCTTTACTACTCCACTCACCGAGCACTCCTAATCCCGGGGTATAAGAAGCTGAACCCATTCCGACTTCACCCTTCTCTTGTAACCCCTTCTGCTATCATCTTACCCCATCCATCTCCTCACAAGAGCATACAGAAGACCAAGACCAAAAATGGCTCCTGGTCTCATGTCCGCCGAGGCGCACGGCGTCTTCAACGCTCAAGCTGTCGAAGCCAAATCCGCCGCCGTCATCGACGGATCCGCAAAAGAAGGCATCGGAGGCGGAAAGACCTTTGAAGGTCAATCCAAACTCCCTCACCTCCCCATCCCCACACTCGAGGAAACATGCGAAAGATACCTCTCCAGTCTTCAGCCTCTCCAGACCGCCTCGCAGCACGCGACGACAAAACAGGTGGTGCAGGACTTCCTCAAGAACGACGGTCCGGTCATCCAGAAGCAGCTGCAGGAGTATGCCAGCCACAGGGCGAGTTACATCGAAGAGTTCTGGGATGAGAGCTATCTTCAGGCGAGCGATTCGGTCGTGCTCAACCTCAACCCATTCTTCATTCTTGAGGACGATCCCACTCCGACGAGAGGAAATCAGCTCATGAGGACGGCCAACTTGATCTTGGCCAGTTTGGCTTTCATCCACGACCTACGAACGGGCGTACTTGAGCCGGACAATGTGAGAGGCACGCCGTTGGACATGTTCCAATATACTCGCCTCTTTGCTACTTCGCGTATTCCGACCGCTAACGGATGCAGGATGGAGGTCGAGCCCGAGTCGAGGCACATTGTTGTCATGCGAAGGGGTCAGATTTATTGGTTCGAGGCGCTGGACGAAGAGCATCGTCCTTTGCTGACCGAGCGGGCCATGCTGGGCAACCTGCAGGCCATCGTGAGGGATGCAGACAAAATCAAGATCGAGGACGTTGCCAAGGGCTCTGTCGGTATCCTTACCACCGAGAAGCGCCCCATTTGGTCCATGTACAGGGAGCATCTGCGCGAAGACACGCACAACCGCAAGTGCCTCGAAGTCGTCGACAGTGCCCTCTTTGTCGTCTGCATGGACGATTCGGAGCCCGCAGACGCTGCTGAGCTGAGCAACAATATGCTCTGCGGTACTTACAAGCTTCAACGCGGTGTGCAGACAGGTACCTGTACCAACAGGTGGTACGACAAGCTCCAGATCATCGTCTGCGCTAACGGCGCTGCTGGTATCAATTTCGAACATACCGGTGTTGACGGTCACACTGTCCTTCGCTACGCAGCTGATGTCTATACCGAGCTCATCATGCGCTTCGCCAAATCCATCAACTCGGCAACCAAGTCGCTGTTCAAAGCCAAGACAAGCCCCTTCGCCAAAGGGGCCGGCAAGAAGGCTAACGGAACGACGAGCGAGGTCGACGCCCAGAAGGCGCAGGATGTGGACCAGGCCACAGCGCCCAAGAAGCTCGAATGGAATCTGACGCACAAGCTCGCCGACGGTATCAAGTACGGCGAGACTCGATTGTCGGATTTGATCTGTCAGAACGAGTGTCAGGTGTTGGAGTTTGATACGTATGGAAAGAACTTTATCACTCGTCATCGATTCTCACCGGATGCTTTTGTGCAGATGGCCTTCCAGGCGGCGTACTATACGCTCTATGGTAGGTGCGAGACGACGTACGAGCCCGCGATGACCAAGGCATTCTTGCATGGAAGGACGGAGGCGATCCGAACAGTGCAGCCGCACTCGGCGAAGTTTGTGGAGACGTACATTTCGAGTAAGGCAAAGACGGAGGAGAAGCTGGATGCACTTAGGAAGGCGTGTGATGGGCATGCTAAGCTGAGTAGGGCTTGTGCAGGGGGTAAGGGCCACGATCGTCACCTCTACGCTCTGCACAATCTGTGGAAGAAGCAGCAAGCTGAATCCGGAACGCAAGCGGGTGTTCCAGCCATCTTTACCGACGCCGGCTACGCTAAGCTCAACCACACGGTCGTGTCCACTTCCAACTGTGGCAATCCAGCTCTGCGAATGTTTGGCTTCGGCCCAGTCGTACCTGATGGCTTCGGTATTGGCTACATTATCAAAGACGACGGCATCACCGTGTGTGCCTCTTCGAAGCATCTTCAGACGAAACGATTCCTGGATACGCTCGAGTCGTACCTGCACGATACGCAGCGCATGATTATCGAGCAGTACAAAGCGGCCAACGTGAGATCCAAGACGACCTACATCGACCATGCAGGCGTCGAATGCGACGTCCGAACCGGTCTACCAATCGGTAGTAAGAGCAATGGCTACAGTCAGGATTACGACGAACCCTCAACCAATCATCAGGTCGGACAGAGTGGATACAGCTTCTTTGGTGATGAGAATAAGGCCGCAGCAGCAGCAGCCATCAAGGCGGATACAGAGGGTGCGGACAGCAGGAGGAGAAAGAGACTGGCTAGTGTGGGTAAGACGATTCTGTACGATGAGTACAATTAAATCCCAGTTGGCTCCAAAAGGAGAACAGTCGTAATTGCAATGATATGATGCTCAAAACTGTTGTCTGTGAATGCCTTCCTGGTCCTTCGCATGTGTGGAGTTGATCGCGTGCCGCATGTGTATTGATCATCATCATCATCATCATTCGAGAAAGAACGCGTTAGAATCCGGGAAAGCCCTCAAACTGCCCCTCTCCCTCCCCTCCTCCCTGCTTTGGGTTGGGATTCCTCTTCTCCCTATACGACTTTTTGACCCTGCCTGCTCCACCCTTATTCGTGCCCGCCGTAATGCTGCCAAACTCATCCGCCTCTACATCCGGCTTGCCAAACTTTCCACCACCCACCACCTCTTCCGCGCCTCCCGAGCTCGAGTAGATCGGTTCCGACTCGTACAAGTTGGGCAGTGCCAGCGGCGGCGAGATGACCGACGTCGCGGCGGTCGACGGTGGCGCGTGCAGAGTGTTTGATGAGTGATACGAAAAAATGCCAGACGAGGAATTGGACGACTTGGACGACGTGCGTTCGTGTCTGCGTGGCTTGTCGCGGTAGCTAGGTCGGCCTGAAGAAGAGGAGGCAGAGAGGGGTGCACGGAGACCGGATCCACTGCCGCCGGAGGACGAGCCACTGCGAGCCGAAGGATGGCGAGCGCTGAGGCCGTTGCCCGAACGACTGCCGCTAGCACTGCCCGAGTTGCGGCGAGAGGCTTTCTTGCGTCCGAAAGAGAGTCCTGCGATATCCGCCTCATCTTCAGAGACAGTCTTATCGGCTGGGACCTCGGCTGTGGGCTCAGTGTCTGATTGAGGGTCGAGAGGCGCGCCGGCAAAGGCGCTGGTGGAAGATGCGTGAGGAGAAACATATCCGCCATTCGAGCCGTACTGCTCGGGTTCTGCAGATGCGGGAGCGGCATGGTAGTAGTGATGATGATGGACAATCCCACCGGGGACCCTCTCTTCCACCGTCTCGTAGTATCCATCCGCCTCTTCGGCATCGCCATACTGCTCGTACTCCTCGCGTCCCATGCCGCCTTCATCGTCGAGCTGCCCGTCGTCGTAGTTGAAATGCTGTTGAGCATACGCTCCTTCCTCTCCTTCCTCTCCTTCCTGCTCGTACTGCTCTTGGGCGTCTGCGAACGTGAAGCCACCAGCCGCAGCTTCCGCCTCGGCCTCAGTACGCCATCTTTGGCCAGCCTGGGTCTCTTGCTGCAGCTTGAGCAATCCAGCTTTGGCCGCCTTGCGTTCAGCTTTCCGCCTTGCCTTTGCGATCGCAGCTTCCTCCTCCGCAGCCAAACGAGCTTCCTCTTCCTTCTGCCATTGTGCTTCGGCTTCAGCCTCCTTCTGCAAGCGAGCAGCTTCGTCCTCACGAGCCTTTTGACGTTCCGCTTGTGTCTTTGCTTCTGCCTCGGCTTCTGCTCGAGCCTTCGCCTCCGCTTCCGCTTGGGCTTTCGTCTCTTCTTCAGTCTTTCGTTGCGCCTCCGCTTCGTCCTCTGCACTTGCTGCGGGCGTCTTTCCGAATCGAGCGATGGCCTGGTCATCCAACATACCAGCATCTTCATCCCCACTCTCAGCGAAGCCGGGCCCAACGAGGCTTCCCCCGCTATCCGTACTTGCATCGCTGAGCGAGCGGGAATGTCTCGAGGTCGCAACAACCGATCCGGAAGTTGAAGATTGGTTCGTCCGTCTGGCTCCGCGGCTCATGACGCTGCCGATCGAAGCTGCTCTCTGCCTCCCAGCCGTGTTTCCGTCAGTCTGTCCGCTTCTGCCGAGTAGACCGCATGTCATGGCCTTGCCCCAATCCTCGAGATCAAATAAGAATGTCCCGCAGGTTCTGCCTTGCGCTCTTGACCTAGCTCGGGCGCGACGTCGAGCGGCGGCACTCCCTCCACGTCTTGAGTCCCGATCGGCGATATTGCTGAGAAGAGAGATGGCGTCCGAATCGTCAAAGTCGTCTCCTCCGCCGACAGCGGATGAGATGAGAGCCTCGCGTTCGTCACGATTACGTGCGGAAGCTGAGGCACCTGGTCGTCCCCAGCCCAGTCTAGAGGTTCCATCGGTGTCAGAGGTGTTGGTATGGTTGTGACTCTGCCGTCCGCCGAAGAGCGACATTGTCCAACTGAAAGGTGATGCTTTAGACGTAGTTTGCTGTTGACGACGAGCATCGCTCGGTCCTGCCTGAATCCTTCGTTCGTTCCTGCTCATGCTTGCTGTTATTCGTAAGGGTGGTGAAGTCACGTCTGCAGCTAGAGTTTCGACCCTCCAGCAACCTAGGGCTGGTGATGATAGTGTTATTGAAGGATAGTTGCAATGCGGTACGTATCGAGTGAATTTTTAGAACGTGTGTTTTGCGTGTCGGTTTGAGAGCCCTGCATGGCCGCCAACCTACGCTTCCCTCCTGCCTCTTTTGGAAATCCATCAGCACCTCGGCGTGGCTTTTTTGGCTTTCAACAAGTCTCTCCGCTAAATTCGCTGCAACGTGCAGCAAACTGCCTCTCCGCATACACACTTTTGCATTGCAGCGCGTAGTGTTGGAGTTCACAGCCCCTAAGCACGCGTCCTTACGACTCCGCATCGTCAAAGGGGATGAGCCGCAAGTAGCATTCTAATCATCATCGGCCTGTACACGGACTGGATCATCATGTTGTGTTATCGACAAAAGCTTGCAAGAAGAGAAACATGACCTGGCGAATACAAAGAAAGAAGAGTGATCACCGCAGAAAAGTGCTGACAGAATGCTGTGATAAGAACACCTACACAACCCCCCACTCCTTACGCGGCTGATTCTGCGGACGCTCAATACCCCAGCCGCTTCCCGAAGCCGCCGCGTTGTTGGCATCAGCGAAAGGATCGGCGAACGGGTCATCGTCGTTCTCAGCGTCCTCGTCCTCATTCCAGCTGAACCCGGGACCAATGCTGGGACGGTGATTCTGCGTAGTGCGCAACCATTCTTCTTCCTCAGAGTCGTTCAAATTTGACCACGAGCCTCCCTCGGGTCGTGAAGATGAAGCTGCAAGCTGACGTGCTCGACCGGGAGCTTGAGCGTGATGTTCATCTGCCGAGTCTTCGGATTCGTAGTCGCTGTAATCGGACAAGGCGCCGTGCTGGGTGCTGCTGCTGGCTGCCTCGCTCGCCATGGTGCCACGTCGGTCTCCAGCATGCTGCTGAGCCTGGTACCCGCCCGATTGATCCTCCTGGAAGTCGAGGTCGATGAGATCGTTCATAGCTCCACCGGCACCAGGTCCACGGGTTCCAGATCCGGTCGGCTCGTTCATGTCGAAGCTACGCATGCTGCCGACACGCGAGTTGTGTCGCACAATGCGCATCCTCTGGCGCGTTTGCAGCTTCTCGAGCTCACTGTCAGGTGCGTTGAGACGAGCATCGGCAATCCTCTTGCGAACCATTTCAATCTCGGCGTCGTCAGCTGCGATCCTCGCAGCGTTCTTCTGTTGAGCAGTTTGACCAGATCCAGAAATGGCAGCAAGAGGCTCGTCGTCATCGTCCGAATCAAGCTCAACAGGCTTCGAGAGACGATCGTACAGCTCAAGCGCAAGAATGATCTGGTCGTTGGCAGAGATAAGGGAGCCGAGGAACTCTTCATCCTTGACAAGCTGGACGTATCGGATGATTTTCTTTCGCTCCACTTTGGTCTTGACGAGGTAGTCCTGGACACGTGCGTTCTGCGTGACATTCTCCTTCTCGCGGTTGACGTGCTGCAAAGCGTTGACAAGGGCTGTAGCCACCTGTTGTGAGATGGCGAGCGATTGAAGGATGGCAGGCTTCTCCTGTTCAAAGTTGAATGTAGGTCGCTTGGGTCCCTTTTTGCCTCGCAGCTTGCTCTTCCTCTCCTCTTCCTTTTGCAGTTGCTCAGCAGCCTTGCGGTCGCTTCGGATTTGAGCTTCGATGCGTTGTTTCTCCTGCAGCTTACGGTATGCTTCCGCAGCCTCGTTCTTCCGCTGAGCATCGGACTTCTTGCCACCACCGCAAGCCTGGTAGAGACCAGCGACCATCTTCATGGAGGGATCGTCTTTGAATTGCTGATGCCAAGAAAGTAGGACGCGCATGAGCAGCTTGCGGACCGAGGCATCCACGAGCTGGTCCTGCGACATGATTTTGATGCGGTCCACTAGCTGATCATTGGCAAAGGTGGTTTGGAAGCGCTGACCGCAGTTCTCGACGAGCGCTTTGAGGATGATCAGGGCACGCTTCTGTCCGTGCACATTGGAGTACTTGAGCTTCTTGCGGAGCGCACGGCTCGCTTCGGCAGGACCAGTAGACTGTAGGTTGATTGCCTCGACGAGCTCGGGAATGCCATCGTACTCTTCTTCGGCATAACGCTGGGTGCAAAGTCGGTCGATCCAGTCGGTGACGGCAGTGAAGGGCTTGCGATTGCCCAAGTAGCCTTGAGCTTGTCCCGTCAGCTCCTGTTTGCGATCAAAGTGTTGACATGCGAGAGTCAATTGATACAGTCAGTAAGAAGCGTTTCGCAGGTGCTGTAGCAGTCTGAGCTTGAGCCGACTTACCTTCAACATGTTGGCAGGGATTGAGTCGGATTGACTGGATGGACAGGTGAGAAACGTGAAAGTTGGTGGTGGCTGTGAGAGAACAAGTGCAGTGGATCAATAGAATCGGAGAATGCTTGATGATGTTAATGACGAGCAGCGGAGCAAGAGCAGCACTGAGAGAGAGCAGCACTGAGAGAGAGCAGCTCCAAAACGTGGCCGGTGAAATCGTGAATGAATGAAGGATGCGTTGATTGCTGCAAGCGAGGACGGGGTCTGGCTTGATGTTGTGGCAGTAGTGCGGAGAAAGCGCCCTTTTGACTTTGGCTTTCGACCAATTGACGGTCTCGCTTCTCGCTGGTCTATCGAACCAAGTCGGGGTCCAAAATCACAGACGCGGGGCACAATCATCGTGCCTATTCGGCTTCCCACCAACCACAATCTCGAAGGATGGCCTGTGCAGAGCCCTCCCTCTTTCTCGTTGTTCTTGCTTTGACGTAAGAAATCGGTGGATCTAAAGTCGAATTTCGATATCATGTGATCTATAAAGGTGTAACATTTCATAAATTGGTTCGCCAGACCATGTCCACTTCTGATGCGATGCTACTAGCGTGGTTGGGTGTTGAGAACAATAAGCTTGTGCAGGTTCGAAAAGTGGCAGTCGACATCTCGGTTCGAACGAACATCGTATTCGCTCTTGATTGGTTTGTCTCCACCAATCGAACTTCTTGAAAACCGTGGGACAGCGGTAGCGAACTGTACACCATAAGCTTAAGCATCGGCATGGGTTCCGTGTCCAGCATGTTGCTCCAGTCTTGCCGCTAGCCGCCAGCGTCAAACGCGGCAAAAAAAAAACCATCCGCGGCTTTCAGCATTCGATGCCATTTTGTTTGCGCATATCGAGGGAAGTGGCAAGACCTTTGATCTTTCTCGAGGCCCAAGTAAGCGGGCTCTCGGCAGTCTAATGCTGAACCCGAACCGTCTTTACTGTAGTTAGAACGGTCGATGGACAAGCGAGCGCCGTTTTGTTCTGTGCGCGATTGTCCATTGTTGTTGTCTGTCCCAAGGTTGCGGCTTGGCTACGATTCAAACTCGTTCCTATCAAACCAACAAGGTCGGGAAAAAGCTTATATGATGGCTCTTCAGTTCGTTGTCCGTATTTTTAAGGTTATTTTCACCTTTTTCGCTCCGGCTTTTTTATGGCGCTATGGCTGTAGCCAACGGCTAACTGATTTCCGGTTTCCGTCTGCAAACTCCGTGGCATTCACATCATGCATCTGCTTTGTCCCACCGCCGGTATCCTTCTCTCTACATGCGTGCCCTGAGCAAATCCTGGTCTTCCTGCTTCTTGCACATACATTATACCCTCTCGGAAGCGGACACTTCGTCACCATCACATACCTCTGCCATATCTACCTGAACATTCCATCTCGCACGCTACCATTCCGCACCTCTGTCAGCCAGACTGCTTCCTCCAAGACTCGTACACTCGATCTCAAATTGCAATACATCAACGCATTTCCCATTCTGCTGTCCCTCGAAAGTCTACCTGAGGATGCCTCCTGCTCATCGCGGTCCTACTGGATCGCCTATGGATAGGTGGACCGACGCGTCCGCGTCCGCCATCGCAAGTGGCTTTCAGAACGCCATGTCGTTAGGACCTCAGCCCCGCCTCGACTTTGCTCAGCCCTCATCCAGTCTCGGTCAATCCATGATCATGGGCAATTTCAACTCTGATGACGAGGAAGACGACGATGACGATGAATTCGGCGATGGAGACTCGCCTGCAAACGGTGCCGGAGGGTCAGCAAAGAAAGGGAACGGAAAAGCGGCCAAGGGTAAGAAGGGCGCCGCTGCCAAATCCAAAGACGCCAAAGCTGCCCAGCACAGGAAAGAGCAGAACAGAGCAGCTCAACGCGAATTCCGGCAGCGCAAGCAACAGTACATCCGTGCGCTCGAAGCTAGAGTTGAACTTCTCTCTTCCGATCACGATACCCAGGTCAACCGACTTCGATATGCACTCCGTCATCTACTCGCGGAAAACAACTCTCTACGCACGATTGTCGGTAGCTTGGCCTCGTTCATCGGCAGTCGTGCCATCGGAGGATGTCTCAACGAAGCCGGCTTGACAAGACAACAACTTGAAGCCACCATGAACTCTTCAAGCGAAAAGGTCATGTCCGAAGCATGGGCTAATTGGCCAGGCGCAGGCGAGTGCGAGGCCCTCAAGGAGATCCGCAAAGAGAGCAATATCCCGCCCGAGGGTCTGCCCGAGAGCAAATTGGGTAACTACTTCCGTGCAGCCCAGAGCCAGAAAACCGCATCTTCCGCCTCTGCCGCATCTAGCGACAAGAAGAAGAGGACCATGGACGAGGTGGCCGCTGAGCAAGACAACAAGCGCAAACGCAAGGACGATGATGCTCCGAACCCAAGTGTAGGCGCTCCTTCCAACTCGGCCTCCCTCCCATCCAATCGCAGCAGTCCGGCTGCCCTGAACTCATTCGAATCGCTCAATCAGACCGGCAAAGTGATGACATCTTCGCCTCGTAACATGGCGTCAAGCGATATGCTGCAGACCTGGCAACCACAGCAGCCGCAGCAACAATTGCCTCCTGAATTCTGGCAACCATCCACAGCTTTGGGACAGAACATGCGAGGCAACGGCGACTCGACCTTTGCTCAGACGCTGCTTGGCGGCAACGTCGATATGTCGACTCTTGCCTCAATTGCGGGTCCGATGTTCTCTCAAAATCTATTCACGCCTCAGGATGCGGCTTCATTTAATGCACTCATTCCAGGAGGCGGCGCGCCTGATCCCAACGGCAATCCCAACTACTTGCCCTTTGGCTTGGCTCCTTCTCTCCCTTATGCTGACGGCGTCCAAACCATGGCAACAGGGTCGGCATCGAACGGCAGCCCCCTATCTCCATTTGCCAAGGGCGGCATTCAGACCGCGCTCCGTAGAAGTGGAGAAAAGGTAACGCCCCATCAGATCATGGCTATTCGCCGTCGTCGTGCTCGTGCCATCGCTCAAGTGAACCGCATCTGGGCCAAACGTGGAGCCACCAACTTCTTAAACCTGCCATCCGAATATCAGCTCGACGAGGACGACATGACCTACCTCAAGGAATCGGAAGCTAAAAATCCGCATACGATGATTGCCTGCATTCAGCTGCCCAACGGTTGGGACGAAGGCGACCTTCGCCCCAACCGCAATAACGCAGCCTCACCTGGCGGATCTACGGCCAAGTCGACGTACGACATCGAGAAGCAAGCCGAAAATTTCTTGCAGATCGCCTACCATGTGAACAACTATTACGCAAATCCTAGCTACAATCTTCCACCGATCTTAAGGGCGACGCCTCTGCAAATGTCGACTCCGCACGACCCAAGTATCGATCCTTTGCCCTGGGCGCACATCCGAGATCAGCTGATTCAGGATCCTTCGCTGGACCCGCAGTCTATAATGGTGGATCTGATTCGGTTCTTGTCGCCGGTGGAAGGGGATATCAACAATGATAGGAGTTGGACGTTGACGTTGCCGTTTTTGATTAGGTATCCGCAGTTGGTGGATGCGACGATTCTGGCGAATACGAATAGGCAAAGGGCAGCGAAGGGGGAGAAGGAGGTGACAATGGAGGATATCTGGAAGGAGCATCAGAGGTTTACAGAGTATACGCAGGCCAAGTTAAAGGAGCTTCAGTAGAGTGATTGGTGGGATGTCCGCGCTCTGTTGTATTCCGGAAGAGTTGATTTATGGTTGTACTTTTAGTTTCGGTTGATATCCTTGCAATTCTTCGCTTACTATGACTCTTCACTGGCGTTGCTGTAACTCGAATGATTGTGATGGATGATGTTGAATGTTGGATTGATGTTCGACTGCGAACGGTCAAGTCTTGAGAAGAAGTGGGAATGCATGAGAAGATGAGCATCCGGAACTCGGCCCTCGGGAAGCTCCTCCACACTTTCAGGCGTGAATTTGGTGAAGAGCTATCTTCGGTTACGTGTTTTACTGTATCACCTTTCTTCGCATCAGCCTCTTCAATACATCTTGTCCTATCTCTTGAATCTGGGGCCACTGACGCATGGGAAGCATGCAGACAGTGAAGGCGATTTCTGCTCTACAGTCTGGCTTGCCAGCTGTTCTCGCCATTGCTGCTCCACGCGCTGCTGTGTCGAGAAGCGCTTGTCGGTACTTGTCCACCTCATCAAAGCCTACGCCAACCGCATCGACTCCGGCAACCGTAGCCGGCAACAGTGGGCAGTCATCTCAACCATCATACAAATATGCCAACTTCAACGCTGACCCATCCTACCGTCCAATCCCTCCGCCACCACGTCGTAGCAAGCTCTCGCGCACTCTCTTCATCCTTGGCTGGATCCCCGTCGCTGCTTTCATCACCTCCCACCTCTACTCGCTCGGAAACATCACAGGTGGATCCATGTCCCCCACCTTCAACGGACCCTACAGCATCGCCTCGGCCGCCAACCCTCCCTCCGACGTCGTCCTCCTGAATCGCACAGTCAAATTTTCACATCACAACTTGAAAGCGGGGGATATAGTTACTCTTATTTCGCCGTTAGATCCGAGACTACTCTTGACAAAGAGGATCATTGCGTTGCCGGGGGATGTGGCGAGGGTGTGGACAGCGTCGCAAAGTGGGAGCGGGGGAAGGTGGACAAAGATCAAGATCCCTCCAGGGCATGTTTGGGTGGAGGGAGATGCGGCCGTGGATATTGTCCCTGGGAGTCTAGAGCGGGTTGCGAACGCACCTCCATCTCGCGCTCCTTCGGGAGTACGAAACAAGAGCCGAGACTCTCGAGAGTTCGGGCCCGTTCCAATGGGGTTGATCACTTCTAGGATCGAGTACATCGTCTGGCCCCCTGCGCGTTTCGGCTCGCCCGCCCCGCGTCCCTCCCCCACTTTGACCGGAGCAAAACCAGGACAGTATCCACCGAGTTTGAACGAGGATCGCACGACCCAAGTGAATCCAAGCCTGGCAAGGATCTTGGATGAGATGACAAGCATGGCGCCAAAGGAGAGGAAGAAGGCGCATCCGCAAGATTCGGTCATAAGTCCGTATGTGGATTGGAATGACCCCAATGGCAGACAGAAAGGTGAGGAGGAAGAGGACGCGGGGAGGGTAGAGGGGGAGAAGGATAGATTGAGGAAAAGCGCTTGGAATAAGGTCAGTAGAGGTGGGAGATTGGGCGATGATGCCGACTGAAACACGGAGTTGTCTTCAGAGAAGGGTAGTAATTGGAGTGGCATTGCGAGAGTGTCATGGATTCGATTGGATATGAGTGAGAGAATGGAGGATACGTTGGCGGTGGTGGTGGAGCCATTCATCTTGGTCCATACCTCGGCGGACGAACCAAGCTTCGTCTCTCTTCTCCACCTTGATTGCTCCGAGTCCACCACGTTGCGACTCAAGACTAGCTACCACCTTTTCGTAGTCCCAAGTTGGTTCGACATCAGCAATCCTCACCCAACGTGGAGCTAGCGACCGCGCCGTCCCAATCGTGTCATATACACATCTCGTGCGTGTTCGTACTAACCACATCATCCCCGTCCATCCGACCATCAGGGCTACTGCGATGAGGATGTACAACCCATTTGTGAGCGTACCTAGTACAACACTCGTCGCGATGATGGCCGTTAGCAAAGTGAGAGCGATCAACGCGGCCCTACTCTCGACCGCTCCTGCCATCCTGGTAGTAACAATCTGTATGGGAGCCCAAACAACATGGTACACCGGCCCGCCTTCTAATCCCACCACTTCTACTTCCACTTCCATCTCCCCTGCTCCACTCCTCGCTTTCCCCTTCCCCTTGCCCTCCTCTTGTTCAGCGAAGAGCTTTGCCAACTCACGTTTGAGCCGGGCCAAATCCCAACCCCACACCTCGTCCCGACATATCAAATACTTCGAGAAGTGTCGGTCGTCAGCAAAGCGCTCAATGGCTTCCTGGAGGCCGGTCGAGATCAGACGCGTGGATTGACGTTTGCGTGAACGAGTGAAGAAGACGGAGAGATCGAAATCACCTTGTTTGGAAAAGTCAAGGTTGGGCTCATCGCCTTCTTCCTCCTCCGCTTCCTGTGGCTCGGCGGGATGAGAGGCGGAGCCTACGACGTCGTCCATAAGCGGCGTCCATGGCGGCAGTGTACCCAATGAAAGGCGTTGACGGTATCGGTGGACTTCTTCCGAGCTGGCGTAGAGCGGTTTGTTCTGGGTTCTGTTGAAGACTTGCAGGTGTTGATCCAATCTGGCTCTGTCTGTGTGTGGAGGTAGGTTTCCGGCGTCGCTAGCAGCTCGACCGACGAGCTCGTCGATAAATGCCTTCATTCGGCTCTTCCACCCCTGTTGGCCGCCTCTTGACAGCCCCCGCAAGGCAGGCACATCATCAGCGACTGCAAACGGAAGCGAGTCTGCATTCGTCAATCTCGGCAATGGCACATCTACCACTTGCCTTCCTGCACCGTCTGCCGAGCTGAATCGGATGCGAAGCGAGAGCTGCTTCGAAGCACTGCCTCGAGTATCGGAGAGGAAGCGGCGGAGGAGGTCTGTTGGATTGTTGGCTTGCGAGTTGTAGGGCGAGGTGCCGAATGTGCGGGTGTGAATGCGAGTAGCGAAAGATGAAGAAGAGGCGTGAGGGAAAGAAGATTCTTCGTCTTCTTCGCGACTCAAGGGCTGATAGCCTGAGGATGAGGGTGGATAGGACGTCCCATTGAGCGGGAGAGGCGGCATTGAGAAAGCTACTGGCCTGCAGAACGGCCTGCCGTTTGCCACTGAGACCTTTAGATCCTGCTGCCGGCCTGTGGCACAGAGACAGGAAGAAGGTATGAGGACTGAAGACGGGAGGGAAGGTTGAGAAGAACCTCAAAAAGGTGGCTCGAGCTTAGCGTCTTATCTAGGCATGGTAGAAATCCGAGTTCCGAGGCAGTGTTTATGGGTTCAGGGTCCACCTCGCGTTTGCCTTTCGTTCCCTCCCTCACTCCGTCCATCCCAACACCTTTGAGGCGGACATAGCATGCTGTCCTGTCCGTGAAAGGTGTCTTGCACGCAATGTCACGTCCGGCCGACCAGACGCAACTCCAAGGCGTCTCCAACAGCGCCGTTGGTAGCCTGATCCTCTCTGCTGCGCTAAGTCTGTTTGGACTTTATACGCTTTGGGCTATCGTCCTTGTAAGTCCTCTCCCTTCCCGCCCTCCATTTCTGCCTGCTTCCAGAGTCGATCTACTGACATCATGTCTACTTGGTATCTCATTGCAGCCTTTCCTGCCTGACGACTCAGTGGTACACACATGGGTGCCAGACCGGAAATGGGCGATCACAATACCCTCCCTCGTTCTCGTGGTTGGGCTTAGCACTGTCGGAATCTACGCTGGGCTACTATTACGCAGGGATGCATTGGAGGATGTGGCTAAACAGCAAAATGGATCGGTGAAGAAGCAAAGCTAAGCTTGTCGAGTTCGGCACGAGCAAAATTGTCGAATCAGCAGACTCTCATTCGCGGGATTAGCAGTACCCGACTGCTCGCACAATCAATCTCGCCTCCTCCTACACATCCGTCGACTCGAGAGGGTTCGTGATCAGTATCAGATGCCATAGTTCCACAGGCACGCAGCGCACAGCTCAGTCACAATCGAAACACAGGCAAGAGTGTACAATATCATGAAGCCGATTACCATTGTTAAGCAAAAAGAATACCCAGGCATCCAAATACACAGCAGTAGAAGTAGAAGTACAAATATAAATAGGCGGCAGATCCGGAGTTGTCATCCAAAGACCGCTAGATGAAAGCAAAAGTGGTGCAAGGCGACCGCCCAAAAGGGGTATGCGCGGGGGACGCCATTTTGAGAGCCTCTAAAGCATCTTAGCTGTTGGTACCGAGGATACCAGCAACGCAAGCCGAAGAGCAGGTAACGAGGATACCGGTGACAAGCGAAAGGGGAGCAAGACGGGCAATGGCACCACCGCGGCTGGGGGCAAGACCGGAGAGCACACCAATGTTGATACCGAGCGAACCAATGTTACCGAAACCGGCAAGCATAAAGTTGGAGATGAGGATAGATCGGCTCTCGAGACCACCGGCAGTCTTGATGGTCTCAAGGTCGGAGTAGGCAACGAACTCGTTGGCGACGATCTTAGTAGCAAGAAGCTGGGCAACCTGGAGGAGATCCTTCTTGGGAACACCCATGCACCAAACGAAGGGGTAGAGGACGTAACCGAGGATGAGGGTGAGCGAGAGGTTGTTGATGGTCCAGAAAGCACCAATGTACTTGAGCAAACCGTTGACGGTGTAAAGAAGCGAAACAATGCAGAGCACGTTGCAGAAGATGAGGGCAGCAACGCGAACACCGAGCCAAGCACCATTGGAGAAAGCGTGAAGAGGGTCGACAGCGTCCGACTTCTCGTTGAGCTCGATGTTGACGGAACCGGCAGTGACGGGGGTCTCGGTCTCGGGAACGACAAGCTTGGAAGCAGCAATCGATGCAGGGATCGACATGACGGCGGCAGTGATGAGGTGGGTGGGGTCAACACCCATCTGGACGTAAGCCAAGAAGACGGAACCGGCGATGGTGGCGAAACCGGAGGTGAGGACCTGGAAGATCTCGGCGTTGGTCATCAAGTCGAGGAAGCTCTGAACAAGGACGGCGTTCTCACCCTGACCGATGAAAGGCGAAGCGGCAGCGACGACGGCCTCGGCACCAGAGATACCCATGAGCTTGAAGAAGAACCAGGCGAACTTGCGAATGGCCCAGGACATGACACCAAGGTACGAAAGGAGAACGACGAGGGCAATGAAGAAGATGATGGACGAGAGAACATTGATGAAGAAATAGTTCTGCTCGACGAGATCACGCCAGAAGAAGGCGGCACCACCGACCTGACCCTGAGCGAGCAAGTCAGCGGCAGCGAAAGCGAGCCACTTGGCGACGCTGAAGAAAGCGCCGGTCTTGAAGACGAGGAGACCAATGATGACCTGAAGACCAAGACCCGTGATGACAGGCTGGAGCTTGATGGCGGAACGGCGAACCGAGATGACGTAGAAGAAGCAGTTGATCAGGAAAAGACCAAAGAGAGAGCGAGCACGGTCAGCGTATCGCGACTCGGGAACCTGCTTGATACCGAATGCGCTGCCAAAGTAGATGGCAAGGAGGACACCCCAGCCAATTCCGAGCTGGCCGTAGTGGGGGACCTTGCTCCAGGGGTTGGAAGCACAGGTGGTCCAAACACGCTCGATGACGTTGGCAAAAGGAGTCTTGGAGATGTAGCGGTTATTGTGGAAGAGAATGAGGAGGATGAAGAACCAAGACCAGAAGGTGGTAATAACCCATCGGTGGCGAGTCTCTTCGCGAATGATACCGGGCAACCACCAACCGAGAATCAAGCAGATGAGAGCCATGTCGAAGACGACACGTGTAGCCTTGTGAGTTCGGATCGAGTGCCAAAGCTTGCCAGCACGGCCAGGCTCGCCCTGAGGGTGAGGCTCGATAGCCTCAACAGGGGGACGACCGCTGCTCTCGACATCGCGGTCGGAGGACTGGTAGCCAAGCTTGTCATCGTGCGCCTCGTTGTGGGAGCCAGTGCTGGCGGCCTCCTTGGAAAGCTCGGGAGTCTGAGAAATGGGGTTCTGGGCAGACATGATGAAGTCGAGTTGTTGCAGAGAAAGACAGGGATGGGAAGGAAACCAGAAGAGTCTAGTGTAGGAGGAGCTACTCCGTTGCACGAACGAGTAAGCTGGTCAGGCAGTTCCGCAAGGGAAGCGGAACGCACAAAGTGTGGGGATGGAGGCGGAGGGGAGGGTGGTGGTGGACGGAGGTGGAAGGGGGAAGCGGGAAATTGAGGAGGATCAGCATCTTTGATATAGGAATTGAGAGAGACTAGCTCCATTGCGAGATCAGCGGAAGGGCAAGGGCAGAGTTGTTCGAGGTAGAGCGGGCGTGGCGAAGACCGGTAGCCTGTGTGACAGGTCTAGAAAGACCAAAAAATCCCTGAGTGGATCCGGTAAATTCTTGCACAAACTTTTAGCCAGAACGGAAAAAAATGGAGTGTGAGTGTCGACAGATAGCGTCGCAGGGCAGCACACACATGAAAATCAGATTGAATTTAATTTTAAAGAAAGTCGGCGAGTGCATACTTTGCGGCGATTCACCCCAGAGGCCTTCGGGTGGGCATGGCTCTCGAGTCTCGCCACGACGGGCAGCAGCTGAGAAGCGCGTGGTGTCGTCTGATTCGGTACTGTCAGGGACGAGCGTAGGAGCTTTCAGGAACCAAGAGACCAAGCTCAGCTGTGCTGGCGCACGCAAAGCAGGGCAAACGCGAACGACCTTATCGCTCCATTCAGCGGAGGCGCGCGGGGGTTGAAGCACTAGGTTGCAAAGGAAAGGCTGGCGCAGAAACCGGGTGTACGAGAGAAGTAGCTCGGATGGCCAATGGGAAGTGTGCAAGCTCAAGAACAGAGCGACAGGCCACAATGAGAGAGTTGAGAAGAGGTGGCAATTGCATGCTGTGGTTGCGGATGCGAGACTCCGAACCGGTGGGAAGTGGTTCTCACACTATCTTGTGGACGCGTATTCAGGCACTTTATCGCGAGACGGCTGTAGCGAGAGGAGCACTGGCACGACCACACGATCTCATTGTGGCTTGCGCTCTGGAGCGGTGTAGATAGGGAGCATGAATTGAGGATGGTCGCGGAGAGCGGGACAGGAAGCGAAAGCGAGGGCAAAGTCGAGGCCTACAGGCAGGGAAAGGAGGGGTAAGAAGGCAGGCAGTTGACAATACATCCACGGCAAGAGTACAGTGAGGGAAAGCCGTCACGGGATGCGAAACTTGGCTATCAGGCCGGCACTGAAGGGGAAGAAAGAGGCACAACAATCACAAGGGTAGGATGGAAAGCCAAGCGAATTGAAAAGGAGCAACGTCTTCCGAAGCATTGCAAATCGTAAACGAGCAACACATGCGATACAACTCGACTCGAGTACATGTGTCCACTTGAATTGCTTTGGTACTCGAGCTTCGTCTGTATCAATTAGGTCCCTTTGTCACTGTTGATGCTTTGACTTTCCGTCCATGTCAACAACGTCGAGAGCGATCAAAGTTACGAACTCAGGCGATAATTTGATGATCACCGATGGAGGTTAATTGTTTGGCACAGTGAAGGTCTGATATCGCCACCTACGTGTGAGGTTGAGTAGGAGGGTTAGATGTGCGGCTTTGTGTAACCCGAGCTCGCATAGCCCTTCTTGTGGCTAGGGATAGCGACCACATTATTGAATAAAAGGTGGGTCGTACAAAGGCGGACCCAATCAGCTGTCCAAGAAAAATTGTTTCCAATCGCCGCATTTCTGGCAGCCAAAGCGGATACCCTGCAGTAAAGTGGGCTCGAGAGCTTCTACAATACTTCCACAAACACACGGCGGGACCAGGCGGGAGGCTAGAAGATCTTCGACGCGGTCCATTTCTGATTCCAGGCTACAGAGTAGAGCAAATGAGCAGAGGAAGAGCACTGCAAGCAAAAGATAAAGACGAGGCTTTTTCTCAGCCCTTTTCTGGAATTGCGTGCATGCGCGCTGAGCAAGCTTAAATGGAAGCACAGCTTCGGTGGATTCGCCAGCTTCGCTCCTTCGTTTTCAAATTTCAAGTGGTTATTTCAAAAAGCATGCTTCGGTCGTAACGGTGGAATTTCTATGTGCCTGCAGAGTACCATATTTTCTCGAAATTAGAATCTGCATGCCTTATCCTGCCTGCCAAAATTCGAGTCCTTCCATCTTCGCCTGTTTCTTCTCTCGCCTCTTGGAAAAATCGAACTCCGCCGCGTGACACAACGAGATTTTATTCGTTTTCTCTCCGGGTTCAGCCAAAATTCTCCTTCCAAGTTGACCGCCGTTTACAGCCAATTTGCAGTCCTTGGCATTCACGACTCTCACTCTTGGTGGTTTGTATATCCATGGAATGGATGTCGCTATGGTAATGGAGGGGGTGAATGTCACAACGTTGCAGAACTGCCTTGATTCGTCTGAGCGACACTCAAAAGGGCAGAAATACAGCCTGAAGGCATGCTTCGATATCGGGGTTCTGCTAGAAAGCAATGGGTGAACGGGTCACGAGGATTGGACGAGCAAACCATTCTTGAAAAGAAAAATTTCATGCATGCAAAGCAACTTTTTTGTTCGACCTTTTTTTTTATTCAGCTCACCTGCTCTGTATCTTGTCCCTCCCGTGACCCGAGCAAATCATCAAAATGAGGCAGGTCTTTACCAAAGCGGAACTCATCATATCTGCAGGCACAACTGCCGACCGCCGTTCGAAACTCGTTCCTAAATCATCGTCTCGGTCACCCTGATTGCCTCGTGCGGCCCCGCTTGAGCCGAACATGGACCATAGATACTGTCGTCGCCCGGGCCAATCAGTCCATGCGTCGGATACAACAGGGATGTGATCATGGTCACGAACGACGATATTTGCGGCCGCTCAAGCTGGGAGGGATCAGGCGGAACCTGAAGAATACAACTCGCACGGCATCATGCTATTGCGAGCTCTTCACAGTCACTATGTGCGAACAAAACATCGTCTGCGACCATTGAAAGGCTGTCATGTAGCTTGGCAATGATGGCAGCCAAGCCCTGGCCAAGACCTGAACACTCGGGATGCAGTTTCTGCAACCAACGGCGGTGCATGAAACGGGGCAAGCTCGAGTTCATAAATCTCTTCTCTTCCGAGCTTCCATCTGCTCGGCCTAACACTATGTCCCCGCCAAAAAATCATTTTCGACTGCTCCGGGAGCTCGGAAGACATCACTTCTCGGCTACCACCATCACTTGCATCTCATGAAAGGCATGCAACACTCGATAGCAAAACACCATGTCGGGGGCACAACCCTTCGCCATTCTTTTGACTTTTCCACATGGCGCCCCGCACTTCTGCAACCGTCTCCGCACCGATAACGAGATCCGGGTGTTGCTTTCCTCAGATGATTGTGGTAAGGTTTTATCTTTGTGTACTGTGATTGCTTGCCCCCACAAACCTTCTCGGCCATCTCCGAAACTTCCCCAGCCTCCCCTTTCCTCCTTATCCCTTCCGCCCCTTTTACGTCCGCAATGTGCCCCATGCACTCTGCAATTGCAAGAACTTATTTGTGTCGTATGTCGTGACCCTGCATCACGAGACCGTCCCCGTTATTCTGGCTCGTACGTCTTGCATGGTCCTCATCCACAGCTGTGTCGAGCCCTGATGCTCTACGTCAATGTTTATCGCTGTTTTCGGCAGCGTGTTCTCTGCTGACCTGTCGTGCCACCTTCTCTATGTCCTGACGTATCTCTGGGCTTCTTCTTTCGATCGTCTCACTGCTCTGAGCATCACTTGTTGCTGACTCTATCAAGGCTTCGGATCCTCGGCTGGATCTCTCTCACAAACCGTGTCAAGTGCGTTTAGCAACATTCGGCTGAATCCGAGCTGGAAAGAACAAGCTGAATGCACAGCTGTGTCTTCAAGGCTTTTCGAGGGCGAAGGTTGTGCATGACGCGGCATGAAGGTGTGCAACCAAGATAGGCGTTTGGTATCATAATGACTCTGAGAACCGGTAACGGCGGTCAGGTTGCGTCCGAGAGCCGGACGAAAATTCACTGCCTCAGAATTTCATCGCCGATTTTCCGTGTTGTTATTCAAGATTCTTACCCTGATCGGGTCTCGGGACGACCCTAACTATGACCCTACACTCCAGACTCAAGACTCTCTAAAGCAACTCTGCATCGAAAGGTTGGCATGACATACAACGGAGGTCAGAATGATCACTCAGCAATGATGAGCGAAGCCTTGCCGTAACCAGTACCGCAGCAAAGTGTAGCCACACCAACCTGCTGACCCGTCCTCCTCAACTCTGCCAGCAAGCTCGTCACCAACCTTCCACCCGAAGCACCCAGAGGGTGACCCAACGCAATCGCACCTCCCTTCGGGTTCACCTTTGCCTCATCCAGCTTGAGCGTGTCCAGCACCATCAGCGATTGTGAAGCGAACGCCTCGTTGAGCTCCCACAGCTCAATATCGTCCGTCTTGAGCTGGAAGCGCTCCAACAGCTTTGGCACCGCCTCCGCAGGCCCGATACCCATCACGTCTGGCTTGACACCCTTAGTCGCTGTACCAACCCAGCGACCGAGGATCTCCATGCCAGCGGCTTCGGCGACGTCGCGTCTCGCCATAGTGAGTGCGACGGCACCGTCGCTGACTTGGGAAGAGTTTCCGGCGGTGCTCTTGCCATCAGCGCGGAAGACGGGTTTGAGCTTGCCGAGCGATTCGGCGGTAGTGCCAGGTCGGATACCTTCGTCTTTGCTGATGAGCTTCTTGCCTTCTTTGCCAGTCTCGGGATCGATCCAACGCACTTCGATGGGCTCGATTTCGGAGCCGAGCCGACCGTCCTGCTGAGCGGCTTCGGCTTTGCGGTGCGACTCGGCTGCAAATTGGTCTTGACGCTCACGGCCGATGTTCCACTTGTCCGCGACACGCTCGGACGTCTCTCCCATGGGCAAGATGCAGTCACGAGCATCGACCGAGTCCGACTCTTTGAGCCAGGGGCTGAGATCAACAGGGATAGCACGCGAGCCGTAGTTGCGAGTCATCGACTCAACACCAGCAGCGACACCACACTTGATCTCGCCATTACGGATCGCATTGGCGATGTCGGTGATGCTTTGCAAGGAACTAGCACATTGGCGGTTGACAGTCTTATAGGCGGAAGTGATGGGCATGCCAGCGTGAAGTGCGGCCATGCGTCCAGATTTGGCACCGCCGAGCTCCATGAGAACGGTACCGGTGCAGATGTCTTCGATGATGTTCTTGTCCACACCTCGCGACTCAAGCCTCTCGCGTGTGCGTTGCAGCACATGAGCTAGGAGCTCCTCGGGGTAGGCATCTTTGAAGCCCTTCTTCATGCGCGCGATGGGTGTTCGCAGTGCAGTCGTGAAGACGACATCGTCAGCCCGCTTTTGCAGGAGGCTCTGAAGACCTTGTCGGACAGCTGGACTGCTTCGAAACGCCATAATGATCGTGTTGCCTGGTTTGCAAGTTTGTGTATGTGCTTTACGTTGCTGCTGAAGTTAGCTGACCTCGACGTCGATGGGACAGTCAAGAGCTGGTTTGATGTCCGATGCGAATGGAGTATCGAGGAACCCTTTTGAGAGGTCCTATTGTGTCTTGATGAAGGTAGGAAAGATAGATGAGCTCCGTGCGATCTTGTCCATTCGAGAAGCACTTGCTCATCCACTTTGCACAAAGCTCGCACTCCGAGTGCTACCGACAAACACACGGACAGGGTCCGCTGACATTTCTTCCTTTCATCATCAGCTGTCTGTGGGGTCAACGGCTCCACTCTTCGTGCCAAAATTCGGCTTCATGCCGTCATTTCCGTGCTCGATTCTGTTCAACTTTCATCCGCCCTTCCGCGGTCTCCAGCCGCCGTTGACCGAAAATCGGGTCAATCGGGAAATGGCTCGGTTTTCAGGTCTGTATTTTTAGGATCGTTTTTTATGCCAAAATTACAGATTTTTGGCAGCTGTCAAAAGTCGCCGTGACATATCCCATCAGATTGTCTTCGAAGGTCGAGACACCGATGTTGCAGGCCTGATGGCGGCGAATGCAGGGTCTAGATTGTACGTTAGCCTTAATTATAGTGTTTAGTGGCTGAGCCTCCATTCAAGTAGACTCTACGTTGAGCTTCAACCTGAAAGACAGGGGTAGAACGGTGTTTGATGCAAGCCTAGCGTCCTCGACATCCGATGGACGGCCTCTGAAATGCGGCTGGATCCTCGAGCTACCACGTGTACTATAGTTGACAGATGTTCCAGCTACTGGCCTCTCAAGAAAATGCTCGGGCTGTTACGGCAAGACCGACGGCCTGTTCTGTCTCGAGCGAGGCGAAGCTTACCTGTTTGGGAAGGTGGTACTGTAGAATGCACCGTTCCTGGGAGCGCAAAGGAAAGGTACAAGAAGGCGGGATGATTCCATGCTTGCCGTTCCTTTCTTCTTCCCATACACACCTTCCTCCAAGCTACTCTGTCGGTCTCATACGTGAAAGCTCGCTGGTCGAGTCAAGAAACACTCACGTTGCAAGTTCTTCGCCCAGGACCGGTTCCTCAGTGCATCGTGTTTGGTACACGCCGGCGCTCACGCAAACACTATCTGCCGGACAGCATATTTTCACAAAGCTGACCTTGCTTTCAGGCCTACAGGCTGCAGCTCTTGAAAACAGAGCGATAAATCGAGAATCCCATCGAGAATCTCATCCACAGACCATCAAAATGACCGGATTCCGAAACAACGCAAAGAGCTGGGCGGGTTCATGGTTGTGTATATTTGCGGTTGTTGTGCTCAACATTATGGGCAGTGGCCGAGTAGATGCGGCTGTATTGCCTCGCATGTCACCTTTGAAGGTGGTCGGAGTCGACGACAGCTCGCCCAGCCCTCTGCCCATTGTCTCGACCTACACCCTGTACTTTGGCAACAACGGCGCTACAGTCACTGCGCCGGTGACGTATCAGCCCACCTCAACCGGCTCGTCCAAGTTGACTTCCTCGACAATTGTCTCCGCGCGACCGACGTTCAAGCCGGGCAAATGCTCCAAGAGACACACCTCTGCTCGAGTGTCGGCTGCTGCCAGCGCGTCGACATCCATCGCTACAGCCAATTCGGATCTTGCCACTTCTGCGTCGGAATCTTCGACGGGCAGTACTACCAAGACATCCACGTCAGCTCGACAACAGAGCACAGTCTTCCCAACAGTGGCTCCAGCCAATTCTGTTTCGACCTCACAGAGGGCGTCACTCAAAGCCGATGTGCTTCCACACAACTTTGTCAACAAGATCGATACTTTGGTGGAGGCCTACGACGGACTCACGGGTCGCAAGGCTCGCCAGCTCGCTTTGATCCTGTCCAATCAGACGAGCATCGATGCCAACACATCGAGAACTGATACTATCCTGGATCACCTCGCTGAAGCTTACTCCGCTACCAACACAACGTCCTCCCTGACGCCAAGCAACGCATCTATCGAAGAATCGAACAGCACACCTTCCAGAGCTTCGGTCAACTCGGACGCGAAAAAGAGCACCTCACTTCAGCACTCTTCTATCATCCAATCCGGCAAATCGAATATCACCCTCTTCTCCAACCTCGAAGGCTATGGCCCGAGCCAAGTCCGTCACGACCTCCACATCATCCGCAAATGGGCTGACGATCTCGACCAGCTCTCCACCCCTGCCCTTCTTGACGAGACCGTAGCTGCCATCCTGTCCGCCGCAGCACGCTATTTCCCTGAGCTCTCCACTCAGGATGCAGCTAGAGTCATCATGGCGGACATCAAAGCGGAATCTGATTTCGACCCTGACAACGTTTCTGGCGGTCGCCTTGACTCAGGATCGAGCTGGGGTTTGATGCAAGTTTCCCCCTTTGGCTCGGCCGAACTCAGGCTGTTTCAGCAGCATGCAACGGTAGAAACGAACACATACTCGTGGGAGAGAAGATACAATGTCTCCACCACCCCAGCTTCGTTCGGCGCGGGTCCTTTGCTGGATTGGAATACGGGCAAGCTGCTCGATCTCAAATCTCTTACAAATGACGACCTGTTCCGACCGTGGGTGAACGTACACGTCGCCTCGTGGATTCAGTCCAACCTCGCGCGCACCTCCTCCCAGGATCCATACACTTGGCCGGTAGTCTATGCCAAAAGCAATACCGCCAGGGCGCAGGATAACGCGAAAGCGGGGTGGACGGCGGTGGACAAAGCCTTGATCGGATCGGGGCTGCCAAGGACATACATGACTGCGTTGGGATCCTGGGTTGCGGGCCCGGCAGTAGACGGATACGGCAGCTACACCCAAGGCGGTGACGACGTCAGTGCGCCTTACTTCCGCAACATTGCCCAAGGGCTCAGCGTGCTGTACGGAAAGACCGTCCCTCCCAGCTGGCTCAACACCCTCTCTCTGCACGCTGGACTTGTTGACTACCACTGATCTCTATCCAAGGATAATAAATGCGATGTAACGGACCATGCTAGCAATACAAATACAATGCTCTTACCACCCTCTTATCAACGGAACAGACTCCCAATCTTGTCCTCAACCTCCTGTTCAGTCATCCTGATATGTTTACTCGGATTCTTCGTAAAGTCACTTCCCTTATGCTTTCCCAAGAACCTCCCATACATCGGACAAACCATCCTCGTCACATCCCTCCTCAATCTCTCTTTCAGCTCCACATCCTCCCTACTAATCGGATACGCCCGATGCAACCTTTCCAAATCATCCAGCGCCTCGTAAAACTTGGCAAATCTATCCTTGACCTGATTCTTCTCACTTCCACTCCCAACACCGATGAGTTTGGACGTCGCATGCCTGTGGTATTGTGAGCCGGCGTTCAGCGGCTGGTCCTCCATCAGCGGTGCGACGACGGGCGACCAAGCATCGAGATAGGCGGTAGAGGCTTGACGCATCGCTGTGGCAAGCAGATCGTCGCCCATCTCGCCGAGGTGGAGCGTGAGGATGGAAGCACTTCCGCCGTCTTCCGAGGCGCCAAGGTAGCTCGGGAGAGGAGAGGAGAGTGTGCGACGAAGATGGCCGATGTTGTTGAGGAGGAAGACCGAGGCTGTGGAGGGCTGTCGAATGGCCCTCGACCGGGCTTCGAGAGAAGTGAGCACCACCGCTACAACGTCGTTGAGGTAGTCCCCAACAATCGACTGTCTACTTTGATCGTTGTCCAGCCCGAGCGAAAGCACCGGCGCTACACCGCTGGACATCATCCAATTTCCATTGCCCAATGTGTGCAGCAGCGGTGACACTACATCGCTGTACTCTGTGACCTGCCGCACAAACTGCAAGCCGAGATAGGTGATCTCGTTGACGGACGTGCTTGGGACTTCTCCAGCCTTGCGTGCAGGAATAGCCTTGACATCCTCAATGAAGCGAGGAAATATGCCAATCGCTGTATTCTTGAGCTTGCTGTAAGTTTCGAGCAGTTCAGCTGCGGGCGCAAAACCAGCGTTCAGATCCAAATCCGCCTTGTCGAGCGGAGCATTGCTGCGAAGCGGTGCTTCTGGCGAGTCTTCCATCGCTCGAATGAGCACGTCCCATCGCCCTGAGAGAATGACGCCGGACATTGCACCGATGAGATCGAGCAAAAAGGAGGTGTGTGTCGCCAAATGACGGCGTATATGCGATGAGACGGTGCCAAGTGTTTCGATCAAGGTCTCGAGCGAGCTGGCCACGATTTGAGAGAAAGTAGCAGCAAGGAACAGTGTTTCCTTATCCAGCTCGGCCGACGAGATGATGCCTTGCAGAATGCGGTATTCGTTATCCAGCATGCCGTAATACGCTTCAAACATCTCGACCGCACCCGAATCTCCTCTTCGATAGTTGGAAGACTGGTCCTCGTCGTCGTGAGTGACCATGACCATTCCAGAAGCGCTAGCACCTGTGCCGATCTTCTCGAGCGCGTACTGCTGCAACCTTGAGGCGAGCGGACTGAGACACTGCGTGAGGTACTTGCTTCGAACCGAGGCATAGGCGGCGAAACCAGCCGAAAGTGGCGAGTACCCATTTCGAGGATGACGCGGCAGCGTGGACAAATAGTTGAAGATTGGCACGATAGCGTTGTGTGTTGCTTCCGACAGTACGGGGTAGTGCGCATTCCTGGGACTGTACTCGGCAAGGTCGATGACTTCTGAGTCCGCGCGAACCCAGTCCGAGATGACGTTAGTGAGATTGCGGGCGCCGAGTTCGATAAGATCGTTCATACGCTTCATCACACCCTCTTGACTCTTCAGGTTGGACGTCTGGAGGTAGGCGAGACCCTTGATGACACGGTCGATCGTGTCCATATAAGGCCGTGTATCTCTGACATCAGGACCTTGTTTAAGCAGGGGCTGCTCGTCGATGATGACATCGTAGTGGCCGAGGGTCTTATTGAGTGCAGCCAGGGTGAGATCAATGTTGTCCGACATGCGTGCGAGCTTCTGAGTGCCTTTGTGAATGGGCAAGATGCTGCCTTCGAGCTTGATCAGACGCTTGTCAAAGCCGGAAAGGATGGTTGTCATTCTGCTGGTCAGGGTTGCGAGTTTGCGCTGGTTTTGTGAGAGCATCTGCAACTCTGCGAAAGCGACTTCGGTATCATTGTGCACAGAACTACCGTGGCCGGTCGCAGAATACGATGATGTGCTGGTCGTTCGAAGTGGACGCGTGTTCGGGTTCATTGACGAAGAGGCCTTGCTGCTCTGGCTCGAGTACGACATGATTGCATCCAGACCGCTGGTTGATCCGAACGGGTCGATTGCTCACAAGATCGTCCGCGACTTCCAAGGCATCGATTGGGTAGAGTGAGCGTCGAGGTATGAGGTGAGTGCAACAGTGCGAGTGTGCACTCTCAAGATCAACACTGCATGTGTCCGTGCATGCGGGACACCAACTCCGCGAGATCGCGAGATCTGAACATTGATCTGCCCTTTCACCCCGATCTCGGCTATCCTTTTTTTTCTTCTTCCTGTCTTGCCTGAGCATTTGGCAGCAGTCCGGGCAGACTTCGGATCACGTCATCCAGACGTTCAGCTGCGCGTTTGGCTGCATACAGTAACTCAAGAAGAAAGACTCTCCACCGAACGTGGGGGAAAGAGCTTCTTTCTCGGCAGGCTGAGCAGCTGCAGCTGTTGGTTACGAGAACACATGTGTGCCGCCACCCTGAATAGCCTCTTTCTTTATCATTCACCATCACTTCTGAAGACCATTGCCCAATCTGCGTCCCCTACTTCTCTCTGTCATCTTTGGATTTGCCGCACTCATCTATCTCCCGCTCATGAGCAGATTCTTTTCGCTCTTCACCAAGTCGTCCCAGCCACTCATTCAGCATCTCGGACCTCCCACCACCCCCACAGCTATTGCCGCTCAGCAAGCACTCTCATCCGCCATGTCTGGACAAGAGACCGCCACCGTCGCCTCTGGCTGCTTCTGGGGTACCGAAGACATCTACCGCAAGGCCTACGGAAACGGAAAAGGCCTTCTCGACGCCAAGGTCGGCTTCATCGGCGGACACGAGTCCAGCAAGAACCCTTCGTACGAGGAAGTCTGCACAGGTCGCACTGGTCATGCCGAGGCTACACAGATCGTCTACGACCCAAGCAAGGTCTCCTACGCTGAGATGATTGAGTTCTTCTACCGCACCCACGACCCAACCCAACTCAACCAGCAGGGTAACGACCGAGGCACACAATACCGTTCGGCCATCTTTGCTCACGACGAGAACCAGCTCAAGATTGCCAAGCAGGTGACCGAGGAGGTACAGAAGAAGCATTTCGATCCTAAAGGCACCAAGATTGTAACCCAGCTCGAGATCCGAAAGAAAGAGGACTTCTTCCCTGCTGACGACTACCACCAGCAGTACTTGATCAACAACCCCAACGGATATCACTGCTCTACACACAGGTACTGGTGGTAATGAGTGTGCAGGTGTTTCAATTCAATGCTTCAGCTCGCTGTCTCTAAACTCACATATGTTCATACAACCTTGCATTATCTATTCAGCCTCGATGTAGCATTCAACCTTCTGCGAGCATCCTTTGTGAGCGCAACAAGCCTGTGAACCCCGTCTTTCGGCACGGCTAGCAGTGAGGCAAGGTCTACTGCAGCGACTCGGAGGGTTTGCCAACCTCTCTGCGCCACAAGAATTGATTGTTAGAGCGATCGCAAATCATTGGCGCGTTCCCGATGCAGATCCGAGACGCGTGGATCTGAGAAATCTCGGCTGATTGGAAAGATATGCATGCATGCAAAGTGCACAGCCGCGCTACGCCCCACTCTCTCTCACCTCTCCCCCAACCTGCGGACGGGCGACATCAACACTTTCCCACCTCCACAGTTTCCATTCTTGTGTAGCCAACTTATTGACTGACACCGTCAACAGCCCCTTTCCCTCCTGCCACCACGTCCATACCTGAACTCATCTCTTGATACCTCGTGACACGACCGGCATCAGCATCCAGCCTCGAAGCGTCCATTAGCGTTTTGTTCGACACCATCATGCCGCGCTTCGCCGTACCCGCAGCGCCCAAGTGTGCACGCTGCAATACATCCGTCTACCTCGCAGAACAAGTCATCGGTCCCGCCTCAAAGCCGTACCACAAAACATGCCTTACGTGTGTCGTCTGCAATAAACGACTCGATTCCACCCTCTTGGTCGAACATGATGGCGAGCCCTACTGCAAGAACTGCCACAAGGAGCATCTTGGGACCGGCAAGGGCGGTTTCGCAAAGGCTGTCAACCTCAATCCTACATCACCTCAATCGCCGCGATCACCAGTGACAAACCTGTCCAACACGACGAGAAGTCCATTGTCGACGCCATCGAGAGCTGGCGCTGCATTGAGGGAGCAGCAGTTCAGCACGCCAGAGTCAAGACTAGGAGAGGCAGCCAGGAGGTCGCCCAGTCCGACAAAATTCACGCCGGGAGCGGCGCTGACTGGGAGCGAGGATCAGGTGCCAGGTATCAACATCCGTGCGAGGGGAACGGGACCCAGCAGTCCACTTGCTTCTCCACCCTCACCGACTAAGCCTTCATTCAACGGTGCCAGTGGCTCGAGTGCTCCTATAAGGTCGATTGACGAAGCTATAGCATCCGGCAACATCGACATCAACGACCCGGTCGCTCGCATCCAAGCAGCCGTGGGTGGCATGAGTATTGCTTCTCCCTCCTCTTCTCGCAAAGCTCCTCCATTTGAGGACAACGCCGACTCTGAGCCTTTGAGGCAGTCTCATCCACTTCCCTCAGTGGATTATTATGCCACACCATCACCGCCCATCTCGCGCTCCACCAAGCCCACATACATCGAAGAGACGTCAGTCGCCGAGGACGGCACTCCAATTACTATCCAGACACGCCGTGTCGCCGCAGCAGACACCATTGCTTCGATCCACTTCCATGGAACAACCTCCCCTACCCCTGCAGCCAAAGTCAACACGCAATCTCCCCTTTCCGGCATTGGCTCGCTTCCACCCCCACGAAGACCGGATCCAAAGACTCTCACCGGCGCATCGGGAACAGCGAAGATCGCTCCACCTCGCGTCATCCATAATCCATCCACCACCGAATCCACCTCTTCCGACTCGCTCGTCGGTTCGCGTCGCAAAAGTGGAATTGACCGAATCGGCCTCTCCTCCTCCATCGTCGATGCTTCTGGTGGCACACCTCTCTGCGCTAGATGCCATCGTCCCGTCTATTTTGCAGAGCAGAAAGCTGCAGCTGGGAGGAAGTGGCATAGAGCTTGCCTCAGGTGCGATGGCTGCAATACGACGCTAGAATCAGGAAAGCTGGAAGAGGGTCCGGCAGAGAGGAATGCAGCGGCTCCGCAGGGAGGGGCGAATGTTTGGTGTAGGACGTGCTATGCAAAGTGGTTCGGACCTAAGAATCTGGCCGTCGGATTGTCGTTGCCTGAGACGATGCGGTGATGGACGAACAGGCTGCCATTGTATCTGCATACCCTCTCAATGTTGGCCAATTTACCATCTTCAGTTCAACTCATCGTCGCTTTGTCGAACAATGATATCCTATACAAGCGCTTATATAAATGAGGAAAGCACAAGGGGTATATTACGATCCGATACTGATCTATGACAGAAGTCATGTTTCGTTTCCTCAACGCAGTTCCTGCGGCCACTCTTCCCTCCTCCTGTGGACTCCCTCTTTGCCAAACCTTGGATTCATTGGAAACTCGACTCCTTCATTTGGATGTTTGCCTATTGGCACCACCCACATCCACATTTTCGGACCCATGGCTTGACTCATATTTGTCCTCCATGCTCCCTGCCCCGCCTTGTTGCCTTTGTTTTGACGCTGACGCGAATCGTTCTGCTTCTCACCTGCGGCGTTGATCGCCATCCCCTCCTCCTCATTCGCCTGCTCAGCATCAAAGTCGACCTCATTCTCGCCGCCCAACCACCACCTATTCCCCTCCATCGTCCACCTCCCCCACTCGCGATCCCATCCCCTCACCATCTCTCTCTTCTTTTTCAAATTCGCACCCCACCCTCCCGCCTGATTCGCCTTCATCCCCACCCACCTATCCACCAACACCCTCTCCCTCCCCACCACCCTATTCACCCCTACATGCTCAATCGTCGTCATATTCTTCCCCATCAACCACGCATGCGTCCCCAACAAAGCCCCGGTGAAGATCACAAACATCGCACAAATCGGAAACAGACTCACCAAAAACCCATCCACCCTCCACTCGCCCCTATCCGCTTTCAAGGCTCGAACGCCACGGTGGAAGAACACCGCAGTGGTGATGAGGGTGTACACCTCTAAAAGCGTCACCCAGAGCACAAAGATGAAGAAGAAGCGTTGATTGTGGGCTCCAACACAGCCACCGACCCAAGGGCAATGGTGGTCCATTTTGAGGACGCAGGTTCCGCAGCGACGACAGTGGTGGGCGCGAGGCGGTTTGACGCGGCGACAACGGTGGCAGTAGAGAGCCGCGGCGGAGAGAGGGGGAGGGTCGTTTGCAGGCCGACGTTCGGGGGCGGCCCAGGTGGAAGCGGCAGGAGAAGTGTTGGGTTGATTGGGCACGGACGGTGGCTGAGATGCCTCGATCGCCCCAGCACCTTCCTGAACACCTTGACCCTCAGCCACAGCTGCGGCACCAAGAGGACCGATCAGACCCGGAAGCTGCGGATCAGTCGCCTCGGCTTCTTCAGTTGGAGGCAGCGTTTCCGCTGCAAGAGTGTCTGTCGTGGCCTCTTCTTCGACGATGGTGCATCTAGACATGGTGCGAGAGTGCGAGAGGTTGCTAGTCATCGAGTTGTGCTTTGGCTCGACTGAACCTGGGAGAACACGCATGCTGTCGGATGATGCACGATAGCCACCAAATTGTTCGAGGTCTGCGCTGTAGGATGGGTATGGTGCCGAGTTCGGGAGCGATGATGCGGGAGCTCGTCCATCTGCAGTGACGTCTGTGCTGGAGCGAGGCTGTGCTGGGATAGGCATGGGTCCTGATACGCTTTGTGGCAATGGGCCGGCTTGATGAGGCGGAGGGCCGTTCCATTGACCTGGCTGAAGGGCTGCAGGAGGTGGTTCTGACTCCGGAACGTAGTCCTTGACCAAACCAGGACCTTTCGAGATGACTGTGACGTAGGACCACATGGTCATGAGCCACAGCACAACAAAGCCAACAAGCAGACCAATGCCTTCCGATCTTGTACCTAACACCCTGCCTTGTGGGTTTTGCTGAATGAGCCGGCTGCACAACCTCCATACGTATGCAAGAAAGACCCATGAGAGGATGAGAAAGACCACTGGAATGATCGCCTTCCTCGCAGCAGGCGGATCTCCAGTTTCTCTTCGTTGGATCTCTGCCTGTACTCTGCTTTGCTCCATGCGCTCGTTGAAGCGCACCACATTAGCCGTGCAGGACTCGATCCCCTCTATGCAGCCTCGCATGCATTCTGGTGGTGGAGGACGCTCCTTCTGAGGCCTCTTTGCGGATGCTCTCCACGGCAATTCTGTGTTGGGAATTTGCTGAGTGTTATAGGCGTGATCATGCTGCGAGATGCCTGGCTGGTTGGGATGTGATTGTGGTGGTAACTCGATCTCCTCTGGTTGTTTGGCAGAGTAAGCCATGATTTTCGCACGCGGAGATTGATGAGCCGCATCAAATGATTCGACATGGGTGTGAGAGGATGTGGACAGGCCGGCGGTGGTGCGGTCATCTTCGCTCGGACGAGGTTGAGCTGTCGGCATGGTCGGACGAATGTCGGCAGAGGAAGTGGTTTGCCGTTTGCGGGTGTATGGCTTTTCTAGCAATCATGTGTCATGGTTGGCAATGCTGATGTATATGCTAGGAGGAGAGGAGAGAGTGATGATGGTTGTGCTTGGAGATGAGGTAGCAGGAAAAGGATCCTGGCGTCACTTGCTTTGTCAAAAAGGGGGGTCCAGTTTGACACTTTCGAAAAGTGTTGTTTGTGTGACATGCGAGCCTGAATAACGCGGTTCCTGCAGAGCAGTGAGCAGTGACGCCTCCACACCCAACTCCGCCGCCGATCTGGCAGCGTGAGTGCCAAGCTGTCGGCCGGCTGTGTTTAACGCCTCAACGGCAACTTTCCTTATTGTAAAGCGAGAAGTTGGCTGAATTTTTGGTGAATTTTAGCCGATAATTGATCCTATACGGCGCTAAATAATGGCTGCACTGAGACTGTGCGGGGAGATTCCGTGAATTTGTTTTTGAATATTTGCCGAACTGTCTGTCTTGTGCCTCTATACAGTACAGTACGACCTCGGCCAGAAGAGCGCCGCTGCGTTGCTATGCTGAAGCTTGTACTGTACAGTATGCATACGAGATAGGCTTTGACCGTTAACGGAAGCACTTCCTTGTGCAACACCATCTCAACCTCAACCTCGTTTTACATTCTACACGATACATTCGAGCTGATCTGACCAGTAAGGGCCGTCACACAAGTCAACGGACCTGTCTGGTCAGTGACAGGCACACCTGCCTCCAGCTTCAACGCTTATCCACACTCTGCTGCCACTTCGAATCTGCTCTTGTACCAAATAGCTGAACGAACATACTTCGACAACTCAGCAGCTGCCACAACGGAAACAACCACGAAATACCAGCGACCATGGCAGGAATTCCAATGACAATCACAGCCATCCCGGCTTTCCCAACACAAGTGCCTTTTAACGCCAGCTATCCACCTCTGCCACCCATTGCAAACGCAAGCTGGGCACACCACCGTCATGGCTCTATGCCCGAAGATTTGGTCGTCATTTCTGCACGTCGAGTCAATTCAATCCTTCCAACCTTGATCACAGCCTCCATGTCCCTCGGATTGGTGGTCTCGGATTGGTCGATTCATCTGCCATGGGAATGGAAACTGCTCACCAAACGTAGAAAGTGGAAGCTCTCGCATATCGCCTACTTTGCATCAAGATTCGGTGGACTCGGCTACTCGATCTGCGCTCTTCTCCACTCGGTAGTCGGCAATATTGCAGGCGGTCCCATGGAACTCGGCGCCGATCGATGGAACTATGCCAACTTTGCATGCGAAGCAGACCGTCGAGCCAGCATCTTTTTCTCTGTCATCTCGATCGGTGGCAGTACAGGCATTCTTTTGCTTCGATGTTTGGCGCTATACCGCTTCCATATTGCTGCCGTCATCTCATTGGGCATTCTGTGGCTAGCGACGCCGGCCTTCCTAATCCTCAATATGTTCATCCTCAGCAGTCAGAGCAAGCGGAACGGCATCAGCGCATGCGACCCCAGTCCGCCCAGGGTCCGCATGAACACGATGATCTACATGATGCCGTGGTTCGTCCTACCTGTCTTTGACTCGACAATTCTGATCCTGTCGTTGATCGGTTTGAGACGAGCTTCGCATCGAAGACGCAGCTCGCCGCTGGAGCGTATGTTCCGCAAGGACAACATCTTCTACTACGCCATCGTCTTCTTGTGCGTCATTCCGATCCCGATCTGGTATGTTTGCCAACAGCACGATGGCAGGATGATGCCTTACCTCAATCTCTACATTGGATTGTCGAGCATTCTGTCGTGTAGGATGTTCATCAACTTGTGGAAGGCGATTGGAAGGGAGTTGGCGCTGGCGCATACCTTTGGTAGCAACACGCAGGATCACTACCGTGTCGATACGAGCTTGGAACAGGCCACGGCTGGTCTTGTTGGCACACAACACAGTGTGCCGTACTCGAGTGCAAGCAGAGCTTCTCAGCGTGACTCGATCATGCCTGTTGAGAGTCCGACGGGTGGCAGCATGGTGGGGGCGACTCCGCTAGCAGAAAAGGACTCGTTGCCTGCAAGCGTTGGAGAGAAGGCATCGCCCACCGTGGCAACTGTTGCAACAGACGTAGCTTCGACCAGCGTGTCATCGACACAAAGCATGCACACATCGAGGTTGCGTAGAATCGTACCGGACTGGACCGATGTAGATCCTGATCTGGCGTTCAGCTTGAACGGCGACTGTTACGGTGATACCAACTCGATGTCGTACGACTACCAGTCTAGAGCGATGCAGTCCAATCCGTATTGATACTTTCTCTTACTTTACTTTCCTTTCTCTTGACCTCGCATTATCGCTTTGATGTATACTAGTCTGTTATGCTCGTTATGTTACAACTTTGTACTCTGGAGACCATTGTTTGCGTCAGCTGTCTTGGATGATAATATCGACCAAACTTGAGAGGCTTGATATTGTCCGCGCTTGGACGTATGCTTGCTCCTTCTCGCTGTTGCGGTCTTTGATGATCTGCTGGTAAGGTTGATTGCTTTCGACGTTGGTGGGTCGTTGCAGCCACGCGGCTTGGAGACCTGCATCGGTGGCGCCCCAGAAGTCTTCGTACAGCTGGTCACCCACATACAGCACATTAGCAGTATCGATGTTGCTGTCGTTGCCTGATGAAGCGCGACGGACGGCTGCGTGGAAGAAGCGAGGATCGGGCTTGGCGCATTTCTCGAAGTAGGAGAGTGTTGGGCCGGAGTGAGAGGTGGAAGCGTGGTTGATATCGAGGTCCAAGAAGCGATCGAGGCGGAAGCTTTGTAGGACTGAGAGGATTCGAGAGTCGCTGTTGGTTGCCAGGGCTAGTTGCAAAGGGTGACTTTCGCTGGACTGTGTCTGCTTCAACTGCTCCAAGGCGGGAACAACGTCATCAAATAAGCTGTAGGCTTCGCATGTGCCAAAACGGGTCACGAGACGCTGTGATAAAGACTCGATGTGCTTATCATACTGCTCCGAAGTCACATCCGCGTGAAGTCGAGGTGCAAAAGTGCGTTGGATCACCAGTTTCCACCATTCGTCAGGAGAAGCAATGTCAGTCTCGAGCCCGTAGTTTGGATGCTCCTGTGAAGTTGTACGAAAGGCGTGTTTGAAGCTGTTCTTGACATCGTTGTCTGTGACCATAAAGCCGTACTCCCTTGCAACAGCGGCATATTGTAGATGAGGAGCTGAGCGAGGAGTGACGAGCGTATCAAAGGCGTCAAACAGGATCAGCCGAACGGGCGCTGTGATAGGAAATTTGCGCATCTTAGCGTGCAACCCAATTGAGCGGCCAATCCACGCCAGCGCTCATTGAGTCACCGTCGTGATGACAATTGCGTGGGAACCGATGGAATGGGTATTGATGCACGGCTGATCGGGGTGAAATGTGGTGATGAAGTGGAAGATGGATCGACCTCGCACTTGTCAAGACGAGAATGACCGGTTGAGTGGTGCGATTGGATGCGGTGCGGATGTTCCAATCTGCCTCCAAACCATCCCACTTTGTCATATTCGCCGTTGACCTCGTTCTTGTTCACCGCTGTATTCCCACACTCGCCACTTGTTTTCGCTGCATTGCCGGTCAGCCACCACCGCTTGGCAATCAAATGCGTGTGAATATGGTCATGGGACTAGCGACGTAAGCTGAAGAGGTCAGCCGACTGACATAAGACTGTGTATTGGGCCTCAGAATCTTGAGAAAGAGGGATGGTCCGTGTCAGTTTTGCAGCGGCAGATCAGGGTCCAATTGCGCCTTTCTTCTGCTTTTGCATGAAAGAAACAAATCCGATTATCGGTCAAATCTCAATCTTGTGCATATCACTCTTTTTGTGTGACTCAAAAACAGGATTCCCGTCATCGTCTACTTCGCATATGAAACAGGCTTCATCCTTCGGCTGAGCTCTCCTCCGCTGCAGACATCATCGGGATTGGCCCAAGTATCTACCAACAGCGCTGTATCGACGATGCAGTACGGTTCTGTGATCCAGTCATCTACCTTTGTTGCGAACAGACGAGCCGATCTTTGAAACTACGCCGCCGGCTATGCATGCATGATACCACGAAGATGTCAAAATCAATCCGTGCGCGGCTCGCCTACTCACAGCCGATTTCTTTGAGGCTTGCGCGATTGTCTTCCGTGACTCGAGGCTGCGTCTCTGCGGTAGAAAGCTCAAGATTCGTACTGATCTTCGAGCTTTGCACTGAGCATGCTTAATCTGACCGTCATGTAGTCTAAGCTCAACTTCTTCATTGTGAAGAATAGGCTTTACTCCCAGATCGAGTCTCCATACGGCCACCTTCTTTGACTCAACCTTCTTCCCTTCTCGCTTCAAAGATTCCCGCTTCCGTCCCTCCCGGTCACTCATCATTGTCCTTCCCACGCTTCGTGATCGCCGCTCCCACACACACCGCTGATTTGGTTGCTGTGCTTTTCACCGCTTGTGCTCCTTCGTTCGCTGGATTTCACCGACTCCCTTCCACACGGCTACAGACCAAATCCGAGACAACTCCTCGCTCGAGTCGGGCCTCTCCTGACTTCGGTCGTGGGAACGGCTGCTGCTACACGTATAAAGCATCGCACGATCGCATCTCCCAAACGTTCCCATCAGTTGGCCGTGGCTTGATCTTCGTTCTTCCCAGCCAACAAACTCTCGCTTCTTCCACTCTTCAGGCGACATGACCATTTCGCCGATCACGGATAGCGCAAGCCTCCTCGCTCCCTACGAGGGGAGGTCGAGCTGCAATGCAATCCTCGACGATCTCATCGAGTTTTCGCACGATCAAATCGTCGTCTCGTACATCAAATCCACTGACCCATTCCAGTGGCAGCACATCACCGGGGAAGTCCTCGATCGTTGCATCAGAGCTGCCACAGCATACTATGCCAAACATATCGGACTCAGGCGAATTGATGAGCCTTGCAGACAGATCGGTCTTCTTGCCGAGTCAAACTTCAATCATCTCATTGCTCAAATGGCTTTGGTTCGTCTCGGCTATGGCGCTGTGCTCATCTCTCCCAACAATTCGGTTCCTGCTGTAGCTCATCTTATCAAAACCACGAATTCCGCAACACTCATCTATGGCGAAGAGAAGGCCGAAGAAGCCGATCAAGCCTGTAATCTCGTTCAACAAACTCGGGCCTTGCACAATGTCAAGCTCTTTGATGTCGAGAAGCTTGTTGCTACCGAACAACTCCCACCGCCGACCGCGAGCAAGGATCCCTTCCGCTTGGATGTTCCTTACAAGCAGCAGGCCTTAGAACCAGCCTTCAGCTTGCACTCCAGTGGTAGCACTGGCTTCCCCAAGCCTTACACGTACACGTAAGTTACAGATGACTCGATACCTCGACCTGCTTGTAATGCTGGTTCCGTTTTTGACTCGTATTCTCCCTCTCACAACATCGCTTCGCTTTTGCCAATCATAGTCACGACGTCTACGTGGTCCTTGTTGCCGACTACATGCCCTATGATGCTCTGTGCACCGCCCCTCTCTATCACGGCTTCGCGTGTGCAGTGGTCTGGAGGCAGCTCATGCATCGACGTCACCTCTACATTTTCTCCGAGACCATCCAGCATGACCTCGTTTGCAAGGCCGTCCGCGACAGCACGGTTGAAATCATCTATGCCGTTCCCTTTGTCTTCAAGATGCTCAGCGAAAACCAAGCTAGCTTGAACATGCTACAAAGCGTCAAGATCTGTTGTTACAGTGGTGCGCCGTGCCCCATTGAGGTCGGCGACATGCTCGTTGCAAACGGTGTCAACCTCATTGCTTTCCTTGGTGCCACGGAGACCGGCCAGATCATGGTGAGTATACCTCAATTACGACGAGATCGATGACAGCTCAAGCTGACTCTGAGCTACCCTTGCTTGCCAATCTTCAGGACAGCATTCGCGACTTTGATACAGACAAGGGCTGGAACGTCATGCGTCCCAGCGATCGCGTAGCGCCCTACCTCAAGTTCGAAAACGTCGGCACGACCGAGGATGGTCCATACGAAATGGTGGTTCTTCCTGGATGGAAAGGTCTTTCGAAGGTCAATCGTGACGATGGCAGCTATGCAAGTGGTGATCACTACCGCATCGTCCGCAACGACGATGGCAGCGTCCGTGGCTACGTATACCTCGGCAGGGGAGATGATACGATCGTACATCTCAACGGTGAAAAGACCAACCCAGTCCCTATGGAACAGAGTGTCAAGTCTTCGCCGCTTCTTCGCGACTGTCTTGTATTCGGTGCCGGGCAGCCTTGCACGGGTGCTCTCATCATCCCCTACGAGCAAGCTTGGGAGTCTGTCGCACACACATCCGAGCAAGAGGGACAGACGGCATTCAAGAAGCAGCTCGAGCCACTTTTGCGTGAGGTCAACTCGCAATGCCCATCGCATTCGCGCCTCGTTCCGGAAATGATCTTGGTCCTTCCACCAGAGTCTCGCTTTCCTCTGGCCGACAAAGGCAGCATCAAGAGAGCACCCGCGAATTCGCTCTTTGCCAAAGAGATTGCTCAGCTCTACACCGAGTTCCATCTTGGCACCTCAACACCCGATGAAGCTAAAGCGCTTGTCGAATCGAGTGAGCAGCTCGAGCCCTTGATCAAAGGCATCCTTCAACGCTTCCTTGATCTGGATCTGACGGGCAAGGAAGACGCTGACTTGACCGGTTTGGGTGTTGACTCGGTCATGGACAGCCAGATTCGTAGTCAGATTCACCGCTCCGTGCGCATGCCCAACCCTTTGCCGGGCACCGTCGTCTTTCAACATCCTACCTTGCGCAGACTGACTGCGGCTGTTTTCCAGCATATCCAATCCGGGACCGCCGAAGCTGCTTCAGCTACCGAACGAAGGAAGCAACACGAGCGCAAGACGTATGACATGCTGGAGCAACTTCGCTGCCAGCTAAAGCCTCGTCATCCTGACTTGGTGGACAAGTCATTGCGTGGCGAGAAAGAAGTTATCGTTCTTACGGGTGCTACTGGCTCTCTCGGTGCACACATCGTAGATCAATTGCGACACAAGCCCTCCGTATCAAAGATCATCTGCCTCAACCGTGCCAATAGCCACGAGGGAGCCCAGAAGCGCACCAACGAGTCTCTGCAGGCTCGTGGTCTAGCTCCGCTCACAGAAGGTTCCGACGCGCAGATCGTCTCGTTCGCTGCAGACATCAGCAAAGCTAACCTGGGATTGTCGCAGCAAGAGTATGACGATCTAGCCTCCAACGTGACTTGCGTGATTCACAATGGATGGCCAGTCAACTTTGTCATGTCCGTCGACTCGTTTGAGTCCGTTTTGAAGGGCACTGTTCAGCTCATGAATCTTGCGGGACAGAGCACTGGCTGTCGATCCCCGCGCTTTAACTTTTCCTCCTCGGTCTCCGTCGCCTTGGGTACTTCTAAACCGGTCATCGCTGAAGAGCTCTACGATAGCCTCGAAAACACCTTTGACATGGGCTATGCCCAGTCCAAGTGGATCGTCGAGTCCCTCTGTCGCAATGCAGGAAAGCTGATTGGAGGAGGTTTCCAAGCTGTTGTTATGAGGATTGGCCAAATGGTGGGTGATAGATCAGGAGGCATCTGGAATGAGACCGAAGCCCCACCGCTCATGATCAAAAGTGCTCAGACCATCGGATGTCTCCCTGACGCTCAGGACGACCTGTACTGGCTTCCCGTTGACACCGCCGGCCTCATTGCAGCTCATCTCACCACCGTCCCACAAAAAGAGGCATGCACACTCGTCCACGTGGTGAGTGACGAGGCCATGCCCTGGAAGAAGGCGCTGGAGACCCTGGCACAACCCGAAAACCTCGGCAAGTCGGTTGAAGTCGTTCCATTTGCAGAGTGGGTGGAACGACTCGAAGCGTCGGATCGGAACCCGAGCCGAAACCCAACAGTGAAGCTGCTGGATCATTATCGTAACGTGCAGCTGGATATGGAGAGGGGGAGGAAGTTCGGCAAGTTCGAGACGACGATATTGAAGCAAGCTTTCGCTTCATCTCCTATGCAAAAGCAGGTACTGGAGGGACTGGGTGCGTACAAGCCAGAGTATCTGACAAGGACGGTGGCGGCTTGGAAGCGATCTGGTTTCCTCAACTAGGTCGTCATCTGGTGTCCCATTTTCGCACAGCCCTTACAATGACGGCTTAACTTGCTATGTTCATCTGAATACATTTGATTATGCCACTGCAGTGCCAAGAACGTGCGGACTGTGACTATATGCGAGCAGCGTGATGGGCCTGACGGACGAGGATCGGTCACTTTGAGGGTCGTGTAGCGACGTAAAGTGGGACAATGAGCCGAAGGATCATTGCATTGTGCTGAAAGGAAATGGCACCGTCCGATGAAGCCAAGTGGGGTTGCCACAGCAGGCCAGGCCAATCCGCGTAAGAAACGTCGTCAGTCCCACTCAGTGTTGTGGTGGGCTGTGGTCCAGCTTGATCCTTCGGTCTGTGAGCACAGCCAGCTGTGGTGCTGACGATTGACTCGAGAGCAAAAACTATAAGACAGAGCTGCTTGTAGCTTCCAATTCAATAGCCTACCACAAACCTTCCTTTCCCTTATCTACCTGGAGCTTCGGTAAGAAGATAGCCAGACGCAATGAAGATCTTCTTTGCGGCCCTGGCTGCTACCCTTGCTATCACTGCTCACGGTAAGTACTGGTAGTCCAAGAATCCGCTCGCTCATATGTGGCGATGGCTGACCTCGCGCCTTCTCAACAATGCCTCTGAAATGTCAGCTGCAGCTGTGCCTACTCAGGATGATGCCAATGTCGCCGACATTGGCGAGCTTCGTATCCGCAAAGGGCCTCAAGTTACGGATGCTACCGGCGCACCCTACCACTCGAGCCTGACTCTTCAGCTTGACACCAAGCCCAAAGCTCAATGTTTGTACGACATGAACACCTTTGTCGAGTCGAACCTCAACTATGGTTCCGATGGCGGTCTCTATGCCGAGATGATTCGCAATCGTGCCTTCCAATCGTCCAACGATTCCGTCTTTGGCGTGGGTGCGTCGGACGCTATTGGCTCAGGCTCGCTTACTGCTTGGCAGCCCGTAGGCGCCGCCAAGCTCGAACTCACCAAGGACAAGCCTCTTTCGGCTGCCCTTCCTCAGTCAGCCAAGATCTCGTGCGCTGGCACCAAGCAGGGCGAGTCTTGTGGTATCAAGAACCTTGGTTTCTTCGGCATGCCTATTGAGGCAGGCGAGGTGTACAATGCCAGCTTCTACATTCGCACTGACACGCCAAAGAAGATTAGTCTCGCCTACGGTCTGTACAGCAACGATGTCACTCAGACCTTCGCCGAGTCGCACAATGTTGTGTTTGTGGGCAGCGACTGGACTCCCATTCACATGGTTCTGAAGCCTCTCAAGGGTGCCAATGACATTAACAACGTCTTTGCTATCCGAACCGACACTCCGATCGACTCGTTCCAGGTCAATCTTGTCAGCTTATTCCCTGCCCCCTTCCCGGGCACCGTCGCTAGAAAGGACTTGGCCGAAAAGATGCTCAAGTTCAAGCCCAAAGCCATCCGCTGGCCTGGTGGAAACGATCTTGTTGGCCACACTATTGCTTCTCGCTTCCAGTGGAACAACACCATCGGTCCCCTCATTGACCGCCCTGGTCGTCTCGGTAATTGGGCAGGCTGGAATACGGATGGTCTTGGTGTAGTCGAGATGTACGATTTTATCCAGAAGGTTGGCGCACGCATCATTGTCGGTCTTTGGGCTGGTGTTGATGCCAATGGCAACTCTGTTCCTCTTTCCGATCTTGACCCTTACATCCAGCAGCAAGTCGACTTTGTCCACTTCCTCCTCGACACCTCTGGCAAATTCGCCGATCTCCGCGTCAAAAGCGGCGGACCCCAGAAGCCTTACGACGTTCAAGCCTTCCTCATCGGAAACGAAGGTGAGCTCAAGCCCGCTGTCGACTACGAGATCCGTTTCAACAAGCTCGTCTCTGCTCTCAGGAAGGACTTTGCCAACCATCCCGGTTTCGACGAGATCGACCTCATCGCTTCTGCTCCTATCTGCGTCCCCACTGGCTACAAGTATCGCGTCGACCTGCTCAACCTCCCCAGCTACGGCACTCCCGCTGATTTTGTGGACAATTACCGCATGTACGACAACGCTTCGCGCACCAACAACACCATCTTCTACAGCATGGAGTTTGCCGTGATCAACTCGGGTATGGAGGCGAACGACAACGTCTGGTTCGGTCCCGGTCGTCTTCACCACAGCATCCTACAGGGTTCATTGGCGGAGTCGATTTTCATCTTGGGCATGGAGAACAATTGCGACATTGTACGTGGTGCCGCTTACGCCCCAGAGCTGTCTAACGAGTCCGATGACCGAGCTTCGCAGTCGACTCCAGGATTGCTCGAGTTCGACACAACCAAAGTCGTAGGCTCCACCTCTTGGCTCATGCAGTCGCTCGTCAGCGCCAACCGCATCAGCCAGAATCTGCCCATCAAGAACGGCAAGGAGCTGGAAGACGCCAAGATCTACGCTTCTGCTGGGTTGGATGGCAAGGGGAACGTGGTGGTTAAGATCGTCAATTACAGCGAGAAGGGCGTTCCTTTTGCTGTTAATGCTGGTGTGAAGGTGGGTGCGGTGAAGTGCGAGGAGGTGGCGGGTCAGGGCCCGTTGGACTCGAACACACTGCAGCATCAGATGGTCAAGACAGAGGATTGCAAGGCAACCGCTGCTGCTGAGAGCATCTCGCTCAACCTCAACAAGTGGTCGTTCACCGTCATCACTGCTCCCATTCAGAAGTGAGCGACAGAGTCTCTTTCGACTTCCATCACCTTAGATCTTCGTGTGCGTCTTCCTTTACCTACCTTCATACTTTCTCTCTATCTAAATTTTGCCCTCCCCCCTTTCATCTTCGAAGAGTGTGATTGTGATGTGCATTGTAATGGCTTGGTCAGGGTGAATGAAGAGGATGGAAACCTGTCACAACGAAATGAATCGCGCTCGGGCCTCCGCCAAAGCTGGCTTAAGAATTCCCGTCCCGCCCTTTGGACCCTGAATTCAAGTTGCCATCTTCCTCGTCATTGCTCGCGACCCACCTTCTTCCCTCAACTATCACCACCTTCCATCAATCTTGACTCCGATGCTCCCTCGACACACATAGCATCATGAGCAAAGACCGAGGTCGTCGCTTCTACGACGTAGCCATCGAGCCCTCAGCTTCCGCCTTTTTCCAAGCCGCCAGTGGTAAGACTTCCAACCGTTCTGAGGCCCATGAAGAACCAGCTTCTCTTCCGAACTACTTTGCACTCAACTTCAACTTCAAGCCCGACTCGACACACGATTGCAAAAGAGGCGCACTCTTTCAGTCAGGATCAAGTCGAAATCCTGCGGCAGATTGGCAGCTCGAGCTCGATGATGATAAATCTGGTTCGACCTCGGACAGCAATGAGGCACCGACGAAGAAGCCAGCACACGTCTTTACCGGACCGCAGACAGCAGCAAAGACGTACGATGTGGTGCTAATCTGGGACGAAGAAGCGCAGACGTATCGGCTCGATAGAGTAGCGGCTACATTCTCGCTCAAATATGAGCGTTCGAAGACGAGTCTCAGCGATGCTAGTCAGGAGGTGTGGGAGAAGGATGCGAAGAGGCCCAAGAAGCGGCCTACGATTGCTCCTGAGCGTGACCCTAGTAGCCTGCCTTCCAACGCGGCGTCGACGAGCAGGACGTCACTCCCTCCCGCCAATAGCTCCAAAGAGGGCCTCAAGCTGCGCAGTCGAGAGAGCGTGGTGGCAGCACCTTTACGGCGATCCTCACGACGCAGCCTGGCGGTGGAAATGGAAGAGTTTGACGATCAGTCTTCAACTTCGGCTGATCCTTCTGCAGAGCACAGCTCCCGCAGATCCAGACCCAAAAGCCCGCCGCGAGAACCAGAGCCGCCAAGCAGAAGCGAAGCCAAGAAGACCAAGGTCACGACCCCACCAGAGCCCAAGTCGACTCCATCTGAACCTACGACGGAACTACGCAGAAGCCGTCGACGCTCGAGTCAAGCGCCCGTGGGGGAGAGCGCGACACCGCCGCGTAATCGCACTCCGGACGAGCCTACTCCAAAGAACGCTGTTGAGGACGAGGAAGTGGTACAGAGCATGGACGGCGACGAAGATGACCTTGCGCTGGAGCTGGAACGGGAGTTGGAGCGCGAATTGGATATCGAGATGGAGGACGTCAGCGCTGACGAAGGACCAGCCTCACCTCCAAGAGGCCGAACACAAGCGGTCCCGAAGCCAAGCACTGCTCGAGCTCTATCACCGGTCTCTCGCCTCAAGCTCAGTGATAGACAGGGCAAAATAAGCACACCGAAAGCTCACACTCCTGACGTTGAGGATATCACCACTGTACCCTCCTCATCGTCGCAGAATCGCTCTTCTCATGACGCCGAGACCGCCGCTCCAGCATCAATCGGCCTCGGCCTGCAACGGACTGGAGTTGGCATTACACCAACAGCCTCCCCGCACCTTGATGCTGCCAGCCCACATACTGACAAAGACTCCGAAGCGGATGGAGCGAGCAAGCAAGCGGCCACCATGGAAGACATACGTGATGACGATGACGATGATGATCTGGATGATTTCGCAGCCGAGCTTGACATGAGTCTTGCCGAAGTACCTGACCCATCGCCAGTGGTTGAGAAGAGGAGAAGCTCTAGGATGATCAACGCTTCTGATAGCGGCGCAAGCAGTAGGAAAGCGAGAGAAGTGCGGAAGGTTTATGGCCTCGGTGGGCCTCGGCAGGAAGAGGAAGAGTTGGAAGACAGCGATTGAATTCTTGTGTACTCAGATCATATACTTGCCCAATCTCCATCGAGTTTATCTCACACCGAAGTCAATCGGCAGCTCATGATATGACTTGCTTCCCTGTACATCCCTGAAGAACGCCAAAGCGGCTACAAATACGCGATGTGAGATGTTAACAACGCATGCAATCTTCCTATCTTGACGGTCACATGGTTAAGAAGGGGGTTCCGGCTATTAGACTGGAATAAGAACTTCGTGGCGCGTGAGCGAAGTCAGACCCTGAAGCCACAAAAAAGCACTCAGGAAAGGCTGAGCAACTCCTTGAGCCGGCAAATCCCCGTTGTCCGAAGTTTTGCTTCTCGACACCATCATCATTCACAATCCACCTCTGCTCGCCGACACCGCCGACGTTCAGACACGCTGATGCAGGAGACAGTGGATTCGCCATAGCTGCATAAGGCGTCACACAAGTACGCTGCAACAGCGCTTGCTCGTTTTCGACATAGAAACTCCTCCCGCATCCGACAACGCTTTAAGTCACGCAACTTTTCCGAGTCAGGCCATCTCGTTGGGAAGATGGCAACGAGCGTCTCAGAGAGTCTTACGGCCATGAATGGCTCTTCATCATCCTCACCTAAGGCGGTGACAGCTGAAGGATCAGGCAAAGACAAGAAGGCGCCCAAGTCCAGGAGCACATCAAAAGATAACGACAGGTCAAAAGACAAAGATCGAGAGACTCGTCTACCGGCCTGCGAAGCCTGCAGAACTCGCAAAGTCAAATGCGACGCTTTACTCCCGGCATGTACACCTTGTCAAAAGTCAGGACGGGAATGCTTCGGTCGCGACAAGATGCCCAATGTCTCCCGTGGCTTGGTCTATGAGCTGCAGCAGAAGGTCAAAGACCTCGAAAGCAGACTGGCGCTGGCATCATCTGGCGCCGCAGGTGTCGGATCGTCCTCGACCAGCGTGAATGGGCATTCCACCGGAGCGCATAATGGCTACGATAGCGATAATGCCAGTGCAAGCGGCAGTCGGACTTCAAGAGTAGAAAGCTCTTCGAAACGGCAGAGAAGAGGCCGTCGCGGCTATCAGGGCCTCCACGACGGTAAAGCAGGCAATGACAGCGAGGATGACTCTTCTGATTCGGATACAGCGTCTTCTTCGCCAGTACCCACGGACCCATCCCCCAACGACTTCATCCAGCAGACCAGCACTATCTTAGAAAGCTTGTCATCGGACTTGACCGGATCTGCTCATCGTCAACAGCCAAGCAGATCAGCAACACAGACACTCGACAACGATGAAGCAACAGCATTGGCTGCCCTCACCAAACATCATCGCACACGCTCCCCTCATCGTCTCAAACGCAGATCTTCGTCGAATGCTTCGAGATATCGGGACGAAGCTAGCTCCTACTATGCCAACACATCGCGATTCAAAGATGCTCCAGGAGCCCTACCCTTCAAGTCTCGATCCAGGCCAGGTCGCTTTGGGATGATTTCCGCTTACGATAGGACGTTCTTCGATCGACTCATCGCGAGATACCTCACCTACATGAACACATCACTGCCGGTCATCAACGAAGCAAGGATGTGGGAGCAGGCTGCTTTAGTCTATCAAGATGATGAGCGAGCTCGGCTGCAGGCACTCGCGGCAAGCTCATATGATGCTATGCCGCCACCACCTCTTCCGCCTTCTCCAGCGATAGACCGTGTCACGCTTTCCAAATACCGTTACACGGTGCTCATGGCGCTGTCCATTGCGCTGGCCTCACTCGGCCGCTCGCATAACTTTAGCCCGGAGCTTCGGCGACTAGGGCACCAGTACTGGAGCGAAGCGCAAGCGCTCTTTCCAGTCCTCTTCAGGTACGGGGATATCGACAAGCTACGAGCAACATTGCTGCAGTTGCAGTATGCCTTCTTGGTTCCGACTGCTGGTAGCGTGTGGGAGCTTTCGGGTGCAGCCATTCGATTGGTCACGGAGCTCAACTTGCACGTCGATCGCGAGTGGGACTCAGCGGCCAATGCTCCCTTCTCGCGAGAAACGATCGATCTCCGCCGTCGTCTCTTCTGGACAAGCTACTGCCTCGATCGCAGCTTGGCGATGGCTCTGGCCAGGCCTCCTGGTCTTTCCGATGCATGGATTCATGTGCAACTACCCAGCTTGCTCTCTGATGCTGAGCTCATCCGGTCAGATCGCGACCCAAGCTCGGTTCCGCACGACACTTCACGGATCGATCCTCAGAAGCAGGTCTTCAGAGCCCATATCAACCTCAGACGCATTCAATCCGAGATTCTGTGTCGTCTTCACAGCGTCAATCCTCGCGACTATTCACTGGACAACGATGGTGTTAGCCTGTCGCAGCCTGCGTCCGCCAAGCCGTCACTGGCGCTGGTGATGGAAGTCGGTCCTCCGACACCCAACCTCGAATGGCAGTCAAGGATGATGGAGAAGCTGGTTGAATGGAGGGCCGAGTCGGATCGGATTCGTCTTCCGTCTCCATCTGTGGACCGATCGGCAACACTCGGTGCTTCCGCTCATCATGGCGAGAGCGTGTCATCCACAGCAACTCCGTTCATCACAAGAGATTGGGTCGATCTCAGCCACAACTTGAGTGTTTCACTCCTGTTCAGGCCATCGCCAAACAACCCGCGTCCTGACTCCCATGGTTTGCAGCAAGCGTTTATGGCCTCCGGTCGCGCCATGAAGATCTACAAGAGCATGCATCGAAGCTCGAGTATCAATTTCCCGTGGCTCGCGACACATCATCTCTTCATTTCGGGCTTGACGCATCTGAATGCGCTGGAAAAGCTGACGAGGACGGGCATCTCGTGCCCTAGCCCCATAGTGGAAGTGGTGTTCAACGTGCAGAGTTGCGCTTCGACGTTGGAAGCATTGACCTCGAGGGATGATGGGTATGGGACGAGGATCAGAGATACATTTGATGCGGCTGCGTCGGCGGTGCTGCGTTCCGTGCTGGATCCAAGTTCGGCTTCAACTGCGTCGGGTGCAGCGTCGATGGCGGGAGTGGGGTCGGCAGCGGATATGGCGAGTGTCGAAGAGTTTATTCGAGGCACAACGACGAATGCACAGTCCGATCGAAGGTCGATTCCTCGTGCTTCGCCGCATGAAACGCTTCTTCAAGCAGCGGCTGCCGCGTCCCACCCGACTTGGTTGTCCGATTCGACCTGGAGCTCGATCAATACTCTGGACGCCGCCCCGCCGCCTGGATCGACGATCTTTGTCGCTGCCCCACCCAGAACGACTCGGTTTGGCACACCAGGGTCGAGCCTCGTCCCGACGATCAGTGAGAGAACCACGCAGAGCCCACAGAATACGGGTAGGATCCCACACGCGACATTGCACAATCCCTCGACGCCCACGCATGCGCGAGGATTTGGTGTGCATGCATATGCGAACAGTCTCACGCCGAATCCGCTCAACTTTGGCAACGCTGCGGCGGGCGGTGGGGAGGCGTTCCAGCTCGCCACCCAAGGCAACAACAGTGGGGAGAATGGCACGGCGTCCAAGGATGCTGGAGCAGGGGAGGATGCGGTGGAGAAGACGGCTGCCGCGTTTGGCTTTCACAACTGGCTCCTACAGCCCTACGAGGGTGGTGCAGATGGGCTTACGCAGTTTGGGATGGGTGGGAGCACACCTTTTGCAACTACGGCGGCAAGTGGGTCGGTGTTTGGGACAGGCGCATCGCCGTTGGCGTATGCAAGCGGCGCGAGCAGCGATCCGTTTCAAGGGCTGTATGTGGATCAAGCGAGAGCGCACGGGTATGTGGGGAAAGGTGTCGAGAGCGATGCGTCGACCCTGTTGGATTTCTTGAGTATGCTCCCAGCGACAAATGCAGCACAGGCGCAGGGGCAGGGGCCAAGTGGAGTGGTAGGCGGGAAGACGAATGGGAGTGGGAATGCGAATGGGTCGCCTCAGTCCAAGGCGTAGAGGATTAGACAGGGCCAGTGAATGCATTGCTTTTTCCCCCCAGCTCAGCTCAGCTGGCTTGTGTGCTGCGGGCGTAAGGTGTGAATAGAGCTCGGAACGCCCATTTGGGTGGGAATAGGGTGCTGCTGCTGATGAGGGAGTCAATATGAGCCGAGCCCAAGGATTGGGCTGCAGGTTTGTGGATCTGCGCAACAAAGTGGGGGCTCAGGAGACGATCAGCATGACTTTGCTCGAACAAGATCAGATCTTCAAGCTGAGGGAGAGGGGGTGGGGAGTGATGCTAAAGGAACATTTGTATTATGCGACTGAATGAGATGGTCGAGGTTATGTGTTGCTAGCAGTGCTCGTCTTGTGCGGTGTTTGTGAAGGGAGCCATTGTACGTGGTGTTTGTTGTAAAATGGCCATGCGGGTACGGTGATCTTGATTGCATAAGACCGGTGATGGCGAGAGTGTGGAGAGAGAGAGAAAGGGGAGAGATGTGAGCGATACCGTTTTTTTTTCTGTGCTGATCTCTAGTCCAATGAGGAAAATGTTTCTTACTTACGATGGTGACGAGCAAAGTGGATGCGAGGAAAGTGAGCATGCACAGTTGCATGTTTTGGAGAAAGTAGCCCAGGAGGAACGAGAGGGTGGCGCCGGCAAAGAGGGCTTCTTGCATGATTCGATCGCAGAGCCGTTGACCTTGGAAGTCCTACGACGACGACCGGATGAGGCGGCCAGAGATGCACGAGAGGTGAGCGAGTTGCGAGAGGTAAGTCGTTGGAGCAAAGACGAGCGCAAGATCAGCAGCGCAAGCACAGCGACCGCGAGAGAGAGAGACTTACAATCTTTCCATCCACAAAGGTGCGAATGGCGTCCATGCTGACACGAGGGCGCTGGGCTATTGGTTCAAGGTGGTGGATCGGCTAAGTGCACGGGCGGCGATACGAGAGAGAAGACGATGGTTCCTTTATCGAGGATCTGGGAGTGCGAAGAAAGAAGTGTGCAGTGATGGTCGAAGCAAAAGCGAGTGCGAGTCGAGTCAAGTCGAGCATCCAAAGCTGCAAGTGTTACTCCTGTAGGACCCTGAATTGTGAAATGTTGTTCTTTGCTCATGCTCGCTCGCTCGCTCCACGTCGACCCTTGGTGGGTCGTGCACACCACAGTCCAATTTTTTCCTCAATGTGAGATCATCCCCCCCGAGCTCTGACTTCTCATATCATCCATCTCACACCTGGCACACCGTCATAGCATGATAGACAACACTTTGCATTGCATTGCATCGTAAACTCATACTCATACCTACACAACACCGAGCCGTTAAAGTGAAGGAGAGGAAAGGGAGAATGTGAGAGACAGAGAATGACCACCCTCGCTTGTTCTTTTCAGAAAGGCGCAAGGACGGTAAAGTGAAGTCTGCTCTACCCCTTGCAAGGTTACTATGCCTACAAGGAGCTGGTTGGATATGGGCCCGGCATGAAAATGTTTTTTCGTTTCATCTGTTTTGGCGAAAAGACATCGATTAATGGGCCACTAGGGGGAGAAGGGAATGGAAAGAAGTGGTTGGGTCGGGGAGAGTGAAGCAGTCGGCACAGACGTTTCGCTGGTTGGGAATCGATGTTGGATGGCTGCGATTGGCGCAATGTGAACATCAACGTGAGTGTGTGTATCCGGAACGTTGAGTGGAAGAGGCCGAACCCAAAAAGGTGACAGGATGACCTTCCGAGAAAAATAAAGGCTTGGTAGTGAGAGGAACGGAATGAAGAAGAGAGCGAACGAGAAACTTGAGAAGAAATGCGAATGCTGCGGCAAGGAAGTGTGTAAAAAAAAAAGAGGTGTTTTCCGAAGAAAAAAGGGCAAATTGCGGATCGCGGATTGGAACGCGTGTTGGCGCGCCTGCGACTTGCGATTACTTGGATGACTTAGGATTCTGACCAACTGCACATTGCTGCTCCCAACTCCAACCTTTAGGATGCTGAAGCTCTTTAGCAATGCCCATGAATGCATCCAAAGTGCAAAGTTCAGGTCGGCCCTCGTAGTGCTTGCCCTTTGGTGCACACGCTGGCAACTTCATGTCACGGTCACCGTATCGAACACGCACATACTGTTGCTGCTGTGCCGATCCGAGACCAAGCATGCTTCGCACTTTGGTGAAGATCGAGATCGGTGCTGTCGTGTCACGGAAGAGCTCGATGCCCATCGAAGCTGTGAATTTGGGCCATCGCTTGTCGAAGCAATCCAGAGTGCAAAGCAAGCCTGCCAATGCCGTGTCGTGTGTAGCGTAGACAGCAAATTTGAGAGGATCTTTCTCGCCCTTGTCGGCACGCGAAGACATGCGCGATGCCAAATCATTGACCAAGCGGCCCATGGCGAGTCTGCGGAACTCAAGCTTCTGCTCTGGGTCGGGACTGTTGTAGCCCGAGAACCACTCGGAAACGATGGCTTCCTCGAACTTGTGCAACATGCGTGGATCGGCAAGCTTTTCCGGAATCTTGAAGCCGTGCGCCTGCGCTGCTGTGACAGTGTCGATCATACCGTTGAGGCGAGGTCGACCGTCGATGCGTGGCTTGACTCCCGTCACCGACGAGAATTGTTGATCAAACTCCTCGAGAGATGCATTGTGAGCGGCTGCTGCAGTGTTGGCGAACATCTTGTCGAAGAAGGCCAACCTCGAGCATCCAAAGGTGTTGGGTAAGAGATTCTCATCTGTGCCATTGCGAACAAGGACCTTGGGAACGAATTGATCTTCAGCTTTGGGCTGGACAGCATTGGAGTGAAGACCGCGGATGACCTGCTCTAGACTCTCTATTGTTCGACCCATGTTGGTACTGCGGAAGTAGAGAGTATCATGATCCTTGGCGGTAAGAAGAGATGGCAGGAAGCCGAGGCGGTCGACATAGAGACCGCGAAGCTCGCGACCGAAACGTAGAGTAGAGAGACGGCCAAGATCGGTGAGCTCTCCGAGCATGCATTCACCCTCCTCGTCCTTCTGACCTAGTGCAGCTCGGGACGATTCGGTCTCAACGCTCCTGCGCATGCGCATGATGCTGCTGTGCGCTATTGCCGTCTTGCCAGGAGCTACCTGACCTACCTTGAAAGGCGGAATACTGTGAGAGTCGCTGGGCATCGTGTCAAGAACGCAAGCATCAAACTCGCGGCCTGCGCGACAAAGATTCCATTTCTCTGGAAAGAGGTGGGTAAGACGACTTCGAACGGGTGTCCTTTCTCCATGGCGAACAAGGTAGTGTACCTGTGCTAGCTCGAGACCCTTGGGTGGGTCCTTCCAGCCAAGCCCGTGACCCGCTGCGCCCGCCCCAAAGTTGGGGAGCGCAGAGACCATGGGGATACCGGCTGCGTAGGGAACGGCGGAGAAGTCGGTGGTGTCGATAGGTGCAATGATGGTAGGAGGGACGGCAAAGCCGTTTGGTGGCGATGAGGTCGACATTTTAGGGTTTTGAAGCCAGCTAGCAATGCGATCTGCGTCCCAAGCGGAAGGCGAGAAGCAGTGAAGGACGTAATCGGCGGGGGTTGACCGATGTTAGCAGGCAAGATTCTGTAGTGTACGGAGGATTCGATCTGGGCAAGGTAAGGCGAAGCGTGGTTGCAAAGGGGCGAGAAACGGAAGAGAGGTGAATGTGCAAGGAGAGAAGCAGTGTGATTGGGGATTAGGCGTCCGACTGAGAACCGGGTGCAAAATGGTGATGGCAAGGTATGCGAAAGGGGAACACGGCAACCAATAGAGCGATTGGTGTATTGGTCGCTTGACGTTCGTGGGAAAGAGTCGAGGAACCTGTTGAAGCTCGTATTCGCACAAGGAGAGGAAGGAGCGTGTCAAAAGTTCCGAGAATGGGCTAGAGAGAGACCCGTCAGAATTGTGTAAACGGGACTGACGACTTTGGTGAAGGCAAGGGCTGAGGATGGTCCACAGAGATACAAGTGGTGTGCTGAACTTGGTCTGCGTGTTCGCGACGACTCGGATCTTCTGGCAAGTCAGTGGAGAGGTGGGATGGCAGAGAGGAAGGCAGGCGGTGACCTGATGCGGTGAAGTGTGATCTGTCGTTGAGCTGGACTTCTGGGTCCGCACTGAAGGCTACGGCAGGTGAGAAAACGACGAGATTGTGGTATGAAGGATAGAACCTGGGGGTTCAGGATGAGGATGGCGTAAATTATAGAACCCAAGGGAGCGGACCTGGGCAAAGGATTGGAGCAAATGAAAGAGCAGGGAGAGAGGCACCCAGGATCGGTCAATCAGAAAGGGAGTTGTCTGAGCGCATATGGCATCGGGTCAAGGCGTAGTGTCGAGGGCTGGACCAAAAGACCGAGGAAAGACCCGCAAGATGTACAAGAGGGAGAGAAGAAGGTTCAAGATAGGATGAGACGTTCGACAGCTGCAGACAGGGTAGAGGGCGATGACCGTTGGGATGGATTCTGATGTCGGCGAAAGAGACGAGACCAAGAGGATGAAAGTCGTTGAGAAGAAGAGCGACATGCTCACAGCGGATGTGCGGTACATTTGCGTGTCAGTGTGCATCGACGCGTGCCTATGACCAACATTTTAGAATTATTTAATTCTTTATTTTCACAATTTATTCTGGCCAGTGTTGGGCAAATGACCACGTCAAGGCGCTTTTTTGATTACCAATAACAAGTGGAAAAAAGGTGTCGCAAGCAATCGAGAAGCGCAGAATTGACGGTCGTCGTCTCACTACGCCAAATGGCCTCACAATACTTAGTCTGCTTCCGTTCTCAAAGCTTTGAGAAGATTGATGCATCTTCACTTACGATCGCGCCTATTGCAGGCCAAGCTGTGCAGGGTGGCCAAGCTTGGCGAAAGCGGATGCCTGCGCTGCAGACAAAGGCTCTTGTGCTGTGTTCTAGAAAATAGGATCGTGGTTTAGATAGCTTGGACAATGAATGAGACTCGGCGACCAGACTGAAACGTGTGTCTGTGGTTTTGTCAGGAATAGGCAGGTGAGCGAGCAGTTCAGGCTCAGCAGTCGATTGGGGACTCAAAATTACGACGCCTCCCCCGCAGACGCTTGCATCTTCTTTCCTGCTTCAGCTGCACCCTCTTCCGAATCTCACTTGCACCGTCTCAACACGAAGTTTCGCTCCGGGTTTCCTCGTACACAGTGCATCTCGGACCACATCAACAGATGTCTCGGTGGGCCTGAGCCGACGCTCGGTTGCTGCCAAGCCTGGAGAACAAGCATTTGCCGAGGCAGCAAACACAAGACCACAGCAGCAACGGAGGAGAAATTTCTGGTCAAGTCGACAATCATAATCATCATCATTATTGATTCTTCTCTTCTGGACAGCTGGATCTCGGCTTGATGTCCAGTTTGGCTGATGGTCTGGCGACAGGGTTCAATTTTCGTCAGGCGACAAGCGCGAGAGCAAGCGGATTCTCAAGCACAAATCCAGCCAAAGGGTCAAGTACAAACACTCTAGCAGTACATTCGGCTACGCATGCACTCATGCAAGTGGAGCTAATTTTTCCGAACAACGCATCTCGAGGTGCCTTGACCCAAACTACAGTGTACCTTCAGCCACAAAATCGGTCAACCCTTGATTGCTGTATGCCTCTCATTCTACAGCAAGATACTGTGTTCCCTTCATGTTTCTTGCCGAGCTGTTCTAGGCTCTCTAAGGTGAGCTGACTATCCTTTTGACACCATTTCCATCGCTTGCGTGGCCGCAAAGGGTCCAATGGTTAGCTTTTGTAGCACCGCGAGAACAGAGAGCATGCAATGGCAATCGAATTACTCCGACGCTTGCAGCTCCGCAACTTTTGGCCTCTCGCGTCTACACGACAGAAACTGCCTTAGCTTGATGTAAAGCTTTGCCTCGCCTCTCCACACTCCGCCACTGTATCCCTCCCCGTCTCTGTCTTTGGCCCTGACCCTAATCCCACCCTTGCCAAAAGTAATTCGATTCTTCAGAGCCCCTGCAACTCGACATGAGCAGCGCGAGCTCGGACCCTTTCATGCCGACCCGTATCTTCTGCTCGACCATGAGGCCAAAGCTTAGATGCACGACGTTGAAGGCGTTGAACGAAACAGCAGACATGGGGTCCTAAACACGTTAAGATCCGGTGGAAGCATGCGTATATCACATCGTCGGCGCTATCCCGATCAACTACAGCAATCCGCCTTGTCCAGTGAAACTTGATCTTCGATGATTTAGACGACCTATCTTCCCAGTTTGACCGAGTACTCTCAACAAAACAGTGATGGGTTCTGCAACGTACTACTCGCGGTCCCGCTCGAATTCATGCAAATCGTCAGGTGTGTTCCCATTCAACAGCTCCCATTCTAATTTGACTTCAGATCGGGATGTATGGGTAAGGCCTATGACATTCGCGAGGCGCCTCCTAATGACCGCCACATCCTGCAACCTAACTGCCTTCACCCATGATCCGCCGGGAGTGCCTAACTTTGCTCCGCACGAAGCTTGATTCGATGTATCGCAGTTGCTCTCCGTACAATGAATCTGTCGCAACCGATATTTGTCTGATGGATCTCGGGCCGCTGATCCTGTGCACAGAGTATGAGACAAGAGCGGAGTTGCGGCATTGGAATCATATTGAATCGGCATCAAACTGCGCGGTTCGAGGTGTCAGAGGTTTTGTCACGCTTCCCTAGCTCAGCTTCGAAGGATTCCGGTCTCCGATCAGGTCCCTGCGTGAACACTCGTATGCACTGCGGATCATCTGTTGCCCCTCATGTTACTTAATGGTGCAATCTCCAGCCAAACGACAGCTTATTGCTCATTTGCTCCCTCGGTCAGACCGCAGACAGACGTCTGTCCATCCTTTTTCCCTAGGTCGGATCGTGCCCAATAGTCCTTTGAAGATCGTTCGGGACACAATACACGTGGACGACTCCGCGATAAGGTATGAATGAATTGATATGCTTCTATAGTGTCATCTGATTGCTATTACAATATCAACCCTGTTGCTGTTGGGAGGCCGGGCTTGGACCGATTTGACCATCTTCATACTTTCGCCGCTCCCATCACCGCTAGCAGTGAAATCACCACCAAATCCCGATCTACCGCTTGCACCTCGCTTCCAAACTGAAGCTCGCCCAATCGCTTCCCTGCATCGACCGCCTCTTTCTGCGGAATCGGAAGCGCAGCCCGATCATTGAGTAAAACCGAAGCTCGAGCGTTGTTGACCGCATTGTTGTGAACTTGTACCACGACGGCTTCGGTCGAGATGGCTGCACGTTGATTCTGCCAGAGCTGCTGACGCGCTGCGCCGCTGCCGATAGCGTTGGCTTGCGGGCGGATGAGCGGGCCGCCACGAATTCCACGCATGGGAATTTGGGGCTCACCTCGTCCCACACCGCCGCGGAAGGGCAGAGCGGCGAGCGGAAGCACTTTTGCAGGGGCCGGAATGGGTGCGCCGATGCGGCTAGTGTCTTCAGGAAGCGGCTTGGGTGTGGCTTTTGTTCGCGGCTTGAAAAGGCCGAGTGCGTTGCGAAGTTGCGAATTGGTCGAGTAAGTTGCGAGCTCGGTCGAGTCGGAGCTACGGAGCGAGATATCAAATCCATCCAGGACGTTGCGGCTTGGCGTGGGGTTGAGGACGGAAGCTTCGAGCTTGTTTGCGTACCATGTCCAAACTTGACCCTCTCGCGCTAGGAAAGTGGCCACAAAGCCTCGTCCGGTGCGCTGAATTCGGATCGTGAGGCGTTCCGACTGCGATGCTCCACTGTCGACGGATCCTTGAGATCCATCAGTGCGGTTAGCCCTTCGGCTGGGAGCAATATCGCCATTGGAAAGGAGCGAAGATGGGAAAGTCCGCTCGAGCTTGTTGAACGGAGTGCCCGTCAAAGAAGGCTCTTTGGAAGATGCATGCGAGCCAGTGGTGCGACGAGTAATTTCGAGGATCTGGTCTTCACCTCGTTGGTGACTGCGTACGGTGAATGCGCCATGCTTGAACTTGGTGATCAGGAGCTCCTTGAAGTCGCCACCTTTCTCAGGAGAAGTGTTGCTGTCCACGTCAAAACTGGATTTTTGGTTTTGTCGTCGAGGACTGCGGTTGCCAACAAAGGCAGCAAAGATACCGTTCGAGACCTCCTGCTCCAACAACATGGCTCTGTTCGACGGCTGCTTTCGCAACTGCCCGTCGGGCTGAGATTGTGATTCCTGCGAGTCCGCTTTGGCATGCTTGACCTCGTTCGCCTTCCAGTAAGCTAGATCTGCGTCATTACTGGCATCCTCCTCGACGCAAAGTCTCAGCTCGGTTCCCTTGAGCAGCACCGCTCCGGGGGTCAACCCCTCGAGGCTCGGTGAAAGTACCATCTCTCTGGCCTCCATGCTCTGCTTTCTCGCAGGAGAGTTGATCAAAGACCCTCTTGGCACTACTTGGGGCGAAGCCATCCCCACCGCCACCCGATTGCCCACACTAAAGCGCTGTCCGAATCGCACCGGAATCTCCGCGTCTTCGTCTTCCTCCTGGTCCATCTCGTTCTCCGATTCGGACTCAGACTCGGATCGATCCGAGTCGAACAGATCCGAGCCCTCGTCTTCGTAGTCCCTGAAGACCCTCTCCTGCTCCTCTTCCACCACTTCCTCGATGCTCTCTTCGGTATGGTCAGGGCTTGAACCAGACCAATCTCCGGTTTCAGGGATCATGGATTTGACAGTACCAATAGCGGCTCCGTTGACGTTGTAGCCGGTATGCTGCCTTTCGGAAACGTTCAAGTAGGCGTCTGTTGAGCTTTCCGCGCTGTGACTTGGCCGAACTTCGGCGGCAATAATGGGGGGAAGCGGCTTGGTCAGACGCTTGCTCTGCTTCCTCTCCACCGCAATCAAAGGCTTCGCTTGCGCTGGCAGCTTCTTTCCTGGCTGCGGAACGTCGATCCTCCCTGCTCCAGCGATGTAGATCGTACTGGCGGCGAGCGCAGAGATAGACCTCTCCGCACAAAGATTCTGCAGCACCACATTCCTGTTCGCCGTCGTGAATCCCAAATTACGCATCAGAGGAGACTTTGAAGGCGAGCTCGTCGAATCCGCACTCAAACGCGAGGATTCATTCACTTGACTCGTCGACATGCGTTTCATCAACGAAATCGACCTCCGCTTCGGCCCCTCTGCCACCTTTGCCGGAAGAACGACCTCGGACGCTGCGAATCTGCCCAGCTTCCAAGGCTTGTTCCTGCGCGCTTTCTTCTCCTTCTGCTTTTCATTCGAGTACTCGCCGGCACCACCGTTGCCGTAGGAATGAGTGTTGGACGCAAGCGGCAGGTCATTGACAGAGACAGAGATCCATTCTTTGATCGAGTCGTTGTCGCGAGACATTCGACCTTTTTGGGAGTCGACGAGGAGACGGATGGCTGAAGGGCGGTTGTCCATCTCTTCGTGACTCGGGGCCCTGCGAGCAGGCGGTTGACTGCGTGGGACAGGCTCGTGGAGCGAAGGCATGGATGCTGCAAATCGATCTTTAGGTGCGGTCGTTGCGGACGAACGACGTTCAGCGACAGGATTTCGCTGTGCGACGGGGAACTTCTGATCAGTGCTGAGAGCCGGGGATGGCATGGTGAGGGTTGTGACCTGCGAAGATGGGCTGTAGCGCGGGTCAAACCCGTCTCGCTCGAACGAACCACGGTCCTGTACATGACGAGACTCGGTAGAGGACCCCACCGAAACTTCTGAACTGCGTCTCGAATGATACGGCACTACATTACCCCTCACCGGCGCACGACCAGACGACCTCCTCCAGAGCTGCTTCTGTTCGGCACTTGGAGCAACCGCAGCCTTCTCGGCAGCAGGGACACGAGTAGCAGGTCGCGGCGCAGCATTGAGCAAGATCGGTCGGAGCTCGATACTGCGTCTCTGTTCGACTGATGTTCGGCGTTGGTTGTCGAGCGACATGCGTTTGTTCAGCTCGTTCGAAGCAGCAATCGCGGCTTCGGGGCGCGCGGTGGAGCCAAGATCCACGCTGCTGCGATTGGAGCTTCTGCTGGGGCTAATTTTGGCCAAGAATGCTCGGGTTCGAGAAGCAGAGCGGGCTGGGGCGGCGATTGGCAAGGCCTCCTCGGATGCACGACCACGGGGTACGGGTGGTAGCTCGAAGCTGAGCGACCTTCTCGGCGGTGCAGTAGGAGTGGTGGGAGAGTCGATTCTCGAGCTTGCGTCCTCTTCGATTCTTGGCAGCGCAGAGGCTGGAGCGGTGCTCGCAGCGGCCGGAGGAGAGGAGTAGACGGTCGATCCTGAGCCGGAGCTAGATCTGCGATCGGAAGAGACTTCGGAAGCGGTGGAGGGGCTGGTGACGACCACCATTGGGCGTCCCATGCCGAGCGCGTCTGGTGCTGGAGCGGGCGCAATGATCTCTTTCGTAGTCTGCACGGCTTTGCGATTGGCTTTCGACCTCGTGTCCGCCGATGTGAAGTAGGCTTCTAGAGGTGTTGTCGAAGGGGTAGATGGCCAGCTGGAATCGTCGTCAGCGTAGTCTTCTTCATCATCCTCGCCTCCAGCATCTGAACTTCCACCCAGCCGGTTGGTGGATGCCGTGCTGCGACGACGTCTCCTTCGCTCGATAAGATCGCCGTTCCCGCTCGCCTCTGAATCGCTAGCATGGGTAGAATCAACGGTGATCGAAGGGTAGCCATCCTTGAACTGTGCTGGTGGAGGTGGAAGCTCGATCCGCAAACTATCCCGTCTCCTTCCCGGCTTTGCACCTTCGCTGTCCGAAACCACGTCCGAAGCTGATGATATCGCATCGTCAAGGTCCGAATTGGCTGACTTCTCGCTAAGTGCCGGCAAAGGATTGGGCGAGAAAATGAGCGACGACTTGTTTTGCGGTCGGATGTTCAACGCTTGTTGTGATGACTGGGAGCTGCTTTGTTGCTGCGAAGTGTAGCTGCGTACCTGTGCTGCGACGCGTCCGCCGCTGAAGAACCCCTCCTCATCGTCCTGCAAGGGATTCTGGGACACTTCTCTACCTTTGCCCTTGTAGTCTACCGGAGTTGAAGCCGCGATTGAGGTGGCAGGCGTGGAAACCTGCGCTCCACTGACTGTCGACTGACTGGTAGCGGAGGCTGAAGATGACGACGAAGACGCGTTGGCGCGACGACTGGCACCGAGCAGCGCAAGCTCCTTTCGCAATGCGGGATTCGCGAAGGCGCCGGCAGGACGGGCGGTTGGTGATCTCAACCCAGACGTTTGCGCCGAAGATGTGGAAGCCGTCGCAGCCGCCATGAACTTCTGATGGTCACTCCACGCTGAAGGCGGCAGCACTTTCTGTGATGGAACTTTCCTATACGTCTGCTTTGGTGGGACCAGCAATGGCGGTGATGGCCTCCTCTTTCCCGAGCTCGATTCCGCCTCCGTCGCTGACCCCGTGGATCCGCTCGATGTCTCCCTTTCATGAATCATACTGGATCGTCCTTCCCTCGGAGGTGGTACAGGCTGGAAGGTCGCTGAAGTCGCACTGGTTGAAGGTCCTTCTGCTGAACTTTGTCGAGAGTGTGGTGCAAATTCGATATTCGATGGTGTTGGAGATGCTAGGGATGAAGCTCTGGATGGGATTGAAGCCTGCGATGGACCTTTGCCTTTGTTCCATGCTGCTGCGCTGCGTCTAGCGTCGAAGCTGGTGGGACGTTCGATTTCCGTGCCGTCTTCACTCGCAATGACCCATCCTCGACGGCGGTTGTTGGAATGGAGGATGGCTGAATCTGGACGTGGTGATGTCGCTGCCATCGTGTATATGGTATGAGCCGCGCGACGAGGGCGCGGCTTGTGCTTTGACAAGGTAAAGTGTGGTTTAAGAGTCTTCCTGCGTTGGTCAAGACTTCTACTACGTCGTGGGTGGCGTCAACATGAACAAATGCAGGCTTAGTCGCGATGTCGGCTGGAGTATTGGCGGTGAGGTGGCAGCATCAAGAAGACGGGGTGTCGTTACTAGAGGTGTATGCAGAGGCACTTATGTCGGAAAGGCTGTAAGAAGTCTAAGTCTTTACTGAGATGATGCTGGCCCGTACGAGTCGGTTGTTGGTCAGCTACGGTGCTGTATCTGGTCGAGTGAGGGACAGATGATGGGTCGAGATGGTTGGATGGAAGGAGATCGAAAAGGTAGGTGTATGCGCTACTTTCAATTGGCAGTGAGCTCGAGAAACGGATCGGTCCCGATCTTGTGGTCGCAAGAAAGCTCAGCTGACTGAAGACCTAGCTGCAACGAGACAACAGCGATCCAGGGCGAGGGCGATTGTGAAGACAAGGTCTGAGATATAGGGAAGGAGCTAAGCAGAAGACGTAGTCTGACGAGCTTTGTTGTTTGCGAGATGGAGGTCGGAGTCTTAAGCAGGTCGCAGGATTTGACTTCGAGGTCAAAGTCAAGGAGGAGGAAGATGGAACTGGCCTACAGCTCGGCACCAGCATTCAATCGATCCAGGTGACGGACGAAGGAGGGGAAGATTCGCGGATTCCGATCAGCTGTATGCAGTCTGTCTGCAATGCATCTGCTTGACCGTTGTTTTGAACTCAAGGGCAGGAGGATGAATGCTATGAGTGAAGGGCGGATGGCGAGCAAAGTTCCAAGGAAGCACCTTCCGAACTCCGACGACGATGCAGAGGCGAGCTTACGGCCAACACCGCCTGACGATGCTGCCTTCTATGCGATGAGCATGCACTCATCACAAAGCAGACAGACGCCGGCCATTACCCCAGAGCATTCAGTGCAATGTTCATGATTTCTTCTCGCTGGACACGGCTCCTTCTTCTTCCATCACCTGACAGACCACCGAAGCTTTTGCAGAGCATATAGGCACCAATGGGCCGATGGCAAGTGGCAAGTTCAGCATGACCATCCCGTGTGCTGAAAGCTTAGCAGAAGAAGGAGAGAAGAACTGACCTCGGTTCTGTGTATGGCAGCTGCACCTCGCTCGGCGTTTTTGCACGATTGCAGCATTTGCACGCAGAAAAATCGATTTTAGGCTCCACTATTCGACACCTTCCCAATTCAGAAGGTCTGCCAAAACACGCGCATTCATGCAGCTTGTAAGATAAAATGTTTCAATTAAAATGAATTAATTCTTCCAAAACACAGCTTTGCCGTCTGACCGTGAGGAATATGGAAAGGGTTCAGCCGGGCGTTGGACACAATCAAGACAGCCTCTATACAGTACTTGTCATTGACAAAAGTCGTTTGCCTTCTGTACTGACTGGTCACGAACACTGCAACGATAAAGGCTGTCCCGATCATGCGTTGAATGGCGCTGCTCGTCGAAATGCCGTCAGAAATTGTACTGTACTTCCAGCCAGATTGCAAAGATGCAGTTGTCAGCGTCATCGTACTTACACCTCACATGAGTCTGAGCTGATAACAAGCGGCTGTGTCCACTTCTATCAGTTTACGGTCGTCTTGAGGTTTCCCAAGTCGTCTTTCTCATTGTCGTTGGCTAGACAGAAGACTGGCCGTCGTCTTTGACGTTGCGAACACAAAGCCGTCAAGCGCCTTCACCATTGCCGGCCAACGATCCCACGTCAGCAGAATTTTCCCATGACTACACCTCATGCACGATTGGTAGCTGGCTGTAAACGTCTATACAAGGGAACCGTGGGTTTGCTTGTGGAAATCGCAATCGAGCCAAAGGCACAGAAGGAGGCTGAGGAGAGCAATTGGCAAAGCGAAAGGAACAGCTGATGATGGGTGTACCTTGACGTGCAGCTCTTTGCTTCTAAGCGAGGCCCGAAAAGTCTTCCCGCGATCGTGACCACTTCGTGAAGAAGGAAGAGACCGCCGTGGGAAATTTCGTTACCCAGCTCGATTGTCTCGACCTGCCTTTTTGAGCTTGGCTCTGGTGGCATCGCCTTTGCCGCACTTCCGATTGTTTGTGGGCGTTCCTTCGGACCCTATGGGAGGCTTTCGATAAGGGTCCTTCGTTGAATCAAGCCATAAAGAAGCGCCATACTTACCGAAAGGCTCAGAAGCTAAAGGTTCTACGACGTAGGGAGTCCATCCTTCTTCATTGCCCACTTCCGCACAGCCTGAAGTCTCATATTTGCTTTGAGCAGAAGAACAGTTGACCTCGCAAAGACAAGCAGCTTCTCAGCATTGGTGTCTGCCCGCAACCCAACAACCAGTCTGCTGACCAGCTGACAGCCACGCGTTGTCAACCGATGTCATTACCCGTGGGTTATTCGCAATTTGCGTTGACATTTTTATCATCACGCCTCGTCCCTTGAAGTGGCCCCGTCCAACCTCTCACAGCGGGCTATATGATCTCGTATCTTCGTGAGGAGATCATGTCTCACGCAAGTCATTCCCTTCTCCTAGCTCTGTGAGCATGATGCAGAGCGGGACGTCAGGTACGAACAAATTTTTTGATTGTACAAAGCTGAAACAGTTTAAGCCCCTATTTCTTTGATTCTCGCCCGACCTTCCAAATTTAGCCGCTCGGCCCAAGTCGAGATCGGATTCGGCTCTTGCTGTGTCCTCTCAGCATGTCAAAGATCGGGACCAGATCGCAATCCTCGGAACCTAGACAGGGCCGGAATCAGCCCCCACAATGGTGTGCTACTGTATAGCAACAAATACAAGCAAAACCATTCTCTCCAGACATGACGAAAGCAGACAGGTGAAACATACAGGACCCTGGACAGTTGACTTGCTCCAGGGTCGCGGCACAGAGCGGAGGCGTCACGTGCTACCCGACACCCACGCGTGCATCGGCAAGTGAATCCGCCGCTCTAACACGTCCATGCGCTTTCGCCGAATTCCGAATCGCATCTGTGCACCGACCATCCTTTCGGAGAAGCATTCTCAAACCTCCACCGTTCGTAAGCTTCTCATCTTCACCTTACATCGACAGTCTCCTCTTAAGACATCCAAAGACGGCCTCGACCAACAGAATGGCTTCCGAAGCAGATGCAAAGTATCGCAGCAGCTGGTCGCTCCCTGGCTCTGCCGAGCGAAACTCGACGCCCATTGCCGAGGCCCTCTCCTCCCTCCTCTCGAACCCGCCCTCCTCTTCATCACGCAAGCCAGTCGTTCTCGAAGTAGCCTCTGGCTTCGGCCATCAGATCCACGCTATCGCCGCTCGCTACCCAGACTATCAGTTCCAACCCAGCGAAGCAGACGCCTACCCACGTACGCAGATCGATGCCAACAACGCTGACCTTGCCAACGTGGGCAAGGCAGAAGCGCTCGACTTATTGGATCAGAACGACTGGCTCACTCTCGTCCACAACGTTTCCGGCGAAGCTTCGGGCAAGTCTGAGGATGAAGGCCTGTTCGAAGGCGTTCTCGCTTGCAATCTTACGCATGTGGCGCCGTGGAAGGTCACCGAGAGCCTCTTCAGCCACCTGGATCCCAGGATGGGATATGTGACGCAGCAAGGGTATAGGAGTTTGCTTTCAAGGAAAGAGGGATGGATCGCGGTATACGGAGCCTTCAATGAAAATGGCAAATTTACATCCGAGGGTAACGAGAAGTTCGATTCTGAGATCAGGCGCAGGAATCCGGAGTTTGGGTTGAGAGATGTGCAGGGAGAGTTGGTGCCGTTGGCGGAAAGGCATGGGTATGAGTTGCAGGAGAGAATCGAGATGCCAGCAGGGAATTTGATGCTCGTTTTCAGCTTGCGGAAGGAGTAGACACCTAGTGCTAATACAAACTAAGAAATGCTACCAGGCAGCATCCGGCAAGAGTGATATGGCAGTTTTGGCGGTTTGTGATTTCAAAGGAAGATGCATGGCTACCAATCTTGCACGTCTACAACATTGCGATCCGTGTCGATCGTAATGGTCTTGCTCCTAGCCTTCCACTGTTCATTCTGTTGAATGGTGTCAAGGAAGAGGTAGTAGCCAGGCATATATCTGTCCACGAAGCTGAAAGATCCATCATAGATCAGAGAACGTCAAAATCAGGTCAGGAAAAAGGCACCGCAAAATCGATTCTCCGTGTACATGCAATCGGAACTTACGCTTTGACACCATCATCGCTCATCCCCTGACCGCCGTTTGCAGCTTTCATCGCATGCTCCTGCTGCGTCCTCCAAACGTAGACATTGTTCAGATCTGTCGGTCGTATTTGGAGGAAGACGCTGAAGCGCGAGTACCATTTGGTATAAGCCTCGAGATTACGATTGATCTGCTGGAGTGCTTCTAAGCTGTATCTTTGCAATGGCGACTCTGACGGACTTGTCTTGCGTTTCTGCTCTACCTCTTCGGCTGAAATCGGGGAGAAGCCCATACTCCAACCTTCGAGAATAAACACATCAAGTGGCGGTGTAACTGTCGGACTGGCATCTGAGAATGGTGCGCGATCGCCTTCGCCATTGAACAAGCTCTTGTCGAACACTGGAAGCTGTACTGACGTCGCGGAGCTGGTGTTGATAGCATGGATCTGGTCGAGGATCTGCATGCCGAGCTGTACATCGTGTGTCCCTGGCTGGCCTCGACCCGAGAGGAGCGGGTTATGAGGGTTTTCTTCGGCTACCCGACGAAGGTTCAAGTGCGTGTGATAGAGGTCGTCCGTGGAGAGGATGCCCACCGTGAGTCCTGCTTCGTTGAGGTAGTCGATGAGAGAGCGAGTGACAGTGGTCTTGCCGGATCCTTGCGGCCCTTGCATGGCCACGAACAATGGTGGTGCAGCCTGCTTTCCGCCGAATTGAGATTTGTAGGTCTTGAGTTGTTGCACGACATGTTGACCAAAGATGTCTCTTGCCTTCATTCGAGTAGATGCCATCGTGCTATGACCTTCTGTTCCGAGAACAAGTGATCATGTGTGTTCAGCAAGCAAGGTCGGGGAGTGTAGGAATGGCAGAAGAGATGGTCTGACCGCCAAGCATTCGGCCAAATAACCGGAACTCCAAGCGGCTTTATCGAAATCGGATACTGTATGAGGATGTGGAGAGATTTTCGCGAATCGTGGTGTTAGGACATGCCTGAACAAACACTGACTGACTTTCATGCAGTCGACACATCATTCCGACAACGAGCCTAGCTTTCCCCTTGCATATCATTTTGGCAGGCATCGAGCTGCTCGAAGAGATCATTGGGCCCTTCATATCACTCTTTGACTACATTGTAGCTTGAGCATCGATGGCCAAAGCATTAAAGACAGAACAAGACTCAAGCCCAAGATCGACGCTTCGTAAAGTAGTATGGCATCGCGGACAAGGACGACCTCGGCGACTTGTTTGAAAGAGATATGGCTCCGGCAACTCGAGTGTGTGGGGTCCACGGCGACTTTTGTCCACAAAATGGAAACGTCTTGACAAGGTCGAAAGAAGCTAGCAACTGTGTGGCTTCGGTGGACCGACGATCAAAATAGCGTGCATGCATTAGCACTCGCAGAATCAACGTCAAAACGCTCAAGCGAGTGTTGCTTCCTTCTGACGCGCTGTCAAGCGTCAAAAAAGGTGTACAGTACAGCTCCTGCTCCCGGCGGACAGAGAGAATGAAATAGCGCGAGGGTCCAAACGTAGATCACACGGACCGGTGGTGGGATTCTGTCGATCCGATATGCAATTTGACGTGAGGCCGTCATGCGCGTCGCTTGTGCTTAACAGCCGAAGTGCGGAATGTGGTCGGCACCACTGCCCCGTTGGCGCGCTAGGCGGGTGCTTGCAGATCCTACCAGTTGAGAATAGAACACAATGGATCCGAGGTTTGCTAGCTCATGCATACCTAGCGCTGACTTTTGATGTGCTTCGAAGCGAGGCGAACAACGCTTTTCAGGCAACCGTGTAGGTTTGGATTGAAACGTATACGCTGGGTGCTTGTCACTGGTGACTAGCCTATCTTCTGATGCTCACGCGAAAAAGCTAGTTGAGTGATGATGCTTCGCCAGCACAGAGTCCCTTTACTGCTGCGGCTGGCTGTCGAGAGGCGCACGAAGAACCAGCAGCGCTAGCAGAGCCGTCTGAAGCTCAGTTGCATCAAGGACGTCGTGCCCCCTCCGGACTCTACACTTCAGTCATCTTCAAACTCCTCAGGCTGTGGTTGGAGCTGTATTGCATAGTCCAACAATCTTGTGAACACTTTGAGCTTGCTTCCCTTCCATCATCACCATCTCCTCCCGCACACGCTCTAGTTAGCTAGTCGATATCCAGAACAGAATTCACTCCACACTCCCTTTGCAAAGCATACACTCTCTTACACACTACTAGCATCATCCTCTTCACCAACATGCAGTTCCGTTCGCTCCTCGCCAGCGTCACGCTGGGCCTCGCCGTCACCACTGCCGCCGTCGTCGCCGACACCAACTCTGGCACCCCGCTCGTCAAAGCCGTCGACTATGACACTACCGTCGCTGCTCCTCAGCCCAAGCCCATCACCACGGCCGCCCAGCCCAACACGTACGATGCCGCATCCGCCCCTCTCACTCACCCACCTCAAACCGATGGACGTCACGAGATCCGCTTCACCCTCCTCGGCTGTCCCTCCCCCGTCCGTCCCAAGATCTCCGGCACCTCCGGCTCCAAAGGCACCTTCACGCCTTCTCCACCTGGCAGCATTATCGTCCCCTCCGACTTTATGGGTTCGGTCTACCTCACCGGCGAAGGCTGCGGCAAGTACGGCGACAACTGCCAAAGTGTCGACCTCACTTTCATGCCCAACCCGAATGAGACGGTGAGGAGCTACATCAACTTTGACGCCATGTACGGCAAAAAGTTCCTGTACCCGGTCAAGGCGAGGTTTGATGATAACAAGGATACGGGCGATGCGGCGACGATTGATTGCGAGAGCTATGATTGCGTGGATGGAAGTAGGGATCCGGATGACTTTTTGAGTAACAGGATCTTTTCGAGTACCAAAGGGGTCGGGGTGGATATTGTGTATGATTGCAGGGCTAACACGACTTCCACTGCCAACTGAGCGGTCGTCGAGCTCAACATGTGCTATCAAAGGCATTCATTGAAGCTTTACTCGAATTTCTGTTCCCTCAGGATGTTCCGGACCCAGGTCGGTCCAGCATCACTCTTATCTTCGTTCACACATTCTCTTAGTCTTCTCGTCTACCGGCACCCCCGACAGGTCGGCTTGCTGCTGTAGTCATCTCACTTTCTCTTTTGTTTTGGTCAAACAATACATGGACCTTCTTTACTCCGTCATCTGATCTGTCAATATGTTTGAGATTGTATTGTGTGCTCTACTTCGTCCTCGGCTGCAAGGCCTGCTGCGTCTCATCCTTGGTCTTTCCCGTCAAGAAATCCTCCACCACCTGCACAAATTCATTCGGCTTCTCGGCTTGACACCAATGACCCGTCTCCATATGCACCAGCTTGGCATTGGGGAAATACTTTTGGTTGGTGGGAATGTTCCTCCTATTCACATACTTGCTCTTCGACCCCTTGATGAAGAGGGTCTCTCCTTCCCAGCTCCTCTCTGGCGCCTCGTCCTTCCCTTGAACATCCTCTGGAGATGCGTTGGGTGGATTGTAAGGAAAGTCTCCGATTTGAGCAATGTTCTTTCTAATCAAGTCGACTGGGATGCGCCAGCTCCAGGTTTCGGATCCGGGTGGATAGCGGGTAAGGTTGGTCAGGAGGAATTGACGGACGCCCAAGTCCGGTTCTGTGCTTTGCAAAATCTCGTCTGCTTCGTGACGACTACGGCAAGGCTTGTCGCGGATCTCGACCATGGCATCGATGTATCTTTCGAATTCGGGAGAGAGAGGGCCACGCTTGGCGGCCATATCGACACTGACCAAATTCCTCAACATTCCCTTGGGCAGCTCCGGATCCAACGCTACACTCATGCTGACCTTGCCTCCCATCGAGTGGCCAATCAACCCAACATTCTCCAGCTTTTTAGATGACATGAACTCGATCACGTCCTTGGCCATGTCTGCATATGCCAAGCCGTCAATGTGCGGAGAGGTACCGTGGTTGCGCAAGTCGAGGGCGAAGACGGGAATTCCAAAGCGACTCGACATGGCTCGACCCAGCGAGCGCCAGTTCTGTTTCGATCCGAACAGACCGTGACATACGACCAAGGAAGAGATGGGCACCTCGGTGCGCTTCTTTGCGATTTGGTCGGCGGTGGGTTCGTAGGCCTCGAAATCGAGCTTGACCGTCTTGCCGGTCGCAGCTGCTGCAGGGGAGACTTTGGGGTCGGAAGAAGGCGTGGATAGGAATCGAAGGCGACTGCATGATGCGAGTGATGTCGCTGTACGGGTGCTACGGAGGCACTCGCCTCGAAGAAGCGTCAGCATCATGCAAAAAAGGTATGTTGGTGTGAGATGCGGAAAGGGGAAGATGTCGAGACGAAATCAAGTTGGAGGTGTTCCGTGCGTCACCACCGGACAAATTCCCGCGGTGCACCGATTAAAGCGCTTTTTTTGAGCCTTAACGAGTTACCGGAATGCCAAGATTTGACAAAAGGGTCAACTTTATCTAACACCTTTGCCGGAAGAAAGCCGGCTCCTCGTTTCGTTTGATGATCTACTGTACACCGCACATCAATCGGCTTGCGAGGAGCCGGATCGTACCTCAGGGCGGAAGTGGCCAATGTGTGAACAGCGCTGATGGGGCCACGCGATGCTCTGTAGATCTCAGTTAATGCTCGCTTAACATACAGATTGTAGCAGGCCGAAAGTCTGTTGGGTCAGCGAGAGCTTCCAGGATAGTGGCTACGATCGAGAGCTCTTACCGCATAAGGCAATTTTGGCAGAAACGCCCTGGCAGATGATGACCTTGTTACTGATTGAGTATATGGCAGAAGATTCGTAGCAATAAGTATGCTTGTCGCAGCCATGATTGTGAGGCTTAACATTCAAACGATGCAAGGTGTTAGATCGTGGCCAACAAGCGCGTTTGTTGCCAGCGCATGAACTCAGTTTTTGGTGTCGTGATGGGAAATCTGCACTTTTCTTCTTCTTCTTACAAGTTTAAGCGCACGCCAAGTCTTGACATAGACTCGGTTGTCTGCAACCACCGGCACCCTGCAGAACACGCGGGTGTTTGAATCCTTCGTCTGTACAATACAGTACAGTACGGTACGGGCTGAAGGGCGGACGAAAGCGGGGTATGACCCATTTGACACTTTGATGCACGGCCGACAAGCGAACTCGAGTCCATCTCCTTGGCCGGTCCTATGCTTCTTGTGGGTCGGTCAACAACGAGGCCAAGGTGAGGCTCTACATTCATCCGTTCCACCACGACCATATCGATACCCAATTGCTGTTGCTGCGCAACGGCCATACCCCTTCCTCGAACCTTCAACATGAATCGTATGATCAGGTATCTCGCATTAGCGATATTCTCCACCATCTCGTTGCACTACATAGCCACCTACTCATCCACTTCATACCAAGACCGCGTCACGACGTTGCGGACACAATGGACTCCTCCTGCTCTTCAAAGCGACTCCAAAAACCTCGTCATTCCGTATGCCAACACGCCCAAAGCCAACGCCACCTTTGTCGTCCTTTGCAGGGAGGGCGAGCTCAAGGGCATCCTCGATAGCCTCCTGTACCTCGAGACCACTTTCAACGATCGACCCCACCACCGCTACCCCTACGTCTTCCTCAACGATAAGCCTTTTTCTGACAACTTCAAAGTGCGCGTCACCCGAGCCGTTTCATCCACCGTCGAGTTTGGCCAAGTCCCCGCCGAGATGTGGGATGTCCCACCAGAGATTGACATGGACAAAGCCCGCGCTAAGTGGCAAAAGGCGAAAGCGCAAGGCATGCCCTACGGAGGATCGCAATCCTATCGACAAATGTGCCGATTCCAATCCGGCTATTTCTTCCGTCATCCGTTGATGCTCAAGTACAAGTACTACTGGAGGGTCGAGCCCTCTGTCAAGTTTCTCTGTGATCAGACCGACTTTGATCCGTTCCGATTCATGGAGCAGAACAAGAAGAAGTATGGATTCGTCATCGCCTTGCACGAAATCCCAGGTACGGTCAGGACACTCTGGATCAGTGTTAGACAATGGTACGAGAAGAATCGCGATCTGCTTGCGCCGAACAACCTCTTCAACTTTGTCACCGATAACAACGGGCGCGGATTCAACGGCGTAAGTCCATCTCAACATCACACTCACATGAGATGATGGAGACAAGCTAACCTTTTTCTCGTCCACTTTGTTTCCGGCAGTGTCACTTTTGGTCCAACTTTGAAATCGCCGATATGGACTTTTGGCGTTCGGAAGCCTATCTCTCCTTCTTCAATCACCTGGACAAAGCCGGTGGATTCTTCTACGAACGATGGGGCGATGCACCCGTTCACACCATCGGTGCCGCCCTACTGTTGCAAAAGGAGGACTTCCACTATTTCCACAATATCGGCTACGACCATAAGCCCATCTACCACTGTCCCAAAGTCACAGGTTCAAACGCAATCTCGCCGTTTACAAATAGAGCCAGGTGCTACTGCCCACACGAGCAGTCGTTTGCATTTGACGATGGGCATACTTCATGCCTTTACAACTTTTTCGAAGTCAACGGCAAGAATTCGACACAGGCAAGGGACGAGTTTCAGAAGATGGATCTTTGAAGCGGTCAGTTCGTCGCCCAACTGCTTGGTTGGGAATGTTTGTACAATAGAACACTGTTAATAGATATGGGATCGCAGGTTCAATAGCACGCAACAATCACAGGCTTGGCATGCTGAATGTGAGAAGGACTGAAACTATCTCTATTGGAAACGGACGACGAGAGGGAAGTGTAGGAGCGGAATGAGGAAGGAATCAACTTGGAGTCAAAGCGCTCTTAAGGCCGAACGAGAGTCGAATCGAGATTAGGAGGCATCGACGTATCAATCGAGCTTAAGCGTGAGTGTTGATGTCGAGGAAGAACCACTCGACGAGCTCGGGAGCAATGCCATTGTCCTTCTGGCCCTTGTCGAAGAACTTGGGATACATCTCGGTGTCAACCAAGATGCCCTCCTGGGGACCGTTGGGCACATCACCCTTGAGGTTCCAGTTACCGCCGTTGTGCTCCACGACCCAAGCCAGGACCCAGTAAGCCTCGTGCTGGTCGGTCTTGGGGATCTTGACCATGGCGCGAACCTTGCAACGCCTGTCGTAATAGTTGTTAAAGTAGAGGTAAGGAACCGAGATGGTGTACTTGGGGACGAGCTTGTCCGGGAAGTCCTGAGGGTTGGCCGTGTCGGCACAAGCGCCCTGCTTGAGCGAGGGGATCTTGTCGAAGGGCTTGGCGGCCGAGTAGGCGTGGTAGCGGTAGCTGGGGCTGAGGTAGCATTGAACGTTGTTCTCGTCGATCCAGCCCCACAGCTTGTCGTACGACTTCCACTGGCAGGTAGGGTAGGTGGTCTTGACATCCTTGGGGGTAGGAAGACCGGTACCGTTGCGAATGAGGTACTGGTTAGCGAGGATGATACCGAAATCGGGGTTGCGGGGGGGAGGCGCGGCGGCAGCAGGAGCGGCGTCAGCACGGCGCTGGAACTTGTCAGCCGAGAAGCTGATGTCGCTGGCCGAGGCCATGGGAAGGAGCGCAGCAGCGACGGTGACAAGCGAGGCGAAAGCGAACTTCATTTCGGCGAAAGAAGAACAAGGAGGGTTCTATTAGGGGATTGGGAATGTAGTCTGAGTATGCGTTTGGAAGAAGGGGAGAGAAGTGGATGAGGATGAAGGTTGAGTCTGGACGAGCCTACAACCGTCGCTATAAGTAGTTTTCCAAGCCCGTTGTGACACTTGGAGCTGGTTGTGGAACGCGCTGCTTGACATGAATGCTTCTTGGACCGTAACACATAGCCACAGGACCAACGAAAGCACAGCACTGCACTCAGACCCCACCGATTGATCGATCGAGGTAAGCTGCTACGCAAGGCACTGGCGGCTCAAGTGGGCTTACTGAGCCCACTACGCGTGATTGTATTCATCACGACTCCCACACCACCGACCATCGACAGAGACACGCCCAGTAGAACCCGAATCCAATCTGTAACGTATACAAACTCGATCTTCCCACTCACAGCCACCACCCGTCTTGTCCCCACGCTTAGGTCCTTTCATCGTGGACGTCCAAAGCCGCTAAACAGGAAGAATAAGGAGCAAGCTCGCTCAGTCGCATGTGCGCTTATTCTTGTTTAGGCTTACATTGCCCTGACACGTCCTCATTGTGATCTGGCCGATCTTGTTAATTGACCGACATTGTCGATCCTCGGACGATCGAGACCGCGGGCGACCGAGCGCGCCACGTTCATCGTACCAATTGACTTCCGTCCTTAGTGGTTTGCGAGGCGTGTCGGACGATCCCACCTCCATATCGACGCAGATGGCAAATGCGTCGACCCAAGCTCTCGATGTCTGCGCATTTCCGCGGTACCAATGAGGCTTGTGCGCTGAAGAAATCGGGGGCTTCTCGACTTTGACTTGCTTCGATGGTGACGCTTGGTGATGGTGAAGCGCAGCTCCCTTTCCCACGATGCAGGAGGCATAAAGAAAGGCAGACAAGAGATTCAGACCACGTCCGCTGTCCATCGCTACAAGCTACCTCACAAAAGAGGCTGTACCTTTCACGAAGAGCTTCATAGCGACGATCAAAGGGGTATCGAGCTTCTGTGTGGGATTACAAGCGTTGTGGGTTCATAACTAGCATCCTCCACCGCCACCGCATCCTCCACCACCGCCGCAACCTACACCACCTCCGCAGCCTACACCGCCTCCAAAACCAACGCTATAGGTTGCAGCCATGCCGCTGCCCAAGCCGAATCCACTGACGGCCATCATTCCGTACACGCCATACAAGCTGTAAGCGTTTAGCGTAGCATCGCCGGTCGAACCTCGGCTGACGTAGTGCGTGCTATACAGCGGGCTGTAATAGAATGGATAGAGACCTGGGGTGTTGTAGCCCAATCTGTTGATCGCAAATGGAAAGAGCAAGAAAAAAGTCAGCGGTAGATTCATGTAGATGCGCCGCGAGCACTACCCATGTGGGCATGCTGTGCGCACTGCCTCTGGAGAAGGAGATTGGATGGGAAATGACGTACACAAATGCGCTTTCGTGACCTTCTCGGCGCTTTCCTTGCGCCCATTCTTTCACCATCTGTTCCCTCAGCTTATCGTGGCGGTGCTCTTCCTCCTTCACGATGACCGCCTGGTGGGCACTCGGATGCGAGGCATCTGCCCAGACGGCCTCATCCTGCTTGTCACCAGGAAGCTCCTTAGCCGCTCTCCACTTGCCCTTCATCTTAGCGGTGAAACCCGAACCCTTTCCGTTCTCCTCTGACGCACTACCACCAAGCAGAGCTTTGAGCTTCTTGATAGCACCGGGATCGTTGTAAACGCAGCCGCACATGGAGTAAGGTTGGTTGAATCGGTTTTTCCACAACATGGCTGTGCGATCGAATGCGTCTTTGAGAATGCCCGTCTCGATAGCGTCGTCATGGTTGATAAAACGGCCGACGAGCCTGAAGCATTGATCGTAGTAGTGAGCCTGCAGCTGGTGAGTGTGCCATACAAGATCGATATCCAGCGTCGGCGTCAACAAGGCGTAAGTGCCTGACATGAGGTCGAGGAATCGATGGTATCGGATCAGACTTCGACTCAGCACATCATCCAATGCACCGCCTTCGAGAAGCTGGGCGTGTTTGGACCAACCCAACTTTTCCATCTCGAGATTGAAGCTAGTCTGGCGCTTGACAGCATCCACGACATCGCAAAGACCCTCACCGTACGCAGCCGCATTTCCATTCTGATACGGACGCATGAGCACGGCAATGCGAGCCATCATATGCGCCTTCTCCTCCGGCAACTTGAGTTTGGGTGTAACAGCCGAGCTCATCCATCGGTTCTCAAACCATTCTCTGAACGTTTTGATGTTGTAGTCGCAGGTTTTGGCGACTTCCTGAACTTCTCGCAGATCGGCGGAGATGGCGGGACGATGATCGGCGTGCGCGCTCGCTGGAACAGGCTTCTCATGTCGGAAGATTGGACAGAGCAGTGATTCGCCAAGATAGTCTCGAGCGGGACGCGGACTGTGGCTCGCACCGAGCTTGGTGCCGGCCATGAAAAAGACGGCTCTGCCGTTCCAGGGCTTGCCTGGCGACCTGCTCCAGCGCTGGAAATCCTCGAGAAAGCGACGCATCTGCAGATGATCTGCCGAAATGAGTTGCGTACAGGTATCGGCATCGGTACAGTTTCGTTGCCAGCCATACTCGCCGATGCCGAGCTCGTTGGCCTCCTTTCCGATTCCAGTCCAGGGGATGAATTGAGGGACGGCACAGCGGGGGCAGTCAATGCGGAGGCCGAAGATTGTGCCGCCATTGGTCTCCTGAGCATGGGTTGGGGCACCGGGAGGAGGCTGCAGGCTGAGATTCCAGGGCTGCTTGTTACGCTTTGAGGCAATCTGTGCATCCCAGAATGCATTTGCAGTACCGACATCGTTGAGGATGGGCAGCGTAGGATGAGCTCGCTCGGCTATCTGACGAAGTGGGTAGTCGAAGTAGCCGAGGTTCTGACGCGTACCTAGACGCTGCGAGTCTTCCTCCTTGCAAAGCGGATTGAGGTGGTAAGCATGGAGCATGAGGGCAACGTCGATGGGCGGAAGTGCGAAATCGGGAAGATCAAACCCTGGCAGCTCTTTCTCCTTGGAGTCGGTGGCCTCTTTGGCGATCAGAGTCTTGACTAGTCGAGTGCACTCGTCGGCGGAGAGGACGTGAGTGAGCCACAGCTCGAGACGGTAAGCAGCACGATTGAGATAGATGTTCCAGCGACGCTCGCGCAGAAGCTGTTGACTCAGCTCGGCTGCGGCTTCCTCTGCCTCTGCCTGCGTCGGGCGATGACCAGACTTGTCGGTAGTATTAAGAGGAGGTGGCTCGGCAGACGGCGCGTACGGGGGTGGAGGAGCATCGATACCAGGCTCGTCGATGTGCACTTGATCCGGTCGGCAGGAGGGATAGTCATAGTATTCGGTACCATCTTGCACAGCATTACGGAGACGGTCAAAGAGGTCAAGCAATTTGAGATGATATTTGAGTTGGTCGAGACCGCAAACGGCTTTGATGGCGCTGCTGAATCCGAGCTTGAGACCATCACTGAGTGCTTTGTCAAGTTCCTTGCGTTCTTGTGGGCTCAACCCGGGCCCATCGCAGATCTTGCGGGAGGCTCCCTGCAGAGTGGCAGCAATTTGGTCAACAGGATCAGACTGTTCTTTCGAGCCACTGCCTGTGGCGGTACCGTAGTCGGGGACTGCGCCGTAGTCGGGAAGCTGCGAGCTTGAGATTGACCCGACAGGACTTTCATTGAGGCCGGAGCCTGACGAAGAGGAGCCATTGCTAAGAGGTGGTGTAGTGCTTGCGGTCATGTTGAGATTCAAGTATGAAGAGTAATGATCCGGCAATGCGGTCGGTGAAGGGTTTGTAAGTGTCAAGAACAAGTCGTGATGGTGGTCACTAGGAACGAGGGCAAAGCATTAGCATTGTCCTCTGAAGGGTGAGAGCGGAGGGGCGAGAGCTAAGGACTAGTTATGGCTGACTATATCGGCAAGAGTTCAAAAGCTTTTACGATCTCTCGTCGATCCAACATTGCATCGGCCTATGGAACAGGGACTCAGATGCGAGGAAGAGCGAATGTGAACGACATCAGCGGGCAGACTCTAGACTGCAGGTGTGCTTGGCGTGGGAGCTCGGCTCGCTTAGTGGTGGAAGGACACAACTTGACCGTGTTCATTGGTGGTTGACTGGGTGGTCATTGTTCTATGCGCTCGCTTGAGACTCAGATTGCGAAAGGAGATGAAAGGGACTGTTGTTGTGTGTTGTTTCGCGACATGTGCACAAGGAGGCTGCAACACCGGTCAGGCACTACGACAGGTGTGCGGGGAAAGAAAGCTAAAATGAGCCTTGCACAGCCAGATCCATGCATGGGATGCGCTAACAAGGTGGCTGGTTCCGTGCTACAGTACGTAAAACACAAACAAGAGACTGTCCCAGTCGGATCAACTGATTCCGTACTTGACCTTAGTTTACATTGTAGCAATCGTTATCAGCGGCGGAACTCTGGCCGAATCGCCGGTCGCGCGGAACATCAGTCAAATGCCCTTTTCTCAGTGATTTTCGTGTCACATTTAATTTACCCTTTTTTTGATGAATTTTCAAGACGTTTTTGTGCACGGAACCGAACGAGAAGCCCTTCTTTTGCGAATTGGACCCTGAACACAATCTGATTTTCCTTCTTCTTCTTCTTCCACCCTTCTTTAACACTTGCGCAGGCCATCAGCTCTATCTTCTCATCGAAGCAACCATCGCAATGTCCGCCATTCGTGTCGTTCATCCGACACCCGACGTCAAACGTGGCGTTGAGTATTGGGAAGGCGTCGAGGCGAGCGTCGATGGTGTCCTCGGTGGGTTTGGCCACGTCTCTCGAGTCGAGTCGCTTGGCTCTCGTTCTTTCCTTCTCAGCATTCTGCCACATCTCTCATTTTGCGCGCCAGCTTCGTCCAACGTATCTTCGTTTCAATGCAAGAAAGACAAAGTAGCAGAGAGGGGTGGAAAAGGTAAGGCTCGCACTCGAGCTCTCGACTGTGGTGCAGGTGTAGGACGAGTGACGGAGCACAGTCTCATCCCCATCTTCGACGAGGTGCATATGGTAGAGCCCGTGGCCAAGTTCCTTCAGGAAGCGAAAAAGCAGTCCACATCATGGCCTCCTCTCAAGACTCCACCTAGTGCCTCCCCCTTCCAAGCACGCAAGGCGGTTCACTTCCACTGCCAAACATTACAAGATATCGACCCTAGCAAGCCTTATTCCACAGCCGAGCCAGTGGACGGCGGCAGTATTCTACCCACAATCTCTGTCGATGATGAGTCAGCATCAACAGCATCCTCAGCAGCGACGGAAGAGAAGGACGGCGTGGCAGGATCGCAAATCGAGCCATTCACATACGACCTCGTTTGGGCACAGTGGTGTCTTCAGCATCTGTCCGACAAAGACTTGATAGCTTTTCTTAAACGATCGAAAGCAGCCCTCAAGCCGGGCGGAATCATTGGCGTCAAGGAGAATGTTTGCACCGAAGAGGCGGACGGCACCGAGCGTGTTTGGTACGATGACGAGGATCACAGCATCACCCGTTCTACAAAGGCTTACGAGCGTGTCTTCAAGGAAGCCGGTCTCGAGATTGTCAAATGTGAGATTCAGTTCGGCATGCCAGCAGAGCTCTTCGTTGTCAAGATGTAAGTCTTACGTCTAATCAGGGTACTGTATCCGACGTCGTTTGTGAGATTCAATGCTGACCATCTATCCGCTTCTGTTCCTAAACCTCAACAGGTGGGCTCTGCGCTAGACCTAGTCTCGCAAAAATGTTTTTGTACGGCAAGATTGCAATGAATGGAAACGGAACTCGAGCAACAGCCTCACATGTCCCGAGCGGCTGGAGCGAGCATGTACAGAGACTACACTTGCACGAGAATGTGGATGATCTGAGATGAGAGATGCAGAGCTATGGGACGATCTGCGGGTATACAACGTGTTCGAATCCAAAGGAAGGGTTGGGTCAGTTGGTAGATTTGCGAATCTTATCCAACATGACCTCCATTCTCGCTCCCAGATTGGGCTGTCCTCTTGCCTGACCGATGCGACTGCCACTTGCCTTGTTCCACATCTTGTTCTTCTTGGATCTCTCTTGTTCCTTCTCTTCCTTGGTTCTGTCATCCCACACCTTTTGTGGCGCCTCTTGACGCGCCGTAGCTTTCGGCAATGGGTGTGGCAAAGGCTTCTTCCCCCTCCCCTTGCCTGTCTTCCTTGGCCTCAGATCCTCCTTGCCGCCGAAAAGAGCCGCACTTGGATCCACAGCATCTCCATCCTCTCCGCCCTCAGGCGCAAATCTGCCCTGATCCTTTGGTAATGTGAACGGTAACGCAGGCCCGTCAATTTCTTGTGCCTTGCTTGCACTGCCTCTCTGTCCTAATGGTGCTGCATTGGCGCTTGTTCCGCTGCTTGTCTGCGACTTGTCTTGCTTGAGCTGCTTGTAGTACTCCTTCTTGACTTTGGCCTTGTGGATGAGCTCGGCTTTGATACGCTTATGCTTGCCCAAGTATGCGCCATCGGGAAGGTGCTTGGGTCCGACTTGGAATCCACCTGTCTTCTTTCCATTCGAGGGCGTAGCTGAAGTGCGATGCTTGACCAGCTGCTTCTTGCCCAGCTTCGAGGGTGCCACCATGACGTTGAAGTGCGACCGTGTGCTGTGCGAGGAGGCGACGGTGGTTGGGAGGAGCAAAGGTTGTTCAGGGTCCCATAGAGCATAACCAAAATTTCGGACAAGAAGGTCAAAAAAAAAGGCTGCAGCTCACCGAGTGGAGGTGTTTGTGCGAAAAAAAAAAGGCTCAAATTTCCGTCCGAATAGAAGATTTGACGACCCTTCAACCTTTATTCTGCTTGCACCAACACCTCTTGCACCACCACCACCACCATCATCTTTCTTACTATACCCTCGCATCTCAGTCAGTCACGATGGGAAAGTCAACAAAGGACAAGCGCGATATCTACTATCGTCAAGGAAAATCCGAGGGCTATCGTGCTCGTTCGGCTTACAAGCTCATCCATCTCAACGAGCAGTATGGATTTCTCGGAGGAGCGGACGACTATGCTCTTGATGCAACTACCTCCTCTCCCTCAGATGCGCAAGCCGCTTCTTCCAGCAACCCCTTTCCGACACCTACTCGAGTAGCCGACCTTTGTGCCGCACCTGGTTCATGGTCACAGGTCCTCTCCCGCCGTCTCGCCTGTGTGCCTGGCTCGCATCTCGTCGCTGTCGACTTGCAAGCCATGGCTCCGCTTCCCGGCGTAACCCAGATCATCGGCGACATCACAACTCCCGCCACCGCCGATGCTGTCAGTCACGCCCTCTCCTCCACTCCCACCTCCGACATCAAGGGCAAAGGCAAAGCTCGAGCCCAACTCATCGTCTGTGACGGCGCACCCGACGTCACCGGTCTCCACGACCTCGACGAATACCTCCAATCCCAACTCCTCCTCGCCGCAACCCAAATCACCTTCCGCCTTCTCGAAGTAGGCGGCACCTTTGTCGCAAAGATCTTCACACAACATCCTCAGGCCGGGCTGGGCGCAAGCTTGGGGAATATGGATCTGAAAGGCGCGCGGCCAGCGACGAGCGGTGCGTTGTTGGCGGATCAGCTGAGGACGTTCTTCGATCGAGTAGAGGTAGCAAAGCCAAGGAGTTCGAGGCTGGGAAGTGTGGAGCATTTTTTGGTGTGCTTAGGATTCAGGCCGCCGACGAGTTTGCCGAGTGGGATTGTGGGCAGTTTGGCGGAGGAAAGGGAGGAAGACAAGGAAGACAGGGCAAGGGAGGACTTGATCAAGTATGCGCAAAAGTTGAGAAATCAATTGAAGCGGCCCGATGGGGCGAGTGGGATTGGCCAAGACCAGAGAGAGAAAGAGATGGCGGCGACATTGCCGTTTGTTGCTCATGGAGATCTCAGTGGGTTCGACCAGTAACGACGGCACGAAGCTTGATCCCATCACATAATATACCACAACTGTTCCACATTGCGCCTTGATACGATACGGACTGATTGGGCGGGACCACTCAATGACGGTGAGACTAGTTGCCGCCAGACAAAAGCTCCCAATCGTAGGCCTTTTTTTCGAACCAGAACTCGCCCGGCTTGGCGTCGTTCTTGTGAATGGCGAGCAAGACGGGCGTCTCGGCACCCTGGTCGAGCGTCTTGTGGCCCTTACCTTTGGTCATGTCGGTGTTGACATCTGCCGCAACGAAAGAAAGAGAGCATCATTTGAAAGTCAGTAAACCTCATTCTCACGCTAGACGACGTCTCCCAAGCCATCGGATACTCACAGCCTGGGCAGCAAGAGAACACATCGACCTTCTTCCCCTCCTGCTTATACTTGTTCGCCAGAGCTCTAGTGTAGGCAATCACACCACTCTTGCTCGTAGCATAAGCGGCACCCTTCCATCCTTTCTCTTTCCAGGTGCCGTCCGCGACGACTTGTTGGAACTCGTTCATGATTGCATCCACGTCTTCGATCGTCTTTGCGTTCCGAAATTTGTCCCTAACCTCGTCGCCAAAGTTCCTCAACACTCCCGTCGAGGAAGCAATCGTCACAATCCTACCTCCATCATTCACCGGGATGTTGTTGATGACGTCCTGCACAGCGTAGTAGTTGATGGCGACGGTGTTTTTGGCCACTTCGGCGTCAAAGCCTTCGAGAGCCACACCGGCGTTGTTGATGAGGATGTCGATTCCAGGCTTGAGCTCCGAGGCGAGCTTGGTGATCGAGTCGTGCGAGGAAGTGTCGAGTTGACGCACTTCGATCGAGACGCGATCGCGCGAGGTGGGGTTGAGCTCAGAGGTGATGGATTTCTTGGCTTCTTCGCCCTTGGTGAGGTCGCGTGAGCCGAGGTAGATGGTGAGTTTGTCAGAAGGCGAGTAGAGCGAGGAGGTGGGAAATTCGTTGGCGAGACGACGGACAATGCCGTAGCCTAGGCCGCGGTTGCCTCCAGAGACTAGCGCGGTGACCATGGTGTTAGCTTTCTGTTGAGGTGAGTGCTGGAGATGAAACAAGAGTTGATGTGCGATGCTTTGAAGAGCAGACTGGGCTGGTGAGACGGTACGAGCAGGAAGATGGAATTGACTCACCTTATATAGCTCGTCTTCCTTGTTGCGCTGTTGACAGTGACTGATCCCTGTCCTACAGAAGCACGAAGGGGATCTTGGTCACCGTAAGAAGCTCTCGGTGTGGAGGTTGGACATCGGCTATTTCCAGGGGTTCAATAAAAAAAGCCGAAAGTGCGCGGGTGCAGTACAGCACGGCGCTTTCTGCTGATTTTCGCCGTCATGCCTCCACCTTTTCCTCTCCTCCCATTCCCGGCTGGATGCGCAACATGAAATCAATCTCAAAAGTCATCCTTTCCATCCAATCTTGTACATATATCCGAGGTCGAGCCAACACAACAACCTTCAAGCACCACTGATTGGATACGGGAAGCCGACGAAGGTCTCGAGATGAGTGTGCTGTTTCGAGCCCCAGTTACCGTCCGACTGGCTGCGGGATCGTTTGCGTCCACAAGCCGCAGTACAACAAAGATCGCATTGCGCTCCTCAACAGCTGGCGTCTCGAGTGTAAAGCATTTGCACAATTCAACTTCGAGGAACGCATCGTATCGTCGCTTTGGCGAGGATGGGCGAACATCAGCATCGTCGCAAGCGTCGGGTCGAGAGCAACTTTCCGCGGATGCACTTCGCAAACAGCTCGAAGATCAATTGTTTCGTCGAGTCGGACAGGCCATACCGCAACAGCAATCTCGGCAGCCCATACAATACCAACGCTTTGGCGGAGGAGGAGGTGGTGGCGGTGGAAGTGGAGGACGCAGGTCTCTGTTCTCGTCTCGGCCTCCCACACTTATCTTGGTAGCTCTCGGGGGCGCAGGTGTTTATTATGTTGCGCATCTCGAGCAGGTCCCCGAAACAGGCCGATGGAGATTTATCGACGTCAGTGCAGCTCAGGAGCACCAGATGGGAGAAGAGACTTTCCGCCAAACACTCGCAGAGTACCGAGATCGCATCCTCCCCGCTTCTCACCCATACTCCAAACAAGTGCGTGCTGTAGCTAGTCGGATCGTCGCAGCGCTTGACAAAGCTGTTGACAACAGCAACCAGCCCCACCATACCAAAGGCGATCCGTACCTCACTCACCACTCGCACGGCGATGAAGGCGGCATCACCTACGGCTCGAACACATCCTTTGGTGGCGCCCAAAGCGGGTCTGGCTCAGCGTCATTCTTCGGCTCCCAATCCAACTCCTCCCCTCCACAATCCGCAACAAAATGGGAAGTATTCGTGATTGACGATCCCAAACAGAAAAACGCCTTTGTCCTTCCCGGCGGCAAGATCTTTGTCTTTACCGGCATTCTGCCCATCTGTGCCAACTCTGACGGTCTCGCGACGGTTCTAGGTCACGAGGTGGCTCATCAAGTGGCTCGTCATTCCGCCGAAAAAATGTCGGGTTACAAAGTTCTCCTGTTTGGCACCTTCCTTCTGGACGCCTTTGGATTGGACATTGGTCTCTCGCGTGCCGCGCTTACTTTGCTTCTATCTCTGCCCAACTCGAGAAAGACGGAATTAGAGGCCGACTATTTGGGGTTGAGGATCATGAGTCGCGCATGCTTCGATCCGAGCGAGGCGAGTAAGCTGTGGACGAGAATGAGCGAGAGCGAAGGAGGAGCGGGAGGAGGAGGGGTGTTGGGTAGCGCACAGGCATTGTTGTCCACACATCCCGTGAGTGGGCAGAGGATCAAGAATATGCAAAAGTGGTTGCCAGAGGCGTTGGAGACAAGGAGGCAGTCCGACTGCCCGGCACCCCAACAGATTTCAGGCTTCAACAGCGCTAGACAGGCTTTCTCTCCTTTCTAAATCCACACGAGAATCCATGTAGACAGAATAAATGTACCTCTCTATTGGCAAAGAGGTGCTCTCCAAAATAAGATAAGAAAGATAGTCCCACGACGAGTGTGCTACTTTGCTTTGGACTGCAAGTTGACCCTCCACGCACTAGGCGGCAGAGCTTGCAACTTTCTGCAAGCTGGAATGATGAAGGTCACCAACAACAGTCCTCCAACCGCCACACACAGTGTACTTGTCCAATAGTATCCATCCCTTTCGATCAAGCATTCTCCACCCGCAGCCGAGCACGCCGCCTTCCCGAGGTCGCTGGTACACTCCTCTCCACCGATTCCTTTGGACGCGGTTGCCCAGAGCTTTGCAATCTCGGGATCGCTCATGAGGCTCGCACTCGACGGTGGCTGGCACGACGAGATGGTGAAGAGGTCGACTGCTTTCAGCACAAAGTAGCGAGGCCATGTGCCACCAAGGTTCGAGACGGTGTTCAAAAGCGTCATGTACGTTCCTCCGATGAGCGGGTCGGCGATCTGAGTGTGGAAAGCGGAAATCCCGACAAACTGCACAGTCGAGGCAAAGGATCCGGCCACGGTGCTGGCGATGACGATGAAGAAGTAGCCTGCACCGATGGGAGCCGAAGGCATGCCGTGAACGATGGCCATGGAAAGCAGCGCAAATCCAAGACGGAAGAAGAATGCCGTCACCCAAGGCTGCAATGCTTTATCTCCTTTGGACCATCTTGCCGCAAGGTAGCCAAAGATGAGCTGGAAGGGAAAGTCGATCAGCACCGCCAGAGCCAAGTCTTCTTTCCCGAATCCTTTCTCCACCAGTTTGAGCCCGGTGACGGCTTCGTTGGCTTGGAAACCAATCTTAGCAACAAAGTGGATCAGAATGAAGGTCTGGACATGCTTGAGTCTGCAGATCCTCCACATGATCGAATAGACCTCCTTGACACCCATCTCTGGAGCGTCGTCCTTTTCGGCATCTTCTTTCTTGAACACCGCGAGCCATGCGGTGACCAACAAGAAGCCGACGGCCCAAAAGCGCATATATGCCGACAGCGAGAGAAGAGGGTATTCGAGCGGCGTCGAGCGGAAGTATTTATTGCTGAATTCCACCGAGTTGAATGCCAAAAAGACGGTGAAGCTGAGGAAGTAGCCCGAATTAAGACCGACGGTTTGGGCTGTACTGGCATAGGAGAGGTTCTCCTGCGAAAGCAGAGTGAGCGCCCATCCGTCTACAGCAATGTCTTGTGTTGCGGCGAAAAGGATGAGCACAAAGAAGATGAGGGTGATGAGCTTGACGTTGGGCAAGTCGGCGAGGAGGAGCTGATCGACATTGCTGGAGAGGTACCAGAACATGATACCGACCACCGTCTGGATAGGGACGATCCAACTTTTCCTCCTCCCCAGTGAGATAGTACCGATGAGTGGAAGCTTGAGCTGGTTGACGAAGGTGGAATCGACAATTGGACTCCAGAAGAGCTTCAACGAGTAGGGGTAGGTGCAAAGCATGAAGAAGCCAATATCACCGTAGCTGAGTTTTGACTTGAGCAGGAAAGGCATTGTACCAAATGCCAGACCCACAGGTACACCTTGCAGCAGGTAGAGCACCACGAGCAAGATCATGGCCTTCTGATCAGCTGGTGACAAATCCATGAATCCTGACGCTTCCTCGCTTGCCTGCTTCTCCGAGACCGTCATGCCACTCTTGCCGTCGATTGGTGTTGCAGCCGCACTGAGCTGCGCATCCTTGCCTGTAGTGTCGGTCGACTTGTCGTTGCGTGTTTCGAGAAGGTCGGATGTCTCTACAGCTTGGGCGCTGGGTGTGCCGTTGACGGCTGGCCTTTTGCGAAGAGTGGCGGAGCTTGCCTTCTTCTTTGGAGCGGCCATCTTGGAATGCTATACTCTCAAGGGAGAGGAAGAGAGAGAGGCTTTCCGAGACGGATCGAGGTGGTGTGTGCAGACCAGCTGCAGAGATTGATGGAAAGAAGGGGTAAGATAGTGTGAGAGTGCATTCGTGATTGCTAGTTAGTCACTTTATGACGCGTAAGGAGGCCAAAGTGTGTCTTCCACGTCGTCGTTCTTCCAAAGCAACAGAAGTCCAAAAGCCTTTGTTCCAACACTTCTCTCGACGTAACACCAATTGAAAAAAAATCCAATCTTGACCGAAATCCGGCGGTTTCGGCTACGTACACACACGGCACAGTCACGAGGAGCTCTGATTCGGCTACTTGTACATACTTGCTGCCCGCCCAATCAAGTGTTCAGGGTGTACCGATAAAGCGATAAGAATTGAGAATCGACTTCTTCTCTGCAGCTTCCTGCCGCCTTTTTTTTTGAGCTAGAGGATGCCCCGCACAAGCATTCTTCGCTGATCTCCGATAGTGGTAGTTGCAAGAATAAAGAAGTGACCTCGTGACTCCAATTGCCGCTCTCTCTCATACCTGGTCAACATCAGCCGTCATCTTCTTCCTCATCCTCCGTCATACCATCCTACCTGACAAAACTCATCTCGCAATGTCGTCCGGGCCATCTGCTCCAGTCGTTGGTGTCGTCGTGCTCATCCGACACGGAGACAGGCAAGGCTTTTATCAGTCCCCTTCCACCTATGCCACCACAAGCACCAACCTCACTGTTCTCGGTTATATGGAAGAGCTGAACAGCGGATCCCAGTTGCGATCAAGATACCTCGACCCCGCCTCACCGTATCTGATCCAGGGCATCAACGCCACCCAAGCCGAGAACAGTCAGGTCTTGGTACAAGCAGACGGTGGCGGAGAAGGCAGCGTCATCGTCGAGAGTGCCAACGCTTTCATGCAAGGTCTCTTCCCACCCTTTAACGATAGCATCACCCTGGCGAACGGCACTCAAGTCTCATGGGCTGGGCGTGCCCAACTCATACCCGTACAGACGGTCGAACCCGAAGAGTCGTACGTGATGGAACCGTGGACTTCTTGCCCCAAGTTTGACGATTGGACGCAGACTTTCTACAACAGCGCCGACTTCAAGAAGCAGAGTGCCATCGCTCAGCCTTTCTACGACTCGCTTCCCGAATCCATCGTCGCCGGTCGTCCAAAAAACTTGGTCAACGCGTGGAATCTTTTTGATCTGCTCAACGTCGAGAAGATTCACAATGCCACCTTGGCGCCGGAGATCACCGACGAGATGGTTTCGAATGCTCTGTACTGGGCAGAGTATCACGAGAACGGGCTTTTCGGCGGCAGCGATGCGACGAATATCAACAGTATCCCTGGTCGTGGCGTTCTCAACCCACTCGTGGACACGGTCAAAAGGGTCGCCAACGCTTCGGATCCGCTCAAGTTTTCGGTGGTCGCCGCTTCGTACAAGCCCTTCTTTTCGCTCTTCAGCATGTTCGACATCCCTGCCTTGAAGGGAAACCTGGTCGACTATGCATCAGCTCTGGTGCTTCAAGTTCACGCAGATGACTCAATGTCTCTCTACTTCCGGAACGGCTCGGATGGCTCGCTCGTCCAACACAACTCTGCTGAAGTCACCACCACAACATCTTTTGCTTCTACCTTTGATCCTGTCAAGATCAGCTCACTTGCCGACTGGTGCAGCACATGCGGGCAGACATCAGCAAGAGGTTGTGCGGCTTTGAACGCGCTCAACAATACCGGAAGTGGAGGAAAGTATGCGGATGTGGACTCGACAACGGGCAGGCATCAAGTCTCGCCAATAGTAGCTGGTGTGATTGGTTCCCTGGTTAGCCTTGCAATCGTCGCGTTAATCGTGGCAGCTTTGACGTACTTTGCCGGGTTGACAGTGGTCAAAAGAGGAAAGACGAGCTATCCGAGGAACAAGCACTTGCTGGCTCCACCCTCGGTCAGGGGCAATGAGAGTGTCGAGCTCAGCTCTCAACTGGATCGAAAGGATTCCCATTTGGCTTAGCATCTCGTTATCTTGAACTAAAGTGCCATTTTGTAAAATAGTTGACAGAGGAAAGCTCCCATCTTATGGTCGCCTTGGTGTCTGTATGAATGTCAAGCTGGACCCTGAACGGGTCCAGAGATGTCCGGCGAGCCTGTTGACGGTCAAAAATGTCAAAATGCCTCGGAAGTCGGATTCTGACTGGAAAGCATCTGCTGAGCCAAGAAATGCTTGGATCCTCCACAAGAGCGTCTCTGTTACGGAGCCATCAGACTCGCACTGTGTTGCGCTCTTACCTTGACGTTCATTCTGAGGTCGCAACATCACGAACAACCCAGCAACAAGAACCAACAATGTCACTGCTACGTTCTTTCGGCCAAGCGCTTCAGCGCTCGGTGGAGGTGGCTCGTGATGAGACCGCCAAGAGTAAGTCACAGTTCCCGCTTCTTAGCCAGCACAGCTGCCCTATGTCGAGCGAATTCATGCTCACTTTCAATTGGATGATCCCATCTTCACAGTGATGCGAATGGAGATCTCTCCAACATCAAAGAACCAAGGCGCCCTCCTCATCTATAACCTCACCCAGCCCGCACATCTTCAGAACTTTGCTACCGGCTCCGACTCGGACATCGGCGGTCTCTCCCAATGCCGTCTCGGCCTCGACGAGTCTTCTCGCGGTCGATTCTACGGCACTCTCTCTTCGCAAGTGCCCCGAGGAGGCAAGATCGAGAAGAGCGGCTATGCTGGATTCCGTAACCGCAATCGACCTACGCTGTTCGGAAATCAGTGCTGGGATACGACGGTGCATCCTTACTTGGCATTGAGGGTAAGGAACAAGCTGGCAAAGAAGCCAGTGGCGAGTGCGGACAAGAGCGACAAGATGGACGGAAGCGGTAGTGGGTTGAGGGCGGCGCTTCATGCGAGCGACCCTTCAGGTCCGGCTGCGAGCAGGGCCATCCACGCGCTCGGATTGGGAAGAAAAGAATTGCCAGGACCCAAGTTTTTTGTCAATGTTCAAACGGATGGTCCAGTGACAAGTGATCTTTTCCAGCACCGACTGTATCTTGACGAGAACAAAGGCTCGGACTGGCAGACAGTCATTGTAAGTTTTTCCAAAGCAGACCTTGGCTTTTCGAAGCTTTCGAGACCGCTAACATTTAACAATTTGTTACTTTCTGTTCTGCAGATCCCATTCGACGATTTTGTCCTGACCAACACTGGTCAAGTTTCCAACTCGCAAGTCTCGATGATGAGGGAGAAGATCCGTACCGTCGGTATCTCTGCCGTACTTGACGTGCCGGTTCCACCTTCGGCGTCCAAGCCTGATACCAAGAACACACCTCCGTCGGCACTTTCGCGCAAGCCAAGGACCGAAGAGGAAGATGACTGGGCCGTGGATGGCGACTTGAGGGCAGACGAAGGTGAAGAGGCGATGCGAGGCAGTAAGAGAGGTGCTACGTACAACTTTGATCTGGGCTTGGAGTCGGTCTATGCAGTTGGTGAGATTGAAGAGTTGGACGGCTTGTTTCAGCAGTAACTTAATCGCTCGTCTGTGATGTAAAGCTTTAGTCGAATGGAAGAGCAGTTCTGTCTTCGTTTAGATCGTGTCGCTCCATCGGAGTCATCGGGGCTGCAGTCCGGAGAGTGTGCGATCTTCCTGTGCGTGCCAATTGGTCACGTTGCAGCGTTCGCAAGCGTTGTGGTCTTCATTTGTGTTTGAAAGGTGCTTCTGAGCGTTGCCCGAGATTGTACCGGCAATGTGAATAGTGTGGGGTCAATCTACAACACCATCTTGTTCCTGACCGCCGAAGTCGTACAGTACTGTGTTCGGCAAGCTCGGTATTCACCGGGGCGGCATTCTCATCCTTCCCCCAGCTCGCGAAGGCAAAAGGCTGTGACCGGGGATCTCTGGAAAGATTACCGGTCACGCTCTTGCTTGCTCAGAAGAAAGCCGGGGAACGCGGCGAAAACACACACTCTGTGTTTCTGCTGCCTTGTCTTTGAGAAATTGTGGAGGAGCCGCCCATCATGCGCCAAATACAGTATTGACCGACCATCGATGACCGTGCGCAGACGGCACACCTCCTAGCGTCCTTATAAGCCCTCGCACCTATGCCTGCAGTCCGACCCTTCTCTCTAGCACACACTCGATAAGAATACCAATATGACTGTCGACCCTTTCAAGCCCATCACTCTCGCCGCTGAGGGCGCCGAGCTCACGGCTACCGTCCTTCCATACGGCCTCACTTTCCACAGCATCTCGACCGAAGATGGCGAGGACTTCATTGGAGGTCCCGAGGATCCCAAGGACCATCAAAAGCGCGGCAGGGCATTCTTGAACCCCATCATTGGCCGATTTGCAAACCGTCTCCCCGCAGGCAAGGTCGAGTACACTTCGGCCAATGGCAAGAAGACTCAGATCGAACTCCCCGAATTCAGCGGCGCTGGTGTCGTCCTTCACGGCGGTCCTCAGAGCGGCAAGGAGAACAAGGTGGACAGCATTGTTCAGCACGGACCTTTCGACAAGTGCTATTGGCAGCCCCTGGACACCAAGGAGAGCAAGTTCTTCGCCGATTCTGGGTTCAGCTCGACCAGCAACCCGACAGGCAAGCAGAGCAGCTTGATCTTTGCTATCGAGTCTCCCGATGGTGATTCCGGCTACCCAGGTCAGCTTCGTATTGAGACACTGCTCGCCGTGGTTCCTGGCTCTGGATCGGACAAGGAGCTTGGCAAGTCGGCAGGAAAGCTTCTCGTTCGCTACCGTGCCGCCCTCTCCGCTGAGGGCTCGGTCGAAGCCACGCCTCTCAACATCACTCACCACTGGGGCTTCAACCTCTCGGCATCCAACGAGGCCGCTGGAAAAGCCGAAAAGGGCACTGTCTCGGATCACATTGTCCAGATGTACCCTCCCGCCGGCAAGTCTCTCTATCAACTCGATCTCGACTCTGCCATGATTGCCACGGGCAAGCTCAGCGCGGCTTCAGGTGCAGCTGACTCGTTCTGCAACCCTGGCTCGCATCACTTTGACAAGAGCGGCGGAAAACGCATTTCGGAAGACATTCCCGCGGCCGGATACGACGACTTCTACGTCTGGGGCCTCGACACAGCCATCCCGCAATCGGATGAGATCAACACGATCGCGACCGAGGCTACGAAGCGCATGCGTGTGACGTCCGAGTCAGCTGGGCGCTCGCTTACCTTCCACACGAACCAGGCGGGTACGCAGCTGTACACGGCAGAGGGACAGCCTGAGCATCCGGCCGACCCAGCCAAGTCCGGCGGTGCGATGAAAAAGGCTCACCGAAAGGGAGGATTGGAAGAGAGTGGAAACTTTAAGAGGAGTTATGCAGCGATTGAATTCGGTGGTCCGCACTGTGGATTCCTCAAAGAGGGTCTGGCGGATGTAGGAGGCAGAGAGGAGATCTTGGAGAAGGGACAGGTGTACGACAACTGGGTGGTGTGCGAGGCTTGGAGGAAGTGAGCAAGAGAGAGAGAGAGAGAGAGGGAGAGACAAAGCTTCACCCGATCTGGCCGATACGGTTTTGCCGATCCTTCTCGAATTGTAGTACATCTTGCTATCAGCCTCAGAATCATACATATGCATTGGACTATTTGGCTGCCTCATCATCGTCTGCAAGTAAGATGTTGTGTTGAAGGCCGAAGTGTTGTGAATAAGCCGAATGCCAAGCTGAATGTGGCCGCAGTGTCTCGATGCTGAGCCGCCAACGATAATGCTTTGACGAAGAGAATCTTTGTGCAGTTGTACCCACGCGGTGTGGTGCGATGCGAATTTCGAGGGTGCGTGCGTCTCGCGCAGATTTGGCGTTCTTGGCACACGTTCCTGGCCAAGCACATACATTGATATCTGTACAGTCAGTATACAGTAGGCGCTCTTGCCAAGATGTGATGATCAAGAAGGACCAAAAACATAGCTCAAGAGTGACAGGGTGAGAGAACATGAGGTAGATTCCATGGATACACAAGATCGACGAGAGAAGGTGAGACAGGGTCGACGGCGATAATTCTTCTCCCGAGACAACTCACTCCTGGGCGTTGCATGTCTTTTGTCCGACTCACATCTTGGTCCCATCCTCATCCTCTCCCCTCGTCTCCTCTTGATCGAATCAATGCCCCTACCACGTCGGGCAGGAGGCGCTGCTTCTATGCGGGGCAGCTTTGCTTCCTTGTGTCGGGGCGTGAATCTGCTTTGAGCGAGGAGAAGGACGACAGTTAAATATGGTAAGGTGCAAACAGCGCTAATGGCCCCCTTTGATGCAACCGTCGGCGTCGGACTCTGAAAGATTCGAGGGGTTTTTGACAGAAAAAGAGCAAGCTGTGCCTGAACTGAGACCAACATCTTTCCCTGTTCTTGCCAGCAAAGCATCGCGCATTTCACCAAATCTTGCGTCGCAGAAACAGTATCGGCAAAGACTTTGCATCTTTGTTCAGCATCGTTCCCCTTTCTGTCGCTAGATGCATGATGTCTGGCCAATGGCTCGGAGTGCAACAAGCGCAGCCCTTCGGATTTGTGCTTTGTGTGGGCTTCGAGTTCATTTATTAATATACCCTAACGGAAGCAGGCGGCAGAAGGAGATGAAAAGAACGCTCTCCTCGAAGCTTTGTGCTCCCACGGTAGCTGCACCAATAAAAGCTTTGTTGGATCTTTCTGCACTGCTGCATCTTCCGGCCCCATTTTATTGACAGTCTTGCACCACCTCTGCACCTCTTTGCCGCACCTTGCAACCGAGTCGAGCAACACCCTCTCCTCAGAAGGGTTCCTGCAGTGACTTCCTGCACTTCTGCCGTGCCGTTGCCATTCGCTTGGCAGGCACTGTTTGCACAGCTTGCCAGCACAATCGAGTGACACAGACACCTTTGGAAAGGATACACTAGAGTGGCATTTCGTTGCAACGGGCAGGCCAAAAAATCATTGGCTTCTGCAAAATTGGGCCGTCCATAGAAAGTGATTGTGTAGTTCTGCCAAGATGTGAATGGTGGAAACGGTGGCGTGTGACTTTCTGAGAATGTTCGGATGTCGACAAGGTGTACTGTACCGTCAAAGGACGATACGAATGGCTGCGGCGGCGGCGCCATAGAGTTGCGTACAGCGGTGAAGGCGGAACGAACGAACGAACGCGAGCTTGGTGGTGCTGCTGCTGCTGCTGCTCCTGCGCCAACTCCGAGCCCCGACTTGCAGACCGAGACTGTCCTCCCTGTTCCCTGTACCACTTTGCCAACTCGTCCCCTTCCTTCCCCTCGGTCCCTTCTTCAACACATTCATATTGCCCCCTGTCCTCCCTTCTTCCTTCCTCTCCCCATCTCACCCTCCTCACCTTCCCTCATCACCCTCCTCAAGACCTTCTACTCCACTCTCTCCTCTCTCTCCTTCTTTCTCTCTCTTCTTCTCAAATACGCCACGTCTCGGGTTCGATAGCTTTGATAGCATCTACCTTTTTCTCTACACACAACGGCGCTTTCCCCCTTTCTTCTCGTGTCAATTCCGCTCGACAACCTTTCGGATCTCTCATCTGCTCTACGGTAGTAATCAGTCTTTGACAGACATCACCATCGTTCAGTTTCGGTTCCTTCGACTACTGTAGCATCACCCTCTCCTCTACTAAGCACCATCATCACCTTCCCGCCCCTTTGTGATCGTTCGACAATATGATGATCCTCAACCACAAGCTCATTCTCTTGGCCGTTCTGGTGCTCGCGCTCTTCCTGAACGCCGAGTCTGTCGACGCTAAGAAGCAGTGCCGCGCTAAGAAGCACCACAAGCACCAGATCGCTCAGCAGCAGTCCACCTCGAGCGCTTCTTCCAGCTCTTCCTCCAGCTCGTCGTCCGACGGTCAATCTCAGACCAGCGCTACCGGTGACGCCTCTGCCAGCGCCTCGTCCAGCGGCTCTTCCGGCTCGTCGTCCTCCAACACTCAGTCCGGTGACGGCGGCTCTGTCACTTCTACCTCGTCGTCCAACTCTTCGTCTTCGTCTTCGTCCATCTCTGTCTCTGGTATGACGCCTCCTCTCGGCAAGGCCGGTGTTGCAGGTGGAAACTCTCTCCCCTGGATGGCTTCTGCTCTTGGATGGTACTATGACTGGACTCCCAACCCTGACAACCCGAACCGTGGCGACATTCTTGCTGTTCCGATGCTCTGGGGTCTGGGTCGGGTCAACCACGATGACGACTATGCCCGCTTTGCCGCTTTCAAGAAGCTCACGCCGGGCAAGTCTCCATTTGTGATGGGATTCAACGAGCCCGACTTCCAGGGCGTTGGATCCTCTGGTGTGATCCCCGTCTCGGAAGCCGCGGCTGCTTGGGACCAGTACCTCGGCCCTCACGCCGAGGCGGGTTCCAAACTCATCTCGCCCTCGATGGCCATGCAGAACCTCGAAACGTGGCTGGGTCCCTTCCTCAAACAGGTCAAGCACCAACCCGACGTCATTGCGGTGCACATTTTCCAAAACGACATGGGCATGGTGAAAAAAGTGGTGGACCATTTTGCTCAATACGGCAAACCCATGTGGATCACGGAATTTGCCTGCATCAACTACTCTGGCCCTTCGCCCGTGTACTGTGATCAGGGACAGACGGATTCGATGCTGGGCCAGATGGTGGATTACTTTGAAAGCGATCCTCGCGTGGCAGCTTACTCGGTGTCGGATGCGAGCAATGGTCCTTATGGTGATCTCACGCCGAACCAGGGCGGAAAGAGTCTCAGCGCTACGGGCTCGTCCTACCTCGCCTCGGTCAAGAGCGCTAGCTCCAAACGTCGTCGTCGTGGACTCGTCCCCGTCCGCAAGTAAAACATCAAGCGAATAGCAGGTTCTATTCTCTCCTCCCTCCCCGTCCCAAACCCGCGCCTTACCCCGCGCGTTGGTCTTGATCCCCTCCCCAAACCTTCTTTCACTTTTGTTTTCCCTTAAAGTAGCACACAGGTGAGATCGACAGTGTCGAAATCTCCCCAAAGTCCGTTTTGGAGCCCTTGCTTGGATCAGGTATCCGCGCTCAATCACACTTTGTACTTTCGTCCCCGCCAATAGGCAAGAATGCTCTTTCATGGTCCTTTCTTTTGCGTTTGTGCTTGCTTGAAAACTTGACTCCTGCCGTGAGGATCATTGCAAGAAACTAGGTGAAGATCCGAGACATATGCAAAAGAGTGCGCGGAGGATGGGGACAGACGAGGGGACAAAAAAAAGAAAGTGAATGCTATGCGGTATGGTATGCTAAGTGATAATCCCGGGCACGGATAGGACGACATGTTCTGAGGCGAGTGCATTCCGTGGTTCCTCGCTACGAAAACGGAGTGACGTTCTTCTGCGCCTTCTCCTTCTCCTTCTCCTTCTCCTCCTCTGCCTTCCCCGTCGCCTTCTCTGTCCCATTTTGCCCCTTCGCCTTTGGATCCTCTCCACACCCACAATCATAACTCTCATCCAGCTTGGCACAATCAAACTCATCTTTGCCCAAACTCTTGTTCACCTCGTTGTGGATCGTGCACAGCCACAACCCTGCTGCCTTGCGGGATCCGACCTGCGGCGGGATCTCTTTGATGAGCTGTTGGAAGTGGCGTGCGCACTCTCCGCACGGGTAGAGTTGGGCAAAGTTGGCGAAAAAGGTGCGCAATGTTTCAGACTCGAGCGAAGTGGGGTTGTCCGGGAAGCGTAGGGTCATAGTGTGGAGAAAGTGCCAGGTGGATCGACCGAGTGCGGCTTTAGCGGTGGCGTTGGCCATTTTAGGCATGATGACGCCTTCCACCCTCTCGACGTCCTTTGTCGGACTAGCAGTGGTGCTGGAGGAGGATTTTGTTGAGGGTGGTTTGACTTTCTTTCCATCCTTTGGTGCGGGATCGTCTGAAGAAGAGGAAGGAGGCGTGGGCCGCCAGTGGTCGATAAACCCTTTGACCTGATCTTCCACCTTGTGCACACCCGAATTGACGTTTGCCGCGGCGTCGTTCCAATTCCACCCCTTCCAGGTGCCCGCTTCGCCCGCACCTTTCCCCTGCGTCACTTGAGCGAGCGGGTTTGTTTTCTGCCCCGAAAGCAGCGAGTCTGAAGAATAGGCAAGGCCAGTCTTGGGATCGACGAGTGTTGGAGTCGCCGGATGCGAGAGGTAGAGAAAGGATGGAATGAGCAAGATCATCCCCGCCAACAGAATGAGTTGGAAGAATCTCGACGCCATGATCAAGCTTGCCTGTTGCCAGCCAAAAGCTGAGCGTGCGCAGGGTATATCGATGAACGAGCGTAGTCGACCATCGAGGAGAAGACAAGGTCAATCTCTGCCAGCTAAGATGCAATGCCAAAGTGCAGCCCGCCATCCCCGACTCCCGACCCGCCTTGGCAGACCCTTGCATACATTCTTTTTCCCCACTTTCCGCCTGTCACTCAACCCCACCCTAACAACAACGCAAAAAAAATCTCTCCGAAAAGGCGGGCAAAAATAGATCCCACCAGGTGCGGGAATAAGAATCGACGCTGAACCGTAGGCACTTTCGGCGCCAGCTGGATATGCACTTGGCAACCCACGATGCCGAACACCTGCATGCCAAGCTTTTCCTTCGTGCCGCTTTTGGGCCCCATTTGTTCTCCGCCATAAACCCACACTCCACGCCTGCTTGTCCTTTTTCAAAAGACGTTCGTACTGTTGCTTGGCTCTACACACGTGCAAGTCGGAGGATCGTCGTTCAGCACACTGAATAAAGAAAGACATTTTGGTATAATGCGTGTGTGTGTGAAGCGAATCAAAGATGACCCTGCCCATTGCTCTCCGCCGACATCAGTAGGGCCCAATCGAGTTCCATCGCCTCCAACCACTCATGATCACTCTGCGGCATGGGCGGACAATTACCCACATCCGCCTGATCCTCCGCAGACGCCCTCCTTGCAAAGCTCGTCGTCTGCATACACCTCACCCTGCTTGCCCTCCCTTGCTCCGCATCAGGCGAACTCAACGTCCTCAGATGCAAATACAACCCTCTCGCTGCGGCAGGGAACAGATTCTCCGGGTAGTTCGAATACAGCTTGAGAACCATTTGTCGGATCTTCCAAGGCGCGCCTAGACGATACTGTGTACCGTTGACTGTGATGCTGGATGACGCCCGGGCGGTGTCGCCGTCTGGGGAGGTCTTGAGCAATTCAACTACTTGGGCCTCGCGCTCGAGCCGGTGGTCTAGGTACTGCTTGAGCAGCGCCCTTCCTTCTTCCACGACAGGGCCGTGAGCTGGGTAGAGTCGGTTTTCAGATGCAGATGCGTGCGAGGGTCCAAGCTCTTCCAACGCTCGAGTGCATTTTCGCAAGCTCGACATGTACGCCGTCAAGTCTTCAAAGACGGTTGTTCCTTGCCCAAGCACATGGTCGCCTGTGAGGAGCGTCTTTTCTTCCTCCAACAAAAGGCAGATGTGATCCGCTGTGTGTCCGGGTGTATGCAGGACGTGGAGGGAGCAAGACTCGCCCTCGCTTGCCACCTTGACCACTGAACCCTCCTGAATGGGCCACAAGGGAGATGCGTTGCCCTCCTTCCCACCATAGGGCGTGAATGACCCCTTCGGAAGACTTTGCAGCATCTTGATCAGGCCCGGATCCGATTCGGGGTCGTTGAACTTGTGTATCCTTGGTGCGGGAAGCGTGACCGTTGCTTGCGCTCTCAACTTGGAGAGCAGGGAAAGAATCGAGGGAAGACCTCCGACATGATCATGATGCTTGTGCGTCAGCACAATGTCTGAGATCCACGATGTAATTTCGTCCTCGTCCTCTTCATCCTCCTCCATCGCATCTTGCTTGGATGCTAGTGCGCTCTTCTTTGGAGCATCGGGGTCGACGGCTCCTTTGAGGGCGCGTTCAAGAAGCGGAATGTATGCTTCCGTTCCCTCTCCTGTGTCGACGAGAATGGAGGGCCGCGATTCGAGGTTGGAGGAAGCGGCGGGAGGGGTCGAGACGAGGTACGTGTTGGTTCCAGCGAGGGTATAGGGTCCAGGGTTTTGACCGAGGATGCGGATTACGCGACTAGAGAGTCGCAAGAGGTCTTCGACGGCTTTCCTTGCTTCTGCCATGGATGTTGCAATGCTCTTGAAAAATGAATGGTACGTGATGTGTGCTGAGGTGCTGACGAACGTCGCGAGCGAGGTGAGTGTGGTATGGATGGTAGACGCGAGGGTTTCCAGGTTGGATGCGCAATCGTGTTAGAGGAGAAGGAGAACGCGATGTATCGTAAGCTCGAGTTCAGTGGTTGATGGTGATGATGAATGCGATGATGACGGTGTTGATGGGGATGTGATGTGATGGGATGCGGATCGTCACTGGAGAACGAGTGTCAAGTTTAAATCAAGTCTCAGTACGGAATTCAAGGAGCTAAGCAAAAGAAGACAGTCGGAGTGTGACAGCCACAAGGCAAAGTCTGACGGCTACTCGGAGGGCGAGGGTCAGCTGAATGCAACGCAACGCATAAACACGGACACACAGTCACACAGACACACAGACACGCTAAATGCAGAGCCGAAGATCGCGGTTACAGCGCGAAGCCAGTGAGAGCAAGGCAGCAACGGATATCATCCGAGCGCCAAAAGCCGAGTCAGCCGGTCTGACAACCGTGTCGTAATAATGCAATGCAGAAAGAGCACACGAGCACAAGAGATGCTGTCTTGCTCGGCAGCGGCTTGCATGCCAAGCAAAAACAGGCCCCTTCGCGCCTTCCGCTTCGACCTGCGTTCCAGTATAGAACCGAGCCGTGGCGGAGTTGAGATCCCACTTTGCGAAATTGCGCACACCAGCTAAAGTCTCTTCAGGTTGAAGCGACAGCAACAAGGCACGCGCTAGCTAGCGACCGTCATGCTCACCAACGTTTTGAGCATTGCAAGTTGGCCGGCCTTCTGAAGAAATGAAAAGCATTGCCGACACAGCCAAGGCTTCATCTCGGTTCGTGAGATTGCAGCGATCGGGGCACTGTTCAAACACGAATCGCGGCACAGACCATACAGGATTGCAGTCGGGTAAACGGTTGAATTTGCAAATATATCGACGCCTATAACTTAGGGTGCAGACTATGCGACAAGTGTGCCGCTGTGAAACCATCGGCAGCCAAGAATGGGAAAGAGATCTTATCGAATTTGATCCCCCCACTTTGATGTCGTCTTCTTTTGCCTCAGCTTCGCCGATCATTGTCTCTGCGATTGGCTTTGTGTCCGAAACAAGAGCAGGTGACTGCACAACCAGATGTTTTGGCCGCTTCCTGATGACAGTCAAGTCTTTGTCGAGAACGAAGCTCTTGTCGATTTGAAAACACTTCATACTTCAAGCGTTTCGATGTCGGACCTTAACGTGATTGCAATTCAAAGTCAATTTTGACAAGCCAGCAGATTCAGAACCTCTTCCTGGAAGGACCGAGGGAGTCCACCTGTGCCTTGGTGAGATGAATGCCATCTAATGGGAGAGAGAGATACGTTAGCTTGGATACCGCGAAGTTCTCAACCAGGGTTTAAACGTCAAACAAACGCCGCTGCCGAATGGCTGCCGGATTTTCAGCCATAAAATTGTCGCTTGTCACTTTGTTGCCGTTCAACCATGTGCGTCGAGCTTCTTTCGTTCCGTACAGAAACATCGACTTGCCGACATCGAATCTCATGGCGATAACGCCGACTCTTGACTCTTGGCGAACGTCATGGTGGAGTTCCCTTAGCTGATTGTGCAGCTTGCAAAGTCATTCCCTTTGTCCAGTCGACAGGTTGGTCGATGTCGAAGAACACTTGCCGAAAAGTTCAATATCACTTGCAAACGCGGTCTAACATTGCTGAAAAATGGATCCTCAGAAAAGCTTTCTTCATCAACGTCTGTGTGGAGGTGTTTGCACCTTCCGCAGCTGCATCATGCGGCTTTCTTCTTGACCTTGAACCACCTTCCGTCTTTCATACCTACACAGCCTGCACCTGCATTCCGCACAGCACTCAGTAGCTGCTGCAATTTCCATCCCACATCGGTAAGATGGGTGTCAAAGGCTTGACCTCATTCGTCAAGCAGATCCAGCATGCCGTTTCCGAACAAGTCACGATCCCCGCCACAACCGCTTCCGGTTCCTCTAGCGCATCTACCGGCCCCTTCGTCATCGATGGGTGGGCATGGATCTACCGCGCCTATCTTGACCACTTCACCGAAAGCCTGCGCGGAGGCGACTATATCGGCTATACCCTTCATGTCCGTCACTTTGTCAATGCTCTCCGCGCGGCAGGGCTTGAGCCCATCTTTGTCTTCGATGGGCCTTATCTCCCGCTCAAGATTCCAACCGTGCTTTCGAGGCTAGGCGATACAGCTTCGAGCAACTCGGCGTTCATGAGGTCTTCGTCCAGGTCAAAGCCAGGCTTTCAGGTCTCGATGGGCGTGTTCCCACCCCTACTGTACGATTGTACCCTCGAGGCGTTGAGGCAGACCAAGGTGCAAATTGTGATCGAGGAGATCGAGGCGGATAGTGCAGTGGCTGAGCTGGCGGATAGAATGGGTGGATGGGCTGTTAGCAACGACTCTGACTTTTTCGTACTCTGCTCGAGAGGAACGACTTGCAAAGGTTACGTCCCTATCGACTCCCTCGAGTATCTGGTCACGCCACCGGCAAAGGAGCCAACTACTGAAAGCACAGTCACAGCTGCGGATGCGTTTCAAGACGATGGATTCGCTCAAGTAGGACGCAGTGGAAGAGCCAAGGGTCGCAAAGGAGTCAAGCCCGCCGTCGAAATCGAAGTCCAACATCAGACTCTCAATCACCCGCCGTCCAAGCCGGAACAAGGAACTTTAAGCGGTGTCAAGTTCACATCTTACTCTTCGTCCAAGCTCGCCGCCGCTCTCGGCATCCCACTTACCATGCTTCCGCTTCTCGCCGCTCTGGTTGGCAATGACTACACATCTCCCATTCAGCGACGCATTCTTGACCCCGCCCTCCCCTACGGTCCCCAGCGAATCACCTTCATCGCCAATGCCATCAAGACTGAAACTTTGCGCATGGCCGGGACTGGCAATCGCACGCCAGCGCCAGGTAGGTCTGGCACCGTGACTCCCTCGGCTACCTCCCGCACCGGTCTGGGTCGAACTGGCTCGACGTGGGGCGCGCTCGCGGCTCGAGCTGCTGGGAGTGGTGGATCCGCTACGCCCTCGGCAGCTGCTACGCCAATGGGTGACGCGATGCATCCCAAACTCGACGAAGCTCTCGCAGCCCTCGCGCTCAACGACCCCGTGCGGTTCATGGTGCAATCCGTCATCGAACGAATTCTTGCCGGCGTAGCTACGCGCACTAGGGAAGCATACGTCACCTCAGGAGAGCAAGAGGAGCTCGTTGACGCCGTCATTGATTCCGTTGCGACCTACTCTCTCCTCTCCGACCCGAGTGCAATCCACCGCTCGACGCCGAGCGCGGAGTTCTTCACTGGATCCAAGCTGGACGGTCACCGCGCTGGATTGAGAGAGTACAGAAAGGCGTACGAGGACGGACACTTCGACCGCGTTCTGGTGGAGGCGGTGACGCAGAGGGTGGTCACGAATCGAATGGCACCCGAAGATCCAGATCAGAAGAGCATCCATTCGACTCATGCAAGAGATGTGCGCAGTTGGACGTTCTCGACGCTGTTTGGAACTTGGGGTATGGGTTGGGCGAGGGAAACGCTGGAAGAACCACTGCCGGAAGTTGATGATGGTGAACAAGATGCTGAGGGGGTTCATCCGGGAGCGATCCCAATTCTTGCTGGGCCAGGGCCGAACAAGGTGAATTGGGATGAAGAGGGCGATCCCGAGGAACTCATTCCGGTTCAAACGCCCCCCTCGAGCTTTGGTAGCTCCATGTATCCCGACGATGACGATGACGATGTCGATGAGGAAGATGAAGGTGAAGAAGAGGAGGTGAGGTCGCGACCAGGGTCAGCAGCGGGCTTCGCGGAGGAGGAAGATGACATGGAGAGGGTCAAGCCGGCGCCTGCGGTGAATGATTACAGTAGAAAGGGGGACAGGTACGTGGCAGAAGTGATGCCCATCTTGTCGTTGGGAGCTTTGGTGGAGAAGCAGAGGACAGAATTCGGGATTGAGCCTCCTCAAGTGCTGAGCAAGTACATTCGGGCTTGATAGACATTGTACATTGCATAGACTAGACTCGACGATCATCATCTTGATTTTTTCCTCCATCAGAGGATTGTCACAGTCTATCGATGAGTTGGCGAGATTCTACCTGATAGTCATTTCACGACACGTGCAAAGTGTTTTTGAGAGAATTGGTTATGATTACAGCAAGCACGAGTCTAAGAATAATGTTTGTGTGTGGGGGGGTTGGGAGGGAGGTATCTATACCGACGACTTGGCGAGAGTTTGGGATGGGTTAGGCGTTGTTGGGGTATGGTCTAGCCTCTGTCATGGGAGTCTGGTATAGACTTCCTCTCTCACTTCCGGGGAGGGTGGAAGGAGCGGCGTTGGGGCTGTTACCCGTGTGTGCTGCTGTCATACCCGCCGGAGCCGGCTGTACACCATGCTGTGAATGGTACTCCTGCGCCGCCTCTGAGGGATAATACGTATTGTTCTCCCTCACACCATCGATGGCATACGGAGCAGTTGGACGACCTGCATCAGCGCCTTGTTCCTGAGCCAACTGCTTGTTCTCGACCCACCTTCCGTCCTCGCTAAGACCCCTCTGTGCATTCTTGTGAGCGGGCCACAGATCCACGAGGTAAGTGAGGAAGTAGATGTCGAGAATAAACGCAATCGCCCACTCGCACACTGCCGCCGCTGAAACGACTCGATCGCATCGATTATCGCCCGGATTGGCATTCCCGCGACAGATACCGTAGCAGATGATAAACGCAATCGCACCCGCAATCGCCGTAGACAGAATAATCGCCTTGACAATCGCCATGACCTTGAGCGTCGCCAACCGGTCGTAGTCGTGCGAGAGCGAAAACACCTGCAGCACCTGGAAGAGCACACTCAACGCCACAAACACCACAAAGATGAGCGTCATGGACCAGTGCACTCGCGAGTGGTTGAATGCGTCAAAGATGGAGAGCAAGATCAGCGCAGCAGAGCCGATAATCGCGCAGATGACCGAGAAAATGTCCAGGATGGTTTGCTTCTTTCGAACGGATCCGGGGATGATGCGTTTGTGTCGAAGATGGCGTTCGGCGAAGGTGGTGAGGATGTAGAAGGCGGCTGTGAGACAGCAGAAGATGATGAAAAACGTCTTGTGCGTCGCACCAACGTCGGAGATAAAGACCACAGAGGCTTCCTCCACTTCGTACTGGACAAACTTGTCGTGTGCCCAAAGCGCGAGAAGGCCGACAATGGCCGTGGTCCAAGACGCGAAGGTGAGGATAGGCAGCAGGTAGTACAAGCCGTGAATGCCGATCATTTTGGGCAAATGGGTTCGTTGAAGCGCGGTAACAGAACGGGAGCGGGGTGGGTCGAAGTAGGAGTGCGCACCGGAGGTCGGTGGGCGCCGCGTGATAGGTCGAGTCAGGAACACCGACTTAGGAAGGTTTTTCTGCCGGGACTGGGATGGGATGAAGTAGGTGGGAGAATGTCGACTGACAACGTCGAGCTTCGAAAGCTTCTTATACTGGCTGATGATGCGTCAAGAAGCCATTACGCAGACAGACGAACAAAGATTCCGACGTTGGGAAAGCATCAAACTGACAGGCACTGACTGGTATGCAGCGTCATGAATATGCAAGCAGCTTTGCTCACCCGCCCCAATGTGCAATGACGACCGATCCCTTCCTTTCCTCAGTGCTCGTGGACCTTTGCGGAGAATTACTGCTTGCAGTGCAACCGACGTGTTCCAAATTTGGCAAGCGTTCGGAGCGGGGGGGATCAAGAAGTCGAAAAAAGGGTTCGCCCGCTCTGCGTTCGTCAAGAAGTGCATGACGTCAAATGCCGCGTGCCTTTTTTCGCATTTTTCCAAAAATGCCCGCGTCAGAGTGCCTCTTTGGAATTTTCAACTCCGATCTTCAAGGTCAAATTGCTCAGCATGCCAAGAGAGAGCATCATGAATCTCACTTTCTTTGATGAACGTCAATCTTTGAATCTTGACGTGTGAAGTCAGCGTTCGCTTCGCCTAGCAACGGTACGATGGGTTCGGATCTTCGATGGTGACGGAAAACAGAGCAATCTATCCCTGTCGCCCGGAAATCAAGCGAGATGAGACAGACCCTGGATCGGGCCCTTTTCGCATCGGCTCAACCCTCTCAAAGTCAAGGGTTCTTTCTGTGTTAGACCTGTCTCATGACTTCTGTCCACGATCGAGGTCGTGTGATGCTCTCACTGCTTCCCAGACTGATCTCGACCATCGCTTTGCAGTACACCGTATATATATTATAGTAATGCTCGATTCTTGTGGGCTTGACTAGCATTGGCTCTGCAACAGTGCAACTCTGTGTATCATTGGAAGATCAAGCCACCGGCAACCGCAGCACGCTAGACCCCCAACTTCTCCACATTCTCTCGACTGCACCCATCTCTCCACCTTCAACATCTCTGATATCCTGCAAGAATTGCCTCTGCAGTCTTCTCGCACTCGCCTTCTTTCCCTTTGCCAAATTCATCAACAATGGCCCCGACGCTGCTCTCAACGTCGACAGATCCAACAACAACAATCCTTGCGTCAGATCATCCCTAGCCTGATCCTGCTTTTCCGCTTTCTTTGACCCCGCAACGCTCCGAGGCGAAGACAGCAGTCGGTCGACGCGACGCATTGCTTCCCATGCACGCATCTGGTATCCTCGGCCGGACGACTCGGAGCGAGAGGTGGAGAGCGTGAAAAGCTTGTTACGAACGTAGTTCTGCGAGACGTAGAGGATGCCGAGCGCAGGCGCGATACCGACCGCGCCAAACAGAAGCTGTTGAGATTTGAGCAGTTTGTCGATGCCTGACATTGCGACTTCCAAGTCCACCTTGGCCTTTTGAATTTGGATCAGAAGTGATCGAATGAGCGAGCCGCTCACCATGGACTTGACAGGGCTCTTCATCTCGGTCTCATACACTTTGAGCACTTGGGTCAGATCGCCTTCCCTCACTCGCGATGCTACCGCTTGCAGCTCGGCGCCCGAAGTGCCATACTTGTCGGCGGTAAAGTCAGTCACCATGCGTTCGAGCGATTGCAGATCGGATGCGAGCGACTCCCTCGACATGATGACACTTCCTTCGTTGCCATGTCGAATCGTATCCAGAAGCTCAACGCACGGCTCCCACACCCAGCCAATGAGGAAGCTGCGTACGGTTTCTTGCGCCTCCTTCAGCTTGGCTTCGATGCCGTTCCAATTGTTCGATAGGTAGCGACCCAAGAAGAGCAGACCAAGTGGGTAGAGCACGAGCTTGGGCCAACGCTGTACCAAAGCTGAAGGCTGACCAAATATGTCCGCAGAAAGTACAAGCTGCATGCGTTCCTCTTGCCTCTCGAAGCCTTCCTTGAGCAGCAAACGGAGCGTGCTCAGTGTGGCTTCTGCAGTCTGACTCGCTTCCATGTCAATCTTGACGTCTTGACTGTCACCTGAAGCATCACCAGCGCTATCTTGGACAAAGCTCTCGATGAGCACATTGAGCTTGGCGTTGAGATGACCAAGCACCAAATGGTTGGACGACCCGGAATCCGCCGTGGTAAGCTCTTGGGCCTGATCAGCCAGAGTCTCATGCTGCAACGCCAATCGCCCAAGCCTTTGTGCCAAACGATCCCTCTCATTTATCAGCCCGCGACGCTTACATTTAGCCTCATGCCGCACCAGATACGTCGGCGACAAGGTCAGCATGGTCGATCGCAATGCCTTGACCTTTTGCTTTTTTGACTTCTTCGAAGCAATCGAGAGCTGGTCTCCTGCAGCACTGTTTGCATCGAGCTGCGTGCGCAGAGTCGCTACCTTTTGCTGCTGCGACTCGCGCTCAGCTCGGACTGTGTCAAGGTTGATGCTCTTCTCGATGCGGAAGGTGTAAGGGAAGAGCATGGATGTGACGAGGTTGGGTGTGTCGAGGATGCTTCGCAGAGCAGCACGGATGGTATTCTTGTCGATTTGCTTCGCTTTGCTTGATGTGCTGCGGTCCTTTTCAGATGTAGCTTCGAGCGTGCTGCGAAGCGTCAAGGTGGCCGTACCAGCGGCGAGCTCGAGTACTTCGGTAGTGACCTTGAACAGTCGAACGGGCAGCGTCTGCACGAGGTAGGACAGCGTTCGGCGAGTCGATTCTTCAATGTCGGTCCAGTACCATGTCTCATCTTCCAGTTTGCTGGCATCCTGGAGCAATGTGTCCACAGCCACAGCATAGGTAGCAACCACAAGACGCGAGAGCGCCACGATCTTGAGCTCCTCCAAATGCGGCTTGGTCGATCCATCCGACCGTGGCGATGTCGCGTCTAGCTTCTCCAGGAGGTTGAGGAGCGTCTTGCGGGATGGCAGTGTATGCGATGAGTCCGAGGGGCGGATAGATGTCAAGATCTCCTGGATGTTCTTTTTGCTATCTTGCTTGACGTCCTCTTTGGCATCGTCAGTGTCTGTTGAATCTGACTGCGTGCGCACAGCGGCATCTTCGTCCTTGGGCGTGCTGGCGGCTGAGAGAAGCGAGTCGTAGAGTTCGAGCTCTGTGCCCAGTCGAGCGTAGACGTCCGAGGCGTAAGACATGGTTGCAAGGCGCGAAGTGACAGAAGAGGAGATGCGATGGTCGAGGTGATGAAAGTGAATGGTAGGACCGCTTAGTGATAGATTGAAACACGAACGGGCCATATCTGCTCAAATTACTCCGATGGAATTTCAGGTGGAGGCGAAATGCGGCTTTTTTCCGCTCCAGACAGACAGACGCTCTCCAAGACAGCATGCTATTCTCCTCTCGCAGGGCTCGGACATAGACAAGTTGAGAGCCACCACCTGATTCTCTTGTTCTCAATGTCCTTTAGTATCAGCTGTGATGCTGTTAAGGTGATCGAGCGTGATGTAGTACGGATCAAATGGCTCCGTGGCCAGGAAAGAGAGAGCCAAGTGAGCATTGGCCCAACAGCGCTTACCCAAATTGTTGCAGACCCTGGGGTGTTATATGGGATGCTAGAGTATCATCCCGGACGATCTTGTGTATCTCTTCAACAAGCTTGTATCGGTGATGAGCATGTCAACATTGTCGCACAAATGGTCAGCTTGCGCTGTTGGCTAGAGCACCAGCATCACCTTTCTAGCTAGATCGTCACGTTGTGAGCATCGCTTCGACAGGGCAGCTTTGTCAAGTACGATGCATAGAACGGTGGAACGTGTTTGCCTCCGCAATTCAAAGTCTTCACTGCGAGGGCGTGCACAATCATGGCAGGTTTTCCTTATATGTGCCCAGCGGTATGACAGCAGCTCGTCACTACATGCTTGACTTTCTTCGTTCGACCTCAGGTCTCTTGCACATCTCCAGGAGCCGTCTGACCATCTCGTCGCCTCTAAGCAGAGTTGCGTCTTCTTGGCATTCTCTTGTTTCACTAGGAGTGGGTTATCGTTGTCTTTGCATCTGAGCATGCTCCTCCATCGCAAGAAGACCAAAAATACACTAACGCACCTCGGCTACACGGAACCTCTTCATCCGTTCTCGCTTTGATGGCACATTGTACAACGTCCGAAGCCTAAATGGTATCGTTGCTCGATCATATCTTTCATGCTCCCCTCCCCCCCCTCCCCCCCCCCCACCATGCTCTGAGATCCATCCTCGGGGTGTCATGGGAGCTTTCTGATTGGTCGACCATCTCCGTCAAAGGTAAGGTCCATGATACCGTCGGCTGCAGCGAGGAATTGATAAACTAGCGCCCGAGAGTCCATGCAAATTCACTCCTTCCAGCTCGGGTAACACTAAATTCAGCGGAGGACCCTTGACCAATACTGAACGTGCTGTGCTCTCTTTCCCGCTTCTATATGTGCTTGGCTCCGTGTTCAAGGCTGTGATGGCTCGTCACCGCTGGTCTGTTGCATGCAAGTATGGCTCTTGTTTGATCCCACATGGCCAGATTAGCTGCTGGTTAAAGTAAGTGTTTCAATGAAGGAAGATTTGGGTAATTACAGTCAGAGATGCTAGCGTCGGAAGAGATGATTGCGAAGAAGAAGAGAGACCATGCAGGTGAAGCGAACGTGCGATACCTAATTGACAGCCGAGGAGAACGCCAAGCATCCAGAGATGTGGGTGGAAGGAAGTTGACAAAGAACGCTGAGCTAGCCAAACCTTCCCACTTCGCAACTGACAGGTGACTGATGGGCATGTCCACCTTTTGCAGTATCGACTTGCTCGACGCGGAGACTTGCCGGCTTCACATCAGGGCAACGATCCGCTATGTTGCCATAGCAAGACCTTTCTTGAGCACTATGGGATCTGAAACATACATAAGAAGTCACGTTTGTCCCTGAGGTTAGGCATTGATCTGCCATCATTCAAGCCCTCTCCACTCCCCCCTTGTCCTAACCTCTCCCTTCACCCTCCCTTTTCGTGTTCCTGTCAAGATGAAGTTCTCCCTCGCCCTCCTCGCTCTGGTTCCAGCCGCTTTGGCCGCGCCCCTTCTCGAGCCTCGTCAAGGCGGCGTCTCTGTCAAGTGTGGAAGCGTCTACTACTCGTCCACCCAAGTCAACCGCGCCATCAACAACGGCCTTTCCGGTAACTACGACTCCTCCGGCTATCCTCACACTTACAAGTAAGCACTCCCCACCCCCACTCCTCTGTCCCTAATCTTGTTGGACACATATACTGACTGCATTGCGGATTTTGTTCCGTGGGTATGACAGCAACTACGAGGGTTTCGACTTTTCCGACTACTGCAATGGACCTTATGAGGAATATCCTTTGAAGACTTCCTCCTCCGGCTACACTGGTGGTTCGCCCGGTGCCGACCGCGTCGTCTACGATAGCAACGATGGTACTTTCTGTGGAGCTATCACTCACACTGGTGCTAGTGGAAACAACTTTGTTCAGTGCTACTACTAAGCAGTAGCAGCAAGCCTTTCTTCGAAAAGTGTCACCTTGATTCGAGCAATTTCATGTTACCGTTCATTCCTCACAGTTACAGACTGGGTGATGTTTGGAAGTTTCATGGACCCTGAAGTTTTGATTGCCGCTTTTTGTGTTCGTCGCGCTTTGACCAACGTCTCTCATCTATTTGATCATGGCGGAACAATCGCAAGAAGCGTCCGGATCTTACCCACCATCGTCAGTCTCGGGGAGTGTCAAGAGCAAGTCTGGAGATCTTGCGCTGCTGACTTATGATGTGTTGGACGAAAAGGAGGCGATAAAGACAGTCGCCGACGATGGAGCCGGAGCCACGGTGCTCTTCTCTGGTACCACAAGAGATAGCTTCAAAGGTGAGCACACTTCCAACCTTTCTCTGCTGCGTCGGACCCTTGCACTGATGTCGATGCTGATCCGAATGAATGGTGGACAGGCAAGCAAGTGGCAAAGCTCGAATACGAAGCATACACGTCGCTCGCGCTCAAAACGCTTTCCTCCCTTCTCGACTCGGCCCACACCTCCGCGCCCTTTGTCGACACTCCGACACCACTCTCTTCCAACGCCAACCCCTCTGAAGCGGAGAAAGAGGACAGGATCAGGAAATGCTATATCGCGCATCGGTTGGGGGAAGTCAAGGTGGGGGAGTGCAGCATATTGATAGCGGTAAGCTCGGCGCACAGGAAGGAGGCGTTTGTGGTGGCAGAGTGGTTGTTAGAGGAGGTCAAAAAGAATGTAGCCGTCTGGAAGTGCGAGTTCTACGCCAGTGGAGACAGCGTAACGGCGTTAGATGGAGGGAGCGAAGCAATAGATCCCACACATGCAAATGCGGGGGTAGCAAAGGAGGAAAAGGGCCACGAGTGGAGTTGGAAGGCCAACTTTCCATCGTCGTGATTGCAATTCATCGAATGGCAGCAGGGCTTTTCCTGGTTGATGGATCTCATACCGGCGCTATATGTACCTGTCATGGGGGTCGCAGTGCAGCGTGAGGATCACGATGGACAAAACAAGCCTCGAGGGCAACGTGAGGTACTCGAGTCAAGAGTGAACAAAGCTCAAAGGCGATCTGAGCTTATACCGACTTGACTGGCAATGGATCACCATGGGCGCAACTTATGCATCCAAACGTAGGACAGCGGTTTGAACGCGGCAATATACAGTACACTCTTTGCATACGGCTCTTGCCGTGTCGCACTCATTCAATACACCGACTGAGCCTATCAAAATTCCAACCAACTAGGTCTGCGATGGATCCAAGCTTCGACACCGCACCCCAACCCCCCGATGGCAGGAAATCTTGTTAACCGAGCGTCGAAAGTCAACTGAGTGGATGTCCGCACGGCAGAACCAAACTTCCACCTAATATTTGGATTCTGTTGAGCTTTCACAGGGCAACGTCGAATTGAAATCTTTCCCCCGCTTTTTTTTATTGTGCACACTCACGCGAAATTCTAGAGTATGGTTGTTGAATGGTCTGTGTGCCTCCACTCTGCTGTCTCTGGCCATTGTCCTCCCCGCACAGGCACGAGGCACGGGGCCAAGATCGACTGTTTGTGTTTGGCGGCGGGATGAGTGTGAGAGGCCAACGGGAGCAAGGGATCTGCCCTTCTCTGCAGCTAGGGTCCTTCCCGCCACAGAGACTGAGCAAGCCATCTGGAAGCGCTTCTGACGACTTAACCCCGCCCTCATATACCTTTTGAATTCACCCATCTTCTTCTCCAATCTCCCATCTCTTCCTCCTCACCACCACCACCCCGCACCATATCTTTTCAACCTCTTATCCACATTCCTGCAGAATCAAGATGACGCTCGACCTTCCAGACCCCACGCGTCAAACCACGTACCTGCCCCTGCCTGCTGCGTACAAGGAAGCGCTCGAGAAGGCCAAAGCGCAACTCGCCTCTGAGAACGAGTCGGGCGGATGGGAGGACGCCGGCGAGCGAGAAGAAGTCAAGCTCTCCAAGAAGACCAACCCCGAGAACCCTTCCGACGTCCCCATCGTCAAAGGTTCCACCCTCGTCGAGTCGGCCACTCCTTCCCAAGTTTTGGCTGTCATCCAGCAACCCGGAATGCGCAAAAAGTGGGACGCTCGTTTCGACGCCGCCTCCCAACTCGAACGTTACGGTCCGCAACAGTACCTCTTCTACACCTACATGAAGAGCCCATCCTACTTTGTTTGGGCGAGGGACATTGTGGGTGTGCAGGAAAACATTGTCAGCGAGGGCGGGGATCGGATCCAGGTGATTCAGACGAGCGTTGACGCGGATGATTACGTGGATGAGGCGGGAAGTTATTCCAAGTCTCGTACTCGGGCAACGCTCGAGGTGTCCGCTTGGGACCTTGTCAAAGAGGGCAACAACACCAAGGTCGAATACGTGGTCAAGATCCACCTCAACGGCAGCCTGCCCACTTCGGTAGTTTCGATGGTAGCTACAGAGACACCCATGTGCGTAGGCCGCGTTCGCGACGTCTACTACTCGCACGGCCATCTGCCTTACGACTCGGCTTGGGAGCACGCCGATAAGAGCGCTGAAAAGTCCATCCTTCGCTACTCTGAGTACGAAGACGGCGACGGCACCGACGCCCAGAGCGGCGAAAAGAGGTGGACGGTTTGGTACCACGCAGAGGGAGCTGACACGATCAAGATCAAGTACGATAACCAGAGACTCTACCCAGACCTCAACGTAAAGGTCGAGGGTGACGCCGAGTCGGATGTAAAGGCAGAGATCAACAAGGAGGAAGGCATTGTAACCGTCGAGGTGGGCGAGGGCGCGAAGGGCAAGGGCTTCTCGCTTGTTTTCACTCCTTAGATGATAGATGGTCGTTGAAAGTTTGTAGTCTTCACATCTAAATTATGTCTTTATGCTTTGTCGTTTTTTCTTTTGCATAGTGAGTGGAGAGTGTGGTTGCTGTGCTCCATCTTGAGTCTAGTTGTACATGTTTTCGTTCTACGCGTGCTTAACATCTGACGTTTCCGTCGTCGTTGTTTGGCTCAAGGCTTTCCGTGCCTCGCGTTCGGTATACCAGCTCCTTCCACCTTCGAAAATGCTCCATCCGATTGCTGAACTAGCCGCCTTTCTCGCACACCTCAACCCCAGCCCATCCAACAATGCCCTGGGTCCGCTTGTTTTCCACAAGTGTTTTGTCATGCCCACCACACTGGGCCTTCTCCAGCCCTCTTTGGTCTCGGTCGTCACCGCTGCGATGGCTTTGAGTGGGTCGTGCTTGACGGCGATCTCGTGGAGGATGTCGGGTGGCGTGGTTTGCATTCGAGTCTTGATAATGTCAAAAGGGTGGGTGATGACCGTGGCAAGCGTTCCTGCGAGCAGGCCGGAGCCCGAGACAACGACCCAATTGCCAGTGCCGACGTTGCTGAGTGAAGAGAGGTAGGTCTTGCTCGCCTCGTACAGCGCCAGGTAGAGTCCGGCGTACGGAGCGTCGCGTAGCGCGGTGGCGGTGAAGCCTTGGAAGAATCCGGCGAATCCGCTTTGCGCGCGGATCTCGCGCATCGAGCTGAGCAGGGTTCGCTCAGTGGTGGCGGAGAAGTTGCTGCTCTCAAATCTCGCCTTGACCACCGTCACAGGACTCAGAATAAAGCCGACAGTGACACGAGCCACTGCGCCAGTCAGGAGGTTTCCCGTAGTGCTCAGCTTGGCGAGCGTTGACGACCCGGCGGAAGAATGGTCCGGGTTGACAGCAACGGAAATGAATGGGATCTGACGAGTACTCGCAACGTGCCGAAGATGCGAGACCGAGTAGAAGTAGAGGGCCACTCCCGGAACATTGCGGATGACGGTAGGCGTGGTTCCTCGCCACAGACCCTGATAGCCTTGCGTGTTGACAATGTTCTTGGTGATCCCGATGAGTTTCTGCGTCCGCGACTGGTACTGATTCAGGCTGGACGGGGAAGAGGGGAGGTGATCGAGCTGCTGAAGACGAGTTTTAAGCAGGTCAAACGGTTGGAGTAGGACGCATGATGCGAAACCCGAAACGGCGCCGAAAGCCAGCGTGGCATATGGCGGGATGGCAGCGGCCTTGCTTTTTGTTGTCAATGGCGATTTGGTGGCACTAGTCGATGCTATCGCAGGTCCAGGTTGCATGGAAGTGGCCGCACGGGCCTCGTCGGCTGGTAATGTGGTCGCCATCGTGTCCGACACCGTTCCTTGTCCCAGCCTGCGTTTGTGGTTCGTACGATGTCAGGGTTCGAGATCGATCAAGGCACCATCTTTGCTTTCACTGGTGTGCTTCGCGATGAGAAAGACGCCGATGGTGTTGCTAAGAGATATTCGCAAATCACAGAGAGTGTCAGAGAAGAACGAAGGCGCAGCAGTGGAGGTTTATTCCGGCACTACCGGAATGCGGATGCGTCAGGTAAGCGACTCTTCCGACTTTCCACTCAGAAATTCAGGGTCCTTCTTTTAGCTCTTGGCTGGTGATCGTCAGCTGCAGACCCATACGCAACAAATTCAGCCGAACTGCTGTTAAGTGAAATCATTTCTCGATTGTGATTGTCTTCCTCCTCCGCATTCCGACTATTCTCACTCACCAAGATCTAACCCACTCTTCCCTCTTCAGACTCACACATTGCGAAAGAAGCAGATGCAAGGCAAGTCAGAATGTCCATGTTTAAACGCATCTAGAAGAAAACAAAGCATAACTATCGGTGGTAGCCAAGTCTAGGACTGAGCAACTCTTCTTCCTCGTCATCATCGCTGCTCTTCGCGTGACTCCCTTTGGACGCCAAGCGCGGCTTGATTTTGGGATAGTCTCTCGACTTGCTCCTCACGCTGCTCTTTCCATCGCCATCTGTGGCGGAAGCGACGGCTCGGATCGAGTACTCATCCTGCTCACTCTCGGGTGATTCGGCGGGGGATGAAGTGTACCCCGGCGTCTCCCACATGTTCTTGATATCCGGTGCTCCTTCCGATCTCGGCATCGTAGGGGATAGCGGAGAGGTGGCGTGAGGAGCATAGGGGTCGACATACATGGGGGATCGCTGCGGAATGCTGCTCCCAGCTGCCGAAGTCTCGCCGCTGCGACCTGAGCCATTCGAGCTTTCCTTGATCGAATGCAAGGTGTTGTTGTTGTTCATTGCGCCAAACTGCGTAACGCCGGTATGGCTGCTGACGGAACCACGGGGTGTAGGTACGGCATGATGACCGTGTGGAGAGTCCGCGCCAGCCTCGAACTGGATGGTAGTCCCTCTGCGACTTGGTGTACCTGGGACGGAAAGATTGTCAGGATTGAACCCCCGTGGCGAGAGCGGTGCGTCGTGAAGCTGGTATCGCTCGATATCGCCTGCGCCATGTGTAGTCAGGGGAACGTTGTTGCGACTGCGCAGATTGTATTCGTCTGCTGCGCTGTGATGCCTCCACGAGCTAGCTGAGCTGAAACGACGCGAGCTGCGAGCGCGAATCATCGAACCAACAATCCCCATACCACCTCGAACCGTGTCGAGACCTGGATCTTCGTACGCAGAAAAGTCGTTCTTTTCGCCTCCATGTGATACAACAGAATGGCTGGCTCGGATGAGCAGAGTGGTATCGCGATCCAAACCTGGCTTGTCTGCCAACTCTTCTGGGTCGATCTTGCTCAATTGCAAGAGTACGATTCCCGCACAGATGACGAGGAAGCCCATGACGAGCGTCACAATGTCGAGCGGTGAGGCGTTCAAGCCTTGTTGCAGAATGATGGAAGTAATCAGGGTGGCTCCGGTGAAGATGACGTAGTATGTTGGTGTGACGGTGGCTGTGTTGAAAAGTTCAAGTGCCTTGTTGAGGTAGTTGATCTCGACGAGGAGCGTAACGACGACGAATCCGAGGAGGAAGTAGATGAACCAGTGCTTGAACTGGTTCTGACCTCGAATCGAAAGCAAAATGGCCGATCCGAGGCCGGATGTGACCGACACACTGAGACCACCGATGAGACTGCAGACAGTGATGTAGATCATCATGTTCTTCTTGCCGTACCTTGGCGCAAAGTAGAAGATGAGGATCAAGGAAGTAACGATGCAAACACCTGCCCAAGACAAGAAGCCTGGAGCAATGAAGAGCTTTTGGAACTCGGTGATCTGCCCGCCAACATGCGACGTCGGTGCATTGAGCGCGATGATGACCGATCCTACGATGCAGAGGAAGCATCCGACTTTGCCAAAGAGAGTCAACTTTTCCTTGAGGAAGATGGACGAGAGCACAGCGCAAATGACGACCGAGAGTGCACCAAGCGGGGTGACAAGGACTGCATCGGCAAAGGCGTAAGCAACAAAGTTGAAGATCTCTCCAAAGACCATGACGATCATACCTGTCCACCACATGGGCGACTTGAGATAAGCATGGCCTTCACCAGCGGAAGTCTCGTACTTCTTTTGTGCTGCCAGCAGGCCTTTCTTCTTGAAGACAAACGAGGAGCCGATCAAGACTCCTGATCCAACAGCAAGAGCGAGACCGACGTACTTGAAGGCGGGAGGATTGGCTGCATTTCCCGCAGCGATGGCCTGTTCGGATGTGAGTGCTGCAGACGCCGATGCGATAGCTTTCGAAAGCGAGTGAACTGCAGCCGATGCGGATGACTTGGCGGCTTCTGCCGAGTTCGTTGCGCTTGATGTAGCAGCCGCGGCTGTTATTGTCGCCAAAGTCGAAGACATGATGAAGTACTTGAGCGCAAGGGCTCTGGTGTTTTACTGGATGGAGTTCCGTCTTGCTTGTGTTTCTTGACTCCACACAGCGATGTAAATGTATCGACGAAGCTGCGAATGGGGGAGCAGTGGGTTGTAATGAAAAGAGGGGTCGACCAGCGAACCTATGAATGAGCGTGCAATCGTGAGATGCCAAGACAAGAAGCGCCTCTGACAGATAGTGACTGGTGCAAAATCGGTATCTCTGTAGGTTGTCGGTGATGATGACGAAGGCGAACAGAGCCTTGAAGCAATGAAAGAGGGGTTTGAAGGGTGGTGGTATCGGACCCAAGTTTCCGGGCCAAGCTTGGAATGAGATGTCGCGATAGATGAGTCGAATCCAGAGCAGTGGTGGATGTCGTAACTGCGCAGTCCTATGCCACCAAGGAGTCCGTCCGCGACAACAGCTTGAAACGCCGAATGGATTGCGCTGATTATGAGAGGGAGTGATGATGGTGTGCGGAAGGCAGTCGTTGCGACTGAAAGATCAAGTGGTAGAGTATCTTGAATTGAGTGTTGCACAGTTCAATGTTGAAAGGGTACTGTGAGGCGAGCGTCAAAGTTGGCAATCCACCATTTTGGCGCTCTGACGCACTCTGACTCTTTCTTTTTGAATTCCCAAATTTGGCACACTTCATGCAGAAGGTGAGCTCTTTGCAGCCTCACAAGGCGGAGGAACCCCGCGTAAGTAACTAGCTGAGGACAGCATGCAGACTTCACCGCCTTTGGCCATTCAGCCATGCACGTAATTCTGAGACTGTGACTTGTCAAAGCGCGCATCCGAGCCTTAATCCGAAGATGCATGTCGCTCGGACACTCTCTCGACAGCATCTTGAACTCAAACCCCTCAAAAGCGGGGCTGAAATTTGGATTGAAGCCTTACCCAAACTGTTGTGCTGCTCCGCACTGCCCACCTTCCTAAAAGAAAGAAAGAAGAAGGGCAAGTACGGCTGAAGGGAGAGTGCTCTAGAACATTGCGCCAAATCCTCCTTACCCGCCTCTCTCTCAAACACATTTCCATGGTGCCTGACCGGGAGTGAGAATCCTGCTGGAATTGCAAATTGCTTCTTGGCAGCTCCTATACCGACGCCCCTTTTCTCTTCGGACGGAAAAGCGAAGGCAGAAGCAAACAGCAGTGCGCAGACAGGGGCTCGACGGAAAATTCTTATACGTGCCACACTCCTCCATCGCACCGTAGCCGATTCTAGTCTGGCGCAAAGGATTCGGCAGTACTTTGAGATGCAGCGGCATCCAAAGGGGTTGAGAAGGTCAACAAGCGAGCAATCGCGAATTAAGCTGAACCGTCATTATGAGCAAGCAAGTGTGCGAGCTGTTTCCGAGCGTTGATACAAGCAGCACCCTCAAAATTGGTAGCACCGCCTCAAAGCAGGTCGCAGGCACGTTGAGATGATTCTTTGCTGGCATTCAGCTCGAGTACAGGATGTAAGATCGGCGCTGCTGTGGTTCTATCGAGATTGATTCAATCTCGGACACTTGCCCGATCCTAGGAAGATCGGCTATGAAGTGAAGCGACTGCAGGCATCAGTCACCTTGCATATTTCATTTTCCGAGTCCGCATCCGCCTTCGCCTTTTCATTTCCGCAGCTTGGCACTCTTAACCCAACGGCAACATCAATGTTGGCCACATCAGCTGCAAACAGCATCGAGTAGGATGACGACGTGACTTTGACAGGGTTTGTGCTGTCTGTGAGCTGAAAGACCATCTTTTACTGTAATGCTGGCAGGCTCGATTTGCAAAATGAACTTGAGATGGCGGGATCCAAACAAACAGAAGATCTTGCACGACCCGAATGGCGAGATGAGCCGACCTTTTTACCGCCGCAACCGATCCCGGATCACCGCTTCCATCAACCGCCATACTGACTCGTACAAGCAATGGCACTGTTCTGCAAACTCTGTTCGCCTTGGCCTCACATGTTCGATCAAAGGTCTTTCGGTGTTATCCATCATCTAGTCGATGAGCTGCTTAATGATGCTCGAATATTGGCCGAGAGTTGGACCGCGGGAGGCACAGATCTGCACCGAAGCATCGTGCGCAAGGGTCTTGCAGCGAGGAAACAACGGTAAATTTCGAGGGCAATTCAGCCTGCCTTCCGGTCCAAATGAAGCAAATCACACGGACCATGTGCCTCTTCCAGCTTGTTTGGCATATTGGCAGAATGTATGCAGTTCGCCTTGCATCCGATGCCAATCCTGATGGGCACGAACTTGGCAGTAACTACAGTATTCAGTAATTCTTCCGGTACTTGACCCGGAAGACATCCTTTAAGGAGGCTGCGAGAGTCTCGTTCGCTTTCACTCTCACCACCACCATCCCCTTCAAACACAACGCAAAATGTCGTCGTCATCAGAACAGCCTCTGCCCATCGTCATTTGGGTGCACCCGCGCTCGTGCTCCACCGCGTTCGAGCGCTCGCTCATGCAACGCCCCGACACCGTTGTCTTCCACGAACCCATCGGTGACCCGTTCTACCTTGGTCGTGATCGTCCCTGCCGTCGTTTCTCCGATGAACATGCCAAAGCTTCGGGCAACTACGACCTGACCGTCACTGAAGTCCTCGAGAAAGTCCTCAACCCAACCCAAGACGACATGGCAAAGGGAAAAGCCTACCCACCAAAGTACGTCTTCCTCAAGGACATGGGTCAATGTCTCTTCCCCGCCGACCTCTTGCATCAGCTCCACCCCGAGTCGAAAGTCTTCCCCGCCCCTGCCAACGCTGCCTCGAGTAAGAAGTTTGACCCCAACGCACCGGTGATTGAGAACCCTACCACCGTCCCCACGGCCGTTCTTAAGCGCTTCCGTCATTCCTTCCTGATCCGCACTCCGGAAAAGTCCATCCCGAGCTACTGGAAATGCGTTCAAGAAGGCGCTTCCGGTTGGGAGTTCTGGGACGAAGCCGATGCCGGCTATGTCGAGCTCAAGATCCTTTACGATTGGATCTCGAACCCCAACTCCACCTTCAACACTGAATCCGGCGACTCTCTCGCCGTCACTCAACCCCAACCGCCTCCCCTTCTTGACGCGTCTACTCTCCTCGCTCATCCCGATCACGCCATCAAGAGCTACTGTGATGCAATGGGCATTCCCTTCTCCCCCGAAATGCTCAGCTGGGACAGCGGGCCGGTGGACGAATGGGCCAAGTGGGGTGGATACCATAATGCGGCCGAAAATTCGACTGGGTTCAAGAAGGAGGAGAAGAAGGGTGGCGAGGAGAAGAGGCCCATCGCAGAGCATCTGAAGAGCGCAGTGGAGGCTTGTCAGGGTCCATACAGTTACTTGCTCTCCAAGGCGACCATCAGGGCTCCCTAAGCTCCAATTAGACAAAATGCCATGGCCAGAAAGAGATGCCTGCTTGTATCAATATTACTTACGAACAACGCTCATCGCTCATATGTCTGTTGGTCTGATTCGTGATAAGTGTGTGAAGATATCTATTGGCTTTGTAGTTGCAGTGAGATTGAGCAAAGTGCGGGGTGAAAGTGAGGGCCAGCGTGATCAGTTGCGAGCCAAATGCGAGTACTTCTTCAAGAACCACTGCAAGAAGATCTCCCAGCGCCTATCGAAGTCCGCCTCCATCATCGCCCTCTCCTTCTCCCCCACCAACGCGTATCGCAACGAGCGTCTGGCTAGCGTCTTCAACCCCACCAAACTCGTCCCATTTGCGCTAATCGCCAGTTGGTAGAAATCGAAACTCAACCCAAAGTTTTCAAAGATACTTGGGTCGTCCGAACTCAGCGCTAGGGGGACGTTTCTGTGCAGCAAAGCGAGGAGGCTGGGGTGGGAGCAGATCGAGGCAGTATAGCCGAGGATTTGGTTCGAGATCGGGCAGAGTTCGATGCAGATATCCCTTTGCTTGACAATGTCGGTTAGCACGGGATGGCGAGCGAGAGAGACTCCGTGTCCGATACGTTTGGTGTCCAGCATGATCGCATCGTAGAGATTGTTATCCGCATCCGTGCCGTCGTTGAGCGTCTCGCCCGCGTGGAAGACGAAAGGAATCTCCACCCCTTCCTCCACACACCTTTGCTTGAACCGCAGCAACTCCGGAATATAATACTTGAGCGGAAGCAGCGGGTCCTCATGCCCCACCAGATCAAACCCAACAATCCACTCAGGGAACTTCTTCTTGAGCATAATACAATCCTCCAAATACCACCTCAACTTCTCATTGTCCACAAAGCGCACGGTAGTGTAGATGATCTTGGCGTCAACGAATTCCCCCTTGGCTCCGAGTTCGGCTTTGACTTCGTTGACGGCTTCAATGAAGATCGCCACCCATTCTTCGTGCGAGAGGTCGTATTGCCCGGTTGAACGAACCATGAATTCGGTGAGGAAGTTGATCCGGGTTTCGGTATACGAGATGCCATCGCGAGCGTGAGAGAGGAGCAGCTCTTTGGTATAGGCTTTGAGAGTAGGCTCGTAGCCGAGGAGGCCGGCGATGACGCCAAAGGTGGATTGGAATTTGGCCCAAGCTTGCTTGCTGTTGACAATGCCGGAAGAGTTGGGATGGGGAGTGAGGGTCATCAGGGTGTGTGCGTACGCGTCGAAGGCCAACGCCTTGCCGTCGGCTGAAGTGCTTGCAGAGGAGGAGAAGAGGTGCGGTGGTAGCCCGTTCGTGGAGCCATACTGCTCTGTGACGTACGGGTGAGGGTAGGGAAAGCTCTCCCTCGCTGTCTTGAAGCTGATCCACGATCCAGGGATGTAAGCTGCGTCGTAGATGCTAGCAGTTGACCTCACTTCCGTCTCGGGAAGGACGAGGAACTCCACCGTCGCCTTCCACAAATTCTCTTTTGTCAGTGCCATGTCCGACTTGATCGCCATCCCTTCCGTCCTTGTCGCATGCTCCAACAAGAACCTCGTATCCACCGTTCCGTCAAAGTGACAGTGCAACAACGCACCCTTTGGCATCCTATGCACCGCCTCCCAGACATCCGTAGCCTCGTGATGGCCCAACCCATTCTCCCTTGCGCCGTAGAAATCCATCCCGGCAAAGTTGTCAAGATCGCCATATTTCTCCCACTTCTCTTCGACTTCGGTGTCTCGCAGCTGTCCGAAGATAGCATTGGCGCGCGCTTCGGTAGAGGTCATGGAGGAGAGGGCAGCATGGTCGTATCGCAGTTCGGCTTCGCGCTGCTTGAGGGCGGCAACGGAGGCAAGGTATGTGTCTATGTCGAGTGGAGTCGTCATCGTCTATTATCGAGCATCTATCGTCTATCGTCTATCGTCAATTGTCTATGGGGGGAGGGTTTCCGGTAGTGGACGTGGGACAAGTAGGAGGAGTGTTACACAAGCAAAAAGATGGAGAGCTATCGCGTGCGGATTTCGAAGAAAAGCCGAACCGGATGGTCGGAGTTGTCCGAAGAAAAGAGTTGCTTTTCCAACCTCAATTTTCGCCTTTCATCTTACACAGCTGAAGGCGGCTTTGTGCTGTCGGCAATGCAAGTTTATTCCTCAGGCACACACATGCTTCACTCGAACAAGCATCAAGATATTTCCTTTCATGGGCCAATACGAAGCATACAAAACAAAGACGCTGCGCTTGCACAACAGGGAATAGTGACTACTGGAAAGCAGGCGCTTTAGGATGCTTGACCCAGTCAACGTGCCCACCATGAGCAAGCAGAGGGAACTGAGTCTCGCCCGTCAAATGAGGGTCCTCCCTGATCATTGCCAACGGGAAGCCGAGCTCGAACGGCACCGTATCCTCAATCTTCTTGATCTGCTCATCAGTGAGCACCGTGCCGATCGCCTTGACATTATCTTCGAGGTGGGAGATCTTGGTACCACCCACAATCGGGAAAACGTAAGGGTACTTTGAAAAGACATACGCCAGAGCGACATTGGTGATGCTCATACCACCGAGCTCCTTGCCGATATCGTTGAGCGCAGCCGAGATGTTCTTCTCCTTCTCGGTCAAAGCCGCTCCTCCACCACGGAGAGGACCTTGGGTCTTTTCTCGCTCAGCCACCTGTTCAGGCGTCTTGAACCTTCCTTGACCAAGAGCACCCCAAGGAGCGAGGGCCATGCCGAACTCGCGAGCCATGGGAATGATCTCGCGCTCGAAATCGCGTTCCGCCGCATTCCATTTACCCTGGTAAACGACGAATTGAGCCAAATTGTGAGCTCGTGCATAGGTGTTGGCCGCAGCAACCACCCAAGCAGGCATATCACTTGCACCTAGGTAGAGCACCTTGCCAGAAGCAACAAGATTATTGAGCGACTGCATCATTTCTTCGATCGAAGTACTCCAGTCCCACCAGTGGATGTACATGATGTCGATGTAGTCCGTCCTGAGCTTCTTCAAGCTGTCATTGGTCGAGACCCAGATCGACTTGGCCGAGTTGCCGACAAAGTTGGTGGTGATGTGAGTACCCAGCTCTCGGGATTTGTAAGGGGAGGTTGCTTTGGTGGCGATAACCATCTCGTCGCGGTTCTTGCGTTCTTCCATCCATTCTCCGAGGAGCTCCTCGGACTCACCGTCGGTGTAGAGGTTGGCAGTGTCGATAAAGTTGCCGCCAAGCTTGTAGAAGGCGTCGAGGAGTTCGAAGGTGCCGGCGCGATCGAGACCGCCAGACATCATGTCCTTCCACTTGTTGCCGATGGACATGGCGCCAAAGCAGAGCGGGGAGACGCGGACACCGGCCTTGGGGGAAAGGACTCGGTGTCGGTCGAGCTTGGAGATTGGCTTTTCGGCGTCAAAGATACCCATTTTGAGTGAGGTCTACGATTGTGGATTGGAATGTGAGGGGATGTCGGCCTTGATAAAGGGTGATGGGTGCACGAAAGGTCGCTCCTTATACGTTTCAGGCCAAGAGGACCAAGCTCAGTTAGTGCGATGCGGCCAACAAACCGAGAGTGCACAGAGCAACACTTGATTCGAGAAGGATTGCCGAACGTGCTTGCCTGCCGAAGTAAGAAAATTGTGTGTCACATCATCCGTGGTCTAATTGCAGCTCCTCATCATCCGCGGGACAGCACTCGATCCACACCAAACCGCTGAAGCAGCATCTCTCGCGTCCTGAGCATCCAGATCAGCAGGTAAAATGCTATCTCCGGCGCTCGGAGCTGTATCGAGTGGAGCTCGAAAGCTGGCAGAAGCTTGCATTATTGTGGAGAAGACCAGATGCCGGCTGTCACACTTTGTGACAGAGGCGTCGTGCGCGCAAGCATCACCATCAGCCAGGCAATTCTGTGCGCCTCCGCCTCCACCTCCACGCTTTCAGGTTCCTTGAGCTTGAGATCCACGATCCCCGCGGCGGCTATCGTCTGCATATCTATCGCCGATCGCAGAATTCACAGAAGACATCGGCAGATGAAAATCCAATCTTGGCATGGGCCAACGAGCGATTCGGTCAGCGTCATCGAGCGTCGGACGGCAGAGATGCAGTCATTGCAGCTGCAGCTGGCATAAAAGAGGAAATGGCCTCCACCCATAATCACTCGGCCAAATTTAGCACATCCTCAGTAATGACTCTCGGCGTCTGGTATGGAAATCACCTAACTCATTTGCCATCACCGTCTTGTATCAACTCTCAATTCTTCAACGTCACCTACCATCAAGACCCCTCTCGCAGCACACTCATTCAAGCAAACCGCTGCTTGCTGCTTTTCACCATCTAGCGTGATTCATCCTAGAACATGCCTAGTAGCAATACCTCATCGCAGCACCAACCTGACTACATCTATCGACCCGAAGATCCCGAGCACTCCGACCAGTATCGTGCTGATTGCGAGGTGCCCTCCAACCCCAACCATCCAGCTTCAGGTCTTTCCCAGCGCTACCATCAGCTATCCACCAACATGGATGCATCCGAAACCAAGTCGCTGACGAGGATGCAGATCCTCACGCCCCTCTCTGTGCTTTTGCAGATGGGCGTCATGATTCTCTGTGGATCCAAACTCATCAAGCCCAACCTGCAGCAGGTGTCTCGTCGTCATCCCACCTACCTTTCGGTGCAGGACTCGTTTGTGCTCTTCTACTGGGCCATCCTTTATGTCCTTCTTATCGGATTTTCGGTGTTCCTTCTCCTCAGTCGCACTCCCGAGACCAAGAAAGCCCTCGTACACGGAGTTGGCACCCGCCTCGCCCTCGCCAACTACATGATGGTCCTCTGGGCCGTCTTCTGGATCCTCGATCGTCCTCTCACCTTCATCCTCGGCACCGCCACTCTTGGCGTCATCGCCGTTCTCCTCCTCTTCAACTCGCTTGTCCTCGCCGTCCGCTACCCTCCTTCTGCCAAGCACCCTCTCGATTGGCTGTTCATCCACGTCCCCGTCAAGATGTTCCTCGTCGTCACCCTCCAGTACGATCTCTTCCAGCAGCTCTTCATGGCGCTTGGATACGATTTTGGTTCTGGAGGACATGATGCGCTGGTCCAAGGTCTCTGGCCTGCCTTCGGTATCGTGGCTGGACTCGGCGTGTTTAGCGCCCTTTGGATCTTTGCGACGGCCGACCTGACCTGGACTGTTGCGGGCATCTACCTCAACGTCGGTCTGCTGTGGCACAAGCACTTCAGCCTTGTGGGTGGTAGGGACGATGGCGAGCCCCGCCCGGCGCCTCTTACGGCTGCTATTATTTTGAGCATTGCGCTTCAGTCGGTAGCATTGCTCGCTGGTGTGGCTTGGAAGAGAGTCAAGGCGAGGCAGGAGGGTAGGATTGCCTTGCCACTTACGCCCGAGGAGGAGGCGGCTGCTTATAGGGCTGAGGCCGAGAGGAATGCCAGAGCGGCAGCGGCGGTGCAGTCGAATGCTCAACCTGCACACACCGCGGCTGCGCCAAAGCACAAGCCCATCGTGGATGTTGCCGACGAGGAGACTGCGGCCGAGTCGAGTGGCACGGCAGCCGAGAGTGTGACGCCAACAAAAGTGACGAGAAAGTTGGGTGGAGGTAGCGCTCAGGCTAGTCCTAGCAAGAAGAAGTGATGCAATCGCCTCTCATCATACCCTCATTCTCTTCTCACGTAGGTACTGTACATAGGATCAGTTGTTGTTGCAAGCGTGAAAATCAATTTGGACTCTGGATGAGTCGATTGTGTTGGGAATTAGTATGTGTCATTAAGCATACGAAGCAGTTTATGCATGTATGTGTGCTTGGTTAGCGACATGGTCGGACTTGAGTTTGGATCTACTTAATTGGCTTTGCCCCTGGTTGCACTCGGAGCACCCGGTGGCTTCCTCACCATGAGTAGGTTCCAAACTCTCAATCCTCTATGGTGGTGGTGGGTGTTCTTCTTGCCGTCTGCATCCTCACCTGTCGTTTGACCTGTTGGATCGGTGCTCGTCTCTGTCTCCGTCGCAGCTCGAAGATGGCCCCTAACCGGTCGATCTTGTGCGCCCCAGAACCTGCTTTTCCTCTGCAACCCATACGCTCTCGCTCTGATCTGCAGTGACCTCCTCAACAGCACCAGCGCATCTTCCGTATCCCTCCTCCCGGCAATCGCTGTCGGTGGCGGTCTCTCTTCTCCCAACTCCATCGGCCCATAATCCGTCAACCATCCCCACTGCTGCCTTACCTTCTCCGCTCCCCCCGCCACATCCACCGCATCCACTCTTAATCCTTTACTACTACTTCCCGCCTCCACCATCCCCCCACCACTCCCCTCGCTGGCGTTCTTCATCAGCTTCTCCCGCTTCTTTTGCAGTCCTTCCAGATCCAACAATCCTTGCGAGACCGCTTCTTCCAACATCCTCACGGCCAACTTTTCATTCTTGGCACGACGTCTTTCGACCTTCTTGGCCTGCTTGGTATAGCGTTTGGCCCATTGGGTCTGACCATCGAGGTAGCGTTCGACGGGCCCGGATTTGATCTGGCCGATCGAGTCCGGCGAGAGTTGAAGCGCTGCAAGCGAGGTTTCAGCTTCGAGCGGACGCAGGTAGCCGCGGACGTCGACGCGTTCGCGGATCATGAACGACTGGAAAGAGGGGCGCAAGAGCGGAACTTGGCCAGCGTATTCGTTGGGGATGTCCGAGGTCCCGCGGCGAGATCGAGTGGTGGGCGTGGCGTGACTGCCGTTGGGGTGGCCGTGCAGAGTGTCGGAGACCACTTTGGACATGGAGCGGTGCCGACCCTTGTGCGCGTCGCTCTCAGTGGTGGCGGTGCTGGAAGTGGCAGTATTGGCGGTTGGAGTCGCGTCGTGAGACTGCTCGACTGACGACATTGGCTCTGGCTCAGCTCGCATTTGAGCTGCACCATTATCCATGATAGATGCTTTCGTCTTGTCCTCAACGCTGCTCAGACTCGTCATCGCACCCACTCCACTCCCGCTTCCCTGCGCCGACGAGCTAGGCGTCATCATCGACCCCTTTGACGAGCTCGCCAAAGGCGGACTCGCTACCTCCCCACCCAAATTATCACTCACCCCTTCATCGTCACTTGCTCCATCCTCCCACCCATCCTCCCCCTCCTCCGCCTGACCCCCCTCCTGCACCTCCGGGAACGGATTCTTGATATTCGTCTTCGCCCCCGTCACATGCTTCACAAAGCTCGCCACCGCCCTATACGCAAATCGACCCTGACTCGTAAACGCAAACGCCGTCAACACGTGGCACATTTGATCGTAGACCTGCAAATGGACTTTGGTCGGTTGCGAGTCGTACTTCTCCGCATTTTCGCGACTTCGCTGAGAGTGGTCGAGGAGGTCTTTGCGAAGAGGATAGCGAGAAGGGTGGGCGGCTCGATGGGCGAGGTAGATGATTTCGTCGCGAAGCACTTCAGAGTCACCGGCGAGGATGTAGAGGGGAGGAAGGCCGCCAAGGGAGCCGGAGAGGACGGCAGAACAGAGCGGATGGGTGAGTTGATCGTTGGTGGCGTAAAGTTGGATCTGTTCGCGAAGCTCAATGTCGTCAGAAGATGGGCTGGAGCGATGGATGTTGAGTGGTTCAGACCAGAGCAGGTCTGGTGCACGAGGTATTCCAGGGCTCTGCTTCGATGGGGAATTATGCTTGTGCTCGTATTTGATCTCGTCGAGCTTCGACTTCGGATTGACCAAGTGACCTCCATCATGACTCCGCCTTGCAGCTGGTTCAGTGTCATCCTCCTTCTTCTTGCCCTCTCCCTCTTTCGTCTCGTCATCGACCCCAACAGGCACTCTTCGACGCGGCTCATCACTCTCATCACCCTCTTTGTGCGCCGTCTTCTTCCCCTCTTCGCCCACCTCCTTACTCCCGTTGACCGGCCAAAGCGTACTCGGCTTATGAATGAAACCGTATGGCGGAATGATGTCCGTCTTTGTATTCTCCAAGATACTCGGAAAGCTGTGCGTCAGATCGCACCACGGACTGATCAGTACCGCGCCTGCTGGAGCCGGCAATCCCATATCCCTAATCACGGTCAACAGCGCCAACGTCAACCCTCCACCGGCCGAATCGCCGGCAATGACGAGCTTCTTTGGATCCACAGCGCTGTGCTTCGCGCCTGCAGGAGGATCGATGAGGTAGAGATAGGAGGCGACGGCGTCCTGAAGTGCGCAGGGCCAGGGGTATTGAGGCGCTTTGCGGTAGATGGGTGCGAAACATTTGCCGCCAAACTTGCGAGCGTATCGGACGATTTGATAGCGATGAGTAGCGAGAGAGCCAAAGTAGTAGCCTCCACCGTGAAAGTAGAGCATGACACGTTGGAGACGGTCGAGTTCTTCGGTTTCGGCGGCACCGGTGTCTTCTCCTGAGGGAAGATCGGAAGAGGAAAGGTTGGGTTGGGGAACCTCGGAGTCGCTAGAGGATGAAGCGGCTGCGTCGTCGTCGTCGTCATCGGCGGCGCTTGTGGTAGCATCTGCATTCTTGCGCTTGGCCTCTTTCGATGGCCGTTTGAAGGATCGAGAACGACGCTTAAGCTTCTCTTCAGTCTTCTCTCGCATCGCTCGGATGTCTGAGAGTGCCCGTTCGTGACGTTTGTTGCGCCTGCGTTTTTGCTCTCTTGCTGACACAGTAGCCGCTCCGCTGACACCTCCTTTCCCATCTGCTTCTTTCTGTTGTCTCTTTTTCTCCATCCTCTTCATCTTCTTCCAATCATCCGACATTGCGATCCACTCGCCCTGCACACCTGGCAGCGGTCTCAGCTGCCACCACTTCTCTCCACCCACAAGCTTCTTAAGATCTCCCTCTCCTAGATGGTCAATGATGAGCTTGGCTGCTGCATCGCAGCTTTCCATCGGGATCATGACGGGCAATGTTGTAGCCCAGGGGATCGGTGGTGCGGGGGCGTCGGTAAAGTTCTGGAGCGATTCGACCGTGTCGTTGGTCCCAATCTCGATGAAGGCCTTGACAATGTGGAAGGCTTCATCGAACATGAATTCATCGGTTGCATTTTTGCGATCGGCAGGATCGTCCGAGGCGGTATCGGTGCGGGAGCGTCCTTTGAGCGAGCGTTTGGCTTTCTTGTAGTAATGCTTGACAAAGGTTTTGGTGACGGTGGGGGCAAGATGGACTGCCACGCCCGCTGTGGTGATCGTCATGGTACCACTTCTGTCACACGAACGTGCGGATGAGGTTGCGTCCAGAAGGCTGATTGGAGTGGAGAAGCAGGAGAGGGACTCTATCCTATCCAGTCTATGATGTTGGGAGAAACGCTTGGTTGGTGTGTGTGTGTGTGAATGCGACAAGGGTTCAGACACATACACAGCGTAATATCAGGTTGGCTGATGCGAGTGTGCTGTAGATCCACCGGCGGCTACCTACACGCAATTCCGTGTTGAACCTCTCACGGAGCCCGATTTTTGTAGCGCCCTTAAGGACTCACACAGCCAAGCCCAGAAAAACAGATGCGGGGTTCGACATGCAATTATGCAGTCACCTTGCAGCGGACAAACCCAAAATCCTCCACCCTCAAGAAAAATACGCCGATTATCCCCACCTAATAGTGTCTTCCACGCTCATACTCGAGTGAGGTTCGGGGCGAAGCTGATGCGAGACAAACGGCATTGATCATGGTGGTGTGGTATGTGAATCATGGTGGTAATATATGTGGTATCTGCTAAATTACTCTTCAGCAGCGCGAAGAACACTAGCTCGAGGTCGTACAACTGCATCTTTGGGTCTCGACTTATCGCGTGCAATACCACGGAAGGCAGGAAAGCGTGGATATCCATCTTCGCTCAACTCAAAGAAGCGGTAGTTGATGATTGTCCCAATCGGCGGGGGATTGTCCCTCATCGCGTCATTCATTCCTGTCCCCACTCTGAAGACCGTACCGCACTCCATCCTCGCTACTAGTGAGCCTGTACGTCCTTCATGCCGACCAGTGCCATCCGCATAGCCAACCACTTCCGCTTCGGCATCGTACCACGACTTGAGCTTGAAGAGCGTGTTGCCGCGTTTGCCCTCGTACTTGGAGCCTGGCTGGCGAAGCATGAGGCCTTCTCCGCCCTTAGATTCCACTGAGCTCATCAATTCGACGAGGTGATCGCGCCCTTCGCACTTGAGATGCTTGACAAGCTTGATCTGTGGACCTTCGATAGAGTCGATGTCGAGACCGTCTGTGGAGCCGAATCGCTTTTCGAGTTCGGCCCAACGCTCTTCCACTGGTTGCAATCCCATAGAGGGCGAGTCGAAGATCTAATGAGCATGATGCAGAACTTCTGTCAGCACATGTCCATCAAATGCATGCTGTACTTCGAGACCGAACTTACCATGAACTTGATCCGGTTCCACTCGTTGGAGCTCTTTGATTTGCGTCGACAGACGTGGGTATATGTAGAGGGTATCGTTCGAAATGAGACACCCGATCGGGAGGTGTTCAGTGTTGAATATGGATGAGGTCGCCGTGATGACGAGACAGTCGTGTTGTGCGACATCGAGATGGAGCGAGCGAAAGCGGAAGACAAGGAAGGTTTGGAAAGAAGCTGGTCAGCATTCGCCATCCCCTCCTGCATCAGATCACGAGAGCTGTCATCAGATAGTACAGCAGCGGCTGAAGCAGAGGCGGCCACAGACGACCGCCGCCTCACTACCTTGCCGCAGTGTGGGCATCGCTTCAAGGCAGGACGACGCATGACATCTCGATCTGAGTGAGCGAGGGCGCTCTTGCCACCTGCAGAGCGTCCGAACAAGGCCTTGAGAAACGAGGAAGCAACAGCAAAGCGCGACAGTGGACTCGTCTTGGATCGTGTCTTTCGCTTCTCTTTGCCCTTTCCTCTTGGGGGCAACGAGCGCTTCAGAGCCTTCCAGCCCGACAATGTGCTTTTTGCGCTGACCGGCGTCGCTTGCTCTGCAGCTCCTCTGTTTCTTGCCGAGCTCCGCAACAAAGCGCGAGCTGACCTTTCGGCCCTGATGCGGTCCTGACTTGCAAGTTGTCCGCCTACTTGTTCACGAAGCCACTGACGCTCCATCGAATCGCGTTCCAGAAAGTGGGAGAAAGTTCGGAGTCGGCCCAATCTTACAGTTGTACGGCAAATCTGCGAGGTCTGATCGAAGGTGCCTCGTGCCATCCAGAGCTCTCCATCGAGGGTGATATCTTTGGGCAGTCCTGTGAGATGATATGCGCAATCAGGCAAAGAACAGGAAATAAGCATTTGTTAGTTGAAGATAGCAGCATACGCCAGGCGGCACAGAGGACTCACGATTCTTCCACCACGCCGGGGCGTTCCATTCGATCTTTTGTCGAGAGTAGAGTCGCTGACCGTCCCAGAATGCTCTGACACCGTCGAGCTTTTCGCTGATCCACCAGCCTGTAGGATCCATAGCTTTGGACCTTGGCCTCGAGGGGTCGGCATCGAGGAGCCAAGGCTTGGCGAGCAGCAAAGAAACCTGTATGGAGTGCAAAGGATCAAGCCGGTCTGTGTAAGTGTGATCCATCGTGTCAACACTGTGCTGGGATACCTTACCTTATCGTCATCGTCAACAGCCTTCCTTCCGCGACGTGCTCGCTTGGAAGGAGACACGTGCACGTTGTTGACATCGTTGCCGTAGTGATCGTCTTCTTCTTCATGGTAAGCCGATCGACGACGACCCGGAGGCGTACTGGCACGGAATGAGGTGGAGGTAGAGATCGAAGGGCGAGCTTGCTGTGACGGTCCTGGTACTGTGAGCTCCTCCTCTTCCGTCTCTGTGTCGCTTTCGGCCGCCATCCCACTGGATAGCTTCTTTTGCGGCTGAGCACTACCACTAGTCTCTTCCACAATCTGCACTTTGCTTGGAGCGACATTCGAAGAGCTGAAAGATTTCGATACGCTAGACATCGCAGGTTGAGCTTCTTTGAGAGTGGGAGCGGAAATTTCTGGTTGGCTTTGAGAGAGTTGACGAAAGTGATCGTCGAGCATACTTTTGGCGTGGTTATGCCTAGCATGGACACCATCCGAGATGGTTCTGCGAAATTTGTTCACTTCCCACACTGTGCTCTTGGCTTCTTTCGCGAGCGAGATGCGCTCGTTCTCGTAATTTTCTCCGAGTATGTCCTTCAGATGCGAGCATGTCTTGCGCATCTTGTCTCGTTCGGTGCTAAACTTCCAGGCAGGGCAAGAGCATACATAGTAGCCGTCGGCAAAACGCTTCAGCACGAAAGAAGCAGAGGCAGCTCCTCCGGGTCTGCTGATGTTGAATGGCTCATTGAGCGGGATGACAGTGAGCGGAGTGACATCCTTGCCTTCGATGCTAGAGCGGTAGCCGTATTCGTCTTGCCTAATCATTTTGGGTATATGCAGAACGCCGGTCTCCTTGTCGATGACGTCTGCCATCGATATGCTTGTCAGCATATTGCGCGAGCTCCGACCTCGGCCTGTATGCGAGGTCTATCACGGGAGTTGATGAGGATAGTTGCCGATTGCAGATGTATGCGGTTAGAAGACAGGCAGCGCGAGAGCCTTCCGCAGTGTTTACTTGTGTGAGCGCGTCGGCAAGGCGCTACAGTAAGGCTCGACCATCTGCGCAGATGAGTTAATGTGATCTTGTGGGGCGAGTCAAGGATGTGATTGAGCAGAGAGAAGCTCTAGATATGTGGGTGGCGCGTTTGTTGAAAGCAGTGAGCATCAAGTGGACCCTGAAGCACAGAGTGTCAGCCTTTCATTTTAAGGGTCCTCTGTCGCCAAGATCTGTCAAAACAAGATCCGCGTTCCGAACTCGCGTCTGTCCGTGCGTATTCGCATGTCTTTGATTCATGGACTAAGTTATACTGATCATCGTCACCACCTTATACACAAGATGTCAACCATCAGCGAATGGATTCCGGACGGCCTGCTCCCACGATGGTTGCTCATCGTGGCATCCATGGCTGTGATGAATGGTGCTAACAACTTCCTCAATCACAGCTTCAGCGCCAAGGTCTACTCGTCCGCTGGTACACAAAGTGAGTCGCAGCACTTCCGCAGCTTGCTATTAAGCTGACTTTCAACGCTGCTTCTCGTCTTGGCGCATGCTCACTATCTCCTCGTTCATCTTCACTCAACGCGCTCTGCACGAACAGTCACTCCACTCTCCGGCCGTCTCTTCGGTGTCTGGAACTTTGCTTCTGCCGTCATCCGCCTCTACGCCGCCTACAACATTCATGACAAGGTCGCATACGAGCTCTGCATGTGGTCTTTCGTCATTGCTCTCGGCCACTTCCTCACCGAGACTTTTGTCTACAAGACGGCCAAGCTTGGCCCCGGCATGATCAGTCCCCTGATCGTCGCTTGTGAGTATATCCCGTAATCGCTGGAAAAGGATATGGAATTGTCGCTGACTCTATCTTGCATTCGTACCTGTGCAGCTTCGAGTCTCGCTGTCATGTACGCTCATTACGGCACCTATGTTAGGTAATAGCATCTCAGTGGAACGATGATCACTCGTACCAGGGGATGAAATCTCATCCCTTTCCTTATGTGCGATCAGATACAACTGCGATCCAGATACCAACCAGCGTGAATTATGGGCGATACCGACTGGTAGAAAGCTGCACAACCTTCACACTTCATCGACGTATCGATCTCGGCTACGCAGCCACAGCCACGACAATAACGACAGAACGACGCTTTGATATGTGTGAGTAAAGAATGACAGGTGACCGCGGGCCATCCTCACAAGTTTGCTAGGGGCCCGGGTAGGATAAGGGTAATGAACGATTAAACAAGATCTATGCAAGACGTAAAAATATGAGCGGAAAGAAGACGAAGAGAGAGTCGACACGGATGACATCTGCAGTGCACTCAGTTGGGGCCGGGCATGGGCTTGCCGCTGCAAGTCCACGAACCATCACGGCTGCCGTATCGGCCGACGACCTTGTAAGGGTTGAACTGCACCGTCCTTGCGACGGTCTGGCTTCCCGAGTATCCATTCTGGCGAACAATGTTGACAACCTGGGGAATGACAGTGTCGACGGTGCCCTGGACGGTCTCGTGGTTGAGCACAATAGCATGGGTCGGGGCTTTGAGATTCCTGTACACGTTCAATCCAGCCTGAACGCCGTCACCGTTGGCATCACCAGTGTCCCTATTCCACCCAACCACCACAAGACCCCATCGGTTGTTGAGGTAGCTAATCTGGTCTGGGCGGATGTTGCCGTAGGGAGCCCGGATGCAAGCGGGGACAGCGCCGATGATCCTCCACAACGCATCCTCCACCAGCTGCACTTGCTCATCCAATTGCTGGTTGTTCAACTTGCTAATATCAGGGTGGTCCCAAGTGTGAGAGCAGATCTGGTGCCCCTGCTCGTACGCATAACGCAAACGCTGGACAGAGTCATCGTCGTAGATGCAGCGGAAGTTGTTCCCGTTGACAAAGAAAGTGGCCTTTTGATTGCCGCCGTTGCGGAGGGTATCGACGAGCTTGCGCGAGTTGATATAGGGGCCGTCGTCGAAGGTGATGGAGAGGCATCTCGAGGTGGTGCAACGGGTGACAAGGCCGTTGACTTGAGCGCCGCGCTTGGTCGCAGCGAGGGATGTAGAAGCACCGGCTTCACGCTCGTAGAGGGTGTAGTCGGAAGCGTTGAGAGTGGAGAGCTCACGACGCACGTTTTCCGAGATATGGTCGGGGATCTGGCTCATGACGGTGGGCGTGGCGGAGACGAGAGCTGTAGAGAGGGCAGCACCCGCTGCGAGGAGGGAGGTGAAACGCATGTCGAAGAAGGAGGAGCTGGTAATGAGGAGAGATCAGAGCGATGGTCCGGTGAATGAGTCTTGAGGAGGAATGTCGGACAAGATGATGAAGGGTGGATGGAGAGAAAGGGGAGGAGAGGGGTAAGCGAAGGGTTGATTATATCTAAGAGGAGACTGACATAGATCTATGAGGAGCCTCGATACAGAAGGAAGGGCTTCTCGTCCAGTCCAGACTCTTGAGTCAGACCTACAAACTCCGCCAAGATCATCTACCGACATCACTTTCACTCTCGCACAACCAGCACTTTCCTCTCCAGCGCAGCCCAGCCGGAAGAGCAAAGGACCAAGCTAGGCCAAGTCCGTCAATCTCTCACGATGACGCTCAGCCACTGATACCTGTTGCCATCCTTCGAAGTGGGCTAGACAGATTAGGACACAGGGGCCCAAGCCCAGTGGTGGGACAAGGCACTAGGTGCAGCCTCGTGATCCGATGTCGGGCGAACCACAAGAACGACGGTGGGTTGAGACCGGGACAGCTTAAAACAGTGCCGAAACTTGGGTGAGAACAAGTGGGCCTGGGTGATCTTACTGTACGGCACTTGGCGTACGAGGACGACGAGGCCAAGGCTAAAGGGCAAACAGGCAAACAGTCTACTCTCGATCTTTGAATATCGTTGGGCGGAGACATTATCCATCCAGTATGTGAAATACTCGATTATGTGTACATTTAAAGATCGCGAGTTGACTATAGCCGGCGGGATGTTTGGTGAGATCTTCTACACCGGAACCTTCTGAGGATTGAGATCCAGGAATCAGCGCGCGCGGGAGAGAGAGGGGGAGGAAACCAGTTTGTGCTCAGCAAAAGGCGTAATACGAGCTACCCTCGTATTCCCGCCCCGTGCAACCGCCACTTCCCACAGCCGCTCCATCCGCTATCGATACACTCAGCTCTACTTTGACTCCTCAGTTGACCGAGATTGCACGGCGTCCGGCTGCATGTCTGGGACCATTCGACTTTGGGTTGACTTGTTGATGGTGGGAAAACCGGACTTGGCGCGACACGCCCCTTGGCTCAATCACACAGATGACCTTTGTGTGGGCAAAGCGAACAAGCGAGATGAGTTGGACCCAGATTCGCCGAGAGCTTCGTTCCATACAAACGAAGAGAGCAAGAAGCTTGTGGGAGAGCGTGAGAGTCGTGGCTTCCGAACCATGGACGTGGGTAAAGAGGAAAAAGACAAGCGGGACTGTGGAAACGCCAAGGGGACATGCCAAGCCTCGCAGTGCATGAAACCTGTCATCTCTCTTGACCTCGCTCTGCTTGACGCGGGGAGGATGGTGCATTTGAACACGTCGCTTTCGTCTGGAAAAAGCCAATAAGCGAGTTTGTTCTAGGAGCTCTTAGGCCCCCCTTTTCAAGTGATGAAGGAGGACCACGGACCTCCTCCTTCATATGACCGCAACGGCCTAGGTCGAGAGAGGCCTCAACGTGTGTGACATCTTACACAGGACGGTGCGGTGGGTCGCAGATCAGCCAGACAATAGCTGCAAAAGCATCAAAGCCTCGTAGAAAGGTCGGCCGATTTCAGGAGCGACGACCATTGCACTTTCATTGTGAGCGTAACCAGCGTGAGTGTCATCAGAACGAATCAGTGTGGGCATCAAAGGGAAGGCATCTTGTAAGTCCCGAGACTGGCGGATGGGTAAAGGGGGCTGCGAAAGGTCAACTCCGAATAAGCGAATGGGACTCCGCGCGATTCCGCAGTCATCTACTTTCCTATGTCAAGCGAAGGACTTCCACTTCATGCAGCGTGAGCTCGTATCACACACTTTAGAATCTCGCAGCCAACTGATCCAATCAATTGCTACACGGTCGCACGCATCAAGCATGTTTGGGATACAGTATGTAGAATTGCGCTATATGTGAGCCTTAAAAAAGCGTTGGGATCGTCGGTGCACGCGGGACTGTCACTTGAACTCTAGAGATCCGGGCGGGCTGTTTTGTACAGTATGCCTATTGTTTGGGAGCTGCATCCTCGTTTGCCCCCATGCAGAGCACTCATCCAGGGGAAGTGAAGTGGGTGTAAGGGATGCACAAACTTACAGAAGCAGGGACGGGTATGGAGGGCGCAGCTGTGATTGCATTTCGATGCTTTGTCGCCATGTTCTGTGCTGAGCTGCCTGCTCCCACGCAAGCAAACAAGTCGGGATCTGCAAGGTGCAAACGAGCGTGTGTTTCTTGCTGCGAGATTGTTGCAACCGGATGCGAGATCCCAAGACGCAAGCCTCGAACGTAGAACATCTGTCCAACGACCCTTCAAGTGCAAAAAAGAGCTTTCTGAAATCGCAGCCACTTTTCCTGCTGCTATACAGTAATAAATAAAATTGCCAAAAGTGTGTGTTTTGTTTGCTTTGCTGGATCTGCAACGTGCTTAAGCGAGTTTGGAGAAGGCAAGGGTCGCGAGCTCGCTGTGTTCGCCTTCGCTTCCCGAATTTTCGAGCTGGGAAGAGTAGAGCGCCAAACAACAAATCGAGTTTCATACGGCCAACTCGACACTATCTGTGGGGATATGTCGCATTTCTTCACCGGTAAACAGACAAATCTGGGTATTACTGTATTGTCGACATTCTGGTGTTGCAGAAAGCTACAGGAGGACTGCATGAGGTCGATCATGTGAGGGACTGGCCCTCATCACACTGACTTTAGGGTGTACAGTACAAGTCAGTCTAGTGTGAAGCAAAGGGAAGCCGGATTTGGTAGGACAATCGGGTAAGTTCGGGCCGATCCGATCGAAGACAGGTATCATCAAGCCTTCTTTCTATATGTCCGATCGACCAAGCTTCAGCCACCGGCCCAAGCATGCGCTATTCTTAGCATTGTCAGCCTCTCACTTACGCCTTTTCACAATAATGATACGGACAAGAACTTGATGAGCTTATGTCTTTCATTGAGATCATTGAAATCTATGCTGACCTGCATTGACACAGTGCGCGGATCTCGTCTGTGCCGCTCTTGCAGCAGCCACCGACAAAGACGCCTCTCCAAACATCAGGCATGCCGGCCTGGCCCGCCGACGTGATCCTCTTTGCCAAGTTCATGAGGTTCGTGGCCCAAGATGCAGCCGAGTTATCGCCTCCCAAACCGCCAGCGTTCGAAGGCGTCAGCCAGACCTTTCTGACGGGATCGTAGACTAGGCCTCCATCCGGGTAGAGGTAAAGCAGTGGCTTGCCCATACCGATCTGACTCCTCCTTCGCTCCAGATCCATACCACCTTCGCTTGTAGGCTTGTTGAGCGTGTGCAGAGATGCTGACATGCGCTCTACCAGCTTAGGCAGAAGATATGGCTTTGTGCAATTGATGCCAATACCGCCGACGGGCCAGAGCGAATCCTGCCCTTGTACCTGTGCATCTGTAACAATCTGCACAAGCCAGTTCATCTCCTCCTGAATCGCGCCCTCTCGAGCGGCATCATCCTCTTCGTCATCGTCTTCATCCATGTCCACGTCGGCGTCCTCCCCCGCCGCTGATGTTGAGAGAGGAGGCCACGGCAGGCGCTTGTCGTCCGGGAACGCCATACTGATGTAGACGGGCTTTCGCTCGAGCGGCTTGCCCTGCTGCTGGTGGCTTCTAGCAATATTTTCCAAAGCCATACGAAAAGCGAGCGCCTCATCCGCTCGAGGAACGGTCTCGACGGCGAGAACCCCGACATCCTTCCAGCTTGGCTGAGCAATGAATGCTTCAATTCTCCTCTGATGGAATGCGGCCATCTCCTCGAGGCTTGGCTGCTGCTCTCGCTGCGGGTCGGATTCGGGAAGGAACGTGCGGCGGTAGTCGCCGGTGTATTCTGCTCCGTTGCTGAGCATGCCTCCATAAGGACCAAGACTGAGACTAATCAAAGGTCGTGAAGAGGATGCGGCTGCATTGTTGCTGTAGGCTTTGAGAGATTCGCATGCGATGTCAACAGCCTTGGACATAAGGTGCGATGCTGAAACCTCGTCGTAGTTGGCTCGTGCGAACGACTCTTGTGATGCTTGGTAAGTGGCAGTACCGACAATGCCGGCTCCAGCTTGCAAATAGTGCAAGTGAGCATCGAAGATACCCTTCTGACCCTTTCCGCCGCTCACATCGTCCTCCTTCTCGTCAAGCAAGCGGGCACTCCAGAGCGGACCTTTGGAGAGGTCAAAGTTGAGTCCATCCTCAAGGTACGTAGCTAGACCACCGTCCAAGATGCCGATGCGGGAAGAGTCGAGCAGCGACTCGAGCTGACTTTCGTCGATGGATCCGTTCATAGCGTAGCGAAGCGATCCTGTGAGACGTGGTCGAGTGATGAAAGATTGCGAATGATAATGGGAGGAAGAGAAGAACAAGAAGAACAAGAAAATAATTTGCTGCTGCTGCACAGTCATCTGCCACGTTTTTTTTGCTCGATTTCGCCGAACAAGCCATCTTTCCGCTATCTTATCGCTCTCGCCGAGATCCACATATTTGAATCTTTCCATCCAAAACAAAGAACAATCTGACACTTTAAAGATGGGGAAAAAAGGGCAACTGCCATACTGTTTGCGCTCGCACGGTCGACAGTCTTCCGACAGATTTAAAGCTCACCTCCTCTTCTCTTAGCCGTCTCGTCCTCGTGCTGCCGAGCCGTCGGTAACTCTGTTCAGACTGGGGGTTCTTGACGGGTCCCAACCAAAGAACAGGGTAAGATAGACACCTGCCGTGCTCCAATCAGAAGGTCTCGTTCGAGGTCCCTCCATCAGACAAGGAGCGCTGGTGGTCGTTGTCGTTCTTGCTTCCCTTCCCTCACCTTCGCTCGTCCCTAGGTGAAGGAACACCAGCCCCCCCTCCAGATCCGTCGTCGGGTATAAAACAAGAAGGTTGCATCATGTTGGTCCCGGTCATCATCTCGTCCATCGCGGTGGCTTTGCTGTCCGTCTTTTCATACTTTCCTTATCAGAGGCATCTCAGGCTTCATGGTGAGACCGTTGATCGTGCCAATCAAGACGTCTTGGATCAGCTCCATCTCGACCATTGCCAACCGCTCTCGACACGTCTGCCAAACGAACCCGCTGGTCCCACCGAGCCCTCTTATTGCGAAGACATTGTTCTCGACAAGCGATCTGGGGTTGCGTACCTCAGCTGCGACCCTACTAGGCTGACATGGGATGCTCGCATGGGGCTGTATGAGGATGATAGCGATAAGCTTGCTGAAGAGCAAGGCACTGCTGGAATCTGGGCATGGGATACCAGTCGTCGCAGCCTCCCTCGCAAGCTGTACATCTCGTCGCCGCCTCCTGAGTACCCGCTCAAAGCACCGGCCGATCTTCAGTCCACCTTCCACCCACTTGGTATCGCCGTCACTGCCTCGAACCCATACTACGTGGAGGAGCCGGAGGATGACGAAGACGCTAGACCTGAACCGCCAGCGAACCTGATTCTTGTCGCCAACAAACCGTACGCAGACAAGCCTGGTGTGGTAGACATCTTTGTGCACGATCTCGACAAGATTGGTGGCAAGGATCACACCACGATCCGATGGATCAAACGTGTCCAGGGTGATGCGCTCAAAGGAGGACAATTTGACTCGGATGAGCATCTCAACGTCGACCCTTTCCGCATCGCCGTCTTCGAGGAGCAGTACGGTGAGCGCATTGCGCGCGACTACCCAGACCCTAAACATGTTCAAGAGAACCCGGATATCCTCGCCGGCTTCCAGGACGACGATCGCGCGGCAAAGGCAAGCAGGACAATTCGCATTCCAAGCTTCTTTGCCACCTCGTTCGCTGATCGCACTGACAAGCCAGTGTCCAAAGAAAGAGCTGAGCGATCTGGCGTTTTCTCCGCCATGTGGGAGCCCATCACCTCTGTCCTCTTCTCTTCCGAGTCTCGCTACGGCGATAAGGTGTCCGACCAGGTATATCTGCACCACTCGTCCATCAACCAGACCATCGCTGTCCGTCTCGACGGTAGTAAGCCAGAGCAATGGGACGGCTTTCCCCAACTTCTGCAGGTCTGGAATGGAGGAGGAAAGGCAGCAGGCTCCAACTCGTCCGCCCTCGGCCTCTTCCTCCCTTCGCTCTCTTCGGATACCGCCAAGCTTCAGGAGTGGGAGCAGCATTGGGTTCGCGGTGTCGGCGGCGGGATTCGCGAGCACCGCTTCCGAGTCAGCGAGACCCTCCCCGACGGCAGGATCAACAATGTCCTCCAACTCTACAAGACCTACACTCCATCTTTTGTCAATTTCTTCAACATCGATTCGGAGACCCCGATTCGTGCACTCGTTGTGGATGAGCATGGCCGAAGCTGGACTGCAGGCAACCCGGATACTCGGGCGGCGGAAAAGTGGATCGCTTCACAACGTGATGAACGCCGCCGCCGTCTCGGTCTAGCCTCAGCTTCGGGTGAGGTGCTTTCGAGCTCGGACAGTCCACCGAGACCGGCGGGCAAGATCGATCAGACAACGCATCACTTCCGCCACTTTGGCAATGTAATCGCGCATCCTTGGGAGAAGGCGAAGCTCAAGGCCAAGAGAGAAAAGGGCATTTGGCTCAGGAAGGAGTTCCATACTTTCAACGTCTTCAGGAGCCCACAAGAGACCAAGGCGGAAATCGAGGGTAGGAGCGAGGAGGAGCTCAAGAAACGAGGCTTCTTGCCTTCAGTGCCAACGGGATTGGCGATTGATATTCACAAGAAGCTGTTGTACGTGGCTGGTGCGTACGAGGAGCGTGGTATTGCAGTTTGTACGTTGCCCGAAGATTGGGCCGAAACGTAAGCTTCGCCAGCTTAGATATGTTCAGAGCCGGTCAGTTTTGTGCAATGCGAAAATATCACGGAAAAATGTACCAAAAATCAATGCCCCGAAAATCGCGAAGAAATGGCTAAACCATGCCGAGTTCTTTGACTGTCCACGCCCTGGCGAAATTTTAAGACTCCGCAAAAGACGCGCTCTCAGGCACAAGACAGGGGGTTTCCTCCAAATGTCTCTGTTCGGTGACTTTGATCTGCAAGAAGAAGTAAGTTGCCTGTTGAGCCATTCTCTAGTGTCGCAGTTTGCCAAGCTTGCCTTTTCGGGCAGGTTTGGGTAGCTTTGAGGGTCGTTTATTTCGAATCGGATGCATTGCAGATCGCTTGCGCTCGTCGACAGCTCCGCTCGCTCCCTGCGTTGTCAGAGGCAAGAAAGTGAGGATATAGAGTTGGGCCCGGGTTTTGGAGTCTGAATCAATCGCAAAGGTGAGGCATCGGTTGACGTAGGTTGCAGCGCTTAAACGTTCTTGGTTGGTGCTGAGAGTTGGGAAGCAGTTGTACAATGAAAACATGGTGCCTGAGTCGATGATGCACAGTGGAGTGTAGTATACTCAGCTAGACAAACTCATTCTGCCCCTGTAGCAGAGTTTATACTCAGACGACGACGCAAGTAGCGCTTAGCTGCGTCCGCATGAAGCAACACCATCCTCCCCCTCCTCTTCGTCTCTTCTACTTTGAGCCGTCTGAGTCGACTCTACTTCCTTCTTGTTCACCACCATCACCACCGGTCTGACCAACTTATCACCCACATTCTCTTATACACACTCTCTTGTACACATTCTTTTACACTATCCTTGATTTTGTTCCCCGGCAACTGCAGCAAGTCTGCCCACTCCACCTGTCCAGCTACCACCTCGGATTTGAGATCCTAACCGGCATTAAAGATGCCAAGCTTCACCCTCTCACCCAGCAAACCAGCCAAGTACTCTGACGCCAACGGTAGATACACACGTATCGAGAGCGGCAAGATTCCTTCCCGTGGTCGTTCCCTCGGAGCCACGCGCAGAGGAAAGTACTGTCTCGCCGTCGCTGCTGCAGCCGCCAACCAAGCCTCCAACGGCCAAGCCAGCTCCGGCGATGAGGACGAGTTCCAGGCTGCAAGTGTAGTCAACAATGCTTCGGCTCGCAGGAGAGCGGGCAGGAAGGGTGCAACATTGGATCAAGTCGCCGCTACCGCCGGTCGAAGAAGCGTCGCAATGATCATGGATGATGCTACCTCTCCACCCTCTTCCTCGCCCGAAGCACCCTCCAACCCTGGCAGTACTTCGGCCAGCGCTGCCTTGTTCACCTCTCACGTTCAAGGAATCATTGCGCTGATCGGCGTCATCATCCTCCTCATCCTGGTTAGGTTCGCACGCATCTCTTCGGACAACGCCACCTACGTCCGAGGCGTCCTCAACATGCTCACCGGCCTCGCTGCTGGTGCTTCGGCTCACAAGCTCTCCATGACTGTCGCTGTTTCCTCGCTCGCCTCGGTTAAAACTGCCTCTTCGGGCTCGTCCAGACCTCCCTCGCCCGCAGTCACGCTTTCGGCTATGGGCCTCAAACCCAACCAAGCTTTCAACCTGATCTTTGGCTCCGACTCGTTCTTCCAAATCGTCTCGTTCATTGAAGCCATCTGTTCCGCCATCGCCTCTTACATGGCAGGTTCGTCCATCATCACGAGCGAATCCGTCATGAACAGCCGCGGCGTTTACCTTTTGGAGCTTGACATGTCCCAAGCCGGCACGCTGTGGGGCATTTGCGGCCTCTGGATCTTCGCTCTGGGCTTGCATGCTACCACAGCATTTGCCAACAAGAGCACCATCCAGACTGTCGCAATGGCAAGCACAGAGAGCATGCGCGAGATCGTGGCGGTCATGCATACCGAGAGCGTCTACTCCGGCAAGCAATAGTGCCTCTTAGCTTTGAAGGTGTAGTGGATTCGTGTTTCTCTGCAATACTCGTCCTGGCTGACCAGTTTCCATCATGTACCGTTATGCAATGTCCTCCTGAGATGTGTCGCTTCAATCACAAGAACAATACTTCACATCTGCAGGCTGCCGATTTGCTGTGAATGGATTGTATTAGCAAGACCGTGGAAGCGCGCGCGTTTGTGTGGGTGTCAGGTATATCGATGAACCGTCACAGAGACGTGACGGGAGTCTGGCATATGCGAAGTGTCAATAGAGGATGCTGATGATCGAGGGGAAGTGTTGAGCTTTTCACTCGGCAAGGAGCTTCTCGATCGTAGGCGCGATGGCAGAGGGCTTTGTGTTGGAACCGTATCGCTCGACGACCTTGCCGTTCTTGTCAACGAGGAACTTGGTGAAGTTCCACTCTGGAGACAGTGATACACAGAAAACCGGGGCGAAATGTGTATAAGCGTCAGTATGAGGAAGATGGTGCAATTCGGTGAAGAGAGCATATACGTACTGATCATCTCGGTACCGAGGATACCCTTCTGCTGCTTCTTCAAGAAAGCGAACACTTCGTTGGTGTTGCTGCCGTTGACGTCGGACTTGGCCATCATGGGGAAGGAGACGCCGTAGTTCTGTCGTCATCAATGCATACCATGTACAGAGGATTGATGCCAGTCAGTCACCATTACTTAGACTCCTAGGGTCGAGCGAGATCGACTACTTACGCGCTGGCAGAACTCTCCGATCTTGTCATCGTTTTCAGGATCCTGACCGGCAAACTGGTTGCAAGGGAATCCAAGGATCTGCAATCCCTGATCAGCGTACTTCTTGTTCAACTCCTCCAATTCAGCAAACTGAGGAGTGTAACCGCACTTGGAAGCAGTGTTGACAACAAGTACAACCTTGCCCTTGAGCTGGTCGAAGGTATACTCCTCCTGACTGGGCTTCTTGGCTTTGAGATCGTAGAACGAGACCATTTTGACGTTTCGAGTGTGTCGTTGGATAGGATGTGGTACGGAAGGAAGATCAGGGTTTCCGACTTCGGCTCAGCTAAGTCGAGGTTGAGTCGGTCAAATTCAATCCTAGCCGATGGTACAGCACAAAGCATCGACCGGTGGAGATACAAGATTACGCCAACACGCTGTGGGGCTGCGAAACTGCGCCTGCGAGATGTCGGTGTGTTATTTCCGTCACACAATTTGGTTACGAGTGATTCGGCGGCAAGACTTTCAGTTGAGACTCAATCCAGTCTGAATCCTCTGCATGAAACGACAAATTCAGTCTGTGATTGCGCAGTAACGTTATGCATGTGGAAGCCTCACGAAATCCAAAGCAATAGCTATGTGTGACACACAGTGCTACACACTACAGTACAGTACAGTACAGTACAGTACTTGTGATAAGAGCTTAGCGTTCGCTGCGGAGAATTTGAGACGCTGATGTCAACGCAAAGAAGGAGGCGGCGGATCGACGCAACTCAGCTGATTTTCTGCTTCGGTTTCCATTGTGTACTGTACATGCAGCGGCGAATGGCTAGCCGAACTGCAGCGTGGAGCATTTTAGCCCTGTGTACTGAAATCTCACACGCAAAAGAAAAGAGGGGCGGTGGGACGCTGACGGCGAGCCAGTTCCGAATACCGCGGCATTTAAAACAACTGAATGAGATCTGGATCGTCTGTTCAAAGTGAGGGCACAAGATCGGGTGATGTGTCGGTTACCGAGGGCAAAGCACGCTGCAAGACCGAAGAAATAGCCGATGAGGTGAGGCTCCCCCACGCATAGCGGATGGCTGACTAATTGTGACTATTTAACATAAGTGATCGAGGCTGCCTATTCGATAGGCTGAAGTGCAAAACCAAAAATTGTGCTTTGCCTGAGGCCTGTGGCCAGGGCGCGGGGTCATGAGAAGCTGAGGAGGCGGAAAGAGGAACGAGAGCCGGGCTGTCGGCCGGGCCGCGATGTCGGCGGTGATCACGGCTTTTGCGTCCATATCCTGTGCGAAAGTTCTGGTGGGACCGTGCTTGTGCATTTGCAGATTCCGTACCAACACGGAGTCGTCGGAGAACGCCGATGTTGGCTTGGCCGAGTTGGCAGTGCATGTTGCGATCTTCGTACAAGCAATCCCCCTCGATTCGACCATCTCCGCATATAACAGCCTCCTTTCATTATCGAGCTCGCTCACTTCCGTATCAAGCACGGACATTCACAATGACGCCAACACCTCTCATCATCGATACCGACCCGGGTGTGGACGATGTGCTGGCTATTCTTCTAGCTCTCGCTTCTCCCGATCAAGTTGCTGTTAAAGCTATCACCTTGACGTTCGGCAACACGACTCTGGATCATGCCTATGCGAACGTCTTGCGCACTGGCGCTGTGCTGCAACGTCATCTCGAGGACCCAAAGACGCCAGAGGCTGTCAAGAAGCTGTACCGCAACTTCACACCTAATGCCGAGCCAATTGTGGTCGCTTCAGGCTCGACGCAGCCGCTAGAAGGCAAGATGTTCACTGCATCGTATTTCCACGGTCGAGATGGACTCTCGGGTCTCCATTGGTTGCCCACCAATCCCTTCCCAGTACCTGAGAAAGTCCCCGCACCGTTAGCACCGACAGAAAAGCATGCAGCAGACGTCATCCTTGATGTGATCCGCCAGCACCCACCCAACACGGTCCGCATCGCCGCTCTCGGACCACTGACCAACCTCGCAGCTGCTTTCCGCAAAGATCCCGAAACATTCGCCAAAGTGGGCGCCATCTCGGTCATGGGCGGTGCTTTTGATGTTCCTGGCAACACGTCGCCGGTGGCTGAATTCAACTGGTATGCGGATCCGTACTCGGTCAAGGTGCTGATCGATGAAGCTCCACGCCATCCTGCTCTGCAAGACGGGCGTCTACCTATCCAGGTACTGGCTTTGGACATCACATCAAAGCATACAGTACCGTACTCTAAGCTCGTCAAAGCGACGTATGAGACGGCAGACGATACTCCGGAGGGAGCGAGTCATCTCGAGAAGTTCATAGGCACGTTCTTGACGCACCCTAGGGCATTCACGAACAATATGGTGGCACCAGAGGAGTTTCATCCGGACATGCACGACAACTTTGAGGCTCATGATCCGCTAGCTGTGGCGCATGCTGTGTTTGCGCCCATGCCAGCGACTGGTTCGATCGATGCAGATGGATGGGTTCACAGGCAAAGAAGATTCCAGATCGAAACCTTGGGTGAGTTGACAAGAGGATTCTGTGTAGTAGATAGGAGGTTTACAGGTCATGGAAGCAGTAGAAAGACAGGCGGAAATAGAGCGGAAGACGCTGAAAAGAAGGAGAAAGAGTTGCATACGATTGAGAACCCTGATGTTCCGGTGCACAGGACAGAAGCGAACGGCAAAGCCGAGGAAGAGTCGCAGATCGGCTTGGTAGACGAAGTGGTTGTGACACCAGGCAAGGAGTGGTTTGCAAAGATGTTCCTTGAGCGTCTTGGTTTGTAGCGTATCATCGGAGCAATAGAACAACTTTTACGCAACATCCCACTACGGTTTGAGAGGCAAGGTATAGTAGTAACTTACAGATCAGCGCGATGTTTTCCCGATGTGCCGATGTAGGAACCGGCTGCAACACGATCCGTCGCCCGAGTCGGTGTCAAGGACGCGCCTTTTTCACGCCCGGATATGCTTGACTGCCGAATTCGTCACATCGCGTCTTGTGTTATCCGACCCTCTCTCTCTCTCTCTGTTTTCTCGCTCTCCATGCTCTCCGGCTCGAAACAGCGTCTGAAAAAGCCGGTACGCCTGAACCTGAGCCATGACCTCGAGCAACAACGACACATTTTCTTTTCAAACTTGTGGACTGAGCATTACAGAGATTGCTCACCGGCATCTGACTTTGACCAATACTTGCTGCAAGCGCCGTGAGGGTTGGTTGGTGATGGGGAGAGAAAACTAGATTCGGGCTAGGAAAGCCGGAGTGAGGCTATTGCTGTATACGGGTCTGTAGGACAAGAAATTTGGATGCGGGGTGCGTGGTCGGCCTATGCGTTGAAAGGTGTGATTTGCGTGGCTCGATTCAAAGGAAATGCTCTCCAGAAATATGCACGTCCGGTTACGGCCTTGAGCGACCAAGCGAGCGAGCATACGCTCTCGCTGTCCAACTGCAGCAACCCCACACGAGATCGACACAATCCTAATCCCTCCGAGCCAGCTTGGACACCATCACCTTTCCTTCTTCCATCTCCCTCCTCATCACTGCTTCTCGACTCACACGCCGGTCTTTACCCAATCCACCTACACCAACCTCAAAACTTGGAAAACCAACAATGTCTGACGACTCTTTCATTCACGCTTGCGCCGGCGGTGTCGGTGGTATGGTCGCCATGACCGCTACTTACCCTCTTGTGGGTATCTCGACGCGTGCGGCTGTCGAGTCGAGCAAGAACCCGGAAGAGCCTATGGTCAACGCTGCGCTCAAGATCCTTCAGCAGGAGGGTGTGTCTGGTCTCTATGCGGGTCTCAGCTCCAGTTTGATCGGTATTGGTGTCACCAACTTGTAAGTCTTTCCTTTCTTCTGCAGTGCTTGCATCGTCCAGCTATGTTCGGTCTGATTGTTCACTGACGAATGGAATGCCGTGATATGATATGACGTGAATGTACAGCGTGTACTACTTCTTCTTCGAAAAGTGCCGAGAGACGATCCTCAAGTCGAAAGCCAAAGTTGCAGCCGCTGCAGCCACCACTGCGACTGCCACCATTGCCAACGGCGGTGCTCTTACCACCTTTGAGTCCATCCTCGCCGGTCTCATCGCTGGTACCGCTACCACCGTCTCGACCAACCCTATTTGGATCGTCAACACACGTCAGACCGTCCGTGTTGGCGCTTCGGATCCCAACGTGGCCGCCAAAGCCGCCGTCACCAAGCGTCTCGGCTTCCTCCAGACCATGCAAAAGATCATCAAGGAGGAAGGCCCTCTGGCACTCTGGAAGGGTCTCGGCCCAGCATTGGTGCTCGTCATCAACCCTGTTCTTCAGTACACTGCTTTCGAGCAGTTGAAGAATTGGGTGGTCAAGTCGCGCTTGGCTAAGGCCAACGGTGGCAAGGTCTCGCTCAGCGATTGGGACTTCTTCTGGCTCGGTGCCTTGTCGAAACTCTTCGCCACGGGTTTGACTTACCCGCAGATTGTTATCAAGAGCAGACAGCATGCCGGAAGCAGCAAGGGCGCTAGTACCAACATCTGGACCGCCATGACCGAGATCGTCCAGAGGGAGGGTATCGCTGGTCTCTACAGGGGTATCACGAGCAAGTTGCTCCAGAGTGTCCTGACAGCTGCGATTCTATTCGCCTCCAAGGAGAGAGTCTTCAACCTTACCAAGGCTGTAAGTGGTTTCCAATAGCTCAAAAGTGAGTTGTAATGATGGCAGGCATACTGACGATTCTCTCTCGTTTCTCATACTAACAGTTGATCGCTCCGGTCGCTGCCGTCCCCGTCAAGAAGTAGACACTGTCTGACTAGATCACCCATCTCATACTTCGTCCTGCCTCACTCTTCTACACACCATCCTCCCTCTTTGTACACTTCACACGCTGCTCGTTCCGCTAGTAACAAAACAAACCCGACAATCGATCTCTGTGCGCCCCTCAGGCCTACCTCAAGCCTCTTCGTGATAACGATCGTTGTCTGTGTTGAGATCTGAATGCAAGGTGTATGACAATTTCAACAAGATTTGACAGGCCTAAGAGCCTCGATAAGTGGTGTAAGAGAACGGCGAGAGCAACAAAGGAATGTGGTAGTGAGGATCTGGGCTGTCTGACAGCTGAAAAAGAATCTGTCATCGAAAGCATACCGTCTGTCAGCCTTTGCATCTCGCATGCCATCTGTCGTACCACTTTTTGTTGGATCACTCACCTCGACTTGCGGGTAGAAGGTAGCTCTGTCCCCCTTCTTTAAGTATTCTCCGGTGAAGAAAGTCATCTTATAGATGCCCTTGGCCACCAGCACGTCTTTCGCGTCGTGTCCTGCCATGAGATCGGGACATCTCCCGTCACTGTTGGTCTGACCGGTCGCAAGGACGTGAAATTGGGTGTTGAGCGGGGACAGAGCTTCCAGTTGGACGCGGACATTGGCGGCAGGTTTGCCGAGTGTAGAGTCCAGGACGTGACATGTGATGGGCGATTTCGACATCTTCGTTTCTTCGCTCAGTCAAGATGGGATGAAGACGGTGCAGACGATGATGGAAGAAAGGAGGAAAGGAGGGAAGGAGGGAAGGAGGGAAGGAGGGTGGAGAACAAGCACAGACCACAAAGTGATTAGCGAAAAATAAAGGCGGGGAAGATTGCGAACCCTGAATTTTCCAACTTCTGCTTCGGATTTGGCCGAGAGCCTTTATCAACGCTCTCTTCTTGCTCACACTTATCGTCTGTCACTCCGCAATCAACACAATCACATTCTCCAGAACATTAGGAAGGCATGCAGGAACAGTATGTAGTGGCCCAAATTCAGTCGAACAGGAGCTTGAGTTCCGCGTTCTTGACAAACATGCCTGTTATGGCCAGACTGATGCATGCGGGGAGCAGGTCGAGTCGTACAACAGAAAAGATCCACAGCGTGCCGAGTGGGGCTACGCGTTGTACCACAACGTCGTAAGAAGACTACACGATGGTGAAGCGCAGCAAGCAATGTCAAATAGGATTCAATAGTGGCTTGGCGAAGGGGGATAGAATGGCTGATGCTTACCTTGTTGACAATGTAGATCAGTCCGCAGCCGCAAGACGAGCAGATGAAGAAGAGAAGCCCCTGAAGGAAGATCTGATTCTTGGAGGTGAGGTCTGTTGTGGCAAAGAAGACGGTTGCGTTGGCTGAAGTCGTTCTGCGTGAGTGTGGATGTTGCTGCCAGGTAGAATACTTACTGTAGTGGATGAAGAGCGCGAGTACTATTCAGATCGAGCAGAGAGTGCACGGACAGGGAAGAGCAACGAGTGTCAGCATACCGTTGTGCGTTGTATCAGAGCTTGGTAATTTTGAGCACTTACGAGGCAGAGCCCTAGCCAAACGCATTCCCTCATCGTAGAGCCCGATGGTCTCTCCATACTGCTGCCTGACCAGCACGTCCAATAGCGTATACATGAACCCAAACGGCATCGTCCAGATCACCAAATCCAGCACGCTCTCCACCTTCGGACTCATCTCGGTCGCTGACTGCTCTTGCATCAACTTGGCCGCGGTGTCATCCCCGTCCAGCTCGTGATTCGAGGATACGCCGTACTCATCATCTGAATCTTCCTCCTCATCTTCATCTTCGCCGCGATCCAGCGCTTCGCGTGCGACTTTGCTCTTTCGCGACTTCTTGGATTTGTTGAGCTCATCAAGCTGAGCTTGAGCTTGCTCCATGGTGATAAAGTCCTTGGGAAGTCCAAGCCTCTCGATGAGACCAGACTTGTGGAGGATCTGCTCGCGTTCGTCTTGCGTCAATCCTGCCGTTTTGGAGTTGGAGCTAGAGGCGCGAGCAGCATCGCTGTCGGTGCTGTCTTGAAACTCTGTCAATTTGGCCATGCTGATATGGATCGCGGTGGTTGATGCGAGGATGGTAGTGGTGAAGAAGATCTGGCTCAGAAGATGGAAGAAAGATGAAAAAAGTCGAGTTAAGAGGGCGCTCAGACCAACACACACGTGAACACGACCGGCTCACCCAAATTTGAGTTTTGGACCCTGAAGAGCTCGACTTTGTACCAACATCTTTGCAATCATCATCCCCAGGCTAGAGTCGGTCAAGACAAATGACAATGCACCGCGCAGTAAGAGGAAAGAGGGGGAAAATGTTCATTGCTGAAGCGTACGTGCGATATTAAAGGGCTTAAAGACTAGAGCGTGACGGAGACGTGATCAACGCATACGGATGTAGAGATGAGACGAGGCACTTGGAAGCCGGACAAGGAGGTGCGAAAGAAGGCAGAGACGCTCAGTTGCCGCCATTGCCTCCGTTGCCGCCATTGCCACCATTGCCTCCATTGCCACCATTGCCGCCGTCAACACCGCCAGGGCCTCCGGGAGCACCGGGAGCACCAGCGCCGCCAGCACCACCAGGAGCTCCTGGACCACCGTGGCCGCCGTGACCACCCCAGCCACCAGCGCCTCCCCAGCCACCAGAGCCACCAGAGCCACCAGAGCCACCAGAGCCACCAGAGCCACCACTACCGCCGGAGCCACCGTGGCCACCGTGGCCACCGTGTCCGCCAGGAGGACCGTAGCCATGAGGACCGCCAGGACCACCGGGAGGACCAGGAGGACCGGGGGGACCTTGAGCGCCGGGAGCACCAGGAGCGCCAGGAGCACCGGGAGCTCCACCAGCACCGGGTGCGCCACCAGCACCGGGACCTCCAGGACCCCCGGGTCCACCGGGGCCACTTGGTCCTCCGTACCAGTGGTGGTGGCGCGACTCAAAATAAGGCCCGTAGCCCCAGCCGCCACAAGGGTGACCATACCATCCACCACCATAGTAGCCAGGGTATCCCCAGCCACCGTAGGGATATCCTCCCCAACCGCCAACGCCGACTCCCACTCCCACACCGAGGCCGCCGACACCCACGAAAGTCCTCTTGTTGAAGTGATTGTGGTGTTCAGGGTGACCGTGGTAAGAAGGACCGGCCGAGAAATCTCCACCGGAATGCCACTCGGCGCCGCCATTCTTGTGGACCGCGCCACCATAGTGGTTGTCGCCCTGGTAGTTGTGACCCCAGCCGCTGGCGTGCCAGCTCTTGTCCTCGCCGAAGGAGGCCATCGTACGAGCGTACTGCTCGTGGAGGTTGCGAGCCTCGACCTCGTGGTCGTCGGCGCCAGCCTTGAACTCGGAGTGCGACGGCATACCGTAGCCGGTAGTGGAGTAGGACCTGTCGACATCAGCGCCACTTTGAACAGGGCCAGCGGCGACGGCCGAGACCGAGGCCATGGCGGCCATGACGGCCACCACGAGAGTGGAAGAAAGACGAGTCATCTTGTTGCTTGAAAGCTGAGAGATTGAAGGAAGTTTGGAAGTTGCTTGAGGTTGTTAGAGATGAGAAGAGATGAGAAGAGATGAGTGGAGATGTGAGAGTGTGAGTGAGATGGTTTGAGATTGGTCGAGAAAGCGTTGAGGTGGTCGGTACTTATACATTCTGCGAGCCAACTTCCGATGATACACGGAGCCTCAGGGGACTTTTGCTGAAGCAACGTAGCGAAAGCTGCTTTCCTTCGTGCTGTAGCGACATAGCGACAGCTGCTTGTCTCGAAGCTGTAGCGACTCGCCACTTCATAGTCTATGCCAGCCATCTGCGTGAAGACAGCATAGCATTCATGTCGGCATCATGGGCCTGACTCTCGAACCCTTGCGACTCCTGAAGCCATAGCCTCACTTTGTATGGATGGTCGCGAACCGAACGCCAACGCCTATGCCAAGTTCCATTTCGCAGAGCGAACCGAGCTTGCTCCTACTCTGCAACGCGAAACGCCAAGTGCCACCAAAAAGAAGCCTTCATCACCCTCAAGCTGGCTGAATTTGCGAACCGTGCTTTTAATCAAAGATCAGGCCCCAATGAGGTTGCTCAGACTTCGGCTGCGGCTTTCGACTTATGCATTCCGGAGGCAGGAGACACTTGACACAAATGACATACACAGCACCCACCTCTGTGATAGTGAGAGAAGAAGAAAAGGAGAAACAACACGCTAGCGATCCATGCTTCGATGCAAAATTCAGGCTTGAAACAGACCACTCGGACACGCGCACAGAGTCAATACGTGATGCAATGAGGAGGAAGGAGTGGATTGCGACAGATGATATGTGCAGGACACACCATCTCAACAGAAAATATGACGGGAGGCAGACAGAGTGTGAAAAAAGGAAAGCGACGTGACAATGGTCAGAAGCTTAAGCCTGAACGGCCTCGGCGGTCTTGCCATCACGCTTGTAGTAGTCGCAGGCCTGATAGCAGAACTAGTAGTCGTCTTCGATGGCCTCGACGTCGCGTCGTTCATTGGCATCCTTGTCACTCGCATCCTTGTCACTCGCATCCTTGTGATAGCCACGACCGTATCCACCACCACGACCGTATCCATCACCACGACCGTATCCCCCACCGCGACCGTATCCTCCCCAGCCAGGACAGTATCCACCGCGACAGTATCCACCGCCGCGACCGTATCCTCCCCAGCCAGGACAGTATCCACCGCGACAGTATCCACCGCCGCGACCGTATCCATCGCCGTAGCCATAGCCCCATCCACCCTGGGGCGATCGAGCCTCCAGGAGCTGAATGTTGCTGTCGTCAATATCACGCGTGACGGCTTCAGAAGTACTGGAAACTTCTCCTGTGGCAGGAACAGCAGCTGCGAAGGCGCTGACGCTGGCCAGAACGAAGGCAAGGGAAAAGATGGAGAAGATGCGAGTCATATTGCTAAATAAGAGAAGGTGAGTTGAGAAAAGACAATGTTGAGGGTGCTGAGAATTGATGCAGGAAGGGATGCGGGAAGCATGGAGGGACGAAGTCGTCGACCAGATGTCCCTTTTATGCTTTTCGACTATGATGCTAGTTCGCATCGATGCTGTTCGTCCTCTGCAGAGGTTGTAACCAGATGCGCTGGACAAGCTGACTCTCGAAAGGCAGGTCACAAGACCATCCTCGTGGGCAGCAGCAGTACTGCTGCAGCGATAGCTGCTTATGATCTCCCCACGAACGCCGCTTTCACACACTTTGTGTTGGCACCGTCTTCGCAATTTCTGCGACTATGGCATTGTCAGCGTGATATTGTGCTGGTTGCCTTTACTTCGTTCTGACTGAATCAGCATGGCGTGTCCGGGATAGGATAGGATCACGCGGTCGCTTGCGCTCCTTTCCCGAGGTGGGTGTCAGGAGGGACATTTGTCTTTCGCGGCTGATTGATGCTGTCTGGGTCCGAGTCGTGGATCCAGTGTGGGATGACTGATACTGCGGTCCATGGAACTTTGTCCTCGAAGGCATCGATATTGCCGCAGTACGTCTCCCGCAATGTCCTTCAAAGAAGTGGCCTGATCCCAGCATCTTTCAAGACCGGCGGCGCATGGCATGTATGTATGTTAGTCCCGTCTGATCAGTCAGAATCGGATGAGCGACGGGAAAGCAAGGTCATGGGAGGCTTTCGAATGTTGAGAAAGCTGAGTAAAGCTGACTGAAGTTTCGCATGTCAGTTTTGGCTTGCCTCGACAAGGCACCGTGGATTGTGCGAATTTGAACGGCTAAAGTAGGTAGCATTAATTGGACTCCAGGGAGATGCCTCGACATTTTTGACCATTGTAGCCAATGATGTCAGTAAGTTCAGGATGTTCGTCAAGCTCAAGCCAGCCTGCCGAGTAGCATTGCTTGAGACTATATCAAAGAATGTGGTTGTGTCGAGACGGCTAGTCAACGGCTAGTGGGTCAACATGTCGTGGTTGGCGATGCTTTGCAGCAATTACCGAGCATCCTCGATATTGATTGTTAAGAATTTACACGCTGAGTATATGTATGCAATGCGGGACCGAACGAACATGAAGCAGCTTCTTAGCGCAGTAGGTAGCGCGTTGGGCTCATACAAAACCCTATGAATATCCTTTCCGCTTTCGAGCGGTGATACCCAAAGGTCGTCGGATCGAAACCGACAGAAGCTACTTTTTTGCACCTTTCTCTTTCCTTTTCTTTTTGGCTAGATTCTGTGGACTGAAAAGGAGCTGTATTTTGTGTTTTTCTCCACGACGTGGAAGACATAAAAAAAAAGCGCGTGTGTGGAGGATGCTGACCGCGGAATGTACTCTGTAAATCGCACGCTTTGGCCATCATGTTCTTCATGCAACAGGAATCATCTTGCTTCTCGTCCACGCTGCGTATCTGCTTGGTCATCGAGTAGCCATAAAGCATCCATTTTCGTCACTTCGACAAGATGCAGTCAGCTGTCCAATCGATCACGCACAATCTACCGCTGTTTCTCCAGAAGCCTGCCATTGCGCTCATCGGCCAGGAGTGCTATACGACGCTCATCTACAATGTCGACTTGAGCTCAACACACTGCATCAAGTATGCAATCTCGAAAGGGCTCGGCTTGGGCATTGTTGTCTTTGGCAGCATCATGAAGATTCCGCAGATCCTCAACATTCTCAACAGTCGCAGCGCAAGAGGGATTTCGCTTTCGATGTACACGCTCGAGGTCATGGCGTATACTATCTCCCTCGCCTATGCCGTCCGCTCTCGCCTGCCGTTCTCGACCTATGGCGAGAATCTCAGCTTGACGTTGCAGAACATGATTATTCTCCTGCTCGTCATTGCCTTCACTGCCGACAAGAGCACAGGTCGCGTCGACCCATCCGCGCACTCGACCAAGATCACCATTGCAGCGGCACTGATGGCTATCGGCTCTCTGGCGCTCGCTACTCCATCTGTCATTCCAGCAGAAACGCTCACTTTCTTGCAAGCATGCACCATCCCCATTTCGCTCGCATCCAAGGTGCCGCAGATGGCCGAGCTCTACAAGGACAAGTCACGCGGCCAGCTCAGCAGCATCGTTGTATTCGCCCAGCTGCTTGGCACCATTGCACGAGTATTTACCACCATGACGGAGACGACGGACAAGCTGCTTCTGTGGGGATTCGGGCTGGCAACTGTCTTTAATGCCGTGATTGCCGCGCAAGTGATGTACTATTGGAATGGAGACAAGGCGCTGCAAGAGCAGAAGAAACGCGATGGCGAGAAGCTTGGGAGTGCAGCCTCGTTCGAACCTTTCAGCGTTAGCACTCATGGACCTTCGAAGAGCCGTGGCAGGAAGCTTGATTAGATCAGTATGCTCAAGAAAGACAATCGGCGAAACCGCAGCGTTTTGCTTTGCGCTGGAGATGATAGCCTAATAAGGATCAATTCCAGATGTTGTGCTACTAGACACCATAATCAAATGCTCGAACACTTTATTGCTTGAGGCGTGTTCGGAAACGGAGCAGACAAGATTTCCAACAGTGAATTGGAGTGAGCCTAAATGCGATTTTGTGATTGCAGGCGCGTGAATGTGAGTTTAGGTGTTGGTCTTGAGCCTGCATGTCTGTCTGTCTATGTGTTGATGTGATTTCATCGAAATTGAGTTGCTGTATGTTACAGTATTTTAAGTGAGCGAGCAAACTCCACATCAGCTGTGAGCTTTTGCCGGCGTCCAAGCTCGCCCGACTTAGTGTTTGCGGCATGCTCTTCTCACTTCTTCGCAGACTACCACCATTAGAACCGACCCCTCCAACTGCTCGCAGGCACGCGCGGTAGCAGTGCGTCTGTGGATAAGGAATGCTCTCCTTCTGGCCGTCCAGCGGCGCATCAACAAGCACAGCGTCCACATCGACATTTCCAGTGCCTTGCGCAAGCAACACCGCTTCAGCATCGACATTTATCGAACAGACAAAGCCAGTTGCATCGCTTCCATCATCGTCCAAGGATGATTCAAGTATCACAATACGATCCGTCGTCGAGCAGTCTTCCGGCGTAGTCTCCACCGTCCTCTCCAACCCGATTGGTGCAGCGGTAGCTGGCGTCGCTACCACCTCTCTCGGCGCCGTCCTCTGGTGGCGCTACTTTCGCCGCATACCCAACGCAGAATACGTCACACCCGCAGTCCTACGCTATCGCAAAGTGCTAGTTGGTCGAGTAGTTACAGTCGGTGACGCGGACGGATTCCGCTTCCATCACACTCCCGGCCCACCATTCCTCCGCGACCTTCTCTATCCATGGCCACCGCGCACCTCTCGCACAAAGAAAGGTGGCAAGACGAAACTTGTTCGCGAGACCATCTCCGTCCGCATCGCCGGTGTTGACGCTCCCGAAAGCGCGCACTTTGGCAAACCTGCTCAGCCATATTCGAAGGAAGCCAAGGCGTTTTTGACGAGCATGGTGCAGTCCTCCAGCTCGGCGGATAACCTCACTCCGCCAAAGTGGAGCTTGTTCGGATCCAACAACGAATCCAGTTCTACGTCAGCAAGTGGAAGCGAAATCTCGGGCAAGCTCGTTTGGCTCTACCCTTCGCACATCGACCAGTACAAGAGATTGGTTGCAACACCGTATGTGTGGGAATCACCTTACATCTTGGGCAAGACCAATGTGTCGCTAGCAATGGTGAAGCAGGGGCTGGCAACGGTGTATAGAGCGGCAGGTGCGGATTATGGAAAAGCAACGTGGTGGGCAAAGTTCTGGAGAAAGTCAACATCAGGGTTGAATGCATTAGAGAGAGCAGAGGCCAAGGCCAAGAGACAGAAAACGGGAATGTGGTCACTAGGAAAAAAGTTTGAGAGTCCAGAAGATTACAAAAAGAGAGTCAAGGGAGAGTCCTGATGACATGGCAGACAGATGGATGGATAAATATATAGATACCCAACACATGACACACTTACGACAGGACGCTTGAATGACGAATGGGTTAGAGACTCTTTCAGGTCCACAAAATCGATCGGCTGTTAATTGTGCGAATGTGTCTCAGGAAAGGAAGAAGTCTACCATCAACCTTGGCGAGCCACAATCACAAACATGAGGTCAAGACTTATTGCACTTTTTTTCATTCTTTAGTGATCCCCAAGCTGTTCACGCCCACTGGAGGGTTTTGCCTTGCTGACTGCTCTCTCTGATCAGCTTGATGAGCTTGACCGCATTCAGCGTCCTTTCCACGCCCACCAGAGAGACAGCTCTGATCGCCTCGGCTGCATTCTTGCCCTCCTTCTCCGCTTGCTGGCCCGCATGAATCGCTGCTGCCACATTCGCGAACAAATCAATATACCTTCCTGGCAGCGTCGGGATGTTGGCCGACGAAAGGGTGGGCTGCTTTGGAGCACCTGCACCGGGCGCAGGCAATGAAAGATCCTCCTCCGAGCGGACCATGGTGGTCAACCTTCCGAGTCGGATCGAGTCGGGATCGCTCGTCTCGGAGTACACGCCAAATTCCTCAGGGTGGCTGCTGGGGGTCCAGCCGAGCTTGAGCTGGTTTTCTTGAGGATCGGTGCCTCGCTTTTCGTAGCTTCCGCGCGTGCCCTCCACCCTGAATCGAGGCTGCTCGGCGTCGACGTGAGACGAAAGACAGGTCGCGCCTAGCGACACCCTTAAGCCGCCGATCTTGGAGCCCGCACCAGGCGACGAAGGCGGGAGAGGAGACGAGGACGGGTAGTTGAGAATGGCGAGCCAATCATCATCGACTGCATCAGGGCCTTGGTTACGCTGATTCCTGACAAAGCCGGTGACGCTCTCGGGAGGACCGAAGAGGAAGAGAGCTTGGTCGATCAGGTGCGAGCCAAGATCCCAGAGCATACCACCACCTTGAGTGTCAGGGTCGACCTCTTCCCTCCATCCACCCTTTGCGTACGGACGGAAGCGATCAAAGCGCGACTCAAAGTAGGTTGGAACACCAAGAGCAGACGGTTCGGCGCCCTTGTCCGCAAGCAAGCTCTGGATAGTGAGGAAGTCGCCATCGAAGCGTCGGTTCTGGTAGACAGCGCAAAGCTTGCCAGTCTTCTCCTGAAGATCGATCAAAGTCTGAACGTCGTCAGCGTTGGTAGCGACGGGCTTCTCGACGAGGACGTTGAAGCCGGCTTCAAGCGCACGCTTGGCAAAGGGGAAATGGGTATCGTTGGTGGTAGTGATGATGACCAGACCTCCTGCAGGAAGAGTTGTGAGGACGGACTCAAAGTCAGGGCAGATCTTGACGTTGGGGTAGAGCTTGGATGCATCTGGTGAGGAAGAGTTGGCCGAAGTCCTGGGTCGCTGCTGGATCGAGTGCAGCGTGAATAGCTGGGGAAGGGCGGCGACGAAAGGAAGGTGGAAGGTGCGGGCGGAATTGCCGAAGCCGACTACGCAGACTGGGATTGGAGCGGACATGTCGACGAGTCTTGATGGTACCGAGAGAGAGGATATGATGATGTGATGATGGTGTTGAGGCGTGTGGGATGTGATTCTTAAAGATCTAGAAGAAAGGTGAGTGCCGAGCTCTACGAGACGCACCGACCATTTTTTTTCCGTTGCACAGAAGAGAAGTTGCTTGACTCGAATACACCGACCACACAGTACGGCAATCCATTCAAAATCTTGCCGACAACCGTTCGGAATCACAAATAAATTCAGCTTCGCGAACGGTCGAACTCTTCCACCCCACGCTCATACAGCCGCTCCTCCACTTTCAGCTGAGCTCGAAGGCAGCATGTGATGGGCGGCATGACTGTACCGCTTCTACTCAGCGGCATAAATAAGCAGGTTGTGTCAAAGAAGGAGCGAGCACACGCCCCTTTGAGTGTGGGAACAATGTTCGCAGTAGTGTGCATGGGCTCCACCAAGCGTGCTGTTCGCAGCCTGGGCCCCACCATATATCGGTCCGTGAGATGCTCACGAACTGGACCCTTGCACGATTGCTTATGAAGCGCGCGGATTTCTGTCATGCGTCAGCAGTTGAAGTGTGCAGCAAAAAGAATGTGAATGCTGATCTTCAGTGTACCCACACATGTTCGTCCTCTTCCCCACCAACTCAGACTTTTCGAAGAAGACTCATACCTGCTATAAGAGGCCCAGCACACTGGGGCTTGACCAGGCCTCGCCGTCGATACAGGTGGTCATCAGCTTGCCCGTAGACAGATATGTCGGCCCCCGCTGGAGTTGCCACGAACCGCATGCGACGTCATCTCAGCTTCGATCAAGATGTGCGGTCCCCACTTCTACCCAACCATGCCCAGCTAAAGAAGCTCGCTCGACGGGCAACCTCAACCTCGAGCTCAACATCATGGATAGATTTTCTCAAATCGCACACCTTTGCACCTCTCCCGGATTACGATCCTTCATCGACACTACCGATAGCTTATGTGCCACCCATGCTACTTCAATGCTTGATCTCTGGGCTGGCGGATGCCTCCACCTTCTCACTAACTCGATGCTGGGTAGGTTTCATGTCCGGCAATATGGTACAAATGGTCATCAATACCTTTGATTGGCTCCTTCCGTCTGAATCAAACGCAGATGACGAGGGACAGGCCAAGGTAAAGCTTCACTCCAACATAGGCGCCATCGTTGGCTTCATCGTCGGCTGTCAAATCACAGCTATTCTCATCAAACGTATCGCTTCCGATCGCACCACGCGCCTGACGATCGTTCTCCTCTCGCTGTATCGCTGCCTTGCAACCCTCACAGTCATCTTGATCGGTGCCAAATATTCACAGTTCAGGCTAAACGGCTCACTCGGCTGGCTAGTCAACGCAGTGCTCGCGGCAAGCTTTGGCTGCCAATCAACGTATTCGACCAATCTTGCGACACCATTCGCCAATACTGTCGTCTTCACCGCGACCCTCACATCCGTGTCATCCGACCTGTCTTTGCCAGGATTGCGGCTCGACAGTCCCAATCGGCTCAAGATGCTGAGCATTGTGGCTTTGTTGAGTGGCGGAGCACTTTCGCAGACTATCCTGAAAGTGGCCACCAAGGCGTCACAGCGGGACAAGCATCAAGCCATCCAGCACGCGCTTTTCGTCTTGTCCGGCATGGAGCTGCTACTCGGACTGTCTTGGTACGTTTGTGGCATCACTGAAAGCTGGAAGCAGTATCACCGTCGAACGGCATCATCAACTCCAGAGGACTCGGACCAGGATGAATAGACGCCCCACCTTAGCTGATAGCTGAACGCTTCGGCATGGTAGGGATTACTAGAGAACCACTTGCGCATCTCGAGGCTATTCAGAATCATATTCGAATGGCAATCAATCTGGGATCAGCTCTGACAGCTGTGGGAACTTCGCGAGATGAAGACTTGTGACTCTGCACCCTCAATCGACAAGTCTGGTGTGGGGTGCTGTAGATCTGGCGAGAAAGCCGGCGGCTCGCACATTAGCCGCGCATTCGTGAGACTCAAGCGAATACTCCATGCTAGAAAGTAAATGTCGTTCCTGTGCCTAAGAAGCGTTCCTCATCAGTCGCATTCAGTGCCATCGGGTTCAAAGTCAGCTTTGCAAGCTAGTGTTTGTTGAAGAAGATCTCCGATGAAGGTGATTCACAGCGCAGAAGATCTCCGAACGTAGTCAGCCCTTGAACCCCGCAACTTCTCGGTGGAGCTCCACCATGTTTGGCAAGACGCTCATAAGCGAACTGCACTCCATCACCTATGCAAGTGCATTGCACGGTTTTGCGAACGCTTTCGACCGGCCAAAACCAATCCGATTCATGTGATGCATTGCCATTTGACACGAGTACCATCATCACGCAGCAACTTCCCCACGTCTCGTTGCGGCTGCGAAAATAGCGATGTGCAACCGACATGCTTTGCTGCTTCCATTCTCTCGTTCATCCTAGCCGAGCTCGCCTCTCATGTCGTCTCGCCTATTCCCCACTTACCTCAAAAGCGCTCCGCTGAAGCTAGTGTAGGATGCTCCGGCCCTGCAGATGTCTCGCTCACCGGTAAAGTCATACTCAAACCCTTTTTCGGGAATCTCACGCTTATCATGGTTCTCGAAGTTTTCTCGAGACAGGAGCGTCCTTTGATGAAGCAACGTTGCTCGGTTTTGTGGAAGAAAGAGAGTACATCGCCAGTCTTCGTCTTGCAGTATGATATGCGTTTTGAGCATGAGGGCAAACGGCGCAGCTGACTTTGCCCTTGTTTCGTCGAAGATCACCGGCGATTCCGCCAAACCCATTGTGCAAGCCTATGCTTCAGCAGAGAAAGGTACAAGCAAGAGCCTAGCAGCTTCGGACATGTGCTTGCTAGCAGAGTCTGGGGTGCAGTAGCATGGACGCCTGCATCGAAGAAGGGCCCATGCTGTGTTCACCTCTTTGCCATAAAAACCCGACCTTTCATCGTCCGCAAGTGACATCCCCGCATTTCTCAAACTCCGCACTTCCTGCCGCTGCACTTGAACCTCCACTCAGCGATCGATTTCATCATCCGTATCACTCCCAAATCATCTTTCCTTTCTTCGTCCACCTCATCACCGAGGCTGTCACCACTTACTCAACGTCGACGCCACTATGACATTCAAGACAGCTCTACTGCCGTTGGCACTCCAGCTTCTGGCTGCTTCGGCCTCGCTGGCCAGTCCAACGCCTAGCAAGACCCAGTCTGCTTCATCTGCACCCTCCGCATCTGCTTCCTCGAGCTCATCCGCAGCATCGTCCAATGAGACGCCAGGCTTTGTCAACAACGGCACGATCGGCAGCTATCCTTGTCTGTATCAGTCGCAGATGGAAGACTCGCAGCTCATTCTTGGCTCTGGCTCGACCGTACCTGGCTCACAATGCCCACAGGCCCTTCCTGCTATCTACCCGAACAACCGAATCGAGCTTCGTGCGCCTGATGATTCGATTCGTGCCACGTTCCAGCCTTATGGCTCCGGTATCACCGAACTTTGGGTGAAAGACCGTTGGGGAGGCTGGCGAGATGTCATTCTTGGTTACGACAACACCACCAATTGGCAAACCGACCCCATTCATCCCAACTTTGGTCCCATCGTCGGTCGCTATGCGAATCGTATCAAGAACGGTACTTTCGAGCTCAACGGACAGACCTATCACGTCCCCAAGAACGAGAACAATCTTGACGCGCTCCACGGCGGTGACATCGGATATGATCGCAGCAACTACACCATTCAGCATCTGAGCGGTAACGAGGTCATTTTCGAACACGTTGACCCTGATGGCTTCCAAGGCTTCCCCGGTCAGGTCAACACCTTCACTCGCTTCACGCTTGGTGAGAACGCGACCTGGCACATTGAGCTCAATGCTACGGCTACGAAAGAGACTCCCATCCTGCTCTCATCTCACGTCTATTGGAACTTGGCTGCCTTCAACGAGTCTGCTTCGATCCTCGACCACGTTCTCCACATGCCGTATGCGGACAAGTATATCAAGACAGACAACATTCTCATCCCCACCGGCCCGATTCCTTCGGTCGATGGCACTCCTTACAACTTCCAGACGCCCACGCCCTTCTCGAAGAACTTTAACGACACACTCGGCGTCTGCGGCTACGAATGCAAAGGCTGGGACTCTTGCTTTGTCATGTCCAACCCTCCCGGATACGACACTGCCAAACCTGCGGTGGAGCTGTACAGTCCAAAGTCCGGTATCAAGGTGTCTGTCGCTACCGATCAGGCCGCGGTGCAGGTGTATACATGTCCTGGTATCAACAAGCCGGGCAAGGGCAGCATTCCGAGGAAGCAGATCCACGGAGGCAAAGTCGGGAATGACATTGGAGACGTGATCTATGATAACTACGAGTGTCTGGTGCTCGAGATGGAGGACTACATTGATGCGATCAACCAGCCAGAGTGGGGCAGGAATCAGATCTATGGTCCGGACAGGCCTTACCACTGGAAGTCGACTTACACTTTCTCAACCGTCGACGAAAATGGCAACCCTATGTAGATACCATTCATCACTGTATATGCTCAATCAAGATCATCTTTGTACCTATTTCCGTTTGCTCCAAACTTCAGATTGCTGTCATACCACTATGATCTGAGGTAGGCGTACGGCACAAACCGAAACAGACGCTGAGGATGTTGTACCTGCTATTGCTTAGAGCTACAGTTTACCCTTGTCGGCAGCAAGTTGGCGGCCGGAAACGAGGATGCACGGCCCACCGTAGATGACCCTGTTCTGAATAGAGTCTGGCTGCGACTTGACCCAGCTGATCAAATCAGCATCTTCCGCTCCAGGCTGGTTTCGTCAGTCACCACGTTGCAAATGAGTGTAGAAAGTCAGCGTCAAGCTCATCTTGGAATGTTGAGCGCATACGAAAGGCAACTTACCTGAAGCCAGAAGCTCGACACGCCTTGCTCTTGCAGACCCTTCTGCACCACGGAGAGACTGATCTTGGGTGGGGTGACGACGGAAATAGCCACGTTATCGGGCGCAGTGGCTGCAGCATCGAGGAAGCGTGCGACGTCGGGCTGGGTGGCAACGTTTTCGATTTCAGGCTCTTTAGGGTGGATAGGCGTAACGTCGAGCGAGTGAGCTTGATACCATTTCAGCACCTTGTTGCCAAACTTGGAAGGGTCCTTACTTGCGCCTACGACGGCGAATTTGTTGGCGCTAAAGAAGCTGTTGAGCGCTGTTTGAACGTGTACGTTGGCCATCTTTGATGCTGTGACGGATCGAGTATGTGGTGGTCTGAATACAAGGTCAATAGCTGATGATCAATGTGTTAGTGAATCGGCAATCTATTTGATTGACACCATCCCGCTGGGAAGGTGCGTGCGCGAGTAGAACATCGGGCTCCCGATACGGATGAAAAGGTGCACGGACGAGGGCGGGAAGAAGTAATTAGCCGTTTAAAAGCGCGATGGAACTCTCCGGCTTTGCACTCAGAAAGAGTCACAAGGTCCAACCTCAAACCCCACACCGATACAGGACGAAGCTCTCAACACCTTCTCCTGATCCTTTCTCACCATCACATCTTTCAACACTGATCGCAAATTAGGATCACGATGGCGCAATTTCTCACTCGTGGCAAGAAGATCGTTGCGTGAGTACTTGCTCAAAGATAGTCATTGTGATCAAGTGCTCTCTGATCTCTGTACTGACGTCCAGCTCTTCACGTTCTGAATGCTCGACTTTGCACATCTCCTTGTGCGGCTGTGACAATACGCAATGAACTCTCAATAGGATCGGACGCAACTATGCCGCTCACGCCAAGGAGCTCAACAACGCCGTCCCCACCGAACCGTTCTTCTTCCTCAAACCCACCACCTCCTACCTCGCCAACAATGGCACCGTCGAGATTCCTTCGGGCATTGTTGCGCACTACGAGGTCGAGCTCGGCGTCGTGATTGGCTCGCCCCGTGTTCGCGACTGCCCTGCCGCCGAAGCCATGTCTCACGTCGCAGGCTACACCCTTTCCGTCGACATGACCGCCCGCAACCTTCAAGACAAGGTCAAATCTAAAGGCCTCCCCTGGTCCTCCGCTAAAGGATTCGACACCTTCACTCCCACATCTGGCTTCATCGACAAGTCGCGCGTTCAAGATCCATCAAAGCTCAAGCTTTGGCTCAAGGTCAACGACCAGATGAGGCAGAACGGCCCCACTAGCGATATGATCTTTGGCATCCCACAGTTGATCGAGCACGTGTCGAGCATCATGACGCTCGAAGAAGGCGATTTGCTGCTCACAGGTACGCCTTCGGGCGTGGGAGAGGTCAAGGACGGCGACACCATGTACTGCGGTCTGGAGGACCAGAGCGGAAACTTGCTCGAACAGCTCAAGATCAACGTCAAGAACCGCGTCGGCGGATACCAGTTCAAGCCTTAGATGCATTTTGCTGACATTCACCGCTCTAACACGCTTCAGTCTTGCAAGTTGAAAAGATTATTGAAGCATCCTATTCCTTCCTGCAACTGCAAAGTAAGATCGTGTATGAGTCTGAAGCGACATCACTTCTTTTTCTTATCCGCATCGATGTAAACACTCCTCTTGAGTGCCCTCTTGTGCGAATTGAGTGTGAAGAAAGCGATCCAGGACGGGATGCCCAGCGCGGCAGTGGTGAGGATCCAACGAATAGCAACCAGCTTGCTAGCGCCCTTGAAGTAGCAGACGAGCGCCATAAGAGCGCCTTCAATGAGGTGGGCGCGGACAATGCTCTTGATGAAAGCATCCATTTTGGCGGGTCCGCCGAGCGTGTTGTTGCGCAGGTTGTTCCACTGAGCCAGACGACCTTCAGGAACGATGGACTGGACGATACCATGCGAGGCAAGGGTGTCCGAGCGAAGGGCGAGGTATGCGATGGTGAGAAGGGCGAGGCCATGGAGTGCGAGCTTGGGGGCCTTGTAGATGATATCCGGCTGCAGAGATGATATGAGACGCATGAGAGTTAGTACTGCTTAGACACAGCGCTGTTATCGAAGCATTCGCAAAATGCATGCTTACCTTGCGGGTAGTGACCACTTTCTCCGAGATGGCCGAGATGTCGACGAGACGCTGTCGCACTTCCGAGTAGCCAGCTAGATGAGGATAGAAAGGCACACTGACGGTCTTGGCACCAGGAGCACCTTTCGAAGGAGCAACGCCCTTCTTGGTCGTATAGACGATCTCGAGGTGCTTCTTGTCAATGGCAGTCATGAGCACCTGGCTGGGCTTGAGCGGGGTCAAAAGGTCTCCATGATGCGTTGCGAGGTATGCGAGAGAATCCTGCCGAACAGCGATGAGATGCAGTGGTTGGACAAAGAGGTCAGTACAGTAGGTCCTTTACCGCAATGCACCATTGGAACGATATTGTACTCACCTTGTGATCGTTGTTCATGTGCGAGATAATGCCATCTGCCTTGGCGGCAACTTCATCTTGAGTCCCTGCCATGGCTGCGAATCAAAGATATGGAGATGGTGGTGTTGGATGTGAGTGCACGTGCGGATGGAAGAATGGAAAGAAATGGAAGCTCTCCAGCTTTCAGGCAACCGCTTCTAGCATGGAACCAGCCACCCGATATGGGATGCGGGGTTCGTCCAAGCTGCAAGCCAGTCACAGAGAGCCACAGAAGAGTGTGAGTTGTGTTGGGTGTGTAGCTCGGATTGCCGTTTTCACGGCTAACTTTTTAGCCGCAAAATGCTCCATTTTGTGGATTTATGCTTCTCCACACTCATGAGACTGCCACGCAAATCGCTTGGCGGCCCGAAAAAGGCCATGGGCGAAATTAGAGTATTGTGGAAGGAACAGGGCCTAACAAATTCTTGCTCTTGCAAAAAGTGCACGGTTCGCCTCCACAGTTGGACCCTGAGCAAGCCTTACTACTGTATTCTTGAGGGTGTGGGTTTTGCTCTTTTCGTTCTACCATTGCCTTGGACTCCTACCGCTGCTCAAGAGGACGATGCCGGCAGGAAGGCAGCTTCAGGCCCAGGATGGCGAGCAAATGCTTACGTTGCAGCCTGATGACTTGGAATCGCAGCTCGACTTCCAGTATCCTTCCTCAACGCTACGCCAGCACATCGATCCAGAGGCGCTCCCAAGACCAGACTATTTCGAGACTCTCGACGACCTACATCTCTGGTATGAGATGAGATATGGAGCATCAGAAAGCGATCACCTAGAGCCATGCAGCAAGCACACCGGCTCACCCGCACACTCCAGCGCATCACAGCATGGAACACCACGACCCAAGCTCGTGGTTTGTCATGACTTCAAAGGCGGATATAACGAATCGCCTACAGAACAAGGATACTCGCTGGAGCATCTGCACCTTGTCAACACTTTCATCTACTTCTCTCACAAACGTGTCTCGACACCACCGGTAGGATGGCTGTCCGCGGCTGCTCGCACCGGTACTAAAGTGCTGGGTACCTTGATCTTCGAGTGGACAGAAAGCGTCCCAGATTTATCGCAACTACTTCGTGGCCCTGAACGAAAGGCGATGCCACTGAAAGGAGTCATTAGCTTTTCGCCGCAATATGCGGTCGAGCTGATCGAACTGGCACTCGAGTATGGATTTTCGGGTTATCTGGTCAACATTGAAGTCAACCTCGATCTTGGCTTCAGTTGCTCCGGCGAAGCATGGCCAGCGTGGGTCGGTGAACATGCAAGGGTCGAAGAGATGCACAAGAATGCCGAGCGACTCCGTGCGTGGGTCCACTTTCTGCGTGAAGAAGGCCAAAAGAGGTTTCTGGCAGCAGGCAAAGCGGCAGACGAATGGGAGGTCATGTGGTACGATTCGGTCGTCTATCCTCACGGCCAGCTAGCTTGGCAGGACGCGCTTACCGAGCACAACATCTCCTTCTTTCAGTCCGCTCATACATTCTTCACCAACTATACATGGGCAAGACCACCGCAGCCCCTACCACCAGGCCATTTCCTGACCGAAGACGACCAAACCCCCGACATTCTGCAGCATCGAGGATTTGGACTTTCCGGACCGAAAGATGGAGGTTGGCATCCGCAGCTGCTGTTGACGGCTGCAATGGCAGACAGTGTTGATCGCCCCCGAAGTGACATTTATGTAGGCATCGATGTATTTGGCCGCAACTGTTGGGGTGGGCTCAAGTCGTGGAAGAGCTTGGATATGATTGGTCCGCATCGGTATGCTGCTTCCGATGGAGAAGAGGCATTGAGGCTGAGTGTTGCACTGTTTGCACCTGGCTGGACGTGGGAAGAGGAGAGCGCAGGTCTTGCTCTGACATTGGCGCAGCAAGAGCAGAAGAGACGATGGAGCGACTGGTGGCACATCGATCAAGCGTTCTGGACGGGCGTGCCTGCGCCGTTCCCCGGCCCACCTCATAGAATCAGTCTCACAAACAGTGATGTCAAGCCCTTGCAAGCTTACTTTGGTCATTCGAATCTCGAGCCTGCCCGTCTCCATCGTCGGGCTAGCTCCAGTGGATTCTACACTAACTTCGCTCTTGGATCCGGTACCAAGTGGTTTGATCGGGGCATACTCGTACACAACTGGAAGGCAGATCCGACGACAGATATAGCCGGATACACGGACATGGGCGTGTGCATGCCAAAACCGGAGCTGCTATTCAATGCTTGGCACCAGCTCAAACAGAATATCAAGACCGCCCTGCGAGGCGTGCAAGCAATCAAGTGGCGTTATGACCACGAGTTGGTCTACAGTGGCAATGCGTCGCTAGAGCTCGAACTCATTCCGAGCAATGATCAGGTGACTGTGCCACTCTGCTCAGCCGTGGTCGATCTCTCTTCCGTCAAGGTCGATGAGTGGGCCGAATGGACGTACACTATCGTATGTCACGGAGGTGATGTTGTTCCAGTCATGGCGGTATTGTCGAATGCAGACAAGGTCGAAGTGAAGTCAGATAAAGTTGAAACATCCGATCTTGGGCGAGGGTGGGTGGCGATCCGTAAGCACATGCGCATCCGCCATCAACTCGATCTACAGTCACCGGTGGCATTCGGTCTTGGTTTCAAGGCTGATCGCTCAAGTAAGCCACTCGTTCATGCACGAATAGGTGCCTTGCAGCTTTCGCATGTTCCAGCCGTTAACTCGGCTCCCAATACCAGCTCAACGTTGGAAGTCCAACCAGCGGCTCAACTCTTCGACTCCCCAGCTTCAAAGGCCCAAATCAAGTGCCTACAGCCAGTCACACTCACTTTGATCAGCTTGACCCATCCAGCATCATCGTACTTCAACGTCTGGGTCCAAGCAGTCGGAAAACCAGACAGCAGGATCTGGCTGGGCACTACGACTCGCGAAGCTACATCTCTAGAGTTCTGCGTTGCATCGTATCTCACTCTTCCCGCATCTCTGCAAGCCGAAGATGCATTCGAGTACGTATTCACAGCCTTGAGCGTAAATCTTGACGTACCAGTGGTCGCCGCAGCTCCAGCATTGGTCACATAGACACAATCAAGTTCTTTTACAACAATAGATAATACCAATGCATTTCTTCTTCCTACATTCACGCAGAGATCCGCGACTGCAGCTTTGGTTCTACCCACACACCCCTGACCTTTGGCGGTGCCCTCTCTTCCTGTCGATTCGACTGATCTTCCTGCTTGATCTCTGCCTCATCCCTGACCTCTTCGCCCATAGTTGGTGAGTTGTAGTACGTTGCGAGCGACTCGATTGTTGCAAGGGGAAGGTCGTATTCGAGAGCAAGACGTTCAAGGTCTTTCTGAGTCTCGCAGTGCTTTCGATCATCGAGGAGAAGAGTGATGGTATTGGCGCTGATGCGGGGTGGGCCGGAGGGCTTGGCAGGCGTGCCGGTGGAAGGACCGGAGAAAGGTTCGGATTGGATGTTGTCGAGGTTGGCGCGTTCGCGTGCTTCGAGGATGCGCAGCATTTGGTCGGTCTATCGCAGTGTCGTTGAAGCAGAACAGTTCGATTTCAGTATGGCTCACTCCAGAAAAGTAGGTAAAAGGTACGAGCACTTACGGGCTGGTAGTTGGTTGCGTTCTTAGGCACCTGGACCTGTCCCAACTTGGAAAGGTTCTGCAAGAACTGTGGATCATACGCATCACGCATGATATCGGCAGACTTGGTCTCGCTTGCTTGCCGCTGCTGCCTCTGAGTTTCCTGCTCTCTTCTTGTCGTGGCCGAGGGAGCATATTGGGCGCCTTCCTTTGCTGTTGCTGCTCCGTATTCAGTTGGTGGGACGCGACCAGTACCTGAAGGCGGCGCTGCATTGGGTGCAGGGTTGGGCTTTGCAGCGGCTGGCACCGCACGAGAGACGGATGATGCCACTTCTGAGCCCAGCTTGCGAGCTGGTTTGGATGCGGAAGAGCCCATGGTGACAATGTTACAAGGTTGTTGTGGTGGTGAGGTTGCGAAGACGCACGAGACGAAGCTTACCAAAGTGGAGGTGACAGGTAGAAAAAAAGGGCGGAAGTCGGAGCTGAGAAATCACAAAGCTTTCTTCTGAAAAGGACTGGACCCTGCGTCAAGCGCAACACTCGTTTGCAACTTTCCCTCTTCTTTCTACCTAACTACCTTCCTCCTCTTAGCATACATCCGCCCCGTCTATACGGACACGGTCAACTTCAGAATGCTGGACATGACTACCAACTCGATGGCCAATGGCATCCTGAACAGGTTCACGATGACTCGAATGCTAGATCAAGACCCAAAACTCAAATCGGCCAATGTTCTCGGAAACTACACCACCACAGCAGAAGACGGGACCACAACAATCGATCAAGCCATTCTCATCATCGAAAAGACAAATTTTGCCGACAAGCTCTTCACACGTCTCAGTGATCCTCTGGATCCTTTGCAATACGAGCTCGACCCAGAGTCCGTTCGGCCAGACACAATCACCGATTCAGCGATTGAGGAGGTGATGCGACTCGCCAAAAGAAGCCTTTTTCGTTCTGTGGTCGAGCTGGGTCAGAACGACATCTATACGTGGATCACTGCAAAGTTTGGTGATGCGTACATCGAGCCAGACGTCAAGATGACATTCATCCATCCGGCAACGCAGACCCATATTGACAAGTACTCGGCTCAACGCAAGGTGATGGTGCGGGAGACGCCAGAGATGTACAGAGACACGGTGCTTCCATGGATCGAATCGTTCCCGCCATCGCGGATTCAATGGGTATACAATATTCTGGAACACAAGAAGGAGGCCGATACCATCATGTTTGAAGACCCAGATCCGGAGAAGGGGTTCATCATTGTGCCGGATCTCAAGTGGGATCAGAAAACAACGTCGAGTCTCTACATTCAGGCTATTGTACACAACCGTGGCCTGAGGAGTATGCGCGACCTGACAAGAGATCACGTAGAGATGCTGGAAGATATAAAAGCTCAAGCAAGCAAGGTGGCATTTGAGAAGTATGGGCTCACGGGCCTGGACAAGAAGTCAGCAGACGGCAACGTGCGCTGTTTCTTGCACTATCAACCCAGCTACTAGTAAGTCAATTATACCTTCAACCCTGCTCAAGACTCGAGACTCAAGGATGAGGACTGACCCGAACTATGTTCTCACTACCTGTCAACCACAGCCACCTTCATGTGCACATCCTGGCTGCCAGCTTCACGTCTCATCCCGGAGCAATCGTTGGACAAGCGCACTTGCTGGACGATGTCATCGATCTGCTCAAACTTGGCATCGACATGAAGCAACGCACCCTCAACTATGCTCTAGGCACCAACAGCAAGCTCTGGTCCGTCCTATACCCCTTGAAAGAGCAGTAGACATACGAATGATACCTTGACCTCCAAATGTTCTACTGTATGCTGTGCGCAGAAAGAAGGTTGTTGAGAAATGATGATGTCCGGGATTCGGAAGCGCTGTATTTCCTCCACTTGCTTTCGGCTTCTCAGCTCGCCTGTCGTGTGCGCCGTTTTGTGCGTGTGTTTGGCGCAGCACAAAGATTTTTTGAGCTTTTTTTCCCGAAAATGCGGCGCAACAGCTGCTGCACGGTGATGTTGCGTTGTTGATTCGAGTCAAAGATTCACTTTCTTCTCATCGACCAAATCACAACCTCGACATAGCTTCCGGCTCTCGTCTCCTTTCCATCAACGAGACGTTGGAATCATAAAATGGTCGAATCAACACATCTGTACGACTTGCTCGGTGTAGCGCCGGACGCTTCGCCTTCAGACATCAAGAAAGCCTATCGCAAGCAATCACTCGCCAATCACCCAGACAAGAACCCTGACATTGACCACGCAGTAGCATCCGAAAAGTTCGCAGAGATCAATCACGCATACGAGACACTGTCCGATCCAGACTCTCGCGCAGCATATGACCGATATGGTGACGATGGTCCCGGCGGGCCAGGTGGTGCAGGAGGCATGCCGCCAGACATGGACGACTTCCTCGCCAGCATGTTCGGTGGCGGAATGGGCATGGGTGGTATGGGTGGAATGGGTGGAATGGGTGGTATGCCCCGTGGTCGTCGCCCTCGTCGCACAAAAGGCGAAGACGCCGTCATCGAATATGCCGTCACCCTTGCTGATCTGTACAATGGCAAGACGGCGCACTTCAACCTCACCAAGAACGTCATCTGCACGCATTGCGAAGGGTCAGGAGCCAAGCCTGGCTTGCAAGAGAAAGAGTGCGTCAAGTGCTCAGGCAAGGGTAGCGTCCTTCAGCAAAGAAGTATGGGCAACGGTATGATTGCTCAATCGTACGTCGAGTGCGCAGAGTGCAAGGGTGAGGGTAAGAAGGTGCGCGACAAGGATCGCTGCAAAAAATGCAAGGGCGAGAAGACCACCAAAGCAAAAGCGAAACTCGATGTGGAGATCGAAAAGGGTATGGTCGATGGTCAGCGCATTGTCTTCAAGGAGGCGGCGGATCAGGAGCCGGGCGTCAAGGCGGGAGATATCTTGATCGAGCTCAAAATGCAGAAGGATGACGCTTTCGAGGTCAAGGGATTGGACCTACTTACAACAGTCCGATTGACACTGGTGGAGGCATTGCTTGGCTTCTCACGGACAGTATTGACGCATCTCGACGGACGACACATCAAGATTCATAGGACAAAGATCACACGCCCCGGCGATGTGGAAGTTGTAAAGGGTGAGGGCATGCCAGCCTACCGCGATCGTAACCAGACCAAGGGCGACCTCTACATCCGCTGGGAAGTTGACTTCCCCACCGATGCCGAACTCTCTTCTGATTCTTCCGTTCGCCAAGCCCTCAAAGCTGCTCTCCCACCAGCAAGACCCGATTTGGAAACGACTTCAGAAACGGTCGAAGACCAAGCAGAGCCATCACCAGCAAAGATCGAGCAGTTCGGCAGCAACAGTGCCCGCATCCCCGGTCAAGGGCATATGGACGACGATGGCTGGGAGGACTATGATGAGATGGGCGGCAGTCAAGGACCAGGAATGCAGTGCGCTCCTAACTGATCATACCGCAGAAGTAGTTTCCAACACCATCACTCTTTCATGTAATACTACGACAATGCAACCATCCCACCATAGATCAAACCAAGGCATCGGGAATAGTGTTGATAGCGTCTGTGATTGAATGAGCTCTAAAGCTTGCCCATCTTGCCAGAACCGACCTCGAGGCCGATCGCAAGATGTGCCAGACGTGCGTCTACTGCGAAGCCTTTTGCTTGGAAGTCTGTGAGCCATCAAGGCGTGATTAGAGACCAAGTTGAAAGCGTCAGTGGTCGAGCTAGTATGGAGTGACATCTGCTTTCTGAGCAACTTACCTTTCAAGCTTTGATACAAGCCCTTGACAGGAACCAGATACTTTTCGATGAACTCGCCCTCCTCAGGCTTGGCTACTGGCTCCTTGGCATCGTCGCTCAGTTCGATATTGACGACCACCATCTTCATATTGGCACCCGTCAAGCCTGGGTCGTTGAACATGGTCGGCGTTGTCTCTTCAATTGTAACCTTACCTCCCTCCTTGTCGGTACCGTAGCCTGTCTCCTCCTCCAGCTCTCGCAGCGCAGCGCGGTTGGTCCCCTCATCGCCCTCCTCGCCGGCATCGATAAGACCAGCAGGCATCTCGATACAGCTCTTGCCCACTGGCGGTCTATATTGCGAAATGAGCAAGATATGAGGCTCGGAGGAGGGGCGGTGGATGATAGTCATGATAGCGACGGCGTCTACGTCGCCTTTGCGGGTCTTGCGGTCGGCAGATTCCCACTTGCGCTCTTTGCCTGTTGGATCAACCCATTCGATAGCGCGGAGACCGACCCATTTGGCATCCTTGTCCTCGAGTGGAATGGTCTTGAGGACTTTTGCGCTTTGAGACGACATGTTTGAATTAGAGGAAGCTGCGAAGGTTTGGATCTTTGGCGTGGCTATAGAGGTCGAGAACGAGCGACTTGATAGAGCAGAAAGTGTTGGCGGCGCGAGACGGAGCGTAGAGGTTGAGAATGATGGCACTTTGGCAATCAGCAGGGCACAGCGTGCAGACATAAGGCTTGCTGGATCGTAGTAGACCAGGTTGCAGGAAAAGTTGAGAAGGGATGCTATAGATGATCAAGCAATCAGTGGGATACAGTATGCAAAAAGTGATGACCTCAGAGGACAACAGTGACGTCTGTGCGTTCCCCTTGACATTTCTCCACACAGAAAAAAAAAGAAGTCGCCGACCGACGGTCTTTTCGAATTAACACCTCTCAAAAATGCTTTCTTTAGTTGTGTTGGTCGTCGCTGAAAGTTCATTCTCAAACGACATCGCTAAATGCATTCGTCATTGGTCGCCTTGCTTCTTGCTTCAATCAACTCTTGAACCGCCTTTCAGAACTTCACACACCACCTAGACAGAGTCAACAATGTCGTCGCCATTCATCGGGCTGACGGTCAAGCTCACCCTGCATTCACAACCTGGCTCTCCGCTCCAGGCAAAGATTCTTTCGATCGACCAAGCTTCCAATACTCTCGCCATCGAGAAGCAAGATGGCTCCCAAGCAACCTTGAAACGGACCGATATCGCTAGTCTCGCCGCATGCAAGCCTACCGAGACCGCATCAAGACCTGCTGCCTCCTCTCCACCTTCTCGCACCGACATCTCAACCCCAGTCAAGTCCAATGGCAAGGCACAGAAGAAGGCAGATGTCGCGCTTCCAACCAAGCCATCGGCCGCACCTGCTTACGTCGACCCCGCTATCATGTCTTACAATCGTTCAAACGATGCCCACGCCTCTTCGACAGACTCCAACCACGCACAGCATCTTCTCGCGCCGTTGACGGGATCCGACCCTGTTGGCTCTCGCTCCTCTACACCCTCCCGTTCACCCCGACCCGCTTCAAAAGCCGCCAAAAAGAAGCAAGCGAACGTACCTCACTCACGAGGTAGTAGCCCAGCTATTGCAAACGCATCCCTCACAGACGAGTTTGATTTCAGTGCAGGCCTCAAAGCATTCGATAAAAAGAAAATCTGGGATGACATTCGTGCATCAGACAACACTGATCCTGCCCAGCTACTCGTCTCTCACAACCGCATTGCAAATGGCCCAGTTGAGCTCGTCAGGGGACCCAATGGCGTCGGTCCTGCCAATTCAGTCTCGACTCCGGAACGTGGAAGAATCAGCGCAAAGGACGGACAGCAGAAGTTGAGGCCGAACGAGATGGTGCTCAGTCCGTCACCGGAGCGAGTGCCCTCACCCACTCCAACGCCGCCTCCGGCAGCAACTCAGCTTGCTCCAGCTGCAGCCCCTGCATCTCAGCAGCAAGCGACCAGCACTAAGTCCTCGCCTTCTCACAGCTCCAACAAGCCAACCTACGAACAACTTGAGGAAAAGATTCGCAAACTTGAAGCCGAGCTTGCACTCGCAAGGCGACGCAATGCTTTACTGGAAGAACTGGCTGGTCTTGGTCTCGGCGTCCCGACTCGCTCTGACGCAGCATTGTCTGACTATACATCTTCTCCTGCCAAGCCTTCCCAGCCTGTTGCACAGCAAAGTCCTCCCTCCTCCGACCCGGCTGTCGATGCCACAGTAAAGGACCTGTCCAGCATGTCACTGCAGCCGGCGACAAGTGCAGCCACCGAGCCAGCGCCTCGCTCGTCTACTCCTGCAGCTCTCTCGTCTGCACTTGCAGCAGCCGGCTTCTCCATGTCTAGCAACGAGATCTCTGCGAGCTCCACGCCCGCACCTGCTACCCCGCCTCCCGCCTCTGAAACGGTCGAAGAGAAGGAAGAGCCTCTCTTCGGACACATCGTCTCACCACCTGTGCTGACGCTGCTCTTTCCTACAGCTGCCCTTCAACATGCAGCTCTGGCCCGAATGGAGGCCTTCTACGAATCTGATGGCAACACCAAACGATACCTTAGCCTTGAACAAGCTGCTGACGAACGCATCTGTCGCAACTACCAGGGTTTCAACTTCCCTCTTCGACAGGGAGTGCAAGAGTGGCTCGATGCCATGTACGAAGCTGTGAATGGTGAGGAGGATGTGCCGAAGTGGTGGTCTGCACGCTGTTCGAGCGAAGAGAATGAGCTGTTGGACGTGCTCGTTTCGTTGGGGGCTATTTCACCTTTCGAAGGAGCCTCGTCTCGTAACGCAGATGGAGAGACTGGACCCATCACCTATGTCATCTCCTGCGTCGCCTCTCAAGCCCACTCCACGCTGCCTCACGAGCTACTTCACGCATTATACTTCCTCTCCCCCTCCTACCGTCAATTTGTCACGCGTCAATATGCCTCCCTCTCCTCGGCCTCGAAGAAAGTCATTGAGACGGACCTGGGCATGCGCAAGTACTCGCCTTCGGTGTTTGAAGACGAATTCCAAGCCTACCTCGCGGAAGGCTTGGGCACGGAGAAGGAGTTTGGTAACAAGCCCGCGGCCGAGTGCAAGGAGATTGCAGAGCAGTTGAGGGCCCAAGTCGGCAAAGAATGGAAGAAGTTGGGTCTGGATTTGGAGGGAGGGAAGCAGCAGGAGAAGTGGGAGGAGGTCAAGTGGCAGACGTTGGATCGGTATGCGGCAAAACAGAAGAGTGCCAAGAAGAAGGGTGCAAAGAGTGCGGAGGGTCTAATCAAGGGAAAGGGTGGCAAGAAGAGCAAGAAGTGATGGAGTTATAAGTCACACTTTCTCTTTCACGAATCGGTTGCTCAAATGCCCAACGTTGGACACTCGGTCATTCGTTGTACACTCGCTTCACGCGCTCCTGGCAAGCGAACAAGCAATCAATCTGTCTTGCCAAACGATAACGATACCACTTTATGTGCTCTAGATTGATCTACGTCCGTGATGATGAGGCTTCGCCGCCTTGAGCCTTTGGCAACATTTCCATTGACTCCTCTTCCTCCTCGACCCTCTCATCGGTCGCCAGTGGCACGTGCTGACCCCTGCCATCACCCCTTCTCTCTCCCCCGAACCAAGCTTTCACCTTGGCCAGACCTGGTACTTTCTCGACCCACCCTGCCCCGCTTTGCGTGAGCACATACACTGGCACGCCTGCACCGATGAAGAGCAGCGCTGCCAAACCCTCCAAAGGCGCACTGCCGATCGGCATCAGGAGCAAGAACAGCGCCACGGCTGCAAACAAGATTGGCGTCGCTAGCCATGTCTTGTACGGCCTCACAAGGTTGGGTTCCTTGATGCGGAGGACCAGAAGACCGAGGACCGAGGCGAGGTAGAAAGTCCAGCTGCAGACGCCGTAGAAGTTGACCAGACTTGCAAAGCCCGATCCTAACAACACGAACGCCGAGATGAGTACGAGCTGAAGAACGAGCGCGGCTATGGGAGTGCCCGTTCGACGGTTTACTTCGCCAAGTCGCTCCGGGAGGTAGCCTTCGCGGGAGGCGGCTTGGATGAGTCTGGCGGTGGTGTAGATCTGCCCATTCAGCGCGCCAAAGCAGGAGAAAGCGACGAGGAAGGCAAACACGATGCCGCCTACCGTACCAAAGATCGCACTGCCAAAGTCCAACGCTACCGTGTTGGTCCTCTTGACGAGCTCAGCGGGAAGGACGACAAAGTACGAGACTACTGCGGAGAGGAAGATGAGGATCACTGTTGCCAGACTGATGTGGATGACGCGAGGAAGATCCTTTTCGACTCGCTTCATCTCTCCAGCTACGAAACAGGATTGATCCCAGCCATCGAATGCCCAGAGTCCACTATAGAGCGCGAGAGCGTACGAGGAAGGCGAGGTCGCACTGCCTGCGAAGAGGTTGCCGAGACTCGAGAATGCTTGTTGCGAGCTTGCGCTTGTCTTTCCCCTCGCTGCTTGTACGATCGCCAACACCGGCACTGCGGAGAGCGCGAGAAGCTTGACAATCGTTGTCGCAATCTGCGTCCTTGTCCCGAGCTTGTTCGAGAATGCATGTGCTGCCGTGATGAGCGCTGCAATTGCCACGGCGAGCAATTTGATCGACCAAGCAGGGATGCCATCTAGACCTGTCTCGTGGGGATGGTCCGTTGCCTTGCCTGTAGCATGAAAGAGGATACGCGCGACATACTCGCCGAAGATGGTGGCAATGATAGCTCCCGCACCTGGCTTGAGCGCTGTCAACGCAGACCATGTATACAGAAATGCTGAGAGTGGGCCGAAAGAGTAGTTGAGATAAGCTTGTGAACCGCCATTTAGCGGAATGCTTGCGCCGAGCTCGGCGAATGAAGATGCACCTGTCCATGCGAGAAGACCGGATAGGAGCCAAATCACAATACTTGCGCCAATGCTGCCTGTGTTGAGCGTGACTACTCCTGGTGAGGAGAAGATACCGGATCCGATCTGCACGCCGATAGTGAGGGCGATACCATCGACGAGAGTCACACGGCGCTCGGCATGTCGATCACGCGAGTAATTGCGAGTATGCTTCCGTCTTCTTGATGCACCAGAACCTCGTGCAGTCGAAACAGATCTTTCCACTTCCCCGTAGTCCCCAGCCATCGTCTCATCGCCGTCTCCACTCAAGCTTAGTGGCAGGAGATGATCTCGATACCCGAACGATAAGCTCTCAACACTGGCCCTTGCTATAGAGCCGAGTGTCGATCGATTAACATCACACGACGATCGCTTGTCTTCGAGATCGTCCAGCTCTGCATGGCCGAGTTTGGGTGCCGGGAGGGTATTGCGGTCCTCGAAGACTACAAAGTCGTCCTCATCCTCGTCTTCTTCCGGCAATGGGATGCTATCTGAGCTTGCCTTTGCTTTTGCCTTGGTTCCGATGTCAAGATCAACTGATGGTCGCAGCGTCGTGGAATGAAGGGAGGAGGGCTCATCGGGGACACCAGCGAGCGCAATAGCGGCACCAACTGGGTCGGACGACATGTCACCCGGCGGCTTAATACACCGCTCGTTGTGAATAGCTAAGGAGCTGAGGGTAGGCTGGTTTCCATTCGACGATCCCTGGATTCTGATAAGAACGTTATAGCGGGATGATGATGTGGTGTTGGGTCCGTCCAGACGTGAGGATGTTGTCTCGGGACGTCCAGGTGTTGGTGTGTTGATCTTGTCCTACAGTCGTACATACCCACGTCCACGCTGCTGGCTCATATGCATGATTTAGCCGACAGGCGACGCCGAAATCCGAAATTGATGCTGCAACAACGCTCTTTTTTTTTATTTTTTTTTTCTAGAAAATGTGAGCGCTTCTGGAAAAGTTTGGCAAAAACTCCACAAAGAAGACCCTTCTTCTTGTTTTCCTCCATTCTTCTCGACATTCTATCGACACTCCTCACTCTACAGCGGCAACAATGGCGCCGCCAACTTCATCGAAGCCGCAAGGGCCTATCAAGTCTGAGCGCAACAAAGCTGCTGCCAATGGCGGGTCAAGTTCGTATCAGCAGACAGCATCGACTAGCTCAGCGTTTCACAAGAAGCGAGCTCAGGGCAAGGCTCCAGCTCCAGCTTCCAGTTCTCGCTTTGCCTCCGGAAGCAACAGCCATGGGCTCCAGGCCGCTGAAAATGCTCGAGGATTACTCAAATCGCACGGTCAGCGCACAACGCCAGCATCGAAATCTGGCACGCCACGAAAAGATCAACCCGAGGCCAAGCCAATGCCTCAGCACGGCGAGGGAAAGACAAAGGAGAAGGAGGGTAGGGACGATGAAGCGAGCGACGATGATGACAGCGACAGCGACGAGGGCGTTCGTTCCAAGACCGTTCTCTCCCTCTCCGGCCATGAGCTGCCTCCCCTGGCAGCCCTCGTCGAGACTCTCTCACAGTTCCGATATCTTCAAAGACTCGACCTTTCCTCTATCCAACCCTCCGAAGCGTCGCCGTCTGGCCTGAACAGCTTGACTTGGCTTGCAAAAGCCGTCTTTCGCAGCGCCTCTGCCTCCAAAGGCAAGTCCCGGGCTTTCGGCGACTCTCTCACTTGGCTGAATCTCTCTGCCAACCCCGCTCTCACCTCGGAAGCCTGCATCGGGCTCGAAGCACTCGAAGCATTGTGCGTACTCAACCTTTCGCACTGCGCCCTCACAACTCTTCCGCCCTCCGTCAACCCGCTTCGATCGCTCAAGGCGCTGGTACTTAACAACAACAGCATCACTTCGCTCCCAACTGCCTTTCCGCACTTGCCAGAGTTGAATTCGCTCATCCTGTCCAACAATCAGCTCACGTCGCTTCCAGCTTCGCTGCCAGCCTCTCTCCCGGCTCTGAAGAAGCTCTCCGTCGGTCACAATCAGCTCAAAGGCAAGGACAGTCTACCTGACTTTTCGTTATGCTTGGGATTGAGAGATGTCAGGCTGAACGACAACCCGGAGCTGGGCGAGCTGCCAGAAAGCGTGGCAAGGTGGGGCAAGGGTGCAGATGGCAAAACTGCACCAGGATTGGAGCTGCTCGAGCTGAAGGATTGCGGCTTGGACACATGGGAGAGCCTCTCAACATTGGGGCAGGCAGAAAAGGAGCTAGAACAGCAGCCGAGGTTGCGACGGAAGGGATTGACGCAGCTGTTACTCAAGGGCAATGGAGTTGCGCAGGAAGAAGACTACAAGGAGAGGATCCTACAAGTCCACCCGACGCTGCGAGTCTTGGACAATGAGAGGCTGCAGCCCCGCGTCAAGCCTGAAGAAGTAGCGGTCGAAGAGAAAGCAGGCAGGAAGAAGGGGCAGGATAGGAAGGTGCAAGAACGTGCTCAGAGGGCAGCTCGAGAAGCAGATATGGAAGAAGACAGCGAGGACGAGGATGACGACGAAGCTGCACAGATGGCTGCCGAGATGCGTGCATTGCGCCGGGGCAAGCCTGCGCCACCAAGCAAGAAGCCAGTCGCTCAGGAGAGTTCAGAACACGAATCAGAGGACGATGACGATGAAGCCGCTCAGATGGCTGCTGAGATGCGTGCCCTTCGTCGCGGCCAGGCTGCGCCTCCCAAGCCTCGCACTGACAAGAAGGATTCCGCCAAGTCCAAGCAGAACGGCAAGAAAGATGCCAAGGCTGATGGCAAGAAGGGCAAGATCGACTCGATATCCCACAAAGCGGCCGCACAAGCAGAGGACGACCGAAGCAAAGCAAAGCACAAACGAGGCTCGCGTGCAGGGAAGAAAGTCAAGAAGTCCGACGCCACTTCCTCTCCTGCTGACGCAACGAAGGCCAAGAACGACCCCAAAGATAAATCCGGTGGTTTCTTTGAAGAAGTCGATGCGGCCGCAGAAAAAGCACGTCTTGCACCCATCTACGAACTCTCCAAGAAGAAAGCCAAGATCGCCTCGGGCCGCACAGAAATCTCAGAAGGGGTGCTCGAAGATTCAACTTCGACACTCTCTAAGGCTAGACAAAAGGAGGTCAAGGGCCGAACCGAACTCGATACTTTCGATGACAGCGCCCCTGCTGCGTCCAACAAGCCTCAACCCAAGAGAGGAAAGAACAAGCAAGATGGGGAAAAGGAGGATAAGGTTGTCAACACGAGTGTCGCGGGCATTGTGGATCTTCGTAAACAGAAGGGAAAGGATGTGGGGAAGAAGAGGAAGACGGACGGTGGGGAGGGAGGAGAGAAGAAGAAGCCGAGACCAAGTTTGCCGTTCGTGGAGAAGAAGATCCAGGATACATTTGGATCTGGAGGCGATGCTTGGGGCGATGCTGGAGCTTGGGCTTGAGCCTAGTGGGTGTAATACTATTTGCATACAAAATTCAATCAATCAATACTCTTTCGTATTCCTTCCCATTTGCAACTCTAAAGTTAGGAGAGGCCAAACTTATACACCTTGTGGACGATGGTAGTGCGAAGTTCGCGTCCTTCGCTATCAGATCGAAAACGCTGTAAAAGAAGGTCAAGAAATGGGCCAAAAATTTACTGTTTCGTGACAAGAGTGGGATTCGAACCCACGCCCGAAGACAACGGTTGAAAGATCTCAGAACATCCTGAACGTTGCGCCTTAACCACTCGGCCATCTTGCCTAAAAATCACATAAGCAAAAACTGCATTACCATTCATATACCATGCCAGTTGATTCGGCATCGATGTGATGAGTGTTCCTCCACATCTGGCCCGGTGATAGCAAACTCCGATGCATGACGAAAGCTTAAAGATGTATTCACCAATGTGTCGGGTCGCCTTGCAAACCCTTTGGGGAGCCACACAACCGTCACTTGTTCCCACCATCTTGAGTCGCACAAAGCTAGCTTATGTTGGCGACACTTGGTTCCACAAGACTTACAAGAAGAGCTGCGGTGTCAGCTTCGCTCTTGCTTTTACTTTCCAGCAACGCTAGTCGTGGAGTCGCAGCCTACCGGTTCGCGCATAACAAGGCAGCTGCAAACACGAACGTTAGGTCTCCTCAGGCAAATACACGAAGCGCATCATACGCTGCAGGAGGCTCGAGCGTCGATAACCCACTCAATATGGACCGACCTGTCAACGTGTTCGGTCGTCCGCTGACGCAGTGCGGCACCAACCCGATTACCGGTTTCTATCGCGATGGTGTAAGTAATCCCTCACCCCCAGTCGTCGAGCTTAATCTTGATCTTGATCTGACTTGAATGTGTTCCTTTCTGCATGATGGCTCGATGACGCAGTACTGCAACACAGGCCCAGCAGACGGAGGCTCGCACACAGTTGCAGCAGTAGTCTCGCAGAAATGGCTCGACTTCTCCGCCTCGAAAGGCAACGATCTCCGCCCCATCCTTTCCGAAGGCTGCTCGTGGTGTCTTTGCGTATCGAGATGGAAGCAGAGTCTAGATGCATGGAAGCGCGGCGAGCTGCCCAAGGAGGGCGTGCCTAAGGTCAAGTTGGAAGCGACCCATCAAAGGGCGTTGGACTTGGTCGGCTTGGAGGACTTGCAGGAGTTCGCGATGCCGGAGAATAACAGCGGCAACAGTAGAACCTTGGATCCTTCTCAGGGAGGGCCTATCCGCTGAACCACATCCCTTGTGTCATTGATCCCTTTCAACATATCCTGTAGTACATTTTTGAATTCTCTTTGGATACCATTAAATCCTTCCGCCGTAGAATCGCCTGTATTTGACTTTCCATCTCTATGCCTCGATCTGTTCCCTTGATCGGCGCAATCAAAGCTCGGATGAAGATCATCCTTATGCCTTAAATCCGAGATGAGCCTTATGGTGGCTGATGTTTTGCGGAGGTCTGAGATCTGAGCCGTGGCCAAAGTCTATACGATGCTGAAAAATGTGGGTAGTGTTACACATTGTGTCTATTGTACAGGCCGTCGTGTGACGGCAGTCTTTCAGTTTCCAAGCTTCTGTCTGAGTGGCATCGGTTGCTGGACCTGCAGAGACGACTTCGAACTTAAGACTCCTCGTCGATCTTCTTCCAGATCTGCTCTGTCTTCTTGCGGTTCTCCCTGGACTCTTTCACGTGGTTTGCGGTCCTCTCGACCCTCTGCAGTGCCATGAAGGAATTCAATCACAGGTCAGTAGTCGATACACATCGATAGCGAAGGGTTGCGAAAGGGGTAGCATCTTACTTCGGCGCGGAGGCACATGTTGAGTTCATGCTTGATGCCGTTGCATCCGCCTGTGATCTTGTGCCAAACACCTTTGGCGTGGCATTCATTAAGCGCCTGGATCAGAGGCGCACAATCTGCAAGAGAAGTAGCGAGAGCAAATGACAGCATATGTGAGTAGGAATGTCAGAGGCTTCTGAAAGTGCATGTCACATCACTTACGTTGCAATTTGCTCTCACCGACGAGATGCTGATGTTCGCAGAGGGGCCGATTGAAGGGCGATCAAGTTGCTGTCAGCTGTCAGAATCTTATCGAGTCGCTCATACAGCTGTACAAGAGTTCAGTGTGCGCTAGCCTACTTACCGGGTGCATGCTTGCGAAAGGGTTCGGACGCTATGCGGCACAATGCTCTGGATACCTTCATAAGAAGGTGTTGAGAAGACCCTGACGGAATATGAGGTCAGACAAAAATCTGGCCCGGAACTCGGTGATGTTGTGTCCACGAATACCTTGTGTTAAGTCCTGACTGACACGAGCCAATATCGCAGAAATGAAAGTGTTGGTCTCGAAGAGGCGCGCGTCTCGCTAGGCTGCATTTCACCGACTTGACTCAGGGGTGAGAACAAATTTCCGGAGAGAAGCAGCAGCAGCAGCAGCAGACAAAATTAGCATCTCGCGTTAATCAACATCTAAGGGGTCCGCTCCCCCTTTTTGCCTGATGGACAGGCTGTGCTATGTGTCTCTTTTGATTGATGCATGTAACACCCACTTCAAGGCTGTGAAGGTGCAGCACAGAGCTGCACGCTTGGTAGGCTTACTCGCTTGACTGAAGCGCGCCATCCTCTCTACGGTCGCCCACCATCATCCACGCCGACATCATCCACCCTTTCATCATCTTACGCTCGCAATCATCTAATCTATTGCCTACAATATTTCACGACCAGCACTTGCTTTTTACGTAATCTCTATCACTGTTGCTGTCAACTCCGAACGAACAAAGCAGACATTGTCCCCGAAGCAATCCGCTAGCACAAGACTCGCGAAGCCTCAAACCCTTGTCTACCTACGAACCAACCTTTGCATCCACATCGCTGGGATCACACAGCCATCGCATCGCCAAGATGCCGGACTTCATGTCAATCAAAAAGGTATGGGGCAAGATGGACTCTGGAGCCCCAGAGCAAGCCCATGCAGCGAATCCCTACAGCAAAGGTATCGGCAACTCGGCAGCACCCGCTGTAATGGCTCACCCGGATGACGAGCGCGTAGCCAAGGTCAACATGATCTTGCGAGCAGCGCAGGTCTTCTTCGGTCTGGTGACACTCCTGATCGCAGTCTACATGGCAACGTTCCAGGCCAAGTGGGTCGGCAGCCCTTCCGGTCTCACAGGTCTGATCCTCTTCCTGGCTTCGACAAGCTTGTTTGCATCTTGCGTCTTTTTGGCTGTTCCCATCATCTACGAACGATCAGGCTACAAGTACATGAAAGGGTTCGCCCGTGCTCTATGCGAAGCTCGCGTTGGTCTCGTCTGCAATGGCATCTTCGGCTTCCTGCTTCTCATTCTCGCTATGACTCAAACGATCTCTGCTTACACATCGGCCGGATGCAAAGATCCTAAGAAGGATCCCCACGCAGGAGGCAAGGACCGTGAAGACTTTGTCAACCAGCTTGGAGGGTGGTGCCGTACTAAGCGCGCAGAAGCTGCCTTCTGCTGGTTCCTCTTCGTGGCGTGGTTCCTCTCCTTGCTTCTCTTCCTGCGCCAGTGGAGGCTTGAACGCAAGAACGGCCCCCGCATCCCTCCCTTTGTCCACCCTAACGAAGACTCGGCCTTTGAGCCGATCAACGACCTGGATGACGATGACGCATTCGACGAGACGAACAAGACTGCCACGTACGGCGATGGCGGCGATGGTCGATACGGTGTAGCTCCCGCAGCCGGCACTACTCAGCCCAACGTTTCTTCATACGATAGGAGAGGTGCCAATCCCTTGGCAGACATTGAGGCGAGGTACGGCATGACCCCAGCTTACACTGCTGATCCATTCGCGGATGGACGTGCCGCAACTCCCGCCCACAGACCTTCGTACGACTACAACGCGTATGGAGCGGTGCCAGCAGGTTACGGCGCAGATCCCTACAACGTCATCAACCATCAGCTTAGCGCGGGAAGGACCAGCGAGCGCCCACCGCAGCTGCCTAGTTTAGGCTACGGCTACCACTGATGTATCTCAAGGCTAAGCTGCAAAGGAGAGGGCCCTCGCCTTCACACCGCTTCTGCGATCTCAGCAATAAGCGGCGATTCTCGCCCTGCTAGCGCCTTATGACACCACGCAATGAATCATTGCCGGTACTGGACATTCGATTTCTTTCACTGTATTCTACCCATTCCTCTGTTCACCTGTTTCCCTGTTCTTCATGTCTCCTCACTGTCTGGAATTACTTTTTGATTACTATGAGGCCTGATTGCGGACCTTTGTGAGCGATTCATTCAGCAACTTGGACTGAGCTGAACATTTGGACAGAACAGGACTCGTTTCGTGTGCTGGTCTGATGCAAATTTGAATAGAACGCCCTCTGTGACTTGTGCAAAGCGCGTCGAATCGTGGTTGAGCACACTTATAAATGTGCAATCCTCGACAGCTGCATCACAAGAATTGACACCACAACTAGACTTGACGAACGCACCACAACTAGACTTGACGAGCGCAGCCGACGACGCAGATGGCGAAAGTGTGACTGGTGCCACGAGAGGGGAAGGCCGCAAGAATTGCTCAAGGTGAGAGGCGAGTTCTCAGCGCTCGCCGCCGATCAAAAGTGTGTCTAAGGGGCCGACTAGGCCGTGCTGTTTCCCACACTTTGTAGCTCATCTTCTCATGTATTGATGCGTCGATGAAGTGATCACAAATAGGATCTCTCATAGATGCTTGGTGCCCGAACGAATGAGAGAGATCGGATATGTTGTGTCGCACTGAGATCGAGAACCGCTGCCAAGCTCGGTCATATCCGAAGAAGACATCATCTGTGGTCACGAGGAAGATAACATCCGGCATGCCCTTTCGGGACAAGCAACGACATCGCATGAACGCTGACGAACTCCTTCGCGACCTTATGATGCCGGATAGAGCGGAAAGCTGTGTGTGTGTTTGCTGCAGTCCATCGGGATGGGGACGCGGGGCAACGCTTGGTGATAAGGAAAGGGTGGACACATTTCATGCAACGGCAGCTTATCTCGAATAACGGCAATTGGTGGCGCCAGGTACGGGGAAGCGGACTTTGCTGACTCGATCTCACGACAAGATCAAGTGACCCTCTCGGTCTTTGATACCGAACTTGTACAGCGAGGGATGATGAGGATTGTGTGGGGTTGAGAGATAAATTCTCGGAGATGGCCGAAGTGGATTCACATCCGCCAAGTTCGATTGGCTACCGGCTTTGCGGATCTGCAGCGTGGTATGCACTGATCATCATCTCCCCTTGTCCTGTCATACATTATCTCGATGCAGACTGTGAGGGCTCGGTCAAGATAAGGAATGCAACCCCGCAAGAGGACTGACCATGATGAGATGGCCTCCCGGCGTAAGTATGAAGTCGCGCGAAGATGTCAGAGGCTACAGGTTGAGATGGCGACCTCGCGCTTTCACCGTGGGCTAGCTTCCGGCCGATATCCCGTCTTCCCGCGCCGATTTTGCTAGGGCAATTTTTTGATTTTTTTTCTTTCCCTTTCCCAGGCGCTGGCCTTTCTTCCAAAGCTATTTCTTGGTCGTGTGGTGTGACATGATTCGAAGAGATAACATAGTTTGCCCTTGACCATGCATGATTGCCGATCTGTCATTGGCTCATGTGCTCTTCCTGTTCCACTTTCGTCGCAGGTACACGCTCTTCTTGTCGAATGTGTGGCCCTAAAGACCGACTCTTGCGCACACTTGACCGAAAAGCCCCTCTTCTTTTCGGCTAGCTGGACCGTCCATATCGTTCATGAAGGCGTGCGACGAGTTGCAGCAAAGGAGCTCGCTTATTTGTGAAAACGAGTCTAATGGCGGACGAGCAGCTTTTCTTTGCATACTGTATTGGTTGTTGCGAATTTACCGAATTCAAAGTGCGACTTTGACTCGACAAGGTCTACGACCACGCGCTGGTCTGTCAGCGTCTTGAGAACCAGTTCGCTTGATGGCAGCCGAGCTTTTCACCACATGCAGATTTGAGGTGCCAAAATCCCAGCAAGCGAGGACGCAAAAGAATCTCGTCCTTGCTTCTGCCATTGCCTGAAACTGCATTCACCAAGAACAGACCGCTTTGATCCTTCCCGTGCCGAACGGATTCCACCGATAGAATCAATGTTTGTGACGAAGGGAAAGAATTCATACAGCTGAATTCATACAGCTTAGCGCAGTATTGTATGTACGAGGACAACGTTGAGAGTGTCCAACATGGCTGCTGCTGCTTCTTCTTCTTCTGATGCATCAGAGAGCAAATTCGGAAGAAATTCTTGACCTGAAACAGTGAAAATCGCAACTTCGCCCGTGACAGCCAGAATTCTAACAGACTGGGTTGGGCGCGTGCAAGTTTTGTTTGTGTCTCCGCTCTATCTCTTCAAATTTTTGCCTGCTTTCCACGTTCCGATTGAGTTGGATTGGCGAGCTGCCGGTCGTCGAGTTTCCGTTTGATTGCAACTGCACCAATACTACTGCAACTTGACTCGATCCGAACTGCTTGGCTTCCCTCCCCTAGCAATGCATCGTCTGCAATCTTAGCTTGCATAATGTCCATAGTGCACGATGTGGACTTGGACAAACACATCATTGTGCAAGATGCGATTGGAAGATGAATAAACGGGCCGGAATGAAGGAAGTAAAGTGGTGGATCCCGTCGGCTTTTCTTTTTTTATTTAATTAATTGATAAAAGTCTTCAATCTTGCCTGTCAACCAAGCGACACAAGACAGAGCTTGAGTCGAGCTTGAGTGCGTTGAACAAAATACAAAAAAAAAAAGATCGGTTCCAACGGCGCTGAAGCCGCTGTCGCCGCCCTCGACTGGTTTCCTGTTGGTGGCGGCATGGTGTCTAGCTTTTTCGTCCTCCTCATCCTCGCGAGATAGGCTCGCTGCTCTCTCCTCTCTTGCAGCCCATACTATGCTCGTAGGCCAGCCAACTCTCATCCGAACTTCCTCTTGTGTCCCTCCTGCTGTAGAAGAGAGGCAAAGGGTCCTCCAATCGGTCTTCGTCTGTGCCCTCCGTCCGAGCTCTGTTGGATATATGTGCAGGAGCGAATAAGCCGATCTCTTTCTACAATAGGTCTTCCGTTGCCACTTCTACCCGCCTCCGCACCCTGCAACATCCGTTCTTCTCCTTCTCCATTCTTCCCGCCCTTCACCTTCTCCCACCACCTCAACACCCCACCCCTCCTTCCCCGCTCTTCATAGGCACTCGAGTCTTGATTGACTTCGAGCTTCCGGATTCCTCTACCTTCACTCGGAGAGCTTCTTCATAGACGTGTAGACTTCACTATCGTACTCGAATACGTTCAGAATGGGTGTTCCTGAACTCATCAACAGCCTTAACAGGGCTGTAGCCACCTCTCCCGTTGGCTACTACTTCCGACTCGATGGATCCGGTCACCCTCTCTCCCGGCCTGGCTCGCGTTTCCTCACCGAGATTCGTGCCGGTCTCGTCACCTTCGCTGCCATGGCCTACATCCTCTCGGTCAACGCCAGCATCTTGAGCTCGTCCGGTGGTCCTTGCGAGTGTGCACACACCGCTGAGGACCCTACTTGCGCCAAGGATGACGCCTTCCAGCAGTGCACTGCCGTCCTCAACCGTGACTATGTCTTCGCCACCGCTATCGCGGCTTGCGTTGGTTCGCTTTTGATGGCTCTCTTCGCCAATATGCCTCTTGGTCTCGCCCCTGGTCTTGGTGTCAACGCCTATTTTGCCTTCACCATCGTCGGCACCGCCGGCACTGGTATTATTCCTTACAGTCAGGCTCTTTCCGCTGTCTGGCTCGAGGGCTGGATCTTCTTCTTCCTCTCGCTCTTCGGTATTCGTCAGTGGCTCGCTCGCCTCTTGCCCCACAGCATCAAGCTTTCCACCGGTGCCGGTATCGGTATCTTCCTTGCCTTCATTGGTCTTGGTCCCAATGGTCTCGGTGTTATCGGCGGTGATGCTTCCGACCTTGTCGCCCTCGCCGGTTGCCCTGCTCAGTACGTCGACCCTGAGACTGGATACTGTCTGAGCCACAAGCTTCAGAACCCTGCTCTCTGGCTCGGTGTCATGGCCGGCGGTATCTTGACCGCTCTCATGCTCCTTTACCGCGTCAAGGGTGCCTTCCTCATCGGTATCCTGCTTGTCTCCATCATCTCGTGGCCTCGTAACACTTCCGTCACCCTCTTCCCCCACACCCCTGCTGGTGACAGCGCCTTCGACTACTTCAAGCAGGTCGCCAATTGGAACGGTCTTGGCATGCTCGGTCCCAAGAACATCGACTGGACTGGATACGGTAACGGCAAGGTCTGGTACGCCCTCATCTCGTTCCTCTACATCGACTTGCTCGACACGACCGGTACTCTCTACGCCATGGCAAGCCATGCTGGTCTCATGGATGCCCGTACCGGTGACTTTGAGGGCTCTTCCGCCGCTTACCTGTCCGACGCTGTGGCCATCTCGATCGGCTCGCTCGTTGGTTGCTCGCCCAACACTGCTTTCGTCGAGTCCGCCTCAGGTATCGCCGAGGGTGGTCGCACTGGTATCACTGGTCTCATGGTCTCGTTCATGTTCTTCCTCTCGCTCTTCTTCGCTCCGATCTTTGCCTCCTTCCCGTCGTGGGCGACTGGTTCCACTTTGGTTATTGTTGGCTCCATGATGGCCTCGAACACTGCTCAGGTCAATTGGTCGTACGTCGGTGACGCCATCCCCGCGTTTATCACCATTGTCGGTATCCCTCTCTTCTTCAACATCGCCTATGGTCTTATTGCTGGTATCTGCTGCTACATTGCGCTCAACGCCATCCCCTGGCTCATCATCAAGGCCACCCGCGGTCGTGTCGTCCCCGACGGATGGGACACTATGAAGGAACCTTGGGGCGCACGCATGGTGTCTGCCAACGACGACTCGACCGGTATCTGGGCCATCCTCCCTCCTTGGATGCGCAAGCTCATGGGCGGCAACTTCAAGTTCTGGCAGATGACCGATGACGAAATCGAGTTCTACCTCGAGGGTCGTCGTGAGACTCAGCGTCTGGCTCAAGAGAGGCAGGAGCAGATTGAGAACGAGAGGAATGCAATGTATGGCCAAGATGACGTTGAGGCTGGTCGCGCGTCCATGTCGTCCGGTCACGACGAGAAGCACTCGCAGGGCTCGCCGGCGTTTGACCCCGTCGAGGTCCCTCACCAACCTGTCTCTGGCCAGCGTCAAGAGACCGGTACTGCTCTCTAAAAAGTGGGCAGCGTTTTGCTAGGTCTCGATGATAGGTCTTGCTGTATTTCTTTCACTTCCTTTCGCTTGGGCTTTTGTTCATTATCTTTGCTACGTTTTGTTGTATACGCAGTCAAGCTGCTCTTTCTTTACACACTAATACCATCATTTGTTCTCAGTCACACAAGATTGATGTGTGGAATGCTTTCGACGATCGTTCATTGATGTATAAGCGAAGCGTAATTGTATCGTACAATATCTACATGTCTTCTATCAAGCCTCTACCCCAAGCCTGGCCAGCACCGCATCTGCCTGCGCCAACGCAGTCTGCGTCTCCTTCTGCACCTTCACCTCATCATCCTCTTCCTCTTCCTCACCCTCACTGCCCTGCTCATCTTCCGCTAATGCCTTCTTGATTTCGTCCAACGCTGAACACCACCTCATATTCGCTGTATCTGTAATATATCCGCCGCCAGGACCGGGGACCATCTTCTTCTGCTTCTTGACAGTCGCCTTCTTCACTTCCGTGGGCACGGCATCGTCGGCTGCGGCTGCGGCGGACTGGAATGCCTCGGCCAAACCCCATCGCTTCAGCGTTCCTTCGCCGATCGTGTCGTTCCTCGCTGATCTGCTCTTGCGCAACGACCCAGCGAGGGGCGAAGTGGGTCCGGTCTTTAGCGTCTGCTGCTTCACCGATGTCCGACGCGAGGCTTTGCCTTTGGCTACGAAAGCGGCGAAATCACGCTGATCCTCGACCGTTCCGCAGTTCGAACACGTATGCGAGCGAGTGGCTGCGTGGCCTGCGAGCTGGCGATCCACATCTTCTGCGCTAGTGTCTCCTTCCTCCACCTCCTCCTCGGTCGCTTGAGTGTGCAATCTAGCATGATCCGATTCGCGCTGCAATCTCCTCTGCTGACGTTGAATATGCATTTCCTCAAAATCGAGCTTGGGAATCGCCTCCGGTACGGGCTTGCGCGGAGAACGGGACTGGTTGCTCGCCACACTCGGCGAATGCTTCAGCGTCGAAGCAGGGAAGAATGTGCGAGGGAAACCGTTAAATGTCGCCTGCTTCTTCAGCGGCGAGACGGAGAAGCTCTTGGTGGCTCTGAGCCCGCCTGAATATGTGCCGTTGGGGGAAGTTGGTCGTGAGGATGTCCTCGGTGGTGTGTTGGGACATGCTAGCGAGCGTAAGGAAGCGATCGATACGGGACGCGACATGTTTGTCACATACTGGAAGGGGACGTGACGATCTGGGCTGAAGTCGTCAAAGTTGTTCGTAGTTCGCCATCCTGGCAGGTCAGAGACGGTGTCTTCGGATCCTTCTCCACGCTGGTCGCGGATCTCAGCAATGAAGTGGTCTTTCGAAGGTGATGCAGGCTCCATCTTAGGAGTGCCAACAGAAGGCCCCGGCTGAAACCGGAAAGAGTCAGTCGAGCCTTCCAACGCAGCCGCTACTGCCCGCATCGAGTCGGAGTCAGGGAGCGAGACGGCCATCGCTCGCTTCTTCAACGGCGTCATAGCCCCTTCGTCGCTCTGTGTGGGCTCGTGCGGTCGTGTTGGGAAGCTCGTTGGTGGAAGAGGAACGTTATCGAGACTGAGATAGTCATCCTCGCTAATATCTGGGATGTTGTGCTGATGCAGCACTGAGGTCTGATGTCTACCCCTCGCTTTCCTAATTGATGCCATATCTCCCAGGGGCTTGTCATCCTTGACCGCCAAGTCAGAAGAAGAGCTCGATGACTCTGGAAGATCAGCAAAGTCTGCTGAGCTGACTGGAGGAGCTCGTGCGATGAGTTTTGCGCTGGCGCTGCAACCACTCCTCTTGAGGCTTAGCGAACGCTTGATACGTCCAGTCTTGCTACCAACACTCAAGCTTCGCATCGCTCCTGGAGTGTTTGGATGACATGGAGGCGCAACAGGCACATCATCGAGCACCAGATCGCGTGCTTCCTCATATTCGCTTTCTTCCACGTCGTGCGAGGAAGGCTGCCTGTCTTCGAAGTCGGCGGTGTCTTCACCTTCAACCACCTCTTGCGCGTACAAAGGTTTTGAATATGCGTCCTGGGCAGGAGATGAAGGGAGTGTGTCGGTGATGTTTTGCTCAGCGAGCTTGAGGAGACCTTTCTCCTCGGTCAGCGGTGTGACTGCGGCAGTGGATGTAGAGGACTCCGGAGTATGCTGGAAGATGTTTTGAGCCTGGAGGCGGTGGATGGCAGCGTTCTCGCCTCTAGCGTTTCTGGGCAGCGAGTCGAGGGCATGCTTGGACCGACAGCCAAAGAAGCCGCCCTTCTTCTTCTTCTTGGGTGGCGTGACCATGGAAGCCGACGCTGAGGCCAGCTTGGTCGGCATTGTTGTGAACTTCGAAGGTGATGCAGGGAGATGGATGACGGTTGGGACGAACGTGGAGATGGTGGATGAGAGACAAGTCCAAAACCTGAGCTCAGAATTGGAGAAGAGCAGCTGGTTAGGGGTTTTGCCAGCGATCAACACGAAGCTCTAACGACTTTGCTGCACACGGTTCCTTGCAGAGTAGCTAAGAAAGAGGGGCGTGGGCGAAATTAGAGTAGGCTGTGCGGCGGGTTATGGCTCATTTCGAGTGGGATGAACTCCGATGGTGAGTTAGCGTCACTGAGTGCATTCAAGAAACGCCGGTTCGACAGCCGGTCAAGCTAGATTAGGCAAGTGTACAAGCGCTCAGGGACCAAGGGGAAGCATGAAGGTGGATGCTTCTGCATGCATGCACAAGCGCTGTTCTGACCGATCTACCCTGCAGCCGCTCCAACTTTGCCCTCTCTCTTGAATCCGTTCTTGGCACACACTCTTATGCACCATGAGCACAGCTCAGCGGAAGACTGCCAGACTCGCCACTGCCACTCGTATGGCTATCTGGGAGGTGTTCGGAGCTGCGTTGTGTATTCAAGCTGGTGCTCGTTGTACAAAGCACACGAGCTGTCAAGTTTGGCTTCGCATATGCAAACGAGACTCAGGGGCTCATCATGATTTCAAAAAAGCAGCATCAAAACACGGAGAAATTCAATTTACTGTACGCTGGTGTCTTGAAAATTGGATTTTGGCTCAACCCCGAGTCCAACACCAAAACGTCGTCATGCAGCTATTTCCAAATTGAGAAAAGTCGGCGAATCGCGATTCCAGTCTAAATCGGGCAAGCTTCATCGGCATTGCTTCGGGCCGGAGTCGGGAAGGCTTACGCTTTGTTCACTGCGTCTAACTCCGCTGATTGTCTGCTCACAATCACCTTCATTCTTCTTCGATCTCACCTCTGTACTGAGGTCCTTTCCTCTTCGTCACCTTGCGCACTTCGGCAAACACAATCATGCCGGTCAATCTCATCAACGACAACTCGACAGTCCAGCTTGAGCTGCCAAAGTCGAAAGCCTCGGCAGAGATCCGACTTTTCGGCGCTACCGTCACCTCATGGAAGGCTGCGGGTGGAAGCGAGCGACTCTTCCTCTCTTCCAAAGCCGCACTTGATAGATCTGCGGCTATTCGAGGTGGGATTCCGCTCGTCTTTCCCGTCTTTGGCTCGCCTAAGGATCACGCTGATGCACCGGAGCTCATCAAGAAGCTGAGCAAGCACGGATTCGCGCGTGATCACGAATGGTCCATCTCCACTCACGTGCCTCGCATCGATGAGGAAGACAAGGCTGCCGTCACGCTTGAGCTTCGCACTTGCAGCAAACCTGAGATCAAGGCAGTCTGGCCATTCGAAACCCTTCTTCAATATACAGTCACTCTGTCGCCAAACTCACTTCACTGCGAGTTCAAGGTGAACTATCTCGACGGCGAGGGAGAGATGCCCTTCCAAGCCCTCCTCCACAATTATTTCCTTGTTCCCGATGCTACAAAGGCTTCCGTGCAGGGTCTTGAAGGTCTCTTCTACATCGACAAGGTTCTTGGCGGCGAAGAAAACCAGGTAACCTCGGACAATTTCACCCTCGACGCTCAGCCTATTGACCGCGTCCACGTCGGCAAACCCAAGAACGCTTCCGCTCAGGACAAGCCAAGAGACGTCAAGCTCGTCTACAACGCTAGCCTGCTACAAGACCCTTTGGGCAGGATGGGCAAGGGTGTTGAAGTAACAAGATCCGCAACGCTCAAGGATACTGTGGTGTGGAATTGCGCAGAGGAAGGAGGCAAGGCAATCGGCGACATGGAAGCAGGTGGATGGAAAAAGTACGTCTGTATCGAGCCAGGTGCGGTTCATGGTTTCGAGACAATCAACAAAGGACAGAGCTGGATCGCAGAACAGACTTTGACGGCATGGTAATGGAAGTTTGGCTATTTCTTTGCTCGAATACCTATGACTCCTTTTGCGAAAGAGAGGTCCTGGATTGTGCGTAGCGTTTTTTTGCTCTGTATGAGCTCGATGCGGCCTTTGTCTGTGGTGATGTTGCTAGTTTGGGACGAGTCGGCGTCGTCTGTGATGCCGAGCGCTAGACGTCGTGCGGCTCGTCGTATGCGCTCTCTGAAGCCTGGTGGGCTGTCGAGCGACCTCCATAATGGGTGTGAGTCCGCATTCTGGTCATCACTGTGTGAGTTGTCCGAATGGGCATCGGTATCCTTGCCGCCCGACTCACGTGTTTTGCTCTGTCCGGCAGGCGTCGGTATAGATGCGCTTGAGAGCAGTCCTGTGATTCTATCTTGCACATCCTCCAGTGTTGACAATTGATTTGAACCACGTGGACGTGCCAGTTCCATCACGACTGCCTCGACAAATGCCTCGACGTCCACCACAACAACAAGCTCCCCTTTCCCCTCATCGAGTGTCTCTGTCTGGACGCCGGCGGCACCCTCTAGATCGCCCAGCGCGCTATCTGCCTTGAACTTGACAACCACTCTCCCTGGTCGCGTGGTACGACATCGATCCGAACAGTATTTGATACCCGCCCAGTCCTTGGCCCACTTTGCTCTCGGTGTGATGACTCTCCCACAAGTCAAGCAAGCTTTTGGAGAGAGATCCGCGACGCTTACCTTGGCTGATGAGGTGTCTTCTTCTTCGGAGTGCGATGCTTCGGCGGCCGCGAGCGCTCGTGCTGACTTTCGTGCCATGAGAATTCCTCTTCTTGCTGGAGTTGCTACAGTTCCAACGACGAATTTCGAGATGCTAGGTCGAGCCGTTATTGCTGAGAACGATCTAGCTTGACCACTCAGGAAAGAACGAAGCATACGATGCTACTGATGTGCCAAATAAAGCGGGATAACGAGGCATCGTGATAGTTGCAAGGAAACTTGTTAGCATTCGATGTGCTGCGAAGAAAGTTGCAACGGTATCGTGTAAGCGACATGTTTGAGCTTTCATGTTTTAGCCGAGCTGCCGTTTTACTTCCTCCACAAGACCGAACGGACAATAATCAGGCATCACAGAATCACTTTACCAATCTCAACCGTTGGTGGTTGCATTCGTCTGATTCTTTTCTCACGATACACAGTCAGCGTGAAGACGACGCAGCAGAAAGAGCGCAACAAAATTGGCATTTATACAAAGGTTCGATGCTAAGCTCCCGATTCCGGAAGTAAGGTTCTGATCCCAAGGCACGCTCAAAGGTTGAGACCGACATCCCAACCCATTTCCTCCATCGTCCAGCCGAGCACGGTGCCCTTCTCCGTGTCAAAAACGAACTTGTTAAGCCTCGTAGACCTCTTGGGATCCTTCGAGATGTTGTTGATCCTCTCCATCTCTTCATTGCTAAGCTTGAGGAGGGTGATGTTCTGCTTCATTCTCTGCTCGTTTGTCGACTTTGGCGCGACAGAGACGCCACGCTGGACGTTCCAAGATAGCGCGACGTTAGCAGCTGTCGTATTGTGCGCCTTAGCAATCTCGTTAAGATCCTTGTCCTCGTGGATACGCTTGTCGTACTGACCAAGCGGGCTATAAGCGGTAACATGGATGCCTTTCTGCTTGCAGTACTCGACATTGTCGTGGTCGGGAAGGTAGGGGTGAGACTCGATCTGGTTGACTGCCGGAACGACCTTTGCGGTCTTGAGCAAGATGTCGAGGTTCTTGGGGCTGAAGTTGGAGACGCCGATTGCCTTAACTTTGCCTTTGTGAGAGTTGAGGAAAATGTCCTCCATCTTGGCCCAAGTCTCGTTGAAGGTAGGTCCAAGATGCTTCTGGTGCTCGAGACCGAAGCTCTCACCACCTCCAAAGTTGCCGTCGCTCTTGGTGAAGCCCTGAGGCCAGTGCAAAAGCCACAAGTCGATGTAGTCGGCGTCAAGCTTCTCGAGAGATCTCTCGAACTCTCCAACTACATCGTTGACTCCTCCTGGGCGGAGCTTGGTCGTGATGAACAGCTCAGACCGAGGCTGTCCAGACTGACGAGCAGCTTTGCCGACCTCGGTTTCGTTTTGATAACCGGTAGCCGTGTCAAGGTGGCAATATCCAGCTTTGTTGATGGCGTGGACAAGGACTGTAATGAGCTCCTGATCCTGACCATTGCTGCCCGGAGACCCTTGCCACAGGCCCATTCCGACAGAAGGAATCTTAGTCCCGGTGTTGAGAGTGAAGTGAGGAATATCGGCCATTTTGAGAAGACACGGAACAGTGATGATGTTGCAGAAAGAAGAACTAGTTTCGATGGCGAAGACCGTGAAAATCGATGAAAGAGGTGGAAGGTATGCCGCTCCAATTGCTACCTCTCTCCAATTGGATCGGCGAGCGTACTCCTTCAGATTGTGCATCATGTCGACTCAGCCTCACAAGTAACCTGGCACACCATGTGAACAGTTTTCCCGGTCCGTGCACGTCATTCAACGTCATACGGCAGAGCATAATTCGCTGGCTCGCGTCTCAAAATTCGCCGAAATGCATTGCCGTCACGGTCTCATACCGTGCTGCCGAACTGTGAACAACACAACGACGATACGCTCGAGTTGTCATGATGGTGACGCTATAACAATCTCTACGACATGGAAGTAATGACTTTGAATTCTATGGGGTCCTAGGAAGTGGCATAGGCACCAATACTGTTCATCCAGCCACCGCTACTTCCAAACAACCCGACGATGCGACCACCTTTGTCTGCCGACTCGAGCACTCTGAGTGACCCGCCGCTCGCATTTCCCCTCAAACCGCTCGTCATTCCGCTTCGCAGCACAATCTCAATGGCGTCGATCCAGGCTCCAGCTCTGACGTGGATCTTTTGAACCGAGTCTCCAGGCGACACGTTGAATCGGTAAGGCGACCCACCGCAAGGACCAAAGACAGCCCTCGCGCCATTCACGTAATGGAACTGTAAGCCGTCCAGCGCAGCCCCGCTGAAAATGTCGATGGCGCTCAGCTGTTCCCGTGAAGCATCATCTCGTTCATGCGGGAAGATGAGTTCCCACTGTCGATCTCCATCATGGACTTGTCCATGAGGCACAGTTTTGATGACGGAACGGCGAGATGGATCAATCCCAGCAACGGTAATAGGCCGAGCGATGCCGTTCTTGCGGAAATCGTCTAGCTCTGCCTGTCGCATGTTACACGCCACGGCGTTGAGCTTCACCCGAGGTGACCCTTGATGAGTGACGTCGAAGCCCACGAGCCCGCTGAGATACGATGCATCGATCAGTGTCTCCCTCGGCGGCATTACCGGTCCCTGATTTGCAGACGGCAAGTTCAGCCATTCGACGTGCGTCTTGTACTCGCCATTCACTTCGACCTCTAAAGCTCCGATTCCAGAGTCGCACTTCAACAGCGCGCCACGAGGCGTGCTCCTCCAACTTGGCGAATTGTCGTTCCATCTCACCCACGTCGCCTGATCATTGCCGGTCAAATACGGCAAAGGCGGGTCGGAAGAGATGTGGAAGCATGGATGCCAACGCGCTCTCACGGCCTGGGCACGGTGAATGTGGTTGTGCTTGTCGTCGTTGCCTTCGTGAATTGGTGCAAAGTATCGACCGTTGGGAACGCCATTGCGATGGCAGCCTGGCTCACGAGTCATGAATGCCCGATTGAACTCGACGTAGCCCCTTGCCATGAGCCCTGAAGGCCAGTGAGGATTATTTAAAGCATGCCCTGCTTCGTGGAAGAAGGCTCCGGAGCCAACGTTGAGAGTCTGCCACGCTGTCGGACACTCGTTCAGATCGTTGACGCAACAAGACTCGTCAGTCGGCTCAGTATCGAGGAACGCTGCCGTGATGCCAGAGAGTGAGTTGGGGGCTGCCCATAGCCAGTGACTACCCATCACTCCGTGCGAGAGGCTTCCTGGTCCACCCGCACCCAAGGCAGCATGAGCGCGGATGAGGCGCATCTTCGGATCGTACATTGTGTCCAATGTTAAGACGGCTACAGGCGACCAATGGAGCTCTTTCGGTGTGGACGGGTCGTGCAGTGCCTCTGCAGCGAAGGAATGCATCGCTCCACCGTTTCGAGCATTGTCCTTCTGTTGAGCGTTTTCGGGATCGCGGAACTCGCGAAGTGTGTGTTTTGACTTGAGCAGATGGATCCTCGGAAGCAGCTCTAGACAGCGTTTGCCTCGGGCAGTAGATCCAGGAGTAGGGTCAGAATACGCATCGTCGAGTTGGAAAGCTCGACGTCCCATGCCGTGTCGGCGCATCTGCTCTGCGTGGAAAGCCTGCCATAGATACGCTTGAAGAGCGATCCGTCGCATGACTTCAGCGATGCCCCCAGCTCGGAGGGTCTCCCTTTTCGGACCTGGAGGAGCGTCGACAATGGCTCGATCTTTGTCGTTGACAGCCTCAACGTTTCCATGTGCATTGTGGAGATCGAGCCTGTCCATAGCCTTGTTCAAAAAACGAGACATCCTATCGCCTTTACTCGATGTTTCGGCTTGATTCGGCTTGCGCGGGACAATAGGCGGTTTGCGACCGTCATTCTGCCACACGGGCGAGTCACTGGCAGCAACAATTGCAAGATGAAGCGGTGGTATAGTGGGTGATCTATCGTATTCGACGGTAAGAACTTCGACGCCTTCTTGCTTTGATGCGGAGATTTGCCAAGTGAAGACCAATTCGTTCGGCCCTGGCGTGAGAGGCACCAGCGCCTTGAAGTATCCGCAGTTGATCTCCCATAAGTGTTCTTTGAAGCCTGATCTCGGGTCGCTGGTTACGATGATGGTACCGTTGGTCTGGCGTGGGCCTATTGTGCCCTCAACAATGAGAAGGCGAGTGTAAACTGTCTCTCCAGGGTGGATGTTGGTGAAGCGAATGGAAGCCTGCCCGTCCGAATGAGCAGGTGGTCTTGGGGGTATTGCTGGAGGAGGCGGCATCTTTGGCAGATCTAGAGACCGATAGCGCGCCTGCGTTTCGGACTGCTGAGGAGGGCGATGACGGCGCAGGAGGTGAGGAAACTGCAGAAGCGGAAGAAAGCTTGACGAGAAACGGCTCGCTCCTGATCGTCTGTACGAGACGAGCTGAATATACGGCGCAAGTTCGGTAAAGGCATGACGTGTGCCACCGCAAGAGGATGGTGAAGGTGGTAGGAACGACTGCGATGGTGTTCAAGAAAAAATATGTTGTTGATAGCTGGCCCAAGCGGGAAGCCACGAGGCTGCAGCTCGGGAGTAGAGCCATGCGCGGGTTTTGGGAAAAAGGGTCCTTCTCCGTGGAGCTTAAAATTTGATTCTTCTCGATATCTGCACCGTCTCTCTTCGATTCGCTTTTGCTTCCATCATCGACTATGAGAGCGCAGGATTCGTTCGACGATGGCGCCTCGAGCTCATCCTCATCGAGCAGCCTATATGGAGAAAATGGGCGTCCTCACTCCCCGACGTCGCTGTTCGAAGACTCTCTCTTTTCACTTTTTTCGCACAACCAGCCAGCGCACGGTGATCCAGGCGACACTTGCAAGTACACGCATCCCAATCTTCCGCCACGATACATCGCATCTTCATCTTCACTACCGAAACAGACAACACTGAGATACAAGATCGCGCAGAACAGTGGAACCAACACGAAGCTCTTCGCCCATCATCAATGGGATGCAGGGCTCTATCTTGCAGATCTGATCGCAGAAGACAGCTCGGAGGTAGCACAAGGCAAGCAAAGGGAGATCAGCTTCGTCGACGTTCGCGACAAAAGTGTCGTAGAGCTCGGTGCCGGAACAGGGCTTCCTGGTCTGGTAGCTTGCGTTATGGGCGCAAGGAAGACGGTCATCACCGACTACCCTGATCCGCACGTCATTGACAACCTGCAGGGGAACCTCGATCTCGCTCTTCTGCCAAGCGGGCGCCGGAAAGGTAAGGAGTCGGACCGAGAGCTCGATCAGTGCTATGCACAAGCAAGAGGGAAAGTCGAGGTGCTGGGGCTTGGCTGGGGCAACGACGTCGAGGAAGCTCGAGTACTTCATGCATCAGGCGATTCGGGTCCAGGGACGGGCTACGACCTCGTGTTAGCTGCTGATGTTCTCTGGGTCTCTTCAGCCCATCCTTTGCTCATTCACTCAATTCGCAAGCTTCTCAAACGAGACCGCAAAGCGAGATGCATATTGATAGCTGGCTTCCACACAGGTCGGCCAGCAGTTAGACGCTTCTTCCTCCAGCTCGCGCAGCCAGCAGACGAGAGCGATTCGACGCTGGAAGATGGTAGAAGAACAGGCATTGTGCCCGACTGGGAAGAGGGGAGATTTGGCGGTATCTGGGAAAGGAGTATTGACGGCTCAACGCGTGCATGGTCAGCAGGTGCAGTGCCTCGGAAGGCAGACTATGACACCGGACTCGCTTCAAAAGCACTCAAGCAACAGTCTGCGAAAGAGCAGGAAGAGGAGATGGGCGACATTAGCGACAGAGGAAGTTGGGTAGTCGTTGCCTCGCTCAGGTGGGCTGACCTTAATTGATCAGCAGAAAGACAAGATTCAATCAAATCACACTGACACGCCAATTCGAACAGTCTGAAAGAATCCATTAGACGGAGCTATATGAGAAGGGGTATCTGCATCGTACAAAGCATGCTAGGACATGATCAGGCGTTGTCGCGGTTCTTTTTATCCTCAGCCTCACGAATAGCTTGGTTGCCATCCTTGGCCTCGTCAAAATTGTAGAAGGGGAAGTCGAGCAACACTGTCGACTTGAGCCACTTTGGCAGACGCTTGTAAAAGCCGTTGGGCAGGGGGAAGAGGAGCGAAGTGCGGTTGCGGAAAGCCTTCATCCTCTCCCATGGATCGGTCTCCTTCTGGTCGTGCCATGGCTCCAGACCCTCAGCTTGCTTGTCAGGACCGTGAGACATAAGGAAATACTTCTGCTGACTGGGCTTCTCGGCAAGTGGGATACCAGAGAGGAAGAGCAGAAGGGCCATGGTGATGAGGGGCGAGAAGATGGAGCCGTAGAGGGCATCGTGACCGGGCTTGGATGCTTCGGTCGAGTTGCCGAGAGCTAGCAGCCAAATGCCCCACCAGAGCATGATCTCACCAAAGTAGTTGGGCCTTCGAGAATACTTCCAAATACCAGCATCGGTAATGGCGCCCTTTGGAGGCTTCGTGACCGATTTGAACCTGTACTTCTGGATGTCCGCGAGCGCCTCAGAGATGAAGCCAACAGCGAAGAAAATGATGCCGACAACATCCTTTCCATTACCAAACCTGGCGTTGCCTCCTCCATTTGCAGGGACGCTGCTGTTGGGCGAGTTGAGCACGGTCACCGGCATGGTGATAGTCCAGATCCAAATGAGCTGGAAGGTCCAAAATCCGGCAAAGCTGAGAGGCTTGGATCGCATCTCGTCGAATCTGGAGTCACCGCCCATTTTGATCATGCGGAAGAGCTGGAAGGCACCGAGACGGACACCCCAAACAATGACAAAGATGCTGGCGATGACATTGCGTGCGTAATACTGGTCTCCGCAGCAGAGAGTGAAGATGGCGAGGAAGATGGCGTTGGCAGCAGACCAGAAGTCGGTGATGGTGTCGATCTGAAGGCCAAATGCGATGGCAAAGCCAAGTAGCTGCCAGCCGAGAGAGATGAGGAAGGTGATGGAGAGGTAGAAATTGTCGAGGACATAGACTACCATCTTGGGCTAGTTGCTGCCCGCTGAGGACTCGATATGGATGCCAGACTCGATGTTGTGGTGTTGGAACAAAGCAAGTAGTCCAATGTAGAGACAGAAATGTGGTTGGGACGATAACAACGAATTTGATTGCGAAGCAAGGTCGCGTTTAAGAAGTGTTGATCAACGACCAAGGTGATTCAGCTCTTAGCTCAGGGTGGCATCAAACAGGGTCGCGAGAGAAGCTCGGCTTGTCATAGTTCGGCAATGCTCACGAAGCAAGTCAGCCGTTCGCTTGTCCAACGTCACTTTTCTTTCTTGGCTCGTAGCCAAAGTGGAGGCTGAAACGGAAATTCCTCGGCTTGGTCACCTCTGTCTCGAGATCTTGACTTGGCTTCCTGCCTGACTTTCCACGGAAGGCTCTCATTCGAGCGCCACCAACAATCATGCTTGCCCTTTGCCGTGGTCAATCAGATTCGTGTGACGATGAAAAGTGTGTATCGAGCTTCTGGCACCAAGTTTATACCCTGATTCATCCTGTAAAGTGTCAGCCCGAACGTCAATATGAGCTCCGCGGTGTCGCGAGCAAGCTTTGATAAGCAGGAGGTGTCCCATACGCGGTAAAGCGGAAATCGGAATTCGGATTCGGAGAAATGACGCACATCAACATACACCACTATGACTGCCTCCTGTCAGGTACAGCAAATTGCTACAGACCCTTCTTGCATTCATCGTTGCTGTGTCTAATGTCTAATGTCTGCATCTACAATATCATATCGGCGTCTTACACTCTCGAAAACGCCTAGCCTTTCCATGGGAGATCCTAGGGTTGTCAGTCAAGCAACTGCGCTGGAATTACCTGGGTTGGCAGCCAGACGCCCCTTTCATCCGCTTCAGCTTTCTGAACCCTGACGTAGCGCTCATTCTTCCCATCATCGGCACCGTCCCTTGACGCGAATGCTCCATACGCGCACCAAGTCCGCCCATCTGGACCGGTGAATAACGACCCCGATCCAGGTCCGTACACTCCCTGGCTGCTATCACTTGCCAAAATGGGTTGCGCCCTTTGGTACCATTGGCTAGGATCGAGCGGGTCTTGGTCTACGTCGATATAGAGCAACCTCGTATTGTAGTTGGACTGATAAAAGTTGCCCTCTGCATACATCAAGTTAAGCGTCCGGGACCCATTCACCTTATTCTCGTAGATCCAGCTCGAAGGCGACTCCGTGTTGACACCGTATGAGACGAGATTAGTGATCGGTCCAATCGCTCTAGCTGGGGCGCCCTTCTGGAGCTGTACGATTTGAACGAATTCATGATTAGACCATGTGAGGTACGAATTACCGTTAGGATGAACAATGACATGCGGGTCGTAGCCTGTCAAAGGTGTGCCGTCCTCGCCTAGAATCCTGCCAAGATCGGTATAATTGCCAAGAGGGTCGGTTGTGTCCGAGATGAGAGCACGCATTGTGTCGTCTTGAATCGCTGACACGGTATAGAGGAATTTGTCGCCGTACTGGACCACATCTGCAGCCTCCGTGCCCACGCCTTGAGGGTAGTCCACATCCGAGTATGTATGAATGGCATACTTCTTCGACTCGTCCCTATAGATGTCGTTGAGATTGTCGCTCGCTCGAAGAAAGACCTTCATCCCAAAATCCACGTCAGTGACCATGTAGAACGGAGCCCCATTGCGAGTAATGGTCAAAAACTGTGGATCAAATCCTTCTCCGAGCGAGTTCTGCACGCCAGGTGCGAGCGCAGGTGCCAGACCTGAAGCATCCTCCGTGATGTTGTCGCTCCCTGGAGCCCCTGAGCCACGTTGCCTTGCTGCAGGACCGAATTGTCCAAAAGGGACGTCCTTAAAGGGTGACCAGTAGCCATTCGAGCTTGCTTCTTGGACGATCGTCTGCCGACTTAATGGCCTTGCAAACGCGACCTGTGCAATAGCTATGGAGCCCAAGATGGAAGCCAAATGTACTAGCATCACCATCGCAATTCAGGTCTTTGATACCGTGCTCCAGGCAACGGCTCAGAGGTGGAGATCTGTGTACGATTCTCTTTAAGAGCTACGTACACTCCCTCATCTATATATGTGATTGCGAAAGCTTCCTTGGCGCCAACGCAGACGGATTTCTAAGATCTATGTCACATCCCTGTTCCGGTGCCTGGACCCTTCTGTTCGGGGAGAATCAACATCGAAGGGCCTCACCGGCAGATCTTGGCACCACTTTCGGCCTAGCCTCGGACTCAGCAGTCAAGGCATATGGATTCCGGTCTGAGAAAACCGCCGCCTCAAAGTCTCTAATCAACGCAGCGAGTGGCAGCTGAGCTCCAATCATGGAAAGAGCATCGATATCTCGGGAGAATTGTGAAAGTGATATGTCACGTCTTGCGTATATCAGTCAAAATCTTTGTTCAGTTAACACCTCTTGACTTTAATCGACTTGAGATCTTGCACGAGCACTCGCTTCTCTTCCCACTCGCTGTATGTCCGTTCGGCAGACACTGTGAAGGCCATGAGAGAGATGAACGCTGTATCACGATATCTCATGGTGCAAGGGTACGACCTAACAATGCATAAATTTGACAAAGGAGACCAACACTTTCCAATCTACGCGCCTTGCATGCAAGCGCGTGTCACAGTGAGCTCAAATTTGTTGCTCAGTCAGAACCGGCCGGGTCTCCCTGCGGTGTCTATTTTATGAATGAAAAGGGATCCCGCTCCTTTCCTTAGCCCTTCGACACCAACACATGCGATTCTAGCAGCATACATGACGACTGCATAGCTAAAGCGCCACCACCGACAAGATGAACACAGGCTATGGTATGCCTTCACGGCGTCGCTTGCGTGGACCTTTGCACCCACGCAACCGTCCACTGCCCGCTTCCTTCGAGGACGGCATGCACCAAGACCAGGATCAAGCGACATCTAGCATGCCTCCGCCTTCCACCACACCTTCAAGCAAAAAGCGCGAATGGACCTCCACTATCGGTCGTGGCGGTCTTGGATCGCTTCCATGGGAGCAGATGGGCCCCTCCTCGTCGGGCCCGTCTCAAGACAGCGTGGAACCTCCTCGTGCCGATTTCAGCTTTCAGTCGTCTATGGGCTTTCCCACGAGCACCTCTGCTGCTTCACTGGCGAGCATGACTTCCATGCCATCTTCAAGCAGCTCAAGCTCCTTTGCGAGCTTCCGACACGCTCAAACACCAATGTCCTCCAGTCCTTCATCTTTCCGCACTGCAGATGCGGACGAATCGTCCTATTCCGCACGAAGCGCCATCTTCTCCCGCGGGAACCAGTCTGCTCAAGCAATGCTGCGCGAGACATCTCGTGGCCTGCAAGACCTCAATACGCCAAGCGAGGAGCAGCCCAGGAAGAGAAGAAGAGGCCTGGCTGGCACGATTGTGGACACAGCCCTCAATGCAGCGTTGTACACCGGTGCAGCAGCACTGACAGCATACTCGCTGTGGTCGAGCTGGGGTCAATCGGCAGAAGGCGAGACGCAGAGACACCATCCAGACGCTGGACCGCAGGCGGATATGGGGTTCGTTGTCTCGCCGAACGAAAGATCCGGCAAGGCGAAGGAGATGAGGTTGCCTGGTGGGCTGGACGAGCCACCTCCGCCGTACATTTACGAGGACCAAGGGACACCATCGAGAGGAGATAAGCAACTACCGAATCAGTCAGGCACACCACAGTCGAATTCTGTACGCACACGGAAAGTGTTTGTCTCGTCTCAGCGCAATCGCCGTAGACCCACGTTCCAAGGTTCGAAGACCAGTCGTCAGAACACGCCGAGAAAGGGGCTTCCTGAGGCATTCCGCAGTCCAGCACGGGCCGCCTCGCCAAGTTTGCCGTCGAGCTCGAGCCAGAGTCAACAGCTGACCTCGGACGTAGCAAGTCAGCCAAATGACGAGGACGAGGAGGAAGACGAAGACGAAGACGACGAGATGCTATCACGCTTTGAGGCAAAGATGGCCGCGCTCATCGCGGAAGGTCAAGCTGCGCTCAACTCTACACCCGTTCTGCAAGAATCTGACTTGCGCGAAATCGACACGCCATCACCGAGCCTGCATCTTTCGTCGAGACCGTCACAAAGATTCGGCTCGCCTTTCTCCACGCCTTCTGTCGTTCCTCGCTCGAATAGTCAGCCCGACCAGCTGGGCGGAGGCGTGTTGCCCGAGCCTGTCAAGCGGAGCTTTGCGAGCCCGAATCCAAGCCTAAAGCACTCTCGCTCGGCGTTCGACTTTAACTTCCAACAACCGACAAACGCAGCGCAAGGGAGCGGGAGAGGGAGTCCGTTTGTGTTTGGTGAGGTCAATGCGCCTAGTGTTGCGGCAGGGGGTGCGAGTGCGAGAGGCGGGGCGAGGCGCGTGACGGATTTCGGTGCGGCTGACTCGTCGCCCCTTGGTAGAGCTAGTGGAGCAGGTGCTAGTCCGTACAGTCGCATTCCGAGGTCGACAAGCACCCTGCAGGCCAGAAAGAGTGCCGTCGAGCCTCGTCCATCCCCTTTCTGAAGTACAATCTTATACCCCTAATCATTGTTCACTGTTGCGGGCCTCGCCTTTTCGGTCAATCTACTAGACTCTAACGACTGATTTGGCGCTTTTTGAGTTTGATGGGTTGGCTTTGGGGGAAAGGTTTGGTGATGAGCATACGAATGTGTTTGTCGGTAAGCGTTGACCATGGTGGTGAGCAAAAGACGTTTCCGGTGCACGAGCGCGAGGGCTCCGAGTACAAGCACATCCGACGAGGCACTGGATCATGACAAAGCCACAACGGCCGATCTCCTCAGCATTGGTCCATGAGCACACCAGCAATCACATCCGATACATCCCCAAGTCGACTGTCGATCGTCGACCTCAATCAGTGGTCAGCTCAAATCGACTTCGGCTGAGCACAAGAACCGCCTGTCCTTCGAGTTTCACACCTCGGCACACCGCACATGCTCCCACTACAGCACATAATACACTCAAACCTATACTTTCGACTATCGATTGCCACAATCTCTACTGATACAAGCACTCTCCTCCTCCTTCCCTTTGACGATCAACGCTTATTCACTCCTCGCGGACGTAGTTGGCGGGGAACTGGCCAGTTTGACCATGTACAACACCCGTCCACCAGTCCTCGGTGCTCTCGGTACGCTGCGTGACCTCGATCCTATCACCCGCTCGGAACGACAAATCTCCATCCGCACCTGCTGTGTAGTCATACAATGCCACAACATACGTCTTCGCCGGTCCTGCACCCGGCTTAGGCTTGATGGGCGGCGGTGGAGGAGCCCTCTTCGTCGCCACACTGCTTGCTGCTCCGCCTGCCGAGTACGCTGGTGGAGCTGCTGCAGTACTACTGGACTGCGACAGGATCGATCCTGACCTGCTCGGCGCGCCCCCCGACAACCCACCAATCCTCGATCCACTTGGGCTGAGACCTCCGCTGCTGCCTCTGTTTTGAGCAAGAATCTTGGCGCTCGGCACTGCGCCTTTGCGAATCGTAAGCGCTTCCAGCCTCTCAGCTGCATCGGTCAACTGCGACATGTAGGTATCTTCCACGGTGGCGATGGAGTTGTTGGAGAGATCGTACTTGCCCTCGGCAAAGCTCTGGAGTCGTTCCATGGTGAGGTAGAAGACGTTGAGTTGCATGTAGTAGAAGCTGTGGAAAAGCGGAGTCATGAAGGCGGAGGCTAGCTCGAAGAAGCGAGGAAGTTCTTCTTTGAGTGCGTTGTTGTAGTACTCGTAATCGGCGGCGGCAGTTTCGTACTCCTGCTCGACTTTGAACAGGTTCTGCTCGTCTTTGAGCGATTTGTCCTTCTTGTCGCGGAGCTTGGAGTAGGAGTTGTTGTGTCGGTCGTAGTCTACAAGCTTGTGGTCTCGCTTTGTGATGTTCTTGCGAATAGCCTTGATGACAGTCTGGAAGTCCTTTGTTGGCGCAATAACGCGGCTCTCGATCAACTCGATTTCGGGAGTGAGTGTTTCCTTGAGCTCGTCCATGAGCTGGCCGTAGGCGGGGAGGTTGGTCATGGTGTGGACTGCATTGGGATGACGACGCTCAAGATCATATTCGCTGCCAATGGGCTGGAAAAGGGTATCAAAGTGACGGCCAAAGTTGGCGCCGGAGAGGAGCATATTCTTGACAGCATCACGGAAAGTGGACGAGTCCTTGAGAAGCTTCTCGGCGAGCTTTTCGAGGTTGGTGAAGCGATTGTTGAGCGAGTCGAATGCAGCATCGTTCGACTTGGCCGCCATGCCGATCTTGGAAGTCATGAGATGCGGCGTGCGCTTCATGGCTTTTGCGAAACCTTTCATGGTGGATGGAAGCCTCTAGAGGGCAGATGGTGGAGACTACGCTTGGACTAGGGCGCCAACAGACCAGTTATCGATGCCGTTCTCCAGAGAAGGAAGATGGATGTCTGCAAATCAGACGATGATGAAGTAGGATTGATGATGATAATGACGACGACAAAGAAGAAGTGATGTAGGAATGCGGCTGTGCTATTCGAGTCGAAATGGCTGGCTTGAGCGAGCTCTCCGTGAATCTATCGGTGTTCCTGAAGTGAACCTCTAAGAGAGCACGGACGCCGAAGATGCGACTTTCCGTCATCACCACACTCGCTGCTGCTCAGGCCTTGGCGATCTTCTTTCGTGCGCATGTTTTCTTTCGGAGTTGACCCGCAAATTAAAATACAGAGTCTAACATTCGATTCTTCAAAAATACAATGAAGCTTGGACCCTTGCGTTCGTCCCTGTGTAGACTGTACTGTATAGGGTCGGGCTACCGGCTGAAGCATCCGAAGCTCCTCATCTCATCTTCCCTGTCAAGACTGGTGACGGCCTCCACCCACACGTCAAGCCTGATTGGCATATCCGGCGTCGAGTTCATGCTAGCGGCTGCACGCTCTACTTTGAGCATGTCTCACAAGTTGAAAGGATTGACGAAATGGCGAAGAGACAAAGCTTGTTTGTGATTCTATACCCGTCGAGGTGCCAAAGCCAGATATGGGTTGGTGACCGTATATTCGCAAGCTCAGCTCGCCTTGTTCAGGCTTGTCATCAAACCACACGCATCCTTCTCCTACTTTTCACTGTAGCTTGCATCCGTCTCTAACGGCCAAAGTGTCCCGCTTCCCATTGCCGCTCGAAGATATATCATTCGACAGCTGAAGCGCACGAAACAAGTACTGAGGCAGGCTCGACCAGAAGCAGCATTGCAGTGCGAAGGGAGAAGCTGCACTTGTAAGCCATGTTGACAAGCATCCGCGCGAAAAGTGGCTCGACCGCCTCTGTACTCGCGCGAATTTCTGCCGGCTCCCGGTCTTTCTCCCTTTCCCCTAACCGGCTCCGGCACCCCACACTTTGCCCAACCCCGCGTTTTCCTTCTCGACAACATTTAAACACCCCTCTCCTTCTTCGCGCCTTCTCCTCCGCTTCCCATCTCTCATACCCTATCACCCACATCATCGGATCACCAGAATACAGCATGACCAACAAAAACATCAACTTCGACCTCACTGTCGGTCACGAGCTCGAGACCCAGCCTGTGGCTTGGAACCGTCGTGACCTCATCACCTACGCGGTTGGCATTGGTGCGGGACCTAACGATCTCGACTATGCCTACGAGCGTGAACCTGGTTTCCGTGCCTTCCCCACTTACCCCGTTGTGCTCGGACTCAAGGGTGTCAGCCAAGATACTACCATTTTCTCTGAGATGGTAGGCTCCCGCTCGGCTACTCCTGGCTTCCCTCAGCTTGACCTCAACACTGTCGTTCATGGCGAGCAGAGTATCGAGATCCATGCTCCTATCCCAGTCGTCTCGGGCGAAGGCTGGAAGCTCGCCAAGCGCATCTCTGGTGTCCACGATCGTCCCAATGGCCTCGTCATGGAGACCGAGATCCGTCTCGTCTCCCCCGTCGGTCGCACCCACGCCACCATGGTCGGTTCCTCCTTCTACCGCGGCGGAAGCCAGGGTACCGGCTACACCAAATCCCTCATCCCCAAATCTCCCTCCGCCAAACCCCCGTCTGACAAGCCCGACTTCACTCTCTCGGAAAAGACTACCATCCAACAAGCCATGCTCTACCGTCTGTCCGGCGACTACAACCCTATCCACATCGACGGCCAACTCGGCAAGAAAGTCGGTCTCGGTGGAACCATCCTCCACGGCCTCTGCTCGTTCGGTCACGCAGCTAGGGCCGTCCTCAAATCCGTCGACGCTAACGATGGTGTCCCCGCCTCGCAAACTAACAGCAAGGCTAGGTATGAGCTTGAAGTCTTCTCGCTTAGGTTCACCAACATGGTCAGACCGGGTGATGAACTCGAGACGAGGGTTTGGTTCCTCGGTGAGGAGAAGAATGGAAAGAGGGAGATGGCCTTCGAACAGGTGGTCAAGGCGACGGGTAAGAAGAGTCTCGGTGGCGGCTATGCGAGGGTAGTCAAGATTGCCAACGAGGATATCGCTCGCTTTGCTAAGCTCTAGATCCATATTCAGCGGGATAGGCACTTTGTTGGATCCAGTAGGAAAGCATTCCATTCGTCTCTTTCGCTTTCGTATGACTGTGTGTCTGTGTGGTATGATGAGATCCATTGTTCCAAAAGAGAGAAAGCGTGGTATAAAGAGTGAAACAAAACAAACGTCTTCCGTCGAAGAGACCTAGAAAACCACTCGCTCTCGCATATCCATCGGCCTAATCCAAATCAATCCGGGCCTACTTCTCGCCCTTACAATCGCCCAAGGTGTGGTCGTTTCCACCTTCTTGCCCTGCGCATCCTTGGTCTTTGGCTTACCCTTGATGCCGCCAATGCCGACGCCTCCATCTGCGCTCATAACACTTGCCAGTAACCTGGCTTTTGTCTGTGCCGATTCTGCGGGTCCCGCACATCGCGAGATGAGCTCCTTGGCATGCTCGGCTGTGCCCTCGGTCTCGATGACAATCTTGCCGTTCCAACCCGCATCGACGACTTGCACGCCTTCGTCCGAGATAATCGCACCGGGCAGGATGGTAATCACGGCACGGTAGAGCCACTTGGAGACGCGATACCGCGCGCCTTGTGGCGAGAAAGTCTCGACTTGATCCTGAACCAAGCGCATGGTCGAGACAATCTGATCGCGCCAGGGGAGCACATCCAGGTAGACCACGGGTTGCGAGGCATCCGACGATCGGATAATGTTATGGTAGTAGCTGGGCGCAAAGCCAAAAGCGTTGAGCCAGGAAGGTAAATGTCCACCTCGATCAAACATGACTGAAAGATCTCGAAGGTAGCGTCCATCAAAAATGTACTTGCCCTCATTCCTTTCGTCGCCTACCGCCACATCCCACACGACATCTCCCTTCTTAAGGTGCGGCCAAACCCCGGCAATGAACAGCTCCCTCTCACACCTGGCAAGCTCAACGTCGCTGAGCCAACCTCCAGTCTCGGAGGATGGAACCCAGGCACGGAAAAAGCCCGCCCGACCCGGCTTCCACGGCGTAGTGATGGCCGTTGTTGGCTCTACAGGCGAAGAAAGGTTCGGCGATAGCGGCTGCCTCGAGCTGACCGAAGGCGCTCGGTAATCCGGCTGCATCCTCAACCTCGTCAACACACGATTATACGCTCTCGTCGTAGCTCTCGCCAACCTGGGATACCTCGGATCCATCTTATGCGGCGCCCTCGCATACTCGGCACCCACCATCTTGTACTCCGACAGCAGATCAAACGATAGCAAGAACGCTTCGCAGTCCGAAAAGCTCAGCGGCAGAGGGTCCTTCTCGACCACCTCGGCATCTGCGTCGTTGGAGAGCTTTGCTGGCTTCCAAGCTTCGTAGCCAATGGGCGCGAGGAAGCGCGAGAGGACGAGCTCGCGACCGGCGAGTTGGCCCAGAGCGAAACGAATGGATTGAGAGGTTTGTCGGAGAGCTTTGACGTCGGCGTAGTCGAGGTGGCTGATGAGACGCGCGATAACGTCGGGCGTGGTGGCCGAGAAGATGAGTTCTCCGAGGTCCGAGTACATGACTTCGTCGTATTCTTGTGCGTCTTCTTCAACAGTGGTGCGAGGGACGCGCACGTAGCGACGGTGGTCGATGGTGAGGGATGGGTCGGCGAGACCATGGGCACACCAGCCGCGGCCATAGGTGATGCCCCCCTCCCGATAGGGTCCGTTGGGCTGAACAATCTCGTCGTTTTCCTCCCCAAAGTCGGCGGAATCTTCGTCTTCTCCCGCTGCAAACGTGGCGGTGAGAAGCGAGGTCGAAGGCGGGATCACCTCTGTCGGAGCACGTCTTGCACCCACACGTACAGCATGGCGGAAACGATCGGATTTGTAAGCAACGATTTTTTCCTGTACTGGCGCTGTGGGTGTCGCTCCACCGTTGGTTCCTGCCGCAAACTTGACTTGGCCATGTCCGGCGTTGGACGACGATTGTCTTCCCAACCCAGAGGGAGAGGGAGGCGGGAGCATGGACATGGTCTTCTCGTCTGCAGGAGTGGCAGGCATGTCGGAGCTGCCGTCGGTGCTGGGAGCAGCCTCCAAGTTGGAGGTCGAACGAGCCATGGATCCAGTTGTTGCGCTTCTCGCTTCCGCGTCATCGTCGGTGCCTGCATCAACAAAGACTTCCGAGGCGGCATCCGAAGCGTCGTCGTGGTGGATGACGTCTTCATCATCCTCATCATCTGACTGCTGTGCTTCGGGGTCGATTTCGCCAGCAGGGAAGCCAGCTGCAAGGGCTCGCTGCGCTCTCCTGTCTTCCCTCCTTCCGGCTTTCCTCGCGGCACGATCTTCTTCTTCAACTTGGCGCTTGGCTTCTGCCAACTGACGCTCCTTTTCGATGACGGCATCGCGTTCAGCCTTGATCGCGGCTTCCTTTGCAAGCCTCTCCGCTTCGATTGCAGCCTCCTTAGCCAGCCTCTCAGCCTCGATTGCGGCCAAGCGCTCTTCCTCTTTGCGCTTGATCTCTTCCTCGGCCTTCCTTTTCGCCTCTTCTTGCTCGCGTTTGCGTCGTTCCTCTGCTTGTTGCTTCCTTCTCGCCCTCCTCTCCTCCGCTTCCTTTTCTTTGCGCACTCGCTCCTCTTCGGCCGCTTTCTCGGCTGCAATCCTCCTACGCTGAGCCTCCTCCTTCTCCTTCTGCCTCCTGGCTTCCAACTCTTCCCTGTGCTTCTGTCTTCGTTCGGCTTCTTCCCGATCCGCTTGTTCTCGAGCTAATCGACGAGCTTCGCGATCGGCCTGCTTCCTCTCTTCAGCCTGCTTTTCACGTTCCATAGCTTCGGCATGAAGACGATCACGGGAAAGCTTCTTGCGCATCCTCCTATCTTCCTCTTCCTTGGCTTGCTGGCGTCGAAACACCTCGAGTCGGTCTGCCTCCATCTGTCGTTCACGCCTGCGTTCCCATTCGCGAGCTTCGTCGTTGTCTTCGTCGGCAGTGTGGAAGCCTTCCGCATCGTCGGTGGATCTTCGGCGGAGGTGTCTCGGTCGTTGTGGTGATGACGTGTGATCTGTACTGCTTCCAATGGGTTTGTACGGAACTTCTGCAGGTTGCGGGCGATGACGTCTCTCGTCTGAACCTCTGCCAGTCGCACCATTTGAACGAGTTCGTGTTCTCGGCTCGACATTGTCGTAAGGCGAAGGAGTTCTTCGTGCCGCAGCGGCCAGTTGGCTTCCCGCAGATAGCTGTGGGACAGGAGGTGGGGCATCTTTCCACTCAATTTCGCCCCTCGCGTTCCTCACGACTGCCCTTTCGGTACTCTTCTTGCGTGTGACGCTCTTCTTCGTATGCGCAGTGTGGATGCTCGCCGCGCTATCCTTGATGACCTTCTTGGGAACTTTGCTGGACGAGGAGTAGGCAAAGAGGCTGGGCTCTACAGGCGGACCTTCTCCGGGTGAAGGAGGATAGACCAGCCCAGTGACGGTAGTGTGGACAGAGGCGCTAGAGTTTAGCGTGTTGCCGAGCAAAGGACCGGCTTGGTTGAGGGAGAGGCTGGAAGGGGGCTTGGCGGGATTGGCACGTTTGGCAGATTCGAGAATGGTGGACACAGAGGATCGGCCGGGTGCTTTGGGTGCTGATGGGGTGCGAGAGCGGATATAGGAAGGTTGAGGTGGGTAGTGGCGGTCCATCATATTGGGTGGTAGTGGTGATGCCAAGTCTGGGGAAGAAGGTGGGCTATCGACTTTGGTGGGAGAAAAGCTATGAGCTGAAGATTGAGCGTTTCCGAGCGATGTAGTAGCTTCGTTCCTTACAGCGGTGATGGAGTCGTTGTCATGACTATCCCGAGGCAGAGCAATTGTATTGATGCTGTCCCTCTCTTCGGTGCTGCAACTTGCGTATTGTGTCTCGTGAGTCGCCTCGAATTGTCTGTAGCTCGGATGGTCTCTTGCAGCCGCGGCAAGTGCTCTGTTGTGTTGCGATGGTGGAGGGGTCTGATTTATGGTGTTGGTGATGATCGGAGAAGGTGAAGGTGAAGGTGAAGGTGTATGATTCACACGAGCTGTTGTTGTATTGTTTTTGCGGATTGGATCTGCAGGGTTGAAAGCGACGCTGTCAAGTTTGATGGGCGGATCGACAGTGTCAAGAAGCGAGACGGATATGGAAATCGGAGTGAAATTCTTATTATTCTTGTTATTCGCTTTGTTTATATTTTGGGTGTTTGGGCGATTTGGCGCGTTGTTTCGGTGACTGTTTTTGACATTGTTCGAATCGTTCGGACGGGACAACAAGGCATGCTCATTCTCCTTGTTCGGTTCTGATTCTTGTTCATCTCGGTCTTGCGTCGACAGGAAGTGATCCAACCCCAAGCCAGAGAATTGCAGCCCAATGGCGCCGTCTGGGTTGCCATCGTCGCTGTTGGTGACTGCAAGTGCGGGAAGTGTGGGGACGACGTTGGAAATGCGTGCTTGTTCTGCTTCGGGCTCTTCTTTTAGGGTGGAGGAGGCTTTGCGTCGAAGCCGAAATGCCGCTTTCATGATGATTGTTTGGACCTCCTCGGGCGTATGTCGCTTTACGAAGAGACTATTTGTGCTATGTGCTGAATTGGTGTGATACCAACTGCTGCGAGTGGTTGTGGCGTCGGCAGCGGTTGAATAAGGAGGCTTGCAGAGAAGCAGCTCCAAGCCGGGATCTGTGCGTGTGTGCAGCTTCTCTTCAGTCACTCCACTGTATGAAGTGCCTTCGATGAGCCCTTGGGATCTTCACAGTGCGGTTGATGCAAGGTATAGAGCGATAGTCGCAATGGTGAAGAGATGAAGGATATGGCTTAGAGATGATGGTGCTGAGCCTACTTGTCTTTGAAGCAGCATCTGTCTGCAGGGTCTGCTCCCATTCCTGCAGAACCACAAGGATCCTCTGGCCTCAGCACTTGTTATCACAGCTTTTGGCCAGAGCACGCACACAAGCTCAACGACGGAGGCTTCGTCAGAGCCAAGATGAAGCGGGGAATGCGAGTAGCACCCGGCCAACCAAGTGGTGCTTTAGCAAGGTGCAGTCACTAACTTTGGCAAAGAGTATGTCGGTAAAACTCAGCCTGCAGCCTCCAATCTGCACGTAGGGGGACCAAGGCAACCGCTTCACACGAGCGAGCAACCAGAGCGAGCAGAATGGGATAGCGAGCGCATACGGAACGGAAGAAAGGCTCATTTCATCTGCATCTGCAGCTGCAGCGGCTGCCTACAATCACGAACTCTAAGCCGGATGGTAGGAAAAGCAACTCGATCGTCGAGTGCGCATATGCGGTATGCAACGCATCTCGCAGATCCTCCTTGTCACTCCTCTCTCTCTTTTCCCTCTTTGTTTAGAGAGGGAAATGCACTGAATCCGAATATTCTGTGCATATTTCCCACTTTTTTGTTCACACACGCTCGCACTTTACCCGTCACGTCTGTCGACGCTATCTCCATTTCTCGAAAAAACCGCACTAAAATCCTCCAAAGGATCGACAGGGTAGCTGTCACGCGATGGGATTTGGCGTTGAGGAGCGAGTCAGCAAAAGATGTGAGTGAGTCTGTCAGTGTGTCACTTTACAACGCCATTACCCCGCTTTTGCACTTCACACTCAGCTGCGAGAGACTCATCCACGCCAACCTGGCTTCGTGTGGCTGATCTCCAACGCAGCACCAACGTATCATTCCGTTGATCGTGTATGTAATTGACTGACCATATACAATAATGACAAGCTCTACCTTCGAGTAGCGAATTCCACCCAGAGCCTCAAGTGCGCAAACAAGCTTGCATCCGGTCTTCGAAACGTTGTGGCCAAGTACTCTTTGACCATCGAGCCTGAACTCTCTGTTCTCGCTTTGGTGCAATTCGGACCGAGCCTAGACACCAGCGCTTGTCTGTCAAGAAAGACAAGGACCGTATTCCTGCGTCGACCAAAAGCAAAACTCGGCATGGCATGGAAAAGCCTGTGGTGAGATTTTCTCAGCCTCCTTTTTTTTCGAACTTAAATCACTAACACAAATACCGACAACCTAATAATCCTTGTTTGTGGTGAAAAGCTTGCTGGCTGCAAGCACTCGATTCTTTGAGGCAAGCGTGACTATTGCAAATGATACACTGGGATTGTCTAGAGTACGATGGACGACTAACTATAAAAAATGATGCTAAGAAAGATGGATGCTAATTGACGAAAATGCTACGATGGATGCTGCTGTTTACGAAAAAAGTTGCGAGACTGGAGCTTACGCGCTCATGCCATCTGACCCACCGCCGTGTTCTCGCTCGAAGTAGTGGGAGCCTTGTTCATCTTCTTGCTGTGCTGTTCTGTCGCCTTCTCATTCTCGGCAAGATCAGCGTTGTTCGCATCGCCATCCACCACCTGCTGCTCCTCGTCGATGAGTTTCGAAGTCTCGGCTTCCCTACGACGCAAATAGACGCGCTTGCCCCACTTCCAGCACTCGATGCCGCCCACGAACAGCAAACCGCAAACGAAAATAATCCCCCACTCCCAGCTGATGCCCTTGTGCAGGAAGACAATATCGTTGAGTCCAGGAATGTAGAGGATGGGGAAGACGCTGAAAAAGCCACCAACAACGCAGATGAAGAGGAACTTGTTCTTGCCCCAAGTGTCCTTGAACCACTGGTTGTACCAGTGGCCATCATCGTGCATGGCGAAGAAGCTACGACGCAGATCCACAACCTCCCATGCAAGGAGCAGCGAGAACCAAGTCATGACAGCAAAAGTGGAAGCACGAGCGCGGAAGACGAGATCGCACGAATCGTTGTACGAAGAGTTGCAGTTTTCACCGAGATTGCCGTCTCCCCAGCCGTACTCGACAAGGACGAAGGTGGTCAAGCAGAGGGCGGACATCCAGAAACCGTAGACGGTCAGGTCGATGAGCATTTCCGGGGTGAAGATTCCCCACTTGTTCGAGCGAGGCTTACGCTTCATAACGTCGACCGAGGCCTTTTCCATACCGAGGCCCATAGCCGGGAACCCGGAAGTGACCATGATAATATAGAGAATCTCGACGGGCGAAAGAGGGAAGACGGAAAGACCAGTGACATCCTTGAATGCGAGACCGATGAGCAGGACCGAGGCCTGAGCTACGTTCTGAGCGAGCAAGTGGCAGACAAACT